>CANUEZ040000025.1:1200000-1800000 GCA_948099385.1 Fasciola hepatica
TATTGGTCCAAGCCTGGTACTTTGGATGTTCCCGTACAGGGGTTTGAGCTTGGCTAGTACTGGGCTTGTTTGCTCGGTAGCTGTCCCGGATGAGTCGGCCGAAACTGTTGTCAGCTATCTTCGCTTGCCGGTCTAAGTATTCAGTCAGGTCTTCGAAGTTGGCTTCTCTGTCGCTTCGGCTTATCCGTTCTGCTTCTCCCGCCCACCGACCCTGTAGTTCGGGAGAGAGGTGACGGACTTTGTTTTCCAAAGTGTGCATGGTATCTAGGTCAGCCCTGTAACCTAAATGGTCGAGGGCTATTGAGCAGTTTTGCATCTTAATCACCAGGTCGGCCATGGTGTAGACGTCGCCCTTGGTTCTTTTTGTCTCTGCCATCACGCCCTCTATCAGGTTATGGGCTACTTTGAAAGGTTGGCCAAACAAGTCCCTTAGAATCTTCCTTGCCCTTGTGTAGCCTTGTTCTGGGTCGAGCATGGTGCACCCGTCGATAGCTTCTCTTGCTCGGCCTCGGCAGTAGTGAGTAAGATAGAGAAGCCTTTGCCCAGGGTCGGTTACCTTATTTTCAACGAACTTCTTGAACTGCTTGACAAACTTGCAGCATTGCTCAGCTCGCCCGTCGAAAACCGTTAATTCCACTCTAGGCAGATCGATTGATGGTGGTTTTTAGTCGGCGACCGGCGTGGGGTTCCCTATCTTATTGCACCATAATCTATCGGAAGTGTCGAAGTCGCTGGTCTCATGCTCTCGCTCTTTCTGTGTACACTTCTCTGCTTCCTGCGCCTGTAGTCTAGCCGATAGTAACTGTTGTTCTAGGTCTAGCATCCTCAGCTTATATAAATCGACATCCTTACGATCAATATTGCTCTGATTAACACATGAACTAGCACTGACAGGACTAGGCGATCTAGCATTAACTAAAGAATCAAATGTACCCAAAACCTCCTCAGAGACTTGCCGTGTTACTTCCTGTCCGGATTCAACTGCTTTTGATTCTTTTCTTGGCATTTTGCGTGTTTTTCCTCGTTCCAAATTGATCTATTGAGTATTGTAACGAACGTTTGAGCAATGCGTAGCCAAATTCGCAACGGATCCCGAAATCAAAAGACGATTATCCGTGATATTCTACGATACTAGATTATTACATGAACGATGACATAAACAATATACAAACCTCAATAATACGATCACAAGGACTCAACAACGAGAAGCCGAATAGCAGCGTGTGAGCAGACAGCACGTGCGTCACGCAGGTCCTGAACAAGGATGTGCCGAAGTAGTGCTCTGGGCGCGAACAAACAACAATTGGTCCAGAAAAAACAACCAGTTCGTAAAGACAAGTCAACAGTGTAGGCAAATGAGTGATGTTGGGAAAAACACTGAATTGCGAGGAAAAAAGGGGGATTTTCCACGACCGGCTGTTACAGCTTTTACGGCACTTATATGAAATTCACAAAAGGTAGAAATATATACAAACCTCAAGTATGTCGCCAAACAGACTCAACCGATGTACCCAAAGTTTCAAATCCCCGCGGCTCAAGCACGACAGTCAGAAACTGTTCGAGGCCAAATTCAAGTGCCTCACACGAGTAAATAAACGTGTACAAGTGTGGTGTGTGGACGAGCTTTTCAAAATAATGTCAAACAGTCACATTCACGAAGTCGGTAGAGTATCTGGAGGATCTTCAGTTTTTTTCTTTTGCAACGGTTGCTAGGCTTAAGCATGAGTGTTCCCGGTTCTTTTGATTCTCTTGCTATCTGAATATATCTGGTGATTTGAAGATAGTTCAACGGATAACAGAGAAGGGGGAAAACACGAGAGTTCAGAATGCAAACCTTGAGAGTAACTTGATTCCGGTACCGCCGTCCAGCTGAAATACATGCCGCTGGAAGGCGGAAAAGGGTTCAGCACACTGGTCTTGACAGCAGCCAGGTTTTTAAATCCCCGGTGAGCTGGAAGATGAATCAATGGACATTGGGAGATGGATCAGCTCTGGAGCTTTTCATTTAGTTCGGGTACAACAAAACTGAAGTCCCCACGAGAGTTTGCTGAAACAAGCTCCAAGTGCTGCAGATCAAGATATCCAGCGCTAATGATTCCGCATCTTGCCTTCCATTCAGGCTAGATAGCAATTTATTAGATCCTGCCCCATGGAAAACCACGCGGATTCCGTAAATTTCCCACATATTAGAACCTTAGCAAACTGCGCTCATACAACCAGGAGAAGGAATATTCTGAATCAAACAGATAATAATGCCCAGAAAATTTGAAAAAGTAGGTGAGACGGTAGGGGCCGACCTTAGCGAAGTGGAATTGAAAGTGCTGGAATATGAACGTGAAGCAGATAAAAAAGATAGTGTTCTTAAGCAGTTGAATGGGAATAAAGGACATATTTGGTGGAATGGTTTTCGGACGGAAAGTGTCAAAGAACAATGAGAAGCTGCAGTTTAAACATGGGAGACTGAGGGAAATCGGTCGGGCGAGGGAGGCAGTGAGCTAGCAGAGAAGTAAAGTAAACGGACCAATCAAACAAATGGTGGCCACTTATAGATGACAGCAAAAAGTCTGCGTCATTCGTAAATGCTCGCAATCTTGTTGCCGGTGTGCAAACGTCGGAAGATAGACTGAAGAGTTTATAATAACCAACTGGGCCAGTGAGAATATTAGGCTCAGAGGGAGGTATTTTCTTGAGGTTGCGGCAGAGAACGAGAACGGGCGGAGTACAATGACTTGGTTGGTGCAGAATAGCAACTGCAACAGTCAATAAGGTCCAAAACGGCTGAAAGTAGAAGCGCCTATAGGAAAGGGTTAAAAGACGGTCAGTTATTCTTTTCCTTTATAGGTTGATCAAGGGACGTCTGCAGAGAACGGAGTCTACTGAAAAAATTAAACAGTTATGAGCAGAACTGGGGAGGATATAATACTCCACGAGATCCGTAAGATGCAGTGAAAGGCCTCAATTCGGATGAGCAGATGGGTATGTTTATAGGAGTAAATATTCATCGACAAAATATGTGACAGCTGGAAGCATATGAAGATGACTTTAAAACAGCGAAGCCATCCGGTTTTTTCTGTGGCAGTGCATGTTGACGGTAGAAGTGGTAATGAATACCACAGCACTGCCAGCAACGAGATCCATTTTTGGGAAAACGTGCCTCTAGAAAGGGCTGGTAAATAACATGACTCGAAAGGTTTGAAAAGCAACTATGGGGGTATAACCGAGAGGCGGAATCAAGGCCTATATAAAAGTTTGAGTATCATGTATCATAGGAAAAGGTATCTGAAAGTAATAGCTGTGAAAAGTGGGATGAGAAAGAAAGAATAACGTAATTTTACGTGCACGGGCTTAAGCGATCATGGCAATATCGACAGCTGTCGAGTACGATCACGATAAAAGATGATAAGAACAAGGCAAGTCATACCGGATTGAGCTTGTACTTAACAGAGCGATTCGTAACTAGTGCTACCGGGTGAGGCTGGCCGCGATCCCTACATCCCAACTAAAAAGCACCCCGTAAAGTAAAAGCTGAAGGAGCTATCTGCCATCCAGTTTGCACTCCAGCATTGTTAAAGACGTCTCACACCCAAATGTGCACCGGACAGCGAGGGGGTCTGACGGGGCCCCTTACATTTGGTTTTAATACGAGTGAAAACTGTTGGGGAAGCGAAGCCGTAAACAGCCAGTGTTTCGTTTTCCAAACGGTCCAGGAGATTAAAGCTGTTAGGTACTAGCCTTCTAATGCCCGGCGAAAGACGATTCCTCAGCAGGAAACCTTTTCCGAGTTGGAAGCAAACAGTCACGGAATTGCCAAAATGTAGTCCGGCTGAAGCAGCGCAACTAGCGAGTATGGAAAGAAAACAACCGAGAGATAAAATCTGGGTTTGTACCAGTTGAGGAACAAGGATCATCCGGAAAAGGATGATCTAGGCAACTGATCCAGGAAGAATTTGAGGCGGGGCGAAACGTGAAAAAGATTACGATTTATAGTTAATGAAAGACCGGCCAGGTGATTGCATGATCATCGAAAAAGCTTCTGGTTCAGAGCCGTGATATGGCGGTGGGTCAAACCAAAAGAGTAAGCTAAAACGTTTACTTCAACTTATAACGAGACTTGACCACGAGAAGGTTGAAAATCGTGGTACCAGATCATAGGAGGAGACTTGCCTCAAGAACCTGAATTAAGGAAGATATTGGTGGTAGAAAGCACCATTATGACTGAAAGCTGAGTTCATTTGGTGAGGCGCATCAACTGAAGGAACATGTGAAGCCGCTGAGCCTTATTTCGCGGTTCCCCTGCTAAAAATGTCTTTTGGTCCTTCAGATTACATGAACCACATGCATGTTGCTATTATTCTCGGTGCTGTACGAACACGTTAACCAGAATGTTATCCTCCACCACCGGTGAGAAAAAGAAGGTGATTGGTGGATATAGTTGTTAGCTGCACCTTTGGGTACATGTGACAGCGTGCGTAGGAGAAACAGTCAAGTGGTAACTGTTCTTGGCTGTGAGTCTTCAGTACACAATACACGTGGTTAAAGAATAAACGAAGATAGCTTTCGCTGCAAGTCGGAACGAAAATGCCAACAACTATAACGGAGGAGATAACAACCCCATTTGGCAAGACCTACTGTGAAGGAAAGGCAGGTTGAACGGATTAGCATCGAAACGAGCGTGGAGGCAATGGCCATGGTGTGGCTAAGATACAAGGGTCACAAATGAGGGTGAAAATTTCAACAAGAGTAAAAGCTAAAAGATTTGGAATCGAGTCAGAAAGACATGGTCAATGGATGAGAATCCAAAAATATGTCCGCTCTGAGCCAGTGCAGTAAGATTAACCTGAGGTGGTGGAAAGTGGATAAGTGACTGTAAGGGACTCAGAAGTGGGTTCTGGATCAGACTTGATGTTGTCAATGTGAAGAAGATATGTGCGGCAAGATATTGCGGAACGGAAGAAGTCACACAACGTTTGTATGAGAGTTGAGTTACATAGTGGTTAGAGATTATCTTCAGTGAACGAGGCACCTCGTGTAAAATTATTGGGATAGAAATGCCCTTGAAGCGGGTTGTGATGACGCTAAGATCCGCTGGGGGTAAAACTGGTAACTAGAGAGCGGAGGTTATAGATGCGAATCAAGATTGAATAGAGGTACCGGCCATGCTGTGTGTGGGACGGCCCGGAATGTTGGCCCTTACGAGCAATGAACAACGGATTTTCACCACTTCTAAGCCCGGATCAGCGAAAATCAACAAGTCAGAGCCATCAAGAAACGGGACTTTAATGATAATGGGTGTGGTATCTAAAGGTTGAACAATAACAGGCCAGGACTTTGTAAGTCGTTCATGGCTGTGCACATTCTCAGGCTCATTGTGGGAGTGGAACAGAATCAATCCTGCCGAAAAGTCAAGAGCAAACTGTCCGAACAGTTTGTTACCGAGCAGGACACTGAAGCCGTTAAACAGAGTGAGGATGTAGAACAAGCAACCACCTGCCATGAGACTAACTGGGTCTAGTGGCCCTTTTTACATATGCATACATACATGTACGCTACTGGCTGCGGACCAGAAAAGATGGCGGTGGTGAAAAGACGAAGAATTTGTCTATGCAATTACGATATCTAAGTTGAGGTTGGAATTCGACCCGCCAAAGTGACACAAAGAAGTTACCTCAATAAATAGCAGAGCATGAGAAGTCGTACGAAAGAGTATCGGAAGTCCTACTCTGGCCTTAGTGAAAACCTTAATGGATGTTGATAGAAGCCTTTCGAAATCACTTTCGGAAACTTCAAGGAACTGATTGGGGTGCCTATTTGTGAAAGCTTTTTATTCACATGAAAAACGGACCCTGACTGATAGGCGCATGTAGGCAAACTGATTCTATTACGAATTCTTGGGTGGTTGTGAGGAAAATGCTTTGGAAAGTAAAACGTTCTGCTCAGTGGGCGTGGTAGTGGCATACAAACTGTTGCGGAGTTAGTATGAATTTCCGTCAGGAAACAAGTGGTTCAGTGAGTAAGACTGCCTAGACAATAATTAACGAGCGTAAACCAGGTTTAGTTTTATGCGCTGGAACCCCGGATGTCCGATTTAGAGATGGCATAGAGGTGTATCGACCATACGACAAGCTGCCTTGCACACTTTTACTCGATTATTCTACCATAGTCCTATCAGATTTTCGCACACCGGAGAGGGTCATGAGACAGTTTGCTAGAAGCGGCCTCGCATTTACCTTTACTCGTAGAGACTGCTTTTTCAACCAGAAGGCCTGGACGGAAGGCGGGGGCATGCCTCAGCCAAGGCTGTTTGGGAAACAATATATTTGAAGAAGTGAAATGGGCAAAAAGTAATTCAGACCAAAACCTCCCACTAAGGCCGGTTGCCAATGGATGAACCACAAGGACTCTGGAAGGACCTGATGCTTGTAAGGAAAATAAATCTGTCGGTGGAAACTACATCGCTCAGAATGAAAATCCTCTTCCGAGAGCAGCCAGGTCTGCAGAAATGTTAGAAACAGTAGAACCGAGGTTACCAGGCGAGAAATAATAAACAATTTGATGTCTTCCCTAAGCACGGAAGGAGTGTCGTCGGGTGCTCTCAGAATAGTCGCTTGGAAACAACGAGAGGCCTGAAAACAACACCCCGGATGGCATCAGTAGTGACGAAAATGGGGTGAGAAGTGCGTTTGTCAGTCAGGACAACTTGTGAACCGTAAGATAAGCGAGACAAGAACCAACAAAGTAAAAAGGTTCCTAATGCCGAAAGATGGCGGCTTGAGTAAGTCAGGAAGATGTGATACTCGACCAGGTGCATCAGCTAGGCTAGGTTAGGGATAGAAAAAGCCCTTCGCTTTTGGCTGAATCAGTGACGAAGTTGCGAAAGTCAAACAGACAAGTCATGAGGAACTGTGACCCGGGGTAATCCATTTTGCTTGTCGCTATTAAGGTCGAGGTTTATCCAGTAGTTAACCATATAATCTTTTACCATTTTTCTGCCACTCCAGATAAAACGGAAGTATAGTTTACAGGGAGATAAATGATACTTCGTTTTAAGGCCTCATTTATGAAAGGGAACCATCGATAATGACATCCAGTTTGCTGGTACAAAACTGGGCTGAAGTGGATGGCCAAAAAATGCTAACAAAAAAGAGGAGGTCCGGGTTGTCGTTGACAAGATCGACAGAAGAATCATTGTGACCAGCAAAGTTCAGCTGTGGTGTTAGAACGTAACTGTGGCGGGGTTTGCGAAGTCAGCCTGTCCTCCGAGGAGCAAGTGGCAGATGCACTGTGACACCCAGCTAATAGAGGGCTTGAGCGAATATTATTGATCAGCTTCGACACAAATTAAAACAAGGTCCATTCCAAATTGCTACAAAGTTGTGTACCGAGAATCAAGCAATTTTGCAATAATCAAACCTCAATAGTGTTCCTTCTGGGTTCTGACACCAGGAAATGAACAACTAATCAACAACTACGACTGGATTATGGAAAAGGTATGAAAAAGAGGATGATATTACCAATAACGGCCAAATCAGGTCAGGTCGGGTAGCAGCAAAGCTCAAGTTGAACAGCCTCATCTCGAGGCAAAAGTGAGGGTACAATTAGTGAAAACGATTTGGTGAGATAGAAAAAAATCAAAATTATGGTGGGGAAAGCTCGTGCAAAATGTTTGAACCGAACAAGGTTCGGAGAGTATCGAAAAACGACGCTCCATTTGCTGTGTTAAACGAGAAAATATAATGTGAATAACACGGATTTGTCTGTGGGAGATTAGAAGCCGACGTTTCGGCTACCGTGAGTAACCCTTCTCAGGGCACGCTTACAATCAGTTGGCTCTGAAGAATCAGTTACCGGTCAACGGCGTCTGTGTGTGTGTGTTAGGTCGTTCATCGATTAGATCGATTGGAATATAGTCAGTCTGACTCCCACTATCCGAACTCGTGGCTGCAAGGCCAAGTGTCAATGTGACCTTTAGGTGGCCTATGTGTTTGTGATGTCATTGCAATCTGAATCCCGGAGATCTCTCCCCGTCACTCCGGTTGAAACATGCAGTTTGGGCGCTAATTACCAGAGCTTTGGCGTACAAGCCCTCGCTGCATATTTTCGGTCCGTGTTGGAGGATTTTTGTGTTTTCGTAGTCCATCCAGTGCCCTTGGCTATGATTTTCAGAACGATCGCTGAATCCCGCTCTGGTTTCTTTGAGGCTGTCGTGTTGGAGGACTTGTATTTCTCTTTTATTTTAAGTTCCATTATTCTAGTCTCACGTCTTTTGGATGTTTCCCAAATATATTCAGCAGGACACCTCTTGCAACTAATTCTTAATTGCAGTTATTTTGGTCCTGCAAGATGATTGAATCACTGGCTTAGGTGAGGTGGGGAGACTGTTGTCAATTCGAAAGAATACTCGGATACTAAGTCGCTGGGATTTTTTGGAATGCCTCAGAAGTTTCTGATCTGTATGGAATACCGACAGAAGTCAGCTAGTCTTTACTTCCAGCAGCTTGTGCAGTTGATCTACTTTTCCTCCTTAACGGGTTCCTTAGATGTGGCGAGTAGTGATTGTCACAAAGGACCTGACTTACGCATTTCACTTTTTCTTCGCGAGGGGCAGACTCATCAGAGTTTTTCAGCTCCGTTGGCTAGCGATGAGATAACAGTTCGTTTTACGCAAAGAGTCTGGACTAAGCGCTTGTATGCCGAGGCTCTGGCAATTAGCGCCTAAACTGCATGTTTCAACCGGAGTGACGGGGAGAGATCTCCGGGATTCGGATTGCAATGACATCACAAACACATAGGCCACCTAAAGGTCACATTGACACTTGGCCTTGCAGCCACGAGTTCGGATAGTGGGAGTCAGACTGACTATATTCCAATCGATCTAATCGATGAACGACCTAACACATACACACAGACGCCGTTGACCGGTAACTGATTCTTCAGAGCCAACTGATTGTAAGCGTGCCCTGAGAAGGGTTACTCACGGTAGCCGAAACGTCGGCTTCTAATCTCCCACAGACAAATCCGTGTTACTGACGTTATATCTTCTAGTGGTGCGTGGAAATGAACTAATACTGGTTGTATTGAGAATGGCTATGAAAGGAACAGCTTTTCTTGGACTCCTGTATATTTCCATATTATGGCCACTGTTAGGGTAATTTTGTGTTACTGACAAATCTGTGAGAGCAGTGTTATGATTAAATATTATGCCTGGCGTATTTCATTTCCGGTAGGTTTGAATACTCGTTGTATCCAGCCATTATTATGGGTGCTAGTACCAGCCTTCATGAAATAGGTAGGGGCCGGTAAGGTGGGCCAAATAGTTTCATGTCAGGCCAGGCCGGCTCACAGGACTTGAAGCTCAGTCGACGAGAGTCCCGGCTCTTACTCGCATGAGCCTCGATGCCTCACCGTGCTTCGACTGCAAAAGAATTTTAGTTGGCACCCTGTGGTTGACGAACTTTATTTCAGAGCGTAAAATCGGGTTCACTTCTGGACAAAGCAGGGACTCACAATGTGAAAAGGCTGAAAGCTAGAACACAGCACAGGCGCTCCTGGTTAAGCGAGCCTAACATTTCTGACCCGCGAGACTAGCTGAAGTGAGGAAGATTACTTGCATGGTGAGAAACAGGAGAAGTAAAACGAATAAACAGAGAAGCCAGAGTCGGAGACATTTGGATAGGCGGAATTCGGATGTGTGAGAGGAACTGTAATAGGCCCGAACGATGAACAACTTAGGCGTTTTGGGTTTCAAATAAGGGTGGGGAACACTGATGGCCAGGCCCCGTTCAAGCTAGCCTTGAACTGCTCGATAGTGTGTGAGGACACTTCCTCCTCCGGAAGCTTAGTCCACGCAGTAACGACTCTAAAAGAGAGGAGATTGCCCCGGATACGCCGCGGTGCTCTGGGTTTCCTCAGCTGTAAACTTTCTCCTCAGGGCCAGGTACTCGTCAATTTCAAAGAGGTATGTTAGTCTTTGGCATTCCTCTGAGCTGTGTGAATGTTTCATTTAAGTCCCCTCTCATCTATCACCTCTCAAGGGAAAAAAAGTTCTGTGGTTGCGAATGGTTCTGCACACGATAGATTCCGGAGACCCGGGACGGTCTTTGTAAACCTCCATCGAACGGTCTCCGGAAACTTGCGGTCTATCACTAACAAGGGGGTCTATGCCAGCACACAGTGTTCTAGGTGAAGTGCAACAGTGGCTACGTATATCGTGGTTAGGAAACTGGGATTTCTGGTATCAGCTGCCCTTCGGAGTTGGCAGAGAGCCTTGTAAGCCATGCTGTCTGCGGCCGCAGGACGGGCTGAAAGTTTGAAGTTTCTATGAATATGCATTCCCAAATCCTTCGTGGTAGAAGATTGTGCTGTCTCGTGGTGATTCTCTGAATCCAGGTATCTCGGGGCCGAGGCACCAGTGGATAGCATTTGCCAACATATGCTGTTGTCAGGCTGTAGGCACCAGGTTACTGACCACGTGTGGATAGTGTCCAAGTCGTGTTGAACGTCATTAACCGCTGGGTTACCCACAATCTTAGCATCTGCAAACAAGTAGCAAGGAGACTTCAGCTCTCTCACAAGGCAGTTCATGAAAACAGGGAACAGCAGTGGTCCCAAGGCAGGTCCCTGCTGGACTCCACCACGAGCTTCCACAGATGGGGTGGGGCGTCCCCTACCCTGAAGCGAAATTCCCGACTCTTCAGGCAAAGCAGTGCTGCTTGCAATGCTGCCATTTTAGAGATGAGGAGGGGGTGGCTTATCAAGGTAAATGCTTCCGAAAATCCAGGTTGCACACCCTGGTTCGTTCGCCCCTGCCCAGACTTTCTGTCACTTCTTTCAGGAACGACCGTAGGCTTGTGAGACCTGACTTTTCCTTGACAAACCCGTGCTGCTCCACGCCCAGCAGGTCATGGTTATTTATATGACGAGCAACCTCATGCCTGTTGCATCGCTCTGTGACCTTTATTACAGCTGGTAGAAGACCTACGGGTGATAGTTTGAGGTTAAGCCTCTTCATCCAGCCATGTGATCGGGACATCCTGTGCCACTCCCAAGTCCTTTGGTATCTTCCCCTCCTCGATGTTAAGACTGAATAATGCTGCCGGGTGGGGAGCAACTACCCCGGCTACGGGCTGCAGGATAGCGTGATGAAAGTCATCAGGTCCCGAGGCCCAGTATTTATTCAGGCTCTGAAGCACTGATTTAACCTCCCACTGACGTGACCGTCACATCCGATATAGTTGGTACTTCTTCATAATGGGGTTGCCCTGAATGCTGACTTAGGTCTTCGACGGAGATCGATCGGAAGTACTCCAGGAGGGCCTCAGCCTTCTGCCCTGGAGTGGTGGCGTGGCCCCAGCTACGGTTTGCACTTTTCCAACGGCGGCCTTCTTTTCACCCTTAGGCTTTACACAGAATAAATATGCCTTGGGCGATGATTTTTATTTTTTTGCGGGGATTAGCTTGAACATGACTTTGCACTCCCTCAGTATTTTAACGACAGAGTTTCGTATCCTTACGCACTGTAGGCGTCTGGTGTGGCTCTGGTTTTCCTGAAAGCCTTTCCGGGCCCAAGGCTTCTGCTAAGCCTTAGTCATGGCATTCATCCGTCACGGAGGACCAATCCTCCGAAGCACTCTTTTAAGTGGGGCGAGAACATTGGCTAAGATAATTCGGTTACATTTTATATGGTTCACACGTCACCTACATTTCTGGATAGACAGCACCAGCTTAGTGACCCGGATTTCAATAATAGCCTGTTGACATCTAGCTGCCTGATGTTTCTCCTCCACTTGCCAGGAGACTTTTTGTGACCCATAGCATAAACAAACCGTAACGTAACATGGTCACTTTTACCGGGGGGTGCGGTGATCCCTAGTTCGCGGGCTTCTACGGGGTACCTGGAAAAACCTCATCTAGCAGGGCCGGAGAGTGCCCGTTTCTGTGGCATGTGAGCTTGCAAAGGTGTTGGCAAAAGGGCCTTTTCGCGGACCATCTCAGTGAGGTCCTGGCCTAAAGGACACTCCTGAGACCATCTACTTTCCCGGTCTACTTCTGGGACGTTTAGGTCCCGGATTACTAGGACTTGACTACTCGTCCAAGTGGCTTGTCGTAAGTTTTGCCTTCTCCCGTGGTTGTTAAAGGGCTACTGCATGAGTAGAATGAAGCACCCTCTACTTCCAGAAGTTACCGTGGCGGAAACTGCTTGGATGCTGGGTGTGGCAAAGTTTATACTTTGGATTTGCCGTGGGTTTCAGGCGACCAGAAGTAGTACATTTACGCCCACTGTGTCACCCTGCCGGTCCAGCCTATAGTTAGAGTGCCTCTGAGGTAAAAGAGGTTGGATGTCAACTTTATCGTTTAACCGTGTTTCGCAGGGAGTAATACAGTCCGTCTCAGTGGCCTCCCTTCAAAGTTCTCTCCACCTGTTTCCTTCATTACAGGCTTTACTGTGGAGTATTGACAGACTCTTCTGCTCTTCCGGGCAGCTTTCTTTACTGGAGCTTCTGAGCTCCGGGGATGAGCCTGAGTGCTGAGCTCGTTTCTTGGCACTGAAGTTAGCGGTTGGACAATGGAGGAGCTGCAACTCTGGGTAAGGCGGCTCACAGATGTTTCGCTTCGGGAGACTTGACTCCACGGTTTAGGGGTTTTCTGTGGAGTACTCCACAGAGGGCCCGCGTTCTGATCGCGTCTTGTCAGTTGAACTTTTGGGGATTTTCAAAGCATGGGTGAGCACTCGTTTTTGACCATTCAATTTGGACGTCTCATCGTTGGTGCCGGATCTACTAATCTGTACTTACGTTCAGCAGGGTTATGTGGTTCAATTCAAATAAGCCCACGGAAAAATTCGTGGGTTTTCTCGAGCGCCGCCGGGGAAAGACCGCCATAGCGGGCATTTCCGAATTCCACCGGAAGTAGACGTGCTTGAGCTTGTTTCTCCTGTGCTTCTGACTTCCACTTTCCCAGCCACATAACCCGCTTTAATGACGCGTGCATTGGGAAGCCAAGCCTCGTAAGAGGTCCGCTACGTGTTGAGGAAGTTCCCGGTGCCTTTGGTTTGATGTCCTAAAGAACGTTTTGTGAATGCCCTTAATTGAGTTTTTCCTTTGCCTACCCTAGGCTATTTCAGTCTGCTACTCAAGCCATGACGCCGCTCTGGTAGGCGTCTGAACCTCACCCGGAGCTTTTTGAGTTTATCCTGCTGGCGGGCAACAGCAGAAGGCGATATCGTAGTGTCACACGGTGGTTCCTTCCGGGATGCCCTTCCTCCGCTTTTGTCTGAATGTTTCTGTCAACGACGACAGTAGGATGATTTTTGAACCAAGGCAGCGTATCACTTTGGGACCCATCGATTTGAGCCGCAGGGTTTCATCCTGTGGAAAGCTTTCTCGCGGAATAAAATTTTATCCAAGAAACGTTTGACTCCTATCGAAGTATTACCCAATAATTCTTTGCCTGAGAACAAATAAGAATAAAAAGTCTCTTGCTGCTTTTCCGTTCCACTGTGTGTATGTGAAGACAGCAACCTTATACCTGTAAGGCAAATGTCCACAGACGACACTTGAATCCATGTTCATTTGGTTTTTGCCCCCTCCCCCGCCGCCCTTCCTCCTCCCTTCACTCTACTTTTAACGGACAGACGATCAAACATTTTACCAAAAACTGAGAACACTGTGCCGAAGGCCCCAAGACTTCAAGACCAGCTTCTCACAGCCAAAAAGCTCAAAACAATCTGCTAGGTCCCTTCTCCGCTAAGGTCCGCGATATTGTCATTGATGGTCAAAGCAAAGCAAGCGCCCTGGGTGAACTCCTTGTTGGCAAGCACAAAGTGGGTAGGAGGCTACTGGTCAACTTGACGCAGATATATCCTCCGAAGGAGTTAAACAATCTTAATCTTCTGCGGAGATTCGTGCATAAGTAAATACAAGGACCAAAATGTCCATAAGTCGGTCGGTCTAGATTACATCCCGTGGCTATCATCGAACCATTGATAAATATCAAAACCCCACCGGTACTTGAGCTGTTCAGGCCCACTTTGGATCCGGGTAGGCTGCCTGAGGACCGAAAAAACGCGGAGTTCATGGAAATAAATAAGAGTAGACCTAAGGCTGTGGCAGGTGACTGCAGGCCAGTGAGCCCAAATAACATTCCAAGCAAAGTTCTTAAGAAAATAATCCATGCTCACTTCGGAGAGCATCTACGGAGCACTCCATGCTAAGTACAGTCCAGCAAGGTTCTTGAAAAAGCAGATCTAATTTGACCCATCCCTGATGCTTCTTAGATGAAGTGACTCGACTTCTGGATGGAGGTGAATAAGTTGGATTTCTTTACCTTGAACTTGACAAGGCATTTGATTCTGTCAACTATAACCTGTTCTTGAGCAAGAAGGGGACATTCGGCATAGGCGGGTCAGCTCGACGGTGGCAGACGAGCTTAAGTTTCTGCTCCGAGCTTTACTCCAAAGTAAGGGACAGGCCTTCTAGTTGGTGCAAGGCTTCAGAGGTGTGCCTTGGGGAAGTGTCCCAGGTACGGTTTTATCCTTGTTGCTTATTGACGACCTGGCATCCGCCCTTCAGCCGTCTAGTTTCTTGCTGTGACTTGAAGATTGTAGGATTTGAGAGCAGAGGCCTTCTGGGCAGGGAAGTAGGACTCATCCTGGACTGAGCGTACAAAGGGGATGCACGGCTCAAAGCTAGAAGAAGCCTTTTTTTACTGAGAGCAACAGACAGCCCAACTGTCACCCACGGCCACGGAAGGTTCGTCACAGAAACAGTTAGTACGGTTAGAGACATCGAGATTTTTGTGAACAGTGATTTATTGTAGTCAGACCAGCGCCATGCTGCCATACAGAAGGGTCTTGGTGAGCTCTTCGAAATGTGCTCAGCCTTCTGGTACTGGAAGCCGGAAATATGCATATCCATTTACATGGCTATAGTATGACCTCACTTAGAATGTGACATGCAAACTTGTCACCCTTCCACAAAAAGGACGCCGTCTGCCTGAAGAAAGTTCAACGTCTTGCGACGCAAATAGTTGAAGGGTAGAGGGGTAATATGTATGGGCAGAGACCTTGTAACTTTCCTCGTTGGAAAGGAGAAGCCTTGGAAGAGATCTCGAAAAAACGTCGAGGGTATTGCAAAGTTTTTCTGGTCTTAGGCCGGATAATCTATTCCAAGTGGTCTTAGGTTCTCAAACAAGGGTTCACAAGAAGAACCTGACGAAATTTCGAGGTAGGTTGATAACCAGATAGCACTTCTTTGGCAGTAGAGCAGTGAACGATTGTAACAGCCTGCCTGCTGGAGTGATAGACATGTAGACCATCCAATCTTTCAAGGAGGTCCCAAATTGCAACCCAAACGGAGTCCACCCTGGAAATGAGTTCTGAGCATGTTCAACAGGTGGATGAGGGAAAAGACTGCGGTCCGTATGGCGTTTATTGTTTTTTGCGCTCCAGCCTGTCACATGCTGTCTCGGTCCAAGCTCGCGATGAACAATGTCTCTCGCAATTGACATGCCATTAGGTTTTACCTTGCCACCTCACTTTTAGAGGGGATTCTACGGGAAAACACTATTCCGTGGTGAGTGCCTAACTTGAGTGCAAAGGTTTACAATGATTCTTGATGCTGGATTGGCCGTGGCTAGTACTTGATGTGCGAAAACTGAAGTGAACTGATTCGCGAATGGTGAGAAGCTTGGAAATGGGTCAGGTGTATTTTTAAAGGCATCTCGAGAACCAAGTCTCAAGTCGGGAAAAACAAACGGAGGAAAAATGCAATCCGCTGAAGAGAAAAGATGACAAGGAGATGGTTCAAAATAACGCAAGCATGGGCACAAAGTCGAAGTTTACCGAGAAAATGACCAGGGATGCTCACCAGCAGTCGGAGAAAGACAGTGAGATGAATTAGTTGGTTAGCAAAGAATTGCCACGAAACTATAGGATAAGCAAATATTATCAGGGAACTAGGTGGAAGACAGAAAGAAATTCTATGGACTTATTGGAAGCCTATTAAGTTTCATTGAATCTTCCGAGAAAACTGTTGGAAACGCGATGATTCGTGGGTTCCAGAACCGTGTATGAAGAAAAACAGAAGCGGAATCCACACCAGGAGATGTCGTATAGTAAACTGGACGAAGAGCTTTGGTCTCTCTGCCCAGGCCGGGGAGAAGAAGCCAGCGGTCATGAAAATAAAGGGCGAGAGTGCGATAAAGTGAAAGGAGAAGGAAACCCGCCCCCGTGGAGACTTAGAATCCAGGGAACTGAGGCAGGGTTTGAGAGGTCTCGAAAGGAGTACGGAAGCTCCGAACCGGATGATGCCACTGGAGGCATAATCCCCATCAAACCTTGAAAAAGTTTGTAGATTCCACTAGTCTAGAGTTTTCGAAGATAGCTACAAAAGTGAGTGAAAATGCCCATAGAAGACAGGGCTACAAAGGAGGGCAGATGGTCCAACCTGGGAGATGATGAGAACCGCGCTGGCAATATGGTACTGGGAGTGAGCACATTGGTTCCAACGGTGAGACTGGAGAATGAGGTTGTGGAAAGAGAGAACATCCAAGTTTACCAAACGGGAACAGCTCTCAGGCTTGAGGCCCGAAGGCCAAACGGAGCTGAACAGCTCTCACAAAAAGGATGGGCCGTACTAACCAGAATGAGTGGAAATTCCCCATCTTTCCTCCTTCATATTCTTCCCAAAGTATCTCGGGTTGCTCCTATCAGATTTGTTCTTGTTGATACTGACTTCCTGATAGGTACTTGCTATCTGGTATTCAAGACACCGGTACCAAAGTGGTCCCGAGAAAGGATCTAAGGAATGGAGCAGCAAGGCAAAAGCCCTGATGGTTGTCAAAAGAGGGTAGAAGTCAGTGGGGTGTGTGAAGGAAGGTTTTCCTTCGAACAATGTTGACCACGCTTACCTTTTACAGCAGCTCCGGGCGCGATACTATTCAAGAGGGCTAAGACGTCAACCATCGTCAGGAAGAGCAGTCAAGAATCTCTCGCAATTGGAGGGGATAGATTTTCCCTTCAGAAAGCGGAAGAACAACGAACAATCCTATGGAGTCCACCAACAAACAGACTGCCTAGGAATGACTAATAACTCGTTATGTTTGTCTGTTGTACTTTCTGGTCATGAATTTACTCATTGAAACTTGGTCATCACCAGGTTGCTTCCACTAGCCTCTAGAGGTGAACCGTCGAGGTGACCCTTCTGTCTAATCGAGGACGTGCTGCTCGCAGGTCTCCGCCGACCTCGCGAGTTTAACGTGTCCACAGTCACCTGGGGGACTATGTTACGATGCCACAATTAGCTCTTGCCGTCGATGGAGGTTCACTCAATTGCGCACGGGCCTAGTTGTCATCCATAAAGCTCTCATGTAGCTTTCGTAGAAAAAAGCACCTTACAAAATACCCCGAAGCGATTTTCCCGGAGGTTCCCCCATCCACCATGCCTAAGCACTCAATGGAAAGGTAAAATAAGACACACTAGCAAAGGGCGAATGAGCGGAAAGAAATGAGGGGAGCTTACCTCTGTTGGTGGGTGCCATATGCAACTTCCAAGGTGTACGAAAAGTTTTTATTTGACTTGCAAAATGGTTTTATAAATCGTCAAACTGTGAAAACGACGGTAAGTCGGATTGAAAAATAAAAGCTGCCTACAAGATGCCATGGTCAAGTTAGGTGAATTCCAGGTCGAGTTGTTCGCTGCGGCTTTACCTTTTCGGTTTGGCTGTTAGAGATGCGAGAGTGGTATCTACAAGGAGCAATGGAACCGTTGGCAAGCCATCTTAGAGCGGTGCCTCACCCCCTAGGTTATCTTCTAGGTGCTGAAAGATAGAGCTCCCAGCATACTGCTTTGACCACTGAGGTGGGTGTGATGGCGCCGCTGAAGCACTTAGAATGGGCCTTCTTAAGACCGCTGTGGAAATGTTCAAACGCCATTCACTTGTGTGAAGACGCAGGCGCAAGGGGAATTATCCGATGGACTGTAGGTCAATGCAAAATGCGGTCGCTGCGAAGGAGTTTGCGAGCTGCACGCATTCGCACCCAACTATTCAGTGTATGGGACACGGCCGTCATCTCACGCGCTTCAAAGCAAACTAACTCCGTGGATGGCTGAAGTGTTTACCCAAAAGCCAATTTCACAGGTTCATGGGAGGGACATAACTCTAACATAACGTGTGGAGGCGCCTGCGCCCAGTTGCAGCTGTCAGAATAGGTGAGCAAAGCTTTAAGCCCGCGATGAACAAGCTTAACCATGCCCTTAGCTACTGGGTGACGTCTTTGCAAGAGGACGTTGGTAACCTGACATACGCGATGCTTCTCCAAACAGGTGTGACTCAAAATGTGCGCCTCGGCGGGTAGTCACCGTTGCAGGGCAATCGTGTGACAAAACCCACTTCTCCATAAAGGCAGCTATTACGGCTTCTGCCTCTTCTTCGAAAATAGGAGCAGCCTCCGACCAAAGTGTGGGGTGGTTTACCACGGTGGGAAGGTAACAGCAACCTTCACAGAGGCTGAAGGGACCAAAAATATCTAGATGGATGTGAGAAAACTGTGAGGATACAACAAGAAAGAGGTCTATTGGGTCCACTGTATGTTTAATTACCTTTATTCGTTGGCTCCGAATGCACGAAGGAGCCTAAGCACGAATATCCCTTTGCTTGCGTTGTCAGACATGCCTATTATCAACTAGCTTGGCGGTGACCCGGATGCCAGGATGTGCCAAGTTACACGTAGCTTCCACTACTATGTGGCCCCCAGTCGTGGGAGCGATGAAGTGTGGTTGTGGAAAAAGTAGTGTAACATCTCACTGAACGCGCGAAAGTGACTAAATGATGCCTGGAATATCTAAGAGGTGCGAATCCGCTTGGATCTTTAAGGTCCAATCAAGAACATTGATCCGCAGCTAAAGCTTAGAGGTCCATGAGTCATGGCTGGCTAGAGGCGGAGTCTACCCTAGAAAAAGCATCAACCACAGCTTTCACGGTGCCAGTATGGTAAAATCAAAACAAAAAGCTGTGCTGCGAATTGCAAATGGCACGGCTCACCTGATGCGTGTTTATCAGTTTGACTGTGAAAAGCATGCCTCAATGGTTTATGGTAGGTAAAGAAGACGAATTGTCTGCCTTCGAGGATATGTTGAGGATTTCTAACAGTACTGTAAACAGCACGTGCCTTCTGGCCAAGGGTATAACATTAAGTGTCCGCTGTTAAGAGAAGGGGGATAAACTTCAGTGGTTTTCTTTGTGACATGCATCTTTTCTGGAGCTTGCAGCCTACAGATATGCCAAAGACATCGGGGGCTACGAACAACTAACCTACGGGGTCCAAATAAACAGATGAATGAGCAGAAGTCAGTGGATCTTTGAATGCACTCACGGTAGTCCTAGCATCCCCGGGTAATTCTGTGGGACCACCTTCAGAAGTAAATCTATTAAAAGCTCCACTCACTGAGCACAGTATGGGACGAAATGCCCACATTATACTTCTCTTTTCGTCCGTGCCCTACTACTGAGAGAAAGCTGCAGGCGTTCGCTGAGGTAATGAGTCACATGCCCTTAAGACCGCTTGCATTTCTACGGGCCGGTTGCGTTTTCTCGCTAGCTTTGACAGATTGTAGACAACCAATGCTTTTACGTACGTTTCTGGTCATTTGATTGTGCATCTGTTATTTTCGCGTCAACTGTTAATTTTGCGTGGTTTTTGGTCATCATATTTACTAATTATCGGCTGGATGGTGACTGCGGCTCGCTGCCAAAGACATGATCATTAGTGCTTACATTATGGCCCGAGTATTACCATGGAATTTGCGTGGCAATCTTGTTTCGTTTTGAGTTTTGCATCTACTTTGGCTACGCCTTGCACTGGAGCTCCGGGGTGCTGTCCAGAACGAGGGAGATTTTTTGATGGATCGAGCGGCAAACAATCAAGCGGTATCAACCCCAGCCGGGACTATCGCCCCTTGGTCTTCACAATACTTCGGCGTTTTCTTTGGAGAATGGCTGAATATCGAAGATTATAAACCTGCGGGAATGCCATCCCCAGCGCGAAAGTGAGAGCTACAGATGGGATCGCCACTGGAAACCGGCAACCCCCTCTTGATGGGGCTTACTTTCATGGATCAGGAGCTATAGTTTCCACCGGGCATGTTATTGTTCGAAATCACATTTGCTTCTCGCTGAACAAAGGGAAATCCTTTTGAAAGAAAAACTATCTCAGAATGCGGAAGCAATAAAGGAAAGACAGAATTAGGAGTGGCTAAGAGATGAGTAGCAGCTAGAAATCGGCAGACCCCCGGAGGAATTAGTGAGGAGTTTGCCCGTGCGGTCTTCTTACTCAAATGAATGTGCTAAAACGGTACGAGAATATTTTCAAAAACACATTAGGTCGATTTTTGATGAACTTTGAAGCCTTAAGAGTAAGATGAACCGAAAAACCCACGGGCAGATTCCGTTCAGGAGTGGTTAGCTGCGAACCACCGTTTAATCGTGGGCTGTCCAGATCCATCAAGGACGAATTTGTTTTGTCTTGCCTTCGTTAGATAATTTATTGGAGGTTTATCCAGCATTTCCATACATATCACCTCGAAGGTAATAAAAGGCTGTGAAGGCTCATTAACACCGCAGGGCTACGACCCTAGAAGCGATTGAAGATTGCTTCATGCTGTCCTGTCAACGATGAACTACTTTGAGCAGCCGAGATATTGGAGAATTTTTCGGCCACTATCACGGGGCAACGGGATCATTCTTGAATGGCTCGTTTTGGGGTTCATCAGCAGCAGCGTCAACTCAGAAGGGCTATCCAGACTAGCCACTACAATCGAAAGCTGCAAGTTTGAGCTTGAACAACTGAAACATATTCTGATCTCAGCCGTCCAACAACGCACTTCTGGGCAATACGTAGCCGAAATACAACGAATCCAAAAAGCAAAATACGATTGGTCCGCTAGCTCTACTACGGGTTCACACAGACTCAAAAATCGAGAACCAAGTCCACGGCATGCGAGAGAAGAGCACATGCTCCATGCAGGTCTAAGATGGGATTTGACTAGGAAGCTTGTTGCACGCAAACAAGCAAGGGTTGGTTGATAGAAGTGTAAATTGTGCGGAACATGCAAATAGTGTACTTGGGAGGGTAATGTCGTGAAATCACGAAATTGCTGTCTTTGAAGGATTTTTACTATCGACTGTTACACTGCCTACCAAAATCCTTCCGATTAAAAGGTTTGGAAGGAGGATACTGACTCCCTGTCTACCTGCCTAGATCCTGCTGTCAGTGCAAATTACTACTACTGCTGGTATCTGCGCTCTACTCACATACTCATGATTGCGCGTGATCCAGTAGCCGGGTCAGCGAGATGTGCTTCTTCACTGTCCACGAGAACTGCTGCTCTGTTGCAGGCTTGAAGGGGGGAGCGTAGATTCCGAACCCATGTGCTGTCTTCGAGAGAGCAGTCGTGAATGTATACATGTGTGTGTGCTTCAGTGTGTCTGTGTGCGGGGGTGGGTGCTTCTGTGCAAAGAGACCACAGCAGTGATCATACGTAATTGTCTCCATCGAGGTCGATAACGGGATGAGGTGAATAAATGTCATGTATTGATGAGGGTATGCAGCGACATCATTTTTGATGAGCTTGCTGGTGATGTGAACGGAGGTGTATTTGGGTACGTGAGTAGGTCAAAACTACTACCCCAAACGGGAAGCCTCTTCAGAATCGTCAGTGACGAACGAGGAACGGTGAACACTACGACGTCTTGTAGGATGTGTGGGGAGTGTATAAAGAAAACAGAAATCGCGGTTATTGGAACTGTTCCGTGGGTGACACGCAATGGTGGGGCATTCAGGGGACAATAGAGATCAACCGGGACTTTGTGATAAACGTTCTGCTCACTCATAATGTGTTCGCCAACCAGGATAGACGTTTTTGCACATCGGCGCGGAATTGTTTTATACAAATGGATGCCACGGTACTATTGCGTGAACTTGTTAGTTGCATCGAAACTTGCAGCTGAATGTTATTAGGTGACTGATTCAGTGGCGTTGACTGGTCCGTCTTCACCCTGCAGGAGACCGATACTGCGCAAGTAACCAGTCAGCATTCCTTTGGCTGTCCCCATCTTCACCGTTCTTATAAGCTCGCTGGGGCTGCAAGCGACTGCCGTGGCAACATTCTCAGGCCATGAGCTAAAATGAGCGTGCCCGTTGGAGCTCATTGCCACACCGCCAACTTTGGGTGGCCTTTATTCGGTTAGCCATTTCTGTTTGGTTTGCGGGACCTTTGGGTATTCTCGCAGCCGTTGATTCTAAAACAACCCGGCCAGATAGTTCGCCCACTTTCTTCCGTGTATGTAACTACTATAGAACTTCGTCGGCTCTTGAAAACCGACCTCCGATCTTAACGTCAGCAGGTCGTTCGAAATGAGTGCCAGATGGGTGAGGTTGCTGATAAATACCGCAGCTAGTGGGTGGTTGTTGGAGGTCCCTTCCACCTCGGTCATCACAGTGCTCAGTGTATCACCGTCTGGTTGTTTTTGTTCGATTACTGACCCCAATATCCATCCCGTGGACCTGATGTGGCTTTCCCACAAGCCACTGCAATGACTGGCCTGCGGGCCTTTGAAGTGCCAGCGGACACCAAGTGCTACGGTTTGACTCTGCAGTTCACCTCTGTTTACTTATTGGCGCCAAAGCTGCAATTCTTTTTCAGCGCCAGCAAAGTTCAAGCGACTGTTGGAGTGGATATCTGATGGTACACTTCTTCTGTTGATGAATTGCTGTAGGGCCCAGAGAAAGAGAGTTGGTGGTCATCGTATGCGCAATTTCCAAGTGTACTGCCCGTGAGTTGATGCACGTCGTAATGCCCCGGTATCCTTTTTATGCCCTTTTTCCGCACCTGACCCACAAAGGTCCGAAATAATCAAGGCCGGTGACACCAAATGGCCACTAACCCGGGATCACTCCACACTCCGGCAACGAAGCTATAAGCTGCTTGCCCGCGACAGCGGCGAGTCTCCTACGTTGAACACACTGTCGGAATACGCGTTCAACAATCACTTTTCCTCTCAGTATCCAAAACCGCCTTTGAAATGAAATTCGTCACACGGCTTTCCTCAGCATATCCCACTACGGCTTGTGTGTGCCGAATCATCAAATCTATCACGGGTTGCTGAGCCGGTAATAATATGGGATGTTTCGCGTCGTCACCCAGGTGAGAGTTTTTCAGCCTAACACCTACCCTTTTTAGTCTATCAGCAAGTTTTGGACTTATAAGTTTCAAATTGCTTTCTGTGGATGACGTCATTCCGCCGCTTGGTCCCGTCCCTCCAGGAGTCTCGAACGATTGATTGGATGCACCGAGTTCCATCATCCTGAATGAGTCGTACTCTGCAAGTCGTAGTTCATCAGAATTTCTTGACCCCATTCGTATTGGAAAGACTGGGTGAAACCCTTTTGTGATCAACAAATGTCTCTTGAATTTAGTCAAAAATACCATAAAAAGAAGCTTCTCTATCCAAGAGGAAGACCTGGATGACCATGGAAAGATAGACGTCGGTTCCCCAGCTGCTACCGCCATCATCGCGCCTTTGGTTTGCATTTCCGACTACAGAGGTGGCTTCGGTTCGTAAACGGGTCAGTCCTGTAAAAGCATGTACAGGAAATTCTGCCCTCCCGTCCAAGTGTCTACTTGCCGAAAGCTGGTAGCACCTTTGGCGCACAAATGGACCGGGTTGTCGGCGGACTTGCCATGCTGCCACTGGTTCACAGTAGTTTCTTCGTGTATGATCGTGAGCCGGCTAACGATTAAGGTACTCAGACGACTCCTGACCCTAATGATGCAGCACAGCACTGTATTCGAGTCTCCTCAGAACCCAGCTGACCATTTATGAGAGAAGAAGCACCTCCTTATTGATTGTATCGCCCCAGTACAGCAGCATTAAGTTCAAGATGCTGGATCAAAACCGATTTCGGTGGACATCGAAAGCTTCGGCGAACAGAATCCCCACAGCAAATTGTCCATCTACCGGGAACCAGCTTTCATACAATGCGGTCCCGCTTCCAACTTCAAAATCATCGAAAAAGGCATGCAACTCTACCGTCTGTGTTGTATGACCTCAGGAAAAGCACCTGGGAACCCTGGCATCATCTTGTTTCCTTAAAGTGTCCAGGAACATTTCCCATTCTAACCGATCTTCTTGGTCAAGCGGCCGGTCCAAAGCGACTCTCCTTTGCGGAACCGCTGCGGAGAGTTCCCTCCGGGTAGCATACAGGGGAATACAAAACCGAGTGAGTCGAACAAGCTGGAGACGGCTGACAGTATGCCACAACGCGTTGGCTGCTGGTCGGGGGCCTTCAGCCCGAAGACCAAATCGTCCGTTTCCCCATTCCATTGTATTCCTAGCTCGCCTTCAGTGGGGAGCGGTGACGTGTCCACGTCTCGAACCTTTTCTGTCCTCTTGTGATGCGGAATGACTTCAAGCACCTTCGGTGCGTCTTATATCCATGAGATAGAAGCCGCCTTTCTCCCGTAGTTCTCTTAGTTACCTAAATTGTGTTATGGCCGAGTCACCGCCGTCAAACTATCCAGGGCAGTTGTCGACGCAAAAGTTTTGCTGACTCTCTCTTTGCTGCCAGCTTGTAGAGCGGAGCTCCATGTTTGTTCGCAGCATCTCGGGAGGCCTTGTTGGCGCAAAATGGTGGTGATATCACCTCCAAAAAATGGACTGTCATTCTTTAACTCATCCCCTACTTTTTTGGGTTGTTATCTTCCCACCATAAGAATCGCAAAGCATCTCGATATCTGAAGGTAGTTTTACATGAAGAAATACTTCTCTAGTGTTGTCTGACAAAGCCACTCTGCCCACCCTGAAACAGCACAAAACTTCAATCAACGTTGAAGTCCAATCGGGCCATGTAGCAGACGGTCATTTAACAACTCGCCCTGGAACTTGGATGCACGGTCGAAGACCACCCACAGCTTTTCGGGTTTCTCGGGATGAAAAACCTTTTGATGAGGCAGGCACTATATCCTTTCCAGGTCTTCGGTATTTGCTAGCACCTTTCCCAAGTAGCCGAGCGCTTCTTTTTGCCCCATTACTTCTGCGTACCCCTTCCAGTGGCCCTGATCCCGGCCGAAACCTGTTTTCAAGCGCAGTAGTCTTCGGAAAGCGTAAGTTCTGCAGCAGGCCAAAGAGTCGGCTTGCGCACTCTACAGGAGGGGAACCTTGAACTGATTTCAGTGCCTTAAGCTCCTTGTCGTACAGTCTGCAGAGCATGATGATCCTCCTGTGATAATGAAAGTAGGTAGTCTCCGATGTCTTGAAGCTCCTCGTGCGGACACTGCAACTGGCACCTTATACGGTCCGTTCCTGCTGAAAAATAATTCGCAGAGCCGGGCCGTATAGCATTCACCCCAGTGTCTTCAGTACCGTTTAGGGTGCCTAGCGGTCGCCTACTCCCTGACTGAGTACTCAATGTGTTTCTGGCACTTGGCATCCGATCAGAGGGTTTACATCGTCATTCTCCCGACCTTCGGCAGTTATATCTTGCAAATGGGGCCGCTTAGATAAAATTGCGCACACCAACCTTGGTGCTCGCACGGAGAGACCGGTCATAGTATAAGCCTTACTTTTTGGGATTTTCCAACTGGTACCTAAGGAGATGAGCTGCAGTCTCAACCGACCTGCGGTTGTCACCTGAGTTCGGTCCACCGTGCGCACAGCTGATGATGTCGAGCTTTCAGCGAGCTGGCTTTATTCGGCAAACCGGTCATTCCCCAGGATGGTGTCCTATCCGCTGTCGACAAAGGCTGACGTTTTGGACTTTCCATTCGGCGCCATCACTCATACAGCGACTAATGCCGAAGTTACTGGTTTGTTGGCAGACCGTGATGTTGAGCAGATCACTCTGAGCTTTTTGCCCACATCTGGAGTGCCTTCTTTCACCTGGAGTAGTATTCAGTGGAGCCTACCTGCACAACCTTCGTGGCCACATCCGAACCTTGTTTGGCAAGCCACCGCCCGCCGCGAGGTGTTACTGCAGGCGAAACAGGCTCCTGTTACCCCGGCCATCCACCGACGTCCGTTTACTGTGACTTGAGTGGACTTTGGAGAGTCCGATAACCCGTATTTGGCTTGGCAGACCTTGCAGCTAGGGCGGGCTAGGGCCCAGCGTGGAATGGTGTGAGTCCGCGAAGGCTGTTGTTTCCGATGCTCTCGTGCTGCTTTCTGAGCTTGGCTTGTGCTGGATCTGTTACTCTGTTGCTGTCACGGATGAGTCGGCCGAATCTGACGTTGACCTATCTCATTTGCCTGCCTGAACACTTGGCCAGGTCTTTGAAGTTGGTCTCATGGTCACCACGAATTAAGCGTTTCGATTCATCAGCCCAGCATCCCGGTAGTTTGGAAGTCAGGCAGCAAAAGATCCTCCCCATTGTGTGCATCGCCTCAAGATCCGCCCTGTACCCCGAATGATCGAGGGTTATCCAACAATTCTGCTTCTTAATTAGGAGATCGGCTTTTGCGTAGACGCTGCCCTATGCCCGTTCGGCTTCTTACATCACCATTCCTATCAGGATGTCAGCAAGCTTGAACGACTGGCCGGACAGGTCCCTCAAGATATAACGCCCGTGCAAAGCCCTGTCCCGGGTCGAGCGTGGCCCGCCCATCAATGGCTTTTCTGAATTTTCTGCGGCAATAGTGGACCAAGTAGAGCAGTCCTTGTCTCGACGAAGTTTCAAACTGCTTGATAAATTTGCAATATCGTTCGGGTGATTGTAACGGTTATTCCGATGGTGGGTAATTTGTAACCCAACTAACGAGTCCCAAGGTCAGAACAGGATTGGTTCGCTGACTTTACTGTACTGGATCACCAAACTAAACGCAAACAAAATTATAAAAATCCTCAACTGTACGTCCACAGCTTTAAACAGCGAGGACCAGAGTTCGGCAAAGATCAGCGTCCGATAAGACCATCACGGCGGTCCGAGTTCAACTCAAGGGTATGCCATGATAAATGAGCAAAATATTACAAGATTTTCAAGTGTCGCGGTTGATGCGTGCCGTACTTGTTCGAGAGTCAATGGGATAAATAGGATAGTCCTAACAATACATTAAGTGACAAGGATTGAGGTGGATTTCCACACATAAACTGTGCACAGCCCACCGAATTCTCCCGCTGGAAGGAGTGGTTGGGGATACCGATTCACCCTAGACTACCTATACTTTAAAGTTAGTGCATACGTTGGTGGCCATAGACTTTATCTATCGTTGGCTAGTCGCAGACCTTGCGGGTTTTCTTGGTGTTATGCCCCTTACTTCCACCCCTTGGAGTTTCATCTGTAGATGAGGCGTCATTATCAGTATACGAAGAAAGGGCTTGGGTGTGATCGAGATCCGTAGACAGATTAGGTAATGTAGAGGTCAAAAGGCTCCTCGAATAAGAATAAAGTACACGGTAAAGTAAAGCCTGAGAAGTCGTGATGAAGAATCGGGATGGCTACAAGGTACTTGAAACATCAGGGAGCTCAGCATGTAGTGTAACCGCCGTAAAAGTATGCTTGGCTCAAATCTTGTATCAACTTCAATACTGGTTGGATATTAATACAGATTGGAGGCCCCGGAAATAAGGATGTTTCTAAAAACGGTCAACGACTACTTGTTCCGAAGTTTCCGCTACGTCGCAAACAACTTCATTTCGTGTGCTAAATTGGAGTTTCGATAAAGCAACCTCATTGTAAACAGTGAACACCGCATTAAATTAGATGCAAATGTACTTCGAAGACTGTGGTAAGGGGTTGTGGCCTACAGCAGAATGCATGAGAGATAAAAGAATAAACTCAGCTTTGGCTGGCATCAGTAGGCTTGCTTTGAGCTTGGTCTGGTGCGTCGACGTCGCCGGCGCCATTATCACCTACAAGCAAACATCTTGCGGATACCTCGCGATACGTCTCTTTCGTTCGTTTTCACAATTATTGGGCTTACGAGGCCATCGATTTCTGTGCGACAGTCGTTGATCCTCCCAATGGGCCATTCGACTTTATTTAGGTGGTACTCTACGAGGATGACGACATCGCCACGTCTAAACGACCTATCTTTGGAGACCTACATTTGCCGAAGCTGCATTGTCGGTAAGTACTCCCTAGTCCAGCGTTCCCAAAAAGCTTGTACCAGGTGGTTCACTTGTTTCCATTTCGTGGTGTACCTTCCACGTAGGGTTTTCGGGGTGATTTCTCGTGCATTTGGCGGCAATAATGACAGATCGTTGGGAGTGAGTGCCGGTTCGCCTTCCGGGTCTGGGACGATCGGCACCAGAGGTGTGTTGTTCAGTATGCGTTCAACTAGTAAGCTTATAAGCATCACTTTGTCGAGGGCCTTCTGTGAGATGAGGGCCGTAAGTATTTTTTCAGCCAATCGTACAGGCTTTTCCAAAAAGCCACGGCAATGATTGGCACAGTGTGGGTTGAAGGGCTGTTCTGTCCTCTCCGCTCCGGCCTTGCTTCGTATTTTGGAGTGGTCCAGGAGGTTCCACCATCTCTCTAATTCCTTATGAGCTCCAATGAATTTTCAGCCATTGTCTGAGTACATGTTTTTGGGGACGCCGCGCCTCGAGAGGAACCTTTGAAAGGCCATAAGGAGTTAATCGGTAGTCACATTACGCATTATTCCGAGATGGGCTGCTATGGAATGTAAACATGCTATCAGGCAGCCATAATTTTTTTTCGTGTTCATATGCTTTTGTACGATTACCGGAACAAAATATTCGGCCTCGATTCCCACGGATAGGAACCATCCCGGTTAAACTCTTACGGCTGGAATGGGAGCCATCATTTTTTGGCCTGCTACCGCACTCCGGCCACGACAAATGATGCATTTGATGATAATTCGCTTGACATTTGCTGGCCCCTTGGTCACCCAGGACCTTGACGGATATTATCCAAAAGGTGGTTCAAACCTAAGTGCCCCTCTTCTCGATGTAGATTATCTACCAGGTATCTCGCTATGTGATTGGTACTAGGAGATTTTATGGGGTATTTTGTTTCATACTCTAGATTTCAATTCTCATCCGCCTTCCAAATCTCGGTAGCCAGTAGCATAGGGTTCAATCTTCGGATGCTGCTGTTCAGCAGCCTGCCTCTCTTGATGTTATCTTTTATCCTTAGCAGCTCACGGGTCTCCTACGGGTAGGCGTGTG
Organism: Fasciola hepatica; assembly: GCA_948099385.1. Lineage (NCBI taxonomy): Eukaryota > Metazoa > Platyhelminthes > Trematoda > Plagiorchiida > Fasciolidae > Fasciola > Fasciola hepatica. Next base: position 1,229,180 of record CANUEZ040000025.1, read on the forward strand.
GTTGTAGTAAGAGTAGGACATCATTTTTTCTCGTAGTACCGTTCCTACATTTAACCCGTTTGGTTGTCTATTGCCTTTCAAAATCATTAGCAGTGTTTTTTATCCGTTCATCAGACCACGACTCTTAACATTTGCATCCAGTCGGGGAAACGGCACAGTCTTCTATTAGTTTTACGCTTCCCGTGGAGCTTGTAGCCGGCGTCAGTCGTTCCATTTCAATATCGCCATCTTCAGGCCTGGGTGTCGGTAAGACTGGCCACATCTTAGATGCCGTCAGAAAGTCCTTTCTCATTGTCCACATCCGCAGCTTTTCTGGTGTTCCCAGACCCCTCGAGCAGGAGTCAGCTGGGTTACTGGGGGATTGCACATAGTGCCACTGATCGGTCTTAGTTGACTTATGAATCACAATATGTTGGCCACGAAGTTGGTAAAACGAGTGTTAATGTTGTTCATGTAATGCAGCACTGTGGCTGAGTCCGTTCAAACGTTTGATTCACGGTTCATCTGATCAACATACATCCCAGTAAACAACACGGCTTTCACGGCCAGTACTGCTGCAGTCAATTCCAGCCTCGGAACGGATGCAGTCTTTAGTGGAGCTACTCTCGCCTTTGCAAGTACCATCTGACTGTGCCGCCCACCAATTTCGTCTACCCAGCGGCCATAATTCACTGCCCAGTAGCCTACGCCTGATACATCCGAAAACAAGTGGAGTTGGGTGCCGCGTGTACACTTGGTTCCTGTCAAGCATCTTGGTATCTTGATCCCACCAAATTGATCTAGGATGTGTAATCACTCACGCCACTGCTTGTCGGCCCCACCCTAGAGAGGTTCATCTCAACCCGTCCCTCTTTGGCACAGCGACTGCAACAAGCACTTTGCCGTCAGCAACCATGGTCAAACAAAACCTAAAGGATCATAGAGGCTTGAGAATGATAATAGGATTCCCCTCCATGTGGCTGGTGGTTTAGGTAAGTCCAGGTTGAATACGAATTCGTCAACTTGGGGCTTCCATTGAATTCCAAGCTCGCTGCATCTTTGAGGGGGATCCCAAAAGCCCTCTCGCGCACTCAGTTTTCTTTGACTCTGGAATAGCAGTGGGAACCCCTGGGCTGTTTGAAGTCCATTTTGTGATGTTTAACCCTTCTACCTCTAGAATGGCGGTTATTTCGTTCATATATAGAATAGCAGGATCTGGGTTGTCAAGAGGACCTAGAAAGTCGTCCACGTAGAAGAGGTCTAGTGCTCTTCCTAAGAGATTGCTGGTGCCGCCAGAAAGCTTGAGGGTTTCCCGGAGGGCGAATTTAGCGCAGAAAGCGAACGGTACCTGTCCAAAAGGATGAACATTCAGCTTGTACTCGTCCGGTGTGCAGTTAACATCGCTTTCGGGCAACCAAAGATGGGAGGAGTCCCTATCCTTGATAAACATCTTCTTTAGCAGAAAACTTTCAGAGTCATTTCTCGGCTGTTCTGTATTGGTTTCATTTTTGGCCCCCACGGCACGGGAATCTTGAAGCCATCTGTTACGTGCTTGGCTTTCTCGGCTACCATTTTTAGGTCCGTCCTATCTTTCCGCGATGCGGCATCTCTATCGATGGTCATGTCAGCAAATTCGGTGTAACATAGCTGTCAGAATGGTAAATGTTCGCCTTTTCCACCGAAGTACAGTTGATTTTGATCTGTTTGCCGTATCTTCCGTTTTGTGCTACCCCATCCGGTCCAAGCAAATATATTGCGCACTGCTTAAGGTGCTCTGCGGCTTTCTATCCCTTGATCCAGCACTCAGCGTGCCTCCGGTATATCACAACCGATCAACAGATCTATTTGACTATTCTACGTATCTTCGAGATACGACCACTGACTCGGAGTCGATTGACTGAGGGGCTGTCACTAGAAGATCCTTTTTGATGAATTCTTTTAGACTTTCTGCTCTATTTTTGTTGACCAAGGAAAGGAGTTTTAGGTGCCATTTGTTTGATTGGATGGTCCGAGTGCCACTCACCTTGCTAACCGCTAATAAAGATTCATTAAGCCTGATCCCATATCTCTCTGCAAATTACTCTCTTCACCAAAGTGATAGCCGGGCCACTATCTACGAAGACCAAAGCTCTCATCACCCCAGCTGGAGTTTCAATAATGACTGCTATTACTTCCAGGTGAATGGGTTTATTAATAGAACGAAACACCGAGCAGACCACACTTTGCTCCGGAATTTCTTCGGCTTTCAACTTCTCGGGTCTGTGCACTAGGAGGTATTGTTTGCTATGGCATTCGTCCCAGGTACAACTTCATTTCATTTGGCGCAGGGCTTCTCGACGTGAATCATTGAGACAAACAAAGCACACCTCCAGTTGCTTATACACTTCCCATCTTCCATCAACGTCTACATCACGGAAGCTAGGACTTTCCACTGGGAGATGAAGCGCGCCACAAACCATGTAAACCGGCAAATTTTCACCTTCGCGGGATAGTGATTTTCAGTTTGCCTGAGTTTGACCCTTATTAGGACACCTGGTCCAGCTTTGTGGTATCGTTGCAGCCGTAGGTAGCTTCATTGTCTTGAGCTTAAAATGATCGAAATGACTATTGATATTCGGGCATGACGATTTATAAATTGCGTTATCTCAAAAGCTTTAAATATTTGTGTTGGTTGTAGCTCAGGCTGCGAGTTGCCATGATGTGCTGATCGCTGAGCTAGGCGTTTAGATCGCAAACGTTTCATCACTAGTCGAGGTGACATCGTCAGTGCATGTGCGCTGTTGGTAGTGATCTCTTATATTTAGAGGTTTGTCATTAGTCCTGACCTTGAGCTCCGTAGACGTGCCCAAGGCTCGACGTTTGTTTTAGGGCTTCGCCTCGAAGAGCTTGACCTTTGATTTTTGACCTTTGACGGTTGACGTTCCGCTCGGTGAGCTTGAATTCTTTTCGCTTTGTCCTGTTGTTTCCATTTTTTGATATTTGAATTCTCGGCAAGTCAGTTCCGAAGATGTATGAGTGTAAAAACTCAGATTCAATAATACGGGTTGAGTGATTTTGGTCCACTAATTCCGCTTCTGACATTCTTGATTAGTTCAACTGTCTGCTCTTCATCCGACTGGACACGTGATCCAATTCAATATGTTTATTGATTGAGTTATTTGAAGAGTACCAGGCTTCCAAAAACTCCCTTGCGTGTCTCGTGGTTGCTTGATCCAAAATTTTAACGTCGTCCGGATTGAACTTATGTCCCTCTTGATCCTCGTGGACGGATATAGGAGAGAATGGGTCATGTCTCTTTGTGGCCAGTTTATGCTCGTGCATTCGAGTGGCAAATTTTCCCCCGGTTTGACCGATGTAGCCTTTGCCGCAGTCCATACACTTGACTTTGTATACAACGTTTCTTCTTTCTTCGGTTTTGAGTTGTTCTTTTGGTTTTGATACGAGTTTTCTCATGGTTTTGGTTGGTCTGTGGGCAACTGTTATGTCTTGGGATTGAAGCAATCTTGCAGTTGTTTCAGAGACGTTTCTGATTTATGGTAGTGTGATCCTTCTGTTTGGTTGTGTTCTTTGGTTTATTTTCCTATTCATCCCATACACGGTTCATCATATGAAGTTTCTTGGATATTCGTTTCGCTGGAACATTCTGAAGAGGTAGTTTTCTTCTTGCGTTCTCAGTTCAATTGTGCTGCAGTGGGTTTTAGCTCTCGTGAACAGGGTCCGAATGCATGACCTTTTATGGTGATTCGGGTGATTGCTGTGAAAGCCTAATACTTGATCCGTGTGTGTTAGTTTCCGATACACGGATGTCTCCAGTGTGCCGTTGGCATTTCTTTTCACGAGCACGTCCAAAAATGCCAATTCTCCATTGTTCTCTGATTCCATGGTGAACTTAATGTCGTTGAAGATGTTAATAATTATTTATTGTGTGTTTTCAATGTCCGAGCTTTTTGTGATGACGAAAGTATCATCCACATATCTGACCCAAAGTTTCGGCCGGATCCTTGGTAGTGCAATGATTTCCAGGGCCTGCATTACAGCTTCAGCGAGCAATCCGGATACTGGTGAACCCATTGCTGTTCCTTTGATTTCTTCGTACACGTCACCATCAAATTTGAAATAGGCGTAAAGGCACATTTCCAGCAGTTCGCAAGTTGTTTGTGCTTCTAGTGGTTTGTTTGGGCAGTGGTCTTGGCGGAGTTCTTTGATTATGTTCTTTGCTAAGTTCAAATCAATCGAAGTAAAAATTGCAGTGACATCAAATGAAATCATCACTTCGTCTTTTTCTATGGTTACGTTTTTTATTAGTTCCAAAAACTGCTGCGCGTTGGTTACGGAGTTATTTGATCTGCATATAAGTGGTTTCAAACGTCTCCATAGTTCTTTAGACAAGTTACATGTTGGAGATCCAGGGAGGGAAACGATGAGTCTGAGTGGAATACCTTCTTCGTGTACCTTGGGTAACCAACCAAATCACCATAAAAGGTCATGCATTCGGACCCTGTTCACGAGAGCTAAAACCCACTGCAGCACAATTGAACTGAGAACGCAAGAAGAAAACTACCTCTTCAGAATGTTCCAGCGAAACGAATATCCAAGAAACTTCATATGATGAACCGTGTATGGGATGAATAGGAAAATAAACCAAAGAACACAACCAAACAGAAGGATCACACTACCATAAATCAGAAACGTCTCTGAAACAACTGCAAGATTGCTTCAATCCCAAGACATAACAGTTGCCCACAGACCAACCAAAACCATGAGAAAACTCGTATCAAAACCAAAAGAACAACTCAAAACCGAAGAAAGAAGAAACGTTGTATACAAAGTCAAGTGTATGGACTGCGGCAAAGGCTACATCGGTCAAACCGGGGGAAAATTTGCCACTCGAATGCACGAGCATAAACTGGCCACAAAGAGACATGACCCATTCTCTCCTATATCCGTCCACGAGGATCAAGAGGGACATAAGTTCAATCCGGACGACGTTAAAATTTTGGATCAAGCAACCACGAGACACGCAAGGGAGTTTTTGGAAGCCTGGTACTCTTCAAATAACTCAATCAATAAACATATTGAATTGGATCACGTGTCCAGTCGGATGAAGAGCAGACAGTTGAACTAATCAAGAATGTCAGAAGCGGAATTAGTGGACCAAAATCACTCAACCCGTATTATTGAATCTGAGTTTTTACACTCATACATCTTCGGAACTGACTTGCCGAGAATTCAAATATCAAAAAATGGAAACAACAGGACAAAGCGAAAAGAATTCAAGCTCACCGAGCGGAACGTCAACCGTCAAAGGTCAAAAATCAAAGGTCAAGCTCTTCGAGGCGAAGCCCTAAAACAAACGTCGAGCCTTGGGCACGTCTACGGAGCTCAAGGTCAGGACTAATGACAAACCTCTAAATATAAGAGATCACTACCAACAGCGCACATGCACTGGCGATGTCACCTCGACTAGTGATGAAACGTTTGCGATCTAAACGCCTAGCTCATCGGTCAGAACGTAATGGCAAAAGGCGTTATGTCTACGAAGGTAGTTTTTCACCCAAATTTACCGATCCCCTCGGCTCCGTCGACCCGTTGACTCCGTTTTCCGGGGATGAACTGTGCACAGTGATCCCCAGTTTGTGAGCTGCATTGAGGTCCGATCGATAATCTAGGTGATTCAGGACGATGCCGCAGTTTTGCTTTTTTATCACTAGACTGATTAGAGAACTTGATTCGCCTTTGAAACATCTCGCCTCTGATAGTTCGCCATCGATCAAGTTTCGGCGACCCTAAATGGTTTTCCATTTAGGTCATTAAAGATTTCACGCGCTTTTGTATAACTCTCAATGGGGCCCAGCTTCGAGCATCCATCTATAGCCTCCCTGGCCCTTCCACGACAGTAGTGCTTCAGACACAAGTATCTATGCCCTGGATCAGGTACTGTTCCTTCTACGAAGTTCTTGTATATTTCATTGAATTTGCAGCTCTGTTCCGAGCTTCCATCATATGGAGCAATCCCACTATTGATAAATCATTCACGAGTACTCCGCTAACACAAATAGATTTCAATAGTTCCATGGAATTTCCGAGCTCAGTGGTCACACGCTCCGTGGTTTCCAAGATCACCTCTCGCTCCCGTCCTAGACGTTGTTCCTTCCTGGTTGACTTGGCTTCTTCTCTAGCCCGTTTAAGCTGGTATTCCAGTTCCACTATTCTCAGTCCTTAAATATCATCAATTTTAATTTCTGTCTCTTTGGATGAAAAAATTCAAGTTGCACTGAGAGACCAGGAGACATAACAATGTTTAAAGTATCAGCATCATCCAAAAATGTCCCAGCTATTTGCAGGGTAGTGCTTGTCCGACTGAGGTTTGCCTTTGTCCCCTTCCTGGCTTTTCTGATTGGTTTTGTCGTGAAGATTTCGAGATGGATACTGCAACGGTAATTCCGATGGTGGGTAATTTGTAACCCAACTAACGAGTCCCAAGGTCAGAACAGGATCGGTTCGCTGATTTTACTGTACTGGATCACCAAACTAAACGCAAACAAAATTATAAAAATCCTCAACTGTACGTCCACAGCTTTAAACAGCGAGGACCAGAGTTCGGCAAAGATCAGCGTCCGATAAGACCATCACGGCGGTCCGAGTTCAACTCAAGGGTATGCCATGATAAATGAGCAAAATATTACCAGATTTTCAAGTGTCGCGGTTGATGCGTGCCGTACTTGTTCGAGAGTCAATGGGATAAATAGGATAGTCTTAACAATACATTAAGTGACAAGGATTGAGGTGGACTTCCACATATGCACGTTACATTCGTCCGTCGATGACATTCGATTCTACCCTCGGTGCATCGACGGTTTGCGGTATCGGTGTTGGACTTTCGGCGGGCAGAGTAGAACTTCCAATTTCTGTTTGCCCTGGTCTGTTAAAGGGATCCATAACACTGGCTCCGAGCTCATGTTCGTCCCGTCTGCCATTTCCTTCTTCCTTCTGGGCCTGTTGCTTAGCGGAAAACAAATGCTGTTCTACTTCCAATATCCACAGTGTAGACGAATCAACATTCTTGCACTCGGTAACACCCCCAGTAACATGAACTAGCAGTGACCGGGCCGGGTGATCTAACATTACCTAGAGAATCAAAAGCAACCAAACCACCAGTGACTTTCTAAATCACTCAGGCCCGCGTTCCGATTTAGTTGTTTCTCTTCCGGGCATGCCGCGTGTTCTTCCCTCCAAACTAATCAAACTGAGTATTGTGAAACCCTTCTGGGCAATACATAGCCGAATTTGAAAGAATCGCAAAAGCAAAGCACGTTTGATCCGTAAGCTCTATGATGCTGGGTAATTGAATGAGCAATAACATAAAACATATGTGAGCCTTAATCACTAGATCGTGCAGACTCAAAAACGAGAATCGAGTTTATGACTTGCTAGAGAAAGGCACTTGCCTCACGCAGGTCCAATATGGGATATGACTAGGCAGCGCCTTGTACGCTGACAAGCAAAGGATAGCCCACAGGAACACATATTGCAAGTGACACGTAAATAATGTATGTGGGCGAGTAATGTAATAAAATTACAAAATTAAGGCGTATTTGAGGGATTTATCGCGACCATCCCCACAAGGTCGACCAAAGTAATGGAAGACACTTGCCAACATTTGGTCGACACAAATGATTTTCACTTTGCATTCAACAATCTCCCAGTCATTGGCTTTGACGAAGTCCCCATACAATTAATGTCCTTGTCGGCCACAGAGTGGTCAACGAAAAACCCATCAGTACGTGGGGGTTGCTTTACCCAAACCTAGACAACAACAGTCCTAACAAAGGACTCAAGCTTTTTGTTCTACTGAAAGCACTCCCGAAAGTACCTCCGTCTCTCTCGTTTTCCAGTTGCTCTCGCTGGAGACCGGAGGGAACCGCCGGCAGATGAGGTATGGCCCCAGCTTCCCTAAGACAGCAACGGCCTTGGACTTGTATATATACCCCGCGCAATGAGCCTACTGATTACCACGGTTGGTGACCTTTCCGGTTCCGGTTATGTAGCGCTCATACAGTGCTGCCTTCAGTAAACATTCCGCCAGCTTTTGGCGCTCGGCTATGCTCGTGACCCCCATTCTTGCCACCGTTTAAATGATGTTCCGATTCAAGATCCCGAGCCTACCGAGGCATTGCGAATTTGGTGGCTGTGGTGGGCTGGTGCAGGGCCACTTCGTCCTGAATTCCTGACTCTAAATCCGCATATCCTAGGAAAGATGGCTTCTGAGGGGCTGCAGGGAAAGCTAGCGCTGATTCTCCCCAGCCAGCACACTTGGGGTCAAAAAGTGTCGAAATTTTTGGGACGTTTTTCTGCGTTTGACCGCTTCGTTGTTCAACCCCACTGGTTGGTTTATTTGTGGTCAGGAAGAGGTCGACCGCTGTCCGTCACCGATGAGCTGTGTTTGAGCAGCTGATACCTCATCTTGGGCACGATTGCGCAGCTTGTGGGGTCCTCTACGTACTGCGGCGCGTAAACCCTTTTACTTTACGGAGAAACTGGTTGAAGACAAGTAACCCCCTTAAATGTCTACAGTAAATATTAGACTCATCGACTCAACATGTGCTACTAGATAGTAGTATGACAAAGGTCGGCAAAAGCGGCTTGTCTGGAAAATGTAAATTCCGCATTAGGTGGACGGTAGCTGATCGATCACTCCAGTTGGAGAGGATTGGTAAGCAGTGTGTAAGCATCAGAATATGGGTTCAATAATTTTAATAATTGTCTGTCTCAAATACTGGATCGTCAAACCTAAGTAATCCAATTTTTCCATCTTATTTTGACCGTTTGTTCTCAACAATTGTCCTTCTTGCGAAGATTGCCCAACGGACAACAATACAAAGACGAAAGATGATAAGTGTCCAGTACAATTCCAAGTGCACATTGCATCTTGCTTTTCCTAACACAGTAATATATTTCGGAAAATGAGCTTTGTTTCTAATTAGAGTGTGTGGCTCCGCCAAATGGTGTATGCGGAATAGGAAGGCTAGTTTTCCTTTTCGAATCACCTATAGCAAAGGTGACCCAAGTATTGCGGGCTACTTTCTTGTGTGCGTATATGCACACACAAAGAAGAATGAAGCATGCTTTATTCCTTATTTATCGGATGTTCGGTGCGATTGATTAGTAAGTTGAGCAGAACCTCAGGCAAGTGCCTGATGTTTGAGTCCTTTACCTCATCCGTTTTGCACTAGCTCATCCAGTGTTAGGCCACTTCCAGCTTTAATTCGTTGGGGTACAGAATAACGGTATTCATCAAATGTATGTGTGTTGGAACATTCCGAAGGAAATAGATTTAATTCTTTTCTTATCATTAAAATGTTTCGCCCTCTTACTGTTCCGACTTTTACATTGCTGATGTCAGTGCTTACTAGGCGTTTGGTCCATGTTAGGGCAAGCTCTGTGGAAGCAAACAGCTTTCGAGAATACGTACAAAAAGCCAGTTAATCATGAACTAAGGGGTGTGTCTGCTGTCAGTTTTTGCATTTGAACCGCAGTCTGTTAGTAGGCCCACCACTGAATCATTCTCATTGTAACCTATGACCTGGTTCACGCGAACAGCCCACCTGTGCAGCTGAGACTGCGACCTCATAAAATTCATGAATAGTGTGGTCTTATCAATTCATGAGCCCGATTTCTAAACTGCAGCATTGAGAGAACTGTGGATCTGTGACCCGTGTGGTGATGCGCGGAAATATAATGTCAGTAATACGGCCTTGTCGGTGGAAAAATTATGAATGATGATTTTGCAAACAAGGAAACACACAGTTCGTTAACTGATTATTCTAAGCAACAAGGCTGTGTTTTACCTGCCATGGTGTCGCTTATAACAGCTAATTTAGGACATTATAATGGGTTCCTGTGTGATGAGGTTACCTGCTGCTGTTCAGATTGTTTTCAGCCTCGTAATGGTCACCAAAGTCACGGGGTTTTGGGAAGCACTGAAAGGCGTTACCCACGATGGGGTTTCCGCGATGGGGTTTATTAGGCGTTACCGGCTAAATTTTACCCAATGACAATCTTATGGGCTATTCTATAAAAACAGCACAACACACTGAACAAGGAGCAGCATTTGATCTCAGTGCTAACAATACTTTGTTATTTCATGGGACCATAAATTGTTTACTTGTACGGGGGTAAAATGTGTCCCAATTAGAATATAATTTCCAGACATAGCCCTTCGAGCTTCTATTATTCGTCTTTATGATGCGTTATCAATCTGAAGTTAAAACACTTTATAGCAGAAGATAATCCAATCAAAAAGTCAATGTTTCTTTTATTTTCTTCGCAGTATAAGTTTTGTACGAAATTTCATTGCTGCTGAGAACTGTCTGGTATTGACAGCACTGTATCCTTGACCAGGCAGGTTTTCGTTCACGCCTGTGCTCCTGGTGACTCTCATCTTGGTTACTGGCGGAAGGAAATCGATTTTTAATTATAAACATTGGCCAGAGCCGTAAACTGTTCGTCTCCGTAGCCGAACACAATAATCCATTCACCATGGGGTCACACGTGACCGTCACCTGTCCTCACAGCCACTGACTACGATTCGTCCTTTAGGAGGTCATCGATGGCACCACATGACACTGGTGACTGATGAACACAATTGCATGAATCATGTGATAAGTTGCCCCACTGCGCTGCTATCGATGGACTTTCCAACGGTCGCTTGGTCTATGCACCCGCCTCAACCCGTATGCGATGAAACCTCAACCAATCTGACTTCTAGCCGGTTACTTCAATATGACGCACAGGAAACTGCGCACTTGCATACAGATTTGCGCGACAATAACGCCGGTTGTTTATAGGCCGCTGCTATCTGCAAGGAGCGCTGTGAATTGCAATTACCCGTCTGGGGGTAATTACCACTGGTTTTTAGCCTTCACTTGCACCATGTTTCCCATGAGTTACGGCCACTTATACAAGAATGCATCAAAGAAAAACGATCGATCGGAGATTACGGCTGCAACACCGGTACATTGAAGAAATGCTTGAGTCCCGGACTATCACTCTCGATGGCGAGGGCAAAACCTAATGCGGCGAGCGCCCAGTGGTCCGCCCAGGACGTGACAGAATTACCCGGTGCATCACCGGAACCCGGTTTACCGCAGGTACAGGCTACTGGGAAAATTAAGATATTACTCCTTAATCACGGCTGACTATTGCTTTTCAACAGCTCGTGAAAGACCCTTGAGAACAAGGATTGCCCGAAATGACATCCTTGGAGGCGACCAAGGAGGTCTTGACATAATGGCAAAACTTCCACCCTCATCTGCCAAGAAAAGCACGAACACTTGTAGTGGCCCTGATGGTTCTGAGCAAGTAACTGTTTTATGGACACATTTTGGATCTTTGAAAACAGAAGTCAAAACCATAGATTGCAAGATGTATCCTGGGTAATTTCGCTGCATCTTTACAAGGTGCATACTGCAGTCGAAGTGATTATTTTTATAGCAAAATAAATGAACGAAATGCAGAATAAAGTGTATGAATTTCTGTGCTGATAAAGTGCGTCAAACTAGCTTACGTGAGATCAAACGTTTGAAAAACTCCTTAAATCATGAAATGTTGGTACCGTCATTTCCGGATAATCCTTGGAATATGTTCGAAATTTATCCTCTTACCAACTAGACAAGTTACAACTCCAGGCACTTCCGTTTGGCCTTAACTATTGTACTCCACCAAAGAAAATTAACCACATTTCTTCACAAGCAAACTTTGAAGCGTTCTTCGAACAGATGTCTGTTTTGAAGCCAACAAATGCAGATACGTTGAGCTGGTTTAAGGCTAAATTGGTTGATTTGGAATGTCAGTATCGAACAACAACAACACAACAACAATCACTGTTAACGGACATGCACATTGAAGCTCTCGACGGATTGGAGAAGAACTCTAACATAGTAATCCTGCGTCCAGACAAGGGATCGGGAGTTGTCATTATGGATAAATCGTCATACGTGCAAAAAGTGTTAGCTATTTTAGAAGATAAAACGAAACTCCTGAAGGACCCAACGCCAGATTATCCAAGTGAACTAGAACAGCGAATTAACGCGGAACTGCGAACACTAGTTCAAGCGGGCCATATTCGCGAGTCAACAGCCCAGTCACTGAGACCCAGAGGGAGTCAAACACCACAACTGTTTGGCCTACCAAAAGTACACAAAACAGGTATACCAGTGCGGCCAATCTTATCAATGGTCAACTCTCCACAACATAAACTGGCAAAATGGTTAGCCAAGTTACTGAAGCCAGTCAGAGACACGGTTGCGAACCATGCAGTGAAGGACAGTTTCGAAATGGGTAACCTATTGCAAAAAGAAAACATCCAGAACCGACATATGCTTACTATGGATATTACATCACTATTTACAAATATCCCACTGGAAGAAACTATCGATCTTATATGCCAAATAATCGACAAGCATAATATTCATATCTGACTACCGAATACCGAATTGACACGTTTACTGCTGCTATGTACATCTAATGTGAAGTTCCGCTTTCTCAATGAAGGATATCGACAAATTGACGGAGTTGCCATGGGCAGTCCATTGGGCCCTATTCTGGCGGATATTTTTGTTGCTCACTTAGAAAACAAGATTGAGAACAAAATATCCGACATGATACTCTATCGCCGTTGCGTGGATGATATTTTTGTCATCACAAAAAGCAAACAAGAAGGTGAAGAGCTGCATGCCTTGCTTAACAATCTTAACCCACATATAAAGCTGACAATCCACAATGAGGACAATGACACCATAAGCTTCTTAGAAATCGAAATTTTCCGCAGAAAAGATGGTTCAATCAGGAGGTTCGTTTATCGAGAAGACACCTGGTAGGGGCAATATCTACACTTCAGCAGTTTCTTCCCGATAAAGTACAAGATAAACACAGTGCAAACACTGTTCTGCAGAGCACAGAAGATTTGCACGGCGGACACTTTGGATGAAGAAATAAATCACATCACTACAGTTGTGACGGAAAATGGATATCCAACATCATTTTTGACATAGTATCGTCACCTGAAACCAAGAAAAGATACTTCAACCACAGTGCCTAAGATGAAAGTATATCTAAAACTCCCCTACAAAGGTGACAATGTAAGTGAGTTGATCAAAAAACGCTTGAAGTCAGCTGTCAGCCGCACCTACTATGCAGCCGATCCGGTGATTATATTCACAACTAATCGGTTAACTAGGCCATCGATGAAAGAACCCTTGCCTATCCACGCCAAATCAAACTGCATATACCAATTCAAATGTGAATGCTCAGCCACCTACATAGGCAGAACGGAAAGGCAGTTACGTCATCCAATGGCTGAACACATTCCAGTGTGGCTTCAGAAGACAATGAGCAACGATTTTGCCACAATTGCAACATCAACCGAGCAAAGGGCAATCAGATCATCAATTGCTCGGCATATTTACGAGACTAAACATTGCGTAAACGCAAGTCAAGCGTTCAAAGTAATCTACTCGACCACCAGTACCAAACTATTAAGATGCATGGAAGCCCTGTCGATCCGTGCACACAAACCTGAACTTTGCAAACAACGCGAACTTGTAATCAATTTATCATTGCCGTGGTAATGAGGTGTGATAATTGTTGTGTGATCATCCGATAGACATGTGTGAATGTGTGCGTCATGTGATTTTGCCTTTGTTTATAAACATTTCGTTCATTTAATTTGCTATAAAAATAATCACTTCGACTGCAGTATGCACTTTGTAAAGATGCAGCGAAATGACCCAGGATACATCTTGCAATCTAGGGTTTTGACTTCTGTTTTCAAATTTGTAACGGGGAAAGGTTGTTTCACATTTTGGATCTACTTTCTCTACGATCTTCTCCGACGTTTGACATCGACTTCATAGTGTTGTCCGGTTTTGTACGTTTTACTGGACTGACTTTTCCGGGGTTTCCGTCGACCTCGTTTTGAATCACTTTCCTTTTCGGTCGTTCGCCGATTGTAAGCGCTCGCGGTTCGCTTTTTGCACAGCCGTTGCTTTTCGTTTTCCGTTAGGTGTATCTCTCGTTTAGGTACTGTTTCGGTGCTACGATATATAGAATACACCTCACATCTGTAAACCGACTTGCGTCTTCTCTATTCGTCCGATAGAGTGGATAACCTTGGTATTCCACTGCTAGATCCAATAGGAGACACGTTCACCAGCCGCTCTCGAACGTCTTCCATACACTCGTGAGTACTCCGAGAATAACAGAATTAATTGATATTGACCCTGGGCAATATTGCCGCATGTGACTAGAGAAGACAACGACGGAGATACAACATCAGGCAATAAGCGCGGAGCGACAGAGGCCATCAGTTCATTTACATATCGACGGTCTGCTTCCCTTCTCGACTTCCAAGCAGAAGTTCAGGACAATCTTGAGTAGAATGGTCCAGCCTGTCTTGTCAACTCCATTCTCGACTGGCGTATATTCTCGGAAGAAGCAGCCGCATGAATTGAACAGGTTTTTGGATTTTCCAATAACTGAAATCTAAGAACTTCAAGGCCTGCGGTTGATTCCCATTCGTAAGAAGTCAGATCCCTGATACAATAGCCGTGACTGGGGCATACAACAGAGTGTGCACCGTCAACGCCAGGTCTGTTTCCCATCTTTGAGTGTTGCCTTAGAATTTGACGGTAGATTTCTTTGTTCTCTTTCCGCAGTTGCTCAGATGCCAACCATTTGAATTTTAGAAGAGGGACGTGGGTAAGCAATATTTAATAGATTAGGTTCACTCTATTTTTCTAGGCATAACGCCATTATTGATTGGGCTGCGGATAAATTCGCCGGTAGCGGAAGGAAGGCGGATCACAAGACAGCAAATTGATTGTGTAAAAGAAAGACTGAGGAAATTGAGAAAACCACTACCACACGAGTCTGGCAGGAAGTGTCGAGGGTGGGACCAGTTATTCTTATGGAGGGCCACTGAGTTTGAACAACTTTTGCTGTATTTAGGCTTCATAGCAATAAAGGATAAAACGCCATGGCATATTCACAGTCATTTTACACTCTTAACTTGTGCTACCAACATTTTAATAATAGGCGATACGGACTATGATTCCTTGTGGTAACCTATCACCACTATCCCGACTGCTGATATTTCAAGTGCTACCACAAGCCATGTTCTTCGCTTTCATCTTGAATAGAGATAACGAGGATGTGTGAGCCATCAGCCGGACCTGGTAGAATGCCCATGAGAAGTCTGCTGCGATCCCTAATGTTATAGGGCAAAACTTTCATCGGATGGTGAAACAGCACCAGAGGCCGGATGAAAATGCCCACCTGAGAAATGGCACCGTCATCGCTCATAACTGGATGTTCTCTTCAGTTGCAGTAAGCCGAGACATATTATGGCCCTCAAGAAAACCTCAAATGCGCATGGAAATTACAAAGGATGAAACTCAATAATCGGTCTCCATCAGGCTATCCAGCCACTGGAATGAGTCTACCAAAACGGATTTCATAAGTTATTATAGCATTTTAAAGGTAAACGAAATTCGAAGGAAACGACGGGCGCAGTGGTCCACCTCGGAAGAAGAATCGGATTCACAAAGTCCAAAAATGGTTCCATTAAAAACGCGAGGTGAGTCACTTTTTACTCCTCTACGGTGTTTTGAACAGCAGTTGTGAATCGACCAACGAGGGAAAAGGCTGCTGACTATCCGCAAAAAAGCAAATGCCACACAACGGGCTACGAAGAGGTACGGTTTCGTTTTTTCAAACTTCTCGAGGTGGATGTCCCTATCATCTACCCACCAAGTTTCCTGTTCCAATCACCAAACAGACCGTCAAGTGAGTATTTCGTCCAGTGGCTTCCAATTCCCAGGCACCACCAGTCAGTGTATCCCGTCACACTGATGACTATTACCGGTAGAGACCAGAAGCCTGCGCTTTGATATGATGGAAATGATTACAGAGGTTGCACAAAATACTGCAAACGTATTTGCGTTCATACCACAGATTTTGACAAACGATAACAAAGGTGTTGCTCACTTGTTACCAATATCAACACTGAAGAATCCGCGGGAAGTAGATGCAAGTTTGTCTATTGTTGGTACTAGCAATCAGTTTGTAAGTCTTCCATTTATATCTAGATAATTTCCTCAAGAATCCATTTCTAGGTCCACCAAAGCGGATTCCTTGAGGAACTTCGTAAAGAGCTCGTTATGCCCCGAATTTCCTGAAACAGTTTGACAACTGATATAAATCATTCCGGCTCTCACGGTAAGGTCGCTTTCGGGCGAAATGTAATACACGACCTCGTGGATGGTAGGATATAGACTTTCCTATAAATGCCTTAGACTCCATACTGGAAAGGAAAGCAGTTTCACAAGCCGGAAGTTTGGAACTCGGCCGTGTGACAGCGACCACAGTACACGGGCAAGAATCACAAGCGCGAGCCGGGCGTAGCGGTGATCTCAAACATATAGGCCTGTTTCCAGCTAACTTTGAAACCTGGAGACGGAAACAATGGCATGAGGGTCGAACAAGCAGGCTGGGACGAATAATTTGAAGTACATTTATGTTATATATAATTTTAAAGATGACCACAAAGCCTTTTACGATTTTTCAATTTGTTCATCCGCCGGATGATTTAGACTAGAACTGACTGAACTAAAGGGGAAGGTCATTTTCAGAATTATTAGCAGGATAAAGTCTAATTATTATTCTATTAGAACACCGATTTGGCAATTGGTCGCCGTTGGGACCGGGGATGGGTCAACCCGTCAGGCACCTGAACAGGTGAAGGGTCGCCCCCAGAAGTCAAACAGTCTAACTTCATTGGTTGGAAAGGGGTGGCCCGATTGCTTAAGGGGGTTAAAGATAATTTTTATCCACTGAACGAGCGTTGTGCACCCCTCCCTCGCGGCGGTCGATGCCCAAAAGGAGGGCTAGACTAATATCTCACATGCGACATTGATCTTAGATTTTTCCAATTCTTGCAATGGTTGGGAGGTGGTTAAAGTAAGGATGCAAAGTTCAGCCACCGGAACTTTTGATTGACGCGTAGCAACCGATTTCGACGCAATTCAAAACAAAGTCGATTCCAAACGGCCACGGTACTCTTTACAACAAACTGATTAATTTTACAATAATCAAACCTCAATAGTGTACCTTCTGGGCTCTTACACTCCGAACTGAACAACAAGTCAACAACTGCAGCTGATTTACAGCAAAAGGTTAGATACAGAAGATGAGATTATCAAATACAGTCACAACAAAGTTCAAACTGAGCGATTCACGCTCGAGGCAACGGTGGGAGTCCGGTTTGAGACAAAGATTAAGGGCAATCGAAAAATCCATCGGAATTCCGGCAAACATAGTTCGTGCGAATGAAAAATGTCGTTCGTTACATGGATGCTAATGCATGGGATGGGGTATCCGTAACTCCTTTACAAAGGATCATAAACCTTTTTCGTGCTGGCAGGAACGTCAAGCCGCGAACACAGAGCGGTTCAAAAATCCCGTGGTTTGAAGTTCGAAATATTTTCCGTAACGAAATCATTTACGCTACTCAAGCTGAACGGACTGCCGCGAAGCGGAACTCTCTTCCACTGTTCAGTGATCCTTCCTCCAGGTCGCCTGCAATCCGAGACGCAATATGCGGCCAGGACTAGTGTCCTGAGTCCTTTCGCATTTTATGGTGGTCTACCTTCCAGCGCGACAGTAATACCGGCTGCAGGACACTGTCAAGTTTTGTATTAGGAACTTTCTCGCCTCGTCTCATTGCCTCGTTATCCAGCGAACTACTTTCCAGCTTATTGGCGAAATTCAGATAACGAGATAACTACGAGATCCGGGAACACTCGGGCTTCAGACTCGGACCTCGGCACTACTTCAAGGCCTCTACATTCACTACAAGACCAAAAGACAATGGTCGGTGCTTTGTACACCCCGGTTGACCCCCAATCTTTGCGAATTGCGGTCAGAAAAAGATGTGATGAAAGGGGTCACCGAGCCCCGGCGGCGGAAACTGACAAAAAGTTAGGTACGACACCAGACTGTGGAAAAATATGGTTTTGAAAGAGCCTCAGAGAGCATGAGAGGAGACTTATGCCCGAAAGTCAGCCTGAAAAAGAAGAAAATTGAGGTGAACTCCCTGGCAAAGGGATGCATTTGTCTGCCCCCGTGGCCTGAAAACACTCGACGCAAAATACTGGCCACAATCACCAAAACCACAACTGGTCGTCAACCACTTTTGGTATCAAACTGAATATGCGGCGGAGATAGGTGTGTGTCACTTTGCGGGTGGAATCTTAGTACAGTGAAGTGTCCTTTATCTGGCATTATAAATGAGCACACTTACATTCTTACTGGAGCTATCATCGCTGATACTTCTAGCCTATTTCCGAACTGTTAAGCCTCTGTTCTTCGTTCTCCTCTTTTTCCCACGTGATATTATTTTATTCTTTATTCTTTAATATTATTATCCCTCTTCATGTTCCCTTTTGGATTTGCCACCAGGAAGCGACTTGGAGATGACTGATTTTGAATGTGGAAAGTATTGATGGAAATTCTTTTGAAAAACATGACTGGTTGACACTTAGTCCTGAGCAGTTTTTATGCATTTCAACGCCACAAGACTGTGCGTTTTTTGTCTATCTGCTGTGAGGACGATTCGCTGCCCCCAATCGATAAACACTTTTAACCGCTCTGCTTGCGAACGACTGAACCTTTAGAACCCTTAGATATTCTCGTGCCTGGTGTCGCTGTAAACTGTCAACGCTGACGAGGCTGCTTCAAAACAAACAGCAGTTCACCTATTCCATTGACTTTCATTTTCTCCACTGTCTTTTGGTTCGCATTGGAACTTTTGGCAAGCTGCCCGATCAATAAGCCATTCTCGGAATCTGGTTAGCACATGGTAGTCCAAGTACTAAAACCCCACCCCAGTCGTGTCTGTGGGTGCGGCGGGAAGATAGGAAGCTTTCAGTATCATCCACGAAAACACCACCATGGCAGACTAGATGGAGCTTAAAAATCGGGGTACCGTGTGTTAACCAGATTCCGAGAATGGCTTATTGATCGGGCAGCTTGCCAAAAGTTCCAATGCGAACCAAGAGACAGTGAAGAAAATGAAAGTCAATAGAATAGGTGAACTGCTGTTTGTTTTGAAGCAGCCTCGCCAGCGTTGACAGTTTACAGCGACACCAGGCACGAGAATATCTAAGGGTTCTAAAGGTTCAGTCGTCCGCAAGCAGAGCGGTTAAAAGTGTTTATCGATTGGGGGCAGCGAATCGTCCTCACAGCAGATAGACAAAAAACGCACAGTCTTGTGGCGTTGAAATGCATAAAAACTGCTCAGGACTAAGTGTCAACCAGTCATGTTTTTCAAAAGAATTTCCGTCAATGCTTTTCCCATTCGAACTCAGTCATCCACAGGTTACTACAAGAGAACAAAAGAATTTGAGCTGTGAGGTCTCATCTTCGACGAAGATTGGTTGTCGTGCCATCACATCTCATAGATCGGTGGGGTAGGAGGTTGCTACTACCTCGACCGGGGCTCTCTTGTCTTGAGGGAAGGGACATTATTGTTCAGACAAACAGAAACCTGCCGTATCGTCGTGATCATTGGAACGACTTTCATATATCGTTCCATCGCAGCACGTGAGGACTTTTGGAGCCTCGGGAGCAAGGAACCGGATGCAAGTTTCACTCCCCTCCACATATCCTGCGATCTGATCTGATACGAAGACCTGGTCTGACCTTGTGTCGGAGAGCACACTCCCTCAGCTTCTCCGACCGAGTAAGTCAACGAGAAAAGACCGTGGAATGCCAACCGCATGTATTCTCACAGGGCCTGAGTAGAGAGACCGCACTTTGGCATGTGCCAAGGAACTGTGTCGGAATTGGCACTAGCGGTGCCGCGTGCGCAAAACGCACATTCACAAGTGGCGGCGAGTCGCTGCCATCCCGAGACTCACTCTCTCCGGCAGTTGCGCCAATTTTCTGGCTTGGTCAAATCTTGTCGCCGGCCTACCCCACACTGCAGCCGAAATAAAGCAGCCTCTAACAGACCATTCACGTGGAGGTGGGCGAAAATTAATTTTTCCCGACACGGCGCACGCAGAGTTTACCTTGATCAAGGAAGCCATCTCCAACGTAGCACTCCTTTCACATCCCGATCCTTCTGCTCCCCTGGCATTAGCGACCGGTGCTTCGGACAAGGCTATTGGAGCAGTGTTGCAGCAATTCGTCAACAATTCATGGCAACCACTAGCTTTCTTTTCCAAGCATCTTCAGCCTACGGAATCCCGATCTAGTAAGTTTAGCAGTCTATTTTGGTGTCCGGCGCTTCCGGCACACACTCGAGGGCCAAACGTTCACAGTGCTCCCAGATCATAAACCACCAGTGCAAGCTCTCCATTTAGCCTCTGATCGACATTCACCACGCGAGATTCGCCACCACAACTATGTTTCGCAGTCTACTATGGACGTTCGACACTTCTCTGAGGCGCATAATCCTGTAGCAGACGCACTCTCACGCGTCCACAATACTAACGACCCAATACCTGTGGGCATAGACCTGGAAACAGTCGCCGCAGCCCAAACAACAGATCCTGAGGTAGAGCAGCTGAGAAATAGGAGCTCCCTGCATCTAGTTCAACTGACCCTTCCCACTTTGAAAGTAATTATTATTTGTGATGTGTCACAGGGTCGACCCCGACCACTAGCTCCTGCCAGTTTTCGCCGACAAGTTTTTATCAGCTTCCACAACTTATCCCACCCTGGTGTGACCTCCACAGTGAAAGTAGTCACCGAGCGGTTCCTCTGGCCTTGCTCCAAAAAAACGTACGTGTTTGGGCCCGAGCTCGTCTTCAATGCCGACTGGTTAAAGTACGTCGTCACACTAACTCTACGTTAAGCACATTCTGTGAGCCGGTCGCAGGCTTTCATCATGTGCACGTGGATATCATGGGGCCCCTTCCGTCATCCAACGGCTGCACCTACATCCTCACTTGCGTAGGTCGTTTCACTCGATCGACACGGGCCACGCCTGTTTCACGTCCTACCTCAAAGGAAGCTGCAAAAGTGTTTCTGACTGGTTAGGTGAAACAGTTTGGTTGCCCTGCTATCCTGACCGCTGACTGCGGTTCTTGTTTTGACGGTGCCTTGAACGAGCTATTGAAAGCATTCGGTTGCATACACAACAAGACGATGGCCTATCCTCCTCGGGCTAATGGCATGGTGTTTTACGGTTGCACTTTACGACTTCCAGGTTAGCTGGTTTCACCGTTACCACCTGTGAGTTTTAATTACGGAGGTTACGCAAGAGGGTTGTCACACCGAATGCGGGTGATTAGGTCAACTCCGCCACGAGAGCAAACTCTAAGCACCTACATACCTGCCACTCTAGCGACAGCCGGCTATGCGTTTATTCGAGTGGATGCAGTGCGTTCATCACTACAAGTGGCTTACTCTGGCTCGTTCTGCGTCGTCCATCGAAAAGAAAAGAAATACGTGGTAGACGCTGAGGGCAGAAAAGAGGCCAGCAGCATAGACCACCCTAAACCAATCTTCATCGAGGTAAAACCCAACCCGAACAACCCGCCCGATGTCCCCATCTGCTCACTACCTTCGGTCGATCGTCCTCAGTCGGCACCTGTTACTCCCACTGACGACCCCCCATCACCTATTGCAACACCAAACTCCACGGGAGACAAGGCTGCATCCATCAACAGGAGAAGTCGAAGCGGCCGCGAGCGGTGAAAGCCAGCAAGGTTCTCTGAATATGTAACAGTTGTATATATTTAAGTTTGCTCTTCATATTCCACTTGTACTTAGTCCTAATATGTATGAATGCGCGACCACGTGGTGGTCACGACAAGGATAGCGGCAGCTTGTATTGCGACGGTGTGTCCCCTCCATCGAATATCCGTTCGAGCCCCGAGGCGCAGCTTCCTTGTGTTTCTTGTCTTACAGCTCGTCCCGTCGGACAGAACCATATGGAATTCCAGGATCATGCTTGGCTCAAACACAACGCTTGTTGGATCTCGACTGGACTCATTTGACACCGGCGGCTCTCTCGTTTACGAAGGCAACAATAACCACAGGTAAAAGGAACTTTGGGATATGCCGACAACGACAAATACTACAACGCAATCACCGCTGCCAAGTCACAAACGAGATCCACCCCGGTCGGATGAGGTGTTAGGGGGGACGCAATTTTGCGGTCGACGCTCAGCAACCACTGTGAGTCATGGAGAACGGCTAGTGCCGGCTTTGCTGTTGTGGTCGACCGCGGCGGGAGGCATGGACAACGTCTCTCGTCACCGAAGCCGACATACACACCACGGGTCGAAGTCCAACTGCATCGGCCTTCTAAGGGGAGACCTCTTTATTGCTACCGATACAACACACGATAACAATGACTAACAAATTTGTTTATTTGAACAGATACCTTGTTTGGTGGCTCCACTAGCTCCATCTGTGTACACCATCTGCAGGCCATTGCGCTCCTCCAATATACACGTTGTCCCGCTCCGGCTGTTTGAATTCTGCATATTTGCGCGCTGACGAGTATATTCGCCAGCATTTCATGATTCGAGGACCAGGGGCTATAGACTCTATAAGTGTGTAGGTCCCAACTTAACCTAAGGGAATCCTAAACAGCCAAAAGAGCGGGTTAAAAAAATCCTCTCCAGTCGTCGGATGACTTCTTCGGGACTATGTGTGGGAGTGACGCCCACGAACTGCTGGAAGGCCGGATAATTCCCAAGTCGAGCATATGTTGGCACTCGGAGCGGGCTGCACGGAGCTTATCTGGAGCCAACCTGCGGGGTCGAGTGTAGACCGGGGACTCTTCTGTGACGATGTGATGGAGGCAGGTTGCTGTTTGGGCGGACAAGATAAGGGTACTCGCTGAACAAGCTGCCGATTTCTGATTCGGAAGTGGGAATTGGCGTGAGGCTCGTTGTTGACTGAGCTTGGGTTAAGAAACCAACAACGAAATTTGACGTGACCCGACCTACTAGCTGTCGCTTACCGGGATCGACCACTAGACCGTGACTTTCTAAAAAATCTAAGCACAGAATAGCCTGGTGCACTTGGGCGACGACGAATACCCACGGGAAGGGAAGACGCAGACGAAGGTCTAGGGTGAGAAATTGACTGCCGTATATTGAAAATGAAGTGCCGTTGGTGGTTTACAGTGTCAGGTCTGTTGGGGAGAAAATGGACTTTTTTGAAACCGGTATTATTCTGACCTGCGCTCCCGTGTCCATTAAGAAACTCATGCCGGTAGTCTTGTCATTCACGTAGATGAGGCTACTAGGAACATGGGCGCCGGTAGAGCCCGTCGCCACCACCTGGTTGGAGTGGAAATTACAGGGTTTTTCGCACTTGCGAGCTTAAGGTTCGAAACGCCGGTGGAAGGACCACTCGCCGGATTGGTAATTTGGCTTGCGGGCACAAGTCATGAAATGACTGTCGGTTGGACTTTGTTTTAAAAGGCTTTTGAGGGTGCACTCTTGTAGTTCAATCACCTGCACCAAAGCGGAAACCTCCTTACATAGGGCTTGAATGTCAGAATTGCTACTGGGTGCGTAGTGGTGGGTGGTTTTAGACGTAGGGTCAACGACCGCATCAAGCGGAGCGGCGGTGGCGTTGCTGAACACTTCAGACTGTGAGGCGAATGCGTTTGCATTCTCGAGGACTTTGTCTGCAGCTTCTGTGCACTTATCTAAATTGTCGACCTGTAATGAAAAGGTGGCCATGCCTTGGGCATACGGATGGAGTCGTTGCATCCATATATGACGCAGGACTGCATCGTCCATGGACGTCGTACCTAATAATGAACCCATTTTCCGTAGCAACTGCGATGGCGTCTTATCTCCCAACTGCATCTCGGAGAGAACGTGCTGGATACGTTTCTCTTCCGACGCTGCCACACGCTTGGTCAGAGCTTCCCGGAGTGTGTCTTACGGGTTGCGATCCAGTGGGTTCATAAAGATGGCCCGCATCTGTGGGTCCATACTGGCTCGGATCACTGGGAGTAGTTTGTTATATTTGGACGGCTGACTACCCAGTCAGCTCAAGGAGGCTCAAAATAGTCCCAATTTATTGGGAAACATTTTGTCCTCAGCCCCGTATTACCTTGAATAATGAGAGAATGGTTTCTTTTTCAGAAAATGCCCTTTGGTTTCTAAGAATTAAGGCTGCTGTCTTGCCGTATGCTTATGCTGCGATACTGAAAAAATAAGGACAGAACAGGTGAAGTAAGTCCAGGAGTACCTTTAGGAGTTTAAAATATTCCATTTTACCGGCCGATGTTCCTCACTAATCGCCTACGTTGTGATTTTTAAGCTTCGAGTCGCATTTTATTTTAACGGACTTCCTGAGGGCTGTTTCCCTTCCCACTTGATTTGCTGTGGTAGTTCTCAGTGGGTACGCTAGTGGAAAATATTGTAGTATTATCGTTTTTGACACTATGTACATCTTTAGGAAGCATTCTACCGTTTTGAACTAACATTTCTGGTGTTGTGAAGTATTTGTTTGCTATTTACCGCGATTTTCCCATGGAATAATGTAAATTGCTGTGGGAACTATTTTTCATTGGAACTCCTATGTGGGATAATGTTAGTTTAGACCTATTTTGAAAATACTGTCACACCCTATTTCTGTTGATAATCAACGTTTCCTCCTAGGCTGAGACGTTGTGTGAAATTTGGCTATTTTCACGCTTGAGGACATTCTAGGACGTCAATTCGGAAGCCCAGAACGGTGAACCTCCTAGCTGCCGCTGCAGAAGAGCAAGATGTGGACATATCCCACGTCGAACTATACTATAATCCGTCAACCGGTACGTCCAGAAATACACTTGCAAATTCATTTGTCACCAGTGGAAGTCTGTGTACTTCTATATCTGAAGGTATCCAAGATGTGGAAGGCAACTGTAAATGTCGAACACAGAAGTCAGTACGTGGGGGAAAATACGTCCACTTCCGACTCTAGGAAGGTTTACAAGTTGCAGATAATGCGGATATCATGCTCGACAGTGGATTCCACATTCAGCTGCACATAGACGGTTTGACACTGTTTCCTGAGTCTTCACTGCAGCCGCGGCCCATATTGGGACGTGTATATCTACTCCTGCCCCAGGGTGAAAACTTAGTTTTCCACCCCGTAATCCACTGTTGGCGTCAATAAAAGTAATCATTTATTAATTTCAGAAATGATCTTTTTCAGATGTTCACCGTAGTTGAACTCACCGAAGACAAAACCGTGGCTGTTTTTAACCGAAATTGGATGGTTGGTTCCGAACACGTCCAGTGACCAGCAGTTCCCTCCACCCGTACTGAAAGCATGGTGCGCGGTGGTTTGTCATCGCCAAACAACTTTACGGTGTTCCCAGTTAGGGTACATAAGGCGGTGGGTAATTTATCATTTAATGTGATCATTCTCGTTGTTAGGGGATTATCACGCAGCTTTGAAATCGCAACGGGCATTGGAGGAACTCTGTGAGCTGCCATCATCAGACGCAACCATCGCAATGGATCTCTATGGAAAGCGACGACCGTAAGTTTCACTGAATAAAATACTATCAGAGTTATGCATAAAACCTGTTGCCCTATCAGACACTGATTACGATGAAATTCTGCCACAGGTCCCCCCAAAAAGGGATACCTGGTCTCCAGAACCCCCACCTTTGGACGTGTCCACGAACATACACCGGTCACCACTGCGTGCAACACAAAGGAGCACATCAGTGCTAATTTCAACAAGGTTAATTATTGATTGTCCTAATTATGAAATTCCATAATTATCTTAATCAGCCAGCACCAAGGACGTCCAATCCTGCCATCAGTCCACACAGATACCTTCCGCCGTGATGATGGACCACCCATCTAATAAAATTTAATCTCAGTTTGGAAAAACAAGCACAAACCTTGACAAGTGAAGAAAGACACAAGGATAGCAGCTCAGCAGAGAAGAGTTGTGGTAAGTTCCTTCAAGAAAATCTCACATTTCACGGCAGATCTCCTTCTGTCCCTAAAAACGGAGGCCAGATCCATGCAGGAAACGTTGAAAGAATTACGGAGGGATGATACATCTATAAAGCTCTGTAAGCCTCAATCAACGGCCCAAAACCTAACCACGTGGAGTATTCCAGTCAATAGTTGCACACAGTTTGAGCATTTCGGCGAGCGATTCAACGACGAAAATAGTTACGATTTGCTTGTGAGTGTAACTTGTTTAATAATGAATAAATCCAGCTTCATTTTCTTCAGAACCTCGGATGATCAACCCTGGGATTTTCCTAAAACCGTTTACTTTTGTACAAAGACGGCAATATATTTTGAATCATCTTACAAACAGTATTGTTTCGTCATATGCCAGAAATTGTAGGGTGTTCCGTGATGTTCACTTGTGCGGACAACCTGCGTGAAGTAGCTTGTAAGAGGTACGGGCGGTAATTTTATGAGGCAAGAAAGCTTGCGGTTCTATCCCTGCGGTAGACGCTCCTGCTGGCAAAAATCACGAAACGAATCGTAGCTTGACTTATGAAAATGCGGGAGTTAGTCGCATGAGGCTTAAAACCATGGCAGCTAGATACCTCGGGCCAGAGAAGTCAGCCAATTGCGTGATAAGTCGCAGGAATTATAGAAGATGGGTGTTACGAACGTTTGAGCAATGCGTAGCCAAATTCGCAACGGATCCCGAAATCAGAAGGCGATTATCCGTGATAATTCTACGATAATAGATTATTAAAATAAACAATGACATAAACAATATACAAACCTCAATAATACGATCACAAAGACTCAACAACGAGAAACCGAATAGCAGCGTGTGAGCAGACAGCACGTGCGTCACGCAGGTCCTGAACAAGGATGTGCCAAAATAGCGCTCTGGGCGCGAACAAACAACGATTGGTCCAGAAAAACAACCAGTTCGTAAAGACAAGTCAATAGTGTATGGAAATGGGTGATGTTGGGAAAAACACTGAATCGCGAGGGAAAAAGGGGGATTTTCCACGACCGGCTGTTACACCGCCCACCAAAATTCTCCTGGATCCTTAGAAAAGTCAAAGGTTCGGTATAAAGGTACTGATTCTTCCTATCTGCCTAGGCCCTGCTGTCAGTGCGCGCGTCTAATGCTCGTCGTCGACGTCCTACTACTGGTCGCACCTAACCCATTGGCTACATAGACGTGAAGCTAGTCTACATCTTCCACAAAACCAAATGACCGATGGCGGGCGTGAATGGTCACATAGACGTTGTCCTCGTAAGGGGCCGTCCGGTCCTGGATGTACGTGCTTGAGTGTGTGTGCGTGTGCGTGTGTGTGTGTGTGTGTGTGCCGGGGTTACAATGAAATCACAGGTATGACTACACATCAAAGGAGGACTTTCTGCAATGTCAACAAAAGACCGCGTGGCAAGAAAACGAGTAAATGTAGCATGTATGTGTGACCTGAGCTCCGCTACTTCCACATATGCAAGGGGCATTCGGTAGCGTCAACAAAAAAACAAAACAACGAACACTGTGACATGTTTGATGGGTTTACGGGATGTAGAGTGCGTCGTGCATGCGTGTATGTATCGGGATGTATAATGGAATCGCACTCATCACCACATATCGGAAAGAACCTTCTGTAATGTCAACGAAGGGACCGCTAGCACCTTAACGTGTTTGATGGAGATTGTGTGGTATATATGGTGTTTCTTTATCCACCTCGATTACTGGTGTGAAAAAGGTTTACTAGGCCTCAGGGTTATCAGCTCCTCCGTCTTCGCTCTCGAGTAGGTTAATACTGCGTGTGTCACGAATGAGCACTCCGTTAGCTGTCTTCACCTTCACCGTTCTTATCATTTCGTCGGTGCCTTTGATGGTTTCCGTAACTACTCCCAAAGACCAAGCGCTGAAATGTGCGCGTTCGTCGGCGATCATAACCACGTCCCTAACTTTGAATGGTCTTGTTTTGGCCAGCCACTTCTGTCGAGTCTGCAAAGCCGGTAGGCACTCCCGTAGCCATCGCCTCCAGAAGACCTTGGCCAGATAGTTCGCTTGCTTCCACCCGTGGAGGTAGCTCCCACGAAGGTTTACCTGTCCTTGGAAACCCTCGTTCGACCTTAACGTCAATAAGTCGTTTGGGGTGAGCGCCAGGTGGGTTGGGTCGCCGTTCAATACTGGAACCAGGGGGCGGTTGTTCAGGATTCGCTCCACCTCAGTCATGACGGTGTTCAGCGTCTCGTCGTCGGGCGGCTGCTGCTCCATGATTGACAGCAATATCCGTCTGGCGGACCGGATCATGCGTTCCCATATGCCGCCTCGGTGACTGGCCTGTGGGGGGTTGAAATGCCATCGTATGCCGTAGGCCACGGTTCGATTCTGCAGTTCGTCCCTGTTTATGTTCTTGTGCCAACGCTGCAATTCCCGTTGAGCGCCCACAAAGTTCGATCCATTATCTGAGTATATATCGGCCGGTACGCCTCTTCGGTTGGTAAATCTTTGCAAGGCCCGTAGAAACGAATCGGTCGTCATCGAATGTGCGACTTCTAGGTGCACCGCACGTGATTTCATGCACGTCATGATACATCCGTATCGCTTTTCTAATCTTTTCCCGCACTTGATCCACAAGGGCCCGAAATAGTCCAACCCGGTGTCACTGAACGGCCACCAGCCCGTAGTCACCCTGCATTCTGGTAGTGGGGCCATGAGTTGTTTGCCTGCTGTGGCATTGCGTCTCCTGCATTTCACACACCGTCGGATTACGCGTTTTACAGTCTCTCGTCCTCTCAACAACCAAAGATGCTTTCGGATGACGCTCGTCACGTGACTTTCCCCGGCATGTCCCTCCATGGCGTGGACGTGTTGAATCATTAGCTCTACTATAGGTTGTCTCGCAGGCAGCAGTATAGGATACTTTGTGTCGAAGTTCAGGTGGGCGTTGGTCAGCCTACCATCCACCCGCAGCAGTCCGTTGATGAGTTTGGGGTTTAAACGCTTCAGCTCGCCTCTTGGAGATGGCATGTCTTCATTGGTCGGCCCCACTTCTTCCGCCCTCTTGAGTTCTTGGGCGAAAGCCTCGCGTTGTATCATTCTGAAAATATCGTACTCTGCCGCTTGTAGCTCATCGGGACCTATCGGGCCGACCGGTATCCGACCTGAGGGCCGTAGCCCTTTCATGACTAGTAAATTTCTCTTGAACCTGGTTAACCAAACTAGCGAACGAAGCGTCTTCATCCAGGAAGAAAACCTGACCAGTCGCGATAGAATGGACGACGCTTCGACGACGTTGGTTGCTATCACTACGCCTTTGATCTCCAGTTCCAATTCCGTAGGGGTTTTTAATTCGAACACGGGCCAGTCCTGTTTGGGCAAGTGCAGGAAGTTTGGCCCTCTCGTCCACGTGTCCAGTTGCCTGAAGTTGTTCGCACCTCGGGAGCACAGGTCAGACGGATTATCGCCAGACCTGACATGACTCCACTGGTGCGTGGCTGATTCATCGTGGATAATCGTGAGCCGGTTAGCAACGAAAGTACTAAACCGGCTCCGTACGTTGTTAATGTAGTAAAGTACTATCGTTGAATCCGTCCAGAAGCTCACCGACCAAATGTAGAGATCGAAACATCTCTTCTCAACTTGCACCACCCTGACTGCCAACACGGCTGCGCTGAGTTCAAGGCGTGGGATTGAGACCGACTTCAGTGGGGCAACGCGGGCTTTGGCGAACAGGATCCTCGTGGTATATTGTCCATCTCCTGCGCACCATCGTCCGTACACCACAGCTCCATAACCGACTTCGGATGCATCGGAAAAGGCATGTAGTTCTCCAGTCCGTGTCGTATGGCCAGGAGTCAAACATCGTGGGATTCTTATGTCCCCTAATTACTTCAAGGTGTTCAAAATTTCTATCCAGTCCAACCGGTCCCTCGGTCCAGTGACTGGTCCCAATCAACTTTCTTACGGCACAGCCGCTGCAGCAAGATCTTTCCGGGTAGCAGCCATGGTGAGACAAAACCGAGCGGGTCGAACAAACTTGAGACGGCAGACAGTATGCCACGACGGGTTATTGGCAGCTCGGGAACGTTCAGTTCGAAAACAAAATCGTCCGTTTCCGCGTCCCATTGTATCCCTACGGTGCTCTCGATAGGAAGTGGAGAGCCGTCCAAATCCCTTACCCTTTCGGCCTTTTCGTGATACGGGATGATCTTCAGCACTTCTGAAGCGTTCGACATCCATTTAGTTAGATGGAAGCCGCCCTCTTCCAGCAATCTCGTCAGACCCCTGAAATGCTCTAGAGCTGATTCCACATCATCGAATGACCCAAGGTAGTCGTCAACGTAGAAGTTCCTGCTGACGCTTTCTACCACCGTCCGATGTACTAGATCGCCATGTTTGTTCGGTGATTCTCGGAGGGCGTAGTTTGCACAAAATGGTGACGATATGGCTCCGAAGGGGTGGACGGTCATCCTATAATTCACCACTGCGTTGTCCCGGTCGCTCCCTTCCCACCACAGGAAACGCAAAGCATCTCGTTCTCCTACCGGAATCTTCACCTGATGGAACATTTCCCTAATGTCAGCAGACAAAGCCACTTTACCCACTCTGAAACGGCACAGAACATCGATCAGTGGTGTGGTCCAGTCAGGCCCCTGTAGTAGGCGATCGTTTAACGACTTGCCCTGGAACTTGGCCGCACAGTCGAAAACCACCCGCAGTTTATTGGGTTTTTTGGGGTTGATAACCGGATGGTGAGGCAGATACCAGATACCCCTTTTGCTGTCGGTGTTAACAGGCACTTTTTCAACGTAACCGAGGGCCTCGTTTCGCTTCATCAAATCCGCGTATCGTTCCCACAGATTCTGGTCTCGAATGAAGCGTTCATTTAGTCGTAGTAATCGTTGGAGAACATAATTTCTGTTGTCAGTCCACGGGTCGACCGGTGTGCGCCATGGGAGGGGAACCTCGAACTGTTTTTGAGTCCTCTAGAGCCTTGCCGCACCGTTTGTAGAGCGAAGTGATCCTCTTGAGACAACGTCGGTCTTTCGTCTCCAATGTCATGAAACTCCTTTTCATACAGCCGTTGCAGATGATACTCTATGCGGTCCGTTTCGGCGGATAAGTAATTCACGGAACCGCGTACTCCTACTGGACCGTATAACATCCATCCCAGAACCGTGCGTACGGCATAAGGTGCCTGGTGGTCGCCCACTCTTTGGTCAAGCACCCAATGCGCCTCTGGCACGTCGCATCCGATGAGGAGATCCACCTCATCATCTTCCCAGTCTTCAACGGTTACATCCTGCAGGTGGGGCCACCGAGTCAAGATTGCGTTCACCGACCTTGGTGCTCGCATGGGGAGATCCGCTAACGTGAATGCCTCCGTTGGTTCAATTTCCTCGTTAGTGTCTAGAGAGATGAGTTGCAGCCTTAATCTACCGGCAGTCATTACCTGTGTTCCGCCCACCGTGCTCACTGCTAACGACGTCGCACCTTTAGCCAGTTGGTGTTTGTCGGCAAACCGCTCTTTCACTAAAGTGGTGTCGGATCCACTATCAACGAAAGCCAACGCCTTGACTATCCCAGTCGGAGTCACTACTCCCACGGCCACTACGCCTAAACGTACCGGTTTACTGGCAGATTGTGAAGTTGAACAAATCACGCTGGGCTTGGCAATCGCCTCGGATATGGTTATTCTCGCCTGATGCAGCAGCCGATGGTGTCTGCCCGGGCAGTCCTCGTAACCACATCGATTCCTTGTTCTACAGGCTGCTGCCCGGTGCGTGGTGTTGAGACAGATGAAACATGCTCCTGCCATCCTCGCCATTCCCCACCGTTCGTCTATTGTGGCGTTGCCGAACTTGGGGCATTCTGGTAGGCCATGGCTAGTACCATAGGATCTGCAATTTGGTTTCGCCGTAGCATCTCGTGAAATGACGTGTGTGTTGGTCCAAGGCTGGTACTTTGGATATTCTCGTACAGGGGTTTGGGCTTGGCTTGTACCGGGCTTGTTTGCTCGGTTGCTGTCCCGGATGAGTCGGCCGAATCTGCTGTCAGCTGTCTTCGTTTGCCTGTCTAAGTATTCGGTCAGGTCTTCGAAGTTGGCTTCTCTGTCGCTTCGGCTTATCCGTTCAGCTTCTTCTGCCCACCGACCCTGTAGTTCGGGAGAGATGTGACGGACTATGCCTTCCAAAGTGTGCATGGCGTCTAGGTCAGCCCTGTAACCTAAATGGTCGAGGGCTATTGAGCAGTTCTGCATCTTGATCACCAGGTCGGCCATGGTGTAGACGTCGCCCTTGGTTCTCTTTGCCTCTGCCATCACGCCCTCTATTAGGTTATGGGCTACTTTGAAAGGTTGGCCAAACAAGTCCCTTAGAATCTTTCTTGCCCTTGTGTAGCCTTGTTCTGGGTCGAGCATGGTGCACCCGTCGATAGCTTCTCGCGCTCGGCCTCGGCAGTAGTGAGTAAGGTAAAGAAGCCTTTGCCCAGGGTCGTTTACCTTGTTTTCAACGAACGTCTCGAACTGTTTGACAAACTTGCAGTATTGCTCAGCTCGCCCGTCGAAAACCGTTAACTCCACTCTAGGCAGATCGATCGATGGTGGTTTGTATTCGGCGACCGGCGTGGGGTTCCCTATCTTATTGCACTCTAACCTATCGGAAGTGTCGAAGTCGCTGGTCTCATGCTCTCGCTGTTTCTGTGTACACTTCTCTGCTTCATGCGCCTGTAGTCTAGCCGAAAGTAACTGTTGCTCTAGTTCTAGTATTCTCAGCTTATATAAATCGACATCCTTACGATCATTATTGTTTTCAATAACACATGAGCTAGCACTGACAGGACTAGGCGATCTAGCATTAACTAAAGAATCATATGTACCCAAAACCTCCTCAGAGACTTGCCGTATTACTTCCCGTCCGGATTCGACTGCTTTTGATGCTTTTCTTGGCATTTTGCGTGATTTTTCCTCGTTCCAAATAGATCTATTGAGTATTGTTACGAACGTTTGAGCAATGCGTGGCCAAATTCGCAACGGATCCCGAAATCAGAAGACGATTATCCGTGATATTCTACGATAATAGATTATTAAAATAAACAATGACATAAACAATATACAAACCTCAATAATACGATCACAAAGACTCAACAACGAGAAACCGAATAGCAGCGTGTGAGCAGACAGCACGTGCGTCACGCAGGTCCTGAACAAGGATGTGCCAAAATAGCGCTCTGGGCGCGAACAAACAACGATTGGTCCAGAAAAACAACCAGTTCGTAAAGACAAGTCAATAGTGTATGGAAATGGGTGATGTTGGGAAAAACACTGAATCGCGAGGGAAAAAGGGGGATTTTCCACGACCGGCTGTTACAATGGGTGGGCCCCTCTGTTCGCGTTGTGTCTGAAAAAAGTCCCAAATTAGTCCCTCAAGTGTTTCAACCGGGACTAACTTGGGACTAGTTTGGGAATATTTGCTGACTGGGTAGATGTGCGAGCCTCCTGGGAACGACACTTGAGGATGGCGGTGAACATCTCCGGATCTTCCGGTGTGAAATCCGGTATTTTCATATGCGCTGCATGGCACTTCGGTTCATGTACAGGCTTAGGCTCTCTGGTCATTGCAAGACAGGTGCGCTATGGGAATCAAATAACCTGGGATTCCAAAATGTTGTTGGCAAAGCCTGATCGATGCAGTCCCAGTCAGTACAGGGTTGCGCACTTTAGTCCCAAAATAGCCCAGCGAGGGATTATTTTAGTAATTGGTTTGAGAAAATTTTTCGTCATACCATTAGATTTGGACAGGTCCAAAACATGGAAAAATAATTTTACTTCATGGAAAAACACTATGGTTTACTAGACCAGTCAACACAATTGTGGGTCATTTAGTCCCAAAATAGTCCCAATTCGGACATCTGTTTCAAGTACGGTTCATGACATGGAAGTACACCTTGACTTCTTTGTACAATGATATTTTTTATGGGGATGTTGGGCACCAGAAGGTACTCGGGTCGTGGTAAGTGATTTTCGAGAGTATTCCACGTATCCTGCTATTTTCTCTAACGGGAATTGATGAAAGTTCATTAACTAGCACCTCAGTATGAAGTAATGTGGTAGAGCTTAAACAAATTTCAAAGTAAAGCGGGAAGCCGCTGCACTTTTGGTGTGTTCAAAAACAGTCCCGAAAATGTCCCTGGGGTGTTTCAAATGGGACTAAATTGGGACGAATTTGGGACTAATTTGCCGACTGGGTGATCACTACACTTGTAGCGCAGTTAGTCTTATATAGGATATTACCGCATGGCAAGACATTCGATGCGCAGTGTTGGAAGACAAGGAGCTTCGCGGACAACACAACGATCTGGACGCGTGATTGGCCTCGGCCACCTTCGTTCGGTGCAAGCTGAAGTGAACTTATAGACGACTTCCGTGGGCAGCGAAATACCAACGTCATCCCCTCCATCGGACGAATAGAGGAGACGTAAGTTGGTTTACAGACAGGTTTATTCTATATACCGTGGCACCGAAACAGCACCGATACGAGAGATATATCGAACGGATATGAACGCAACGGCTGTGCCAAAAACGAACCTCGAGGGGGTACAGTCAGCGAAAGACCGAAAGTAAAAGTGATTAAAAACGAGGTCGACGGAAACCTCGTGAAAAGCCAGTCCAGTAAAACGTACGCAACGGAGCAAAACAGTGAGATCGATGTCAAACGTCAGAAAAGATCGTAGAGAAAATAAATCCAAAATCATGTCCGGAAAACGGTCATTTTCTCAGAACAGTTGAGGTCACTACAAACTGAACTGAAGAGTCCATTGTGTGGGGGTGTAGCTAGCAGGCTGTTAGCAGCCATATTGGTGTTCGATTAACGTAAGTGTACGGTCCTGTTGGTGCACTTACGGAACCCTTGTGCTCATGAAGTGTTGTGTTTTCTGTATTATGCAGGACGAACACGAGAAACCCCCCGCAGAGGAACACTGATCGTTGTATACTACATTTTTGCAACCCTGCCAATCCCAGAAAACATTACCTCCCGTGTAGCACCCAGTCCGTTCGTAACATCGGTTTCTTTCGGTTTCTGTCGGTTTTCGGTCGGTTTGTTTGTTAGCTACATTACACGAATTAGCATTAAACTGGAGGAAATCGACGATCGAAGTAATGTGCAATGCTTGGTTAGCGTTTTATTTAAATGTGTTGGTTTAATTCATCGAAATGTCCGGAAAATCTCGGTATAGGTCACTCTGTTTTATTCCCTCAAAATGGTTAAAATAATGACAATTATCGGAAAATCATAAATTAGGGGATATGAATGGGCGTCGGGATACGTAACATGAAAGAAATTAACGAAGCATATTAACTATTTCATACGATTGGTACAAACAGCTCAGATACCGGCCAAAAACCACTTCGGAACCGATCGGTTTTCGAGCGGTTTCTGGGTGGTTTCTGACCGGTTTTCTGGACAGTTTCCGAGCGGTTCGTGCCAATCGTTTGACTTATGTGGTATTCTTCGTTAATATCCCTCACTTTTCCCAAGTTATGTATTACGATACTCATTTCTATCTCTTAATTTATGATCTTCCGTTAATTGTCTTTACGTTACCCATTTCGAGGGAATAAAATAGAGTGGTCTATACCGAGGTTTTCAGGACATCTCGGTGAATTAAAGCAATATAATTGAACACAACGTCAATTAAGCATTGCACATTACGCCGGTCGTCGATTTCCTTCGTATCTATACAATGTTGATCCGTGTCAAATGGGTACTAAACAAACCGACCGAAAACCGATCGAAAACCAACCGAAAACCGGTCGGAAACTGATCGGTTTCGAAGCGGTTTTGCCACAAGGAGTGTCTCCCAGCAAATGACATTCCTAATGTCGGATAATTCAGAGAGTGGGCATGGTAGCAATGGCAAGAAAGTAGTGTTATGGCCCACGGTTTCTGTTCTACGGCCTGAATAGGAACCTGCGCATTCAATCTCAGATTGTGACTACGATCGATCCAATCCGCTATGAGAAATCAAAAGACAACTGAGCTCGCCAAGCCGACTGTTTTTTACGATTACTATGCGGTATTTAAAACGAAAGCCGAACATTCCCGAACTGGGGTGTCCAGTTATTTTCAAGCCCTGTTGGGCCGGTTAGGTTACTTAAAACGTTTTCCGGATGGATTATTGATCGGTTGATCTGATTTGCATTGGACCGTAGATGACTTTAATCAGCCAAAGGGGTTGCGTTTTGAGTGATCCGATAAGTTATTGATTATTGATTATTCAGTAAGGCCTGGCACGCTCGAGCTGGCTAATGGCTTGCTTAAGAAGTTTTTTTTGTTTTCAGCTTTCCTTCACAGAGAAAGAAAACGAAAGTGGAAAAAGAATTAGAACGACCGACATTTTAACCAAGGTGTAACGTCAGTCACCGATTACGCACGTACTGAGTGCAAAAGACTTCGGGACACCGATTCACGATGTAACGCATCACTCAATTAGTTATAAGCGTAAATTGGCTGAAACGCAAAAGTCCTCAACGTAAA
Organism: Fasciola hepatica; assembly: GCA_948099385.1. Classification (NCBI taxonomy): domain Eukaryota; kingdom Metazoa; phylum Platyhelminthes; class Trematoda; order Plagiorchiida; family Fasciolidae; genus Fasciola; species Fasciola hepatica. Next base: position 1,265,692 of record CANUEZ040000025.1, read on the forward strand.
TATAATGTATAAAATAAAACCATTGAACGGGAGGAGATTTAGCATGATATTTACCCCCATCAAGGAAAAACAACCCTGTCAGCATGTATTTGGGTCACAGTAAGTAGAAGGAAAATGACTGACTGAGGCTTCTCTGTCGAGTGAACTATACGGGTGAGTTCTCTGTTGTCGAGTGAGAATGTCTGAAATTGCGTCGGGTGTATGAGTATTGGGTGTGGATGGTGTTATGGGTACATCTCTGGCATCGTTCCATCGTATCACTTATGGATTGTAGGTTTGTTTGTGGTGTGCCTCGATCGTTGGATTGACTAGTTTTGTCACTGGGATAGCAAAAAAAAACAGGAAACGTTCTCAGTTTGAGGAATTGTTTCTGAGCAGCCTCTATTGATCTAGCCATATCATAGGCTATTTGAAAATTTAGAGTAGATTGTTGTGGTAGTCTTGTTCGAATGGAGTTGGATCGAAGACCGGTGATGAATGTATCACGCATAGCATCGTTACGATATTCTTTAGCAGATACAGGATAAAAATCCCAGTTTCTTTGTGAATGTTTTCGTGCTCTGCTCAAGCTGGTCTACGCTCTGCTTAATCTCTTGTTTGCATGTAGTAAGGAGATAACGGGCGAAAATCACATTCCTGGGGCCGACGTGCAGAGACTGGAGGGTTAAAATGGTGCTGTTAAAAGTCTGACATTAGAAAACATTCGTAAAAATTTGGAGAAAGAAAATTAAGGAGTATGTCAAGTTTGTCGGCTTTTTCGGGTGGCACTCGTTTCAGAAACGCGTTGAAGGTCCGCAGCCAGCATGTTCACTGTTTTGATGCATCGGGAGCATTTATGTCAGTGTCAAGTTTATCTGGGTACAGGTAAAGGTCCACTTGTTTGTTTGTTCGGTTTACTAGTTGAATAAATTGTGACGTCAGTCACAGATTACGTACGTACTGAATGCAAAAGGCTTCAGAACCGATTCAGAATGTAATACCTTACTCAACGAGTAAGAAGCATACATTGGCCAAAACGCAAGAAACAGTAACCTTAATGCAATGTATAAAATAAAATCATAGAACGGGAGGTGAATAAGCGTGACACAGGGACCAACTTCCGGAACCAAGGGGTAGATAGGAACTAAAAACAGGTGGCCACATGGTTAAAAGCTAATTTAAGGAACATTTTGTTGGAGATGAGATTATGTTAGAAACGGTCAGGAAATATTCCTGGCCAGAGACGGTCTAGGCGCTCTTTGAACACTGCTACAGTTTGGGTGGCCACCACATCTTCTAGGAGCTGGTTCCAGAAGTTCACCACATGGCATGTGTGCCATGAAACCACGTGGTTTGGTCAGCTTCAGCTTATGCCCCCTGAAGGCCGTGTTGTGGCTGGACGTCAGAAGAGCGGGGCTTGGTTGCGATAGTCCCCTTAACCGCTTGAATGCCTCGATGAGGTCTCCCCGGCGTCTCCGTTCCAGCGAGAACAGGTTTAGCCGTTCCAGTCTGGCCGGATGCGACAGTTCCTTAAGCCCACTAATAAACCTTGCAAAATGCCACTTTATTTCTAATATCTGCTTACCACACATTAGTGACGGTGATGAAACGTGGACACAATTCTCCAAGTGTGGTCGAACTATGGCCTTATGAATAAGCACCAGTACCGCAGGTTCCCTGGAGTGACCGATCCTGGCTAGTTGGTACAGTGCGTGAGACGCCCTTACTGATGCAGAGATACATTGTGGACCTGACTTAAAGAATTTGTGTATGTTTACTCCCAGGTCCACTATCTGTTCCACCTCCTGGATTGTTTGGCGACCAGGTATAACTATATCCCTCGTCCTCCCTTTGTGTGGCGGCTGGTAACGGGTATTTGCACTTCCCTGCGTTTAGAGGTAGGTGCCACTTGATCATCCACTCATGGATACGTATAGATTCTCCCTGGATGCTCGAGTTCCAAGGATTTCTCACAAGTTTCACGTCATCAGCGAACAGAAAGCTGGGGTTCGTAATTTCCTGGGTTAAGTCGTTTATATAGGCAAGAAATAGCAGTGTTCCCAGCACCGACCCTTGTAGTACTTCACTACAAGCCTTGGCTAGATTCGATTTGCCATCCGTAACCAACACCACCAACCAGCTGAACAAACAGGAACAAACATACCGTATTCCATAATAGACGCAATTCGTAAATTTACATATTTTATGTGCATTTTTCGCAAATTGTGTTCTCTTGGAACATAATAGACAAATAAGTGGTTTAGAACGACAAAATAGGGAGATTGGCTCAAGTTCATCTAAGTAAAGCAACAGAAGGTTCCACCTGAAAGCCGTAAAGAGGGTACCAATTTCCCGCATGCTTTTTCCCGAAATGTAGACATGCCCATATGGGCCCCGGTAGCCCTGCCAAAATATCGTAATGATAGTGCCCACAGTTTGCCCATACGGAGCCCATATGGGACCCTTATGTGTGTGTTGCTTGGGATAGGACCGTGTAAAATGGGAGGCCTTGTCAATTGAGTGATTTCAGGACGTAATGGCCGATAGCGACTTTGTGAAACAGCCTGCCCGTTCAGTGGTCCCGATGAACCGAATACTCGGGTTATATGTGGTGAGGGAGTATATAACACTGCGGACAGTGTTCCTTTGTTGGGGGGAGCAGTGTAGTGACCAGGTTGTTTGCCGCCATTTTGGTGCTCGATTAATGTAAGTGTGGGTTTCCTATGAGACACTTGATGAGATTTGTTCCCATGGTTTTTCCTGTTTTCGTATTTTGCAGATCAAACACAAGCATCACCCCCGCAGAAATACTGATCCTTTCATACTGCACTCGTGACCCCAGAGGCAAAATGCTCTTGTCGGCCGTTTTGCTCCTTTTATGTGTATTGACAGGAGGTTTGTGCCTTATTTTGTCCGATTCTATTTCACAGTGATAAATGGCGCGTGCGATTTCCGAACCGATTCCAAAAGTTGTTACAACAACTTTTTGTCTTTCGAAGCCATTGAAGCTATTCATAACTATCTGGATGATGATAAAAATGGGGAGGTAGACTCGTCAGAGGCTGCAAAGGTATGTTCCATGAGGTTGTGAGTAATCATGGGTTTATAAGTTGATATGCCAGGCAATACTCTACCCAGCATAGCAATTGCCCATTAACGGGCATTCACCGGGCTGAGACGGGCTAGCGCAGACACGAGCAGGACGAATAACGTTCAGTGAATAGACTAAGCGAGAAATCTAAACGTCTGTATGCATATTTGAATGCTGTATCTCTTGATACTTGAATTGTCCTTCTCAATAGCCGTTTAAATGTTTTATCGGTGGAATAATGGACTAGTTAAAAAAAGGGGTCCTGAAATTCAGTAGGAGATATAGCAATAGCGAATTGTAAGGAGTGATTACACCGGAGGAGGATACCTATTTTTTACCAAAACAATCATTCATATAAGCTGGACGAGACTTTTCACCATTCTTGTGATTAAAATGGCTCACGGCGAAATCGCTGGAAATGTTAGACACGTTGTGGTTCATGTATTTTTAATATGACACTCCCTCACGCAAGAAATTCCCTGCCAGTATTATCACGTAACGATAAATTGGTTTCCATGGTCGTGTCAGTTACGAAGATGAACAAAATAGGGGAGAGCGACCCTGACGAACACTACTTTTCGTGGTGAATTCGGTCAGAAAGCACCGAACTGGGCCCCAAACATTCATGTACAATAAATTAGTAAAAATGAATTTCTCCAGAAACTGACTTCAGAACAAGAAGAACTGAATTAATATACCAACCTTTGAAATTACTTCGACACAGCAGTTCCCACAGCTCTCGTTTGAGAATTTATGGCCTTATCCAATGATCGTGTTTATTCTTCTTGACATTGTTTCTGTGTAATTTATGTCAGGAAATCTTGTTCACGACGCTATCTTAAACGGGTGGTAGAAGCTTTTATTACTTCCCAGGTAAGAGTTCCGAATCCCGCCACCGATGATCATTTCAGCAACAGACGGCATTACGCTGTTACCCGGCTCGTTAGCACACGAACTACGGGAACCCTATGAGGTTCTCCACTCCAAGTCTCAGAGTCAGCTTGCCGACTACCTCTGCTAGTGCAGTGGGCCCTTGAGGCTACGAGGTGTACTGTTTCTACTGCACTGGTGCACAAGCATATAATAAAAAGCGGACGAAGTGGTTTTAAGTGAGGATCCAAGTGAGTTGTAAGCTTTCGTAGACAGTTTGCGTTGCAGTGTTCGATATGGGTTTTTGCACCTTCAAAGTGCAATATGCGGTTGCAAGACTGGGTTGGTCCAACATCAAACCTTTCTGTATCTTTTTAGTTACACGCTTTCGCGAATGGGTACAGTGAAAGTGCTATAGCCCATATTCTGGAAGGCCCACTTCACTGTTAGGGATAGCGGTCCACCAGATCCTGAGACCTGGGTTGGAGATCCACATAAGGTCCCAATAGGCTAGATGTAATAACAGTCCGGGTGGCCATGGATTACTGTCTACCACCAAAATGACCGGCAAGGGCAGCATTGGAACGTGTGACCTCTGACGGGGAAAGTAAACGCCGTACCCTATTTGGTCACCACTGGAGAGACCGTAGACCAAGCAGATAACTTGTTATTTAGGCAGCTGTGTTACACCCGGACTCGAATTTTAATAATTTCACCGGCCTTATACTGCTCAGTCAGGCAGGTATTGAAACCCACGATGTGAATTTATGATGGTAAATGAGCAATCCTTCATGCGGTGTCACCTTTGTTGTTACACGCATTGATGATTAAGTAGAGTGGAGCGCGTCGGGGAAGACAGTCTCCTACTACTGGTGCGCGAAAGTCTTCTTGATAGGGTTGCAAAGACTAGTTCTCCAGACGGTTCCATTGAGTATCTAAGTATGTTTATGCACTAACAGCAGCTTCAACATCGCCATCGTCGTAGTGCTAAATAGCAGGGCGAGCCTCGCTGACCACTGCCTTTTTCACCATGTTGCACGTAAAAATAGAAAGGATGGCCCGAGTACAGCAACCAACTAGGCAATGGCGTGCCAGCTATGGATTTCCGGTTGTGCTGAAACATTCTTTCATGAGGAGTAGTTTGTCGCCGTGCATGGTAGAGAGCAAATTGAGTGGAGAGCATCGAGAAGGACGACTTCTCATTGTCGAGTGGCTAGGTAGCGGGATCGGAATGCTAAGGTTATGGCTTTCCAAATACTGCCATTCGCGCGTTCGACTTGACCATTACACTGATTATTGTAAGGATTATTGCTACTATCACGAAGAGACTGCACCTTGATGTGGTGTGATGGATTGTATGCCTCTGTGATCCAAAGAGCTACACAGGATGGCTTCCCTAAGCCGAAGATGCAATCATGTCTGACAGGCCATTGGGTAGAGGCCAGACAAAGTCCAGTCACCTGGTCCCCCAGGTTGGAAATCGATCTGAGCTGGGCACTCAGTCGGTAAAATCAGTGAAAGGAAATTGAAGGAAATCGTCTTCCACTCAGCCACCCACTGCCTTGGAGACAGATTCTTGTTAGTTGAGGACCCTAATTGTTCTCCTGCTTTGAGTTTGGATACCCTAGCAGTGCCCGTCCAACATCTCCCAGGAACTGCAAGAATACAAAGAATTCTATGCTGCATGGTTCGTCGCGCAGGATAATCAGGACCGCGCTGCCCATCACAGCGAACGGGGTAGGTAGGGATGAGTGGACTACTGCTCAAAGTTCCCTCTTTTGTTTAGCCTTTGTTGTCTGTCTCCAACCACCTATCTTTGCCCCCTCTACCCACCCATAATGCTCCTACTGATAGCACGCTCGATACTCGTGACTGTTCACTGTCAAAAAGTGTCGTAAGTGAACTTCAGTCTCATAACTTGCATTTTCTCAGGCCTCGCCAGCCTCTAAATTTCGGTTACCTTAACATGCGTTTCTTCGTGATGGTAGCAATAATCCTTACAATAATCAGTGTAATGGTCAAGTCGAACGCGCGAATGGCAGTATTTGGAAAGCCATTACCTTAGCATTCCGATCCCGCTACCTAGCCACTCGACAATGAGAAGTCGTCCTTCTCGATGCTCTCCACTCAATTTGCTCTCTACCATGCACGGCGACAAACTACTCCTCATGAAAGAATGTTTCAGCACAACCGGAAATCCATAGCTGGCACGCCATTGCTTAGTTGGTTGCTGTACTTGGATCGGGCACTTCTTCGTAGAACCAACCAATCCTCCAAATTCAATCTATTAGTCGAAGTTGAACTTTTGGAGTGCAACCCCAATTATGCCCACGTTGGTTTTCCTAACGGCCGACAGAATACAGTATCTCTCAGACATCAAGCACTAGTTGCTGAACGACCTGTCGAAAACCAAACATCAAAGTGAAATGGAAAGAGGTCCGGTTTGCGATTTCATAAACCATTTCCCTCCGCTAAATCAGAATCAGACCAATCTCTCAGTTCGTAAGTCACACAAACAATGGAAGGTACCAATCCACAACCTTCACCGGATGAAATCCACAGGTTCCAATAAACAGTCCGCCCTCACTGTCTGAGAAACTGAGACGTTTGAATCATAAACCTTTTTATGAACGCGCCCTAACTCCTCTTTATGCATATTTTCTCACGTGGCGATGTGCACAAAAAAACACTCATCGGTACGTTAGTTTAAATCGTTACACCTGAAATCTTTATGGATGTGGTGAATGCGGTGAGAATAAAACTACTTTCTACTTGAGTTCATTCCCGTTGCTTTTTCTCGTACATATCGATGTTTAGTAAATCTTGTATATTTATCTTTCAACAATGGCTTTGTTACAGGTCGAATAAAGCCTTATTTTGGGTTGTCTGTTTATCAAGACTTCTACCAAAAGTCGTGCTTTTGTTGATCGTTACAAATCCTCAGTCTCACAACTCAGATTTTCTCAAGTCTCATCAGCCTCAGAATTTCAGCTCCTCTAACATGCGTACCCTCATGCAGACCAGTCGGCAGGCGTGCCTAGCGCTCACAATGGATTCGCTGGAGGTTAATGTCTGCTGCATAAGTGAAACGCATATCCAGAATTCGGGCGGTGTGATTCAACTAACTGCTCTTGGTATCTCATCGAAGTATTTCCTGCGCATAACAAGAGACGAGGCAGCTAGAGCTGCGGGTCAACGTAGCGTAGGGATAGTCCTAACTGACAAGGCTAAGGTTGCTCTTTCAGACTAGATACCAGTGAATAGTGGTTTATGTGCTGCAAGACTCGAGGGATCAGTTGGCATTCGAAAAGATAACTGTGTTAAGCACAGTTTGTTTGTGATCTTGGTATACGCCCCAACAGACTGCAGCTCTGACACGCAGAAGGATGAGTTCTACGATGAACTCGCCACTCTCGTTCGCAGGAGCAAAACTCTGAAATTGTAGCGCTAGCTGGTGATTTTAATGCACAGGTTAGCAAACTTAGTGCTCCAGAAGCATGTTCAGGTGAGCGTTGTGCTTTAGTCAGTTAGCGCACAGATACTGGGGTTGGGACATATATATATATATATATATATATATATATATATATATATATATATATATATATATATATATATATATATATATATATATATATATATATATACACCTACTTTTATATGTTTACGACTATCTCCTGACAGAAGAGAACTCGGCTACATGGATATCACGAATCATCGATGACCGTGTTCGGCGATTTTTCGCGAGCGCTGCGCGATTCGTCACCCATTTTTTGATCTGACATGGCAGGCCGTAGTTCGCATGGTGTTCTAGGCGCTCATCGTCTTTCTCGACGGTGCTCAACCATGTTTTCAGTAGACCATCACGCAGACAGTGCCATCCCGTACATGGCGCAGAGCAGAGTGTTCGTCTGGAGAGTTCTATGTCGATTCGCCGGCGTATGTGACCGAAGCATAGCAGGCGCCGGTGTTGAATAAGGACGAAGATTTGGTCAGTGTCGCAACATTGCACCTTATTTCGTCGTTTAATCTCATTTCCTGCCAGTTTTGACGAAGAATTCGGGGCGGGCACCAGTAGTCGAACACGTCCAGCCTCTTGATTTCTTCAGCTCGTAGTGGCCAGGTTTCACACCCTTATGCGAGTGCCTGTCGGAAAATGGCACAGGAGACGCGAATCTTCGTTCGGAGGTTAATTTCGTCCCGTGACCATAGGAGACGCCGGAGCTGAAGAAACATTGTGCTTTGTCAGTCCTTGACAATAATCCGTCCTTCGCTTGACCATTCGGAAGCAGAGTTGACCCTAGATACTTAAACGATGGTGCATACTTTATCACCTGACGATTTATGGACAGCTGCTGAGCTGACAAAGCCTTCGTTTTTGCTGACTTGACTTCGAGACCCATAGTCTTCGAAAAGCAGCGTGTGTGGAGTGTTGCTGGAGAATCTCCTAGCAGGACGACGTCGTTTGCAAACTCCAGGTTCGAGATGTGCACCGTTGGACTCAAGTGGACACCGGGGTAGTCGACCAAGGCTTCGTTCATTGTCCTGTCGACTGCATAGTTGAACAACACTGATGACAGGGCATTCCTATCTAGTTCCGGAATTGATTGCGAACGCCGAAAACTCTTCGTCATACACTTGGACACGTGCGCTAGTGGAGGCATAGTAAGCCCTCAGGATCCTTGAGAGTGTGACAGGAATACCGTCAGATTCAGGCATACCCCAAAAGCATTCACGATTAACAGAGGCAAAGACAGCCCGAAAATCAATAAAGCAGGCTACTGTTGGCCGCTACAACTTGTAGCAGTGTTCTAGAACTCAACGTGGTGGAAAGAATTGGTCCACACAATCTCTGCCACGGCGGAAACCCCTTTCATTCGGTCGAGTGTGGCAGCCTCGCAACTGAGAAGCGATTGAGTAGCAGTATGCAGGAAATCTTTGCAGCGGTGTCAATCAAGCTGGTCCTCCGGTAGTTTTCGCGCACTGCCTTGTCTCTTTCCTTGGGAATGGGTCACAGAATAGAGGCACACCAGTCCGTTGCAAGTGTGTCTCCTTCCCACATAGATCGGAACAGCACCTGGACCCTGTCTATCAGTGATGACAACACAGGTCTTATACACTTCTGGTGGTATGGTATCCTCTCCAGCAGCGCTCCTGTTTTTTTCAATCGGTTGACGAGGCTAGCGATTTCCGTCATTTAGAAAACTTGTTCGCTATCAGGAGATAGAAATGTTGACACTGTTCAACGAAGAATGCGCTGTTTTGCCTCATGGTTTCAAAGGTAACAAGATCTCACTCTTTGTTTTCCTAAGGGAGGGTTTTGAACATCTGTTCCAGGTTCGCTAGGAGATTTTGCTTGGTCAGATACAGTTTTTTACAAGTCGGAGGTATATAAAATAAAATAAAAATACTCTTTACTTTTTCTGTTTATCATAGCAGTTTACAACAATTCATGAAGGAGGCCGCGGCCAATGAAAGGTTGCCAAATGAGCGTATCATTGCCTAAAGTATAGTCTGAATAAGAGATAGGTGGTGTTGCAGCCTGTCGTTCTGTGAGAGCAAGTTGACGAGGTGTTGCCGTTTCTTCGCGTTTTTTTTAGGAAGACGTGTGTGAATGTACTCAAGGTTGCTGTCCGGCAGTTTGACTTCTTCCACTATGGGATTATACATGGACGAACGGGTGTTCTTTGGTATAGCACTGAGCCAGGAATTAGTAACCATTGGGGTAAACTGGTGCCGACAGCAGATTTTCTATGATGAGTGAACATCCGTTCGTGGGCTGTCGTATTGATAGCAGTGCATAGCGGCGACCTGAGAGCACGCAGTGCCTCAGGTAGTGTTGTGTCAGAGCTCAAACCTCTGGATTATCCCCGGTCAATGATTCCTCCCAACGGAAAGGCAACCACGAAAAAGTGTGGAAATAGTATTCAGTTGTAACCAAAAATCAACACTTTATGAGGCATAAGACAAGAAATACATGGACGCGTATGGCGTTGTTATTGAGTGTCTGGTGTGGTGCGCAGATGTGACTGGCCAAGCCGGATCAGAGTATATCATAGGCCTGATTGGTTGGCGGGTTGGTGTGAAGGGTAGTCAGCAGGTTGTCTATTATTGGTCGATGTAAACCATGATGTTTGATGGACTGATTGGTTCCTGGGCACACGCGTCATGATTGCTTTGCTATGTGGGTTATGCGGGCCTTGCCAGTGGTTAGTGTTCACAAACCACCCTGTCCGTGGGTTGGAAGAAAGCGGACTGGAGCTTCGTCGTTGACGCATTTCTAGGGAGGTTTTCGACTGTCTGATAGCTAGTATCAACTCCCAATGACCAGTGGCCAGATCTCTCGAATAGAGGCTCAGAAACTGTTTCCCACGTTGTCTTATTTAGTCGTTCAACCTGACCATTGCCCTGAGGATTGGAGCTCATCGTTCTGCTAATATTTACACCCCGCTCGTGAAGAAATGTCTTCAATTCTTGGGACTTAAAAGAGGCTCCTTGGTCAGAATGTAGATAATGCAGCATGTCAAATACAGCAAAAATTCCAACTAGATAGAAATTATGGTGGAGGCAATCATCTCAGGACAGGGAAAAGCATGTGAAAAGTGAGAATACTCATCTGTGATAGTCAAGATGTAGCGACCACAGATAGCAGGGATGGACGCTTTTGAGTCAACACGGAAGTTCAATTGGTTGTGTAGAATAATGAATAAATTATTACAGGGTTTTTGGAACTTAGATTTCAAGTGGGAAAAAACAAAATTACTGAATTGTTGATTTGACGTCATCGAGCGAAAAGGGCAGATTTTTTTGATCAAAATGATATAGATGAGTAATACCGGGATGATGGAAACTTTCATGAAGTCACTTCAGTTCATTGGCAAAATGAGTGCTCGTGTTTAGGTATCGGATGTGGGTTTCTTTGAACCTAGGCGATATATCACATCCTAAGAGAGCCGAGAAAGCTGAGTACGCCATCGTCGAATGTTCTCGTTCATCTTGTCAATTTTCATGTCGCACATCAGAACGACAGAACGTTGGGGTGTAATCAGCTTGATGTGGGCGTTGAAAACATGATGCCGTCACTTTGAAACAGCTTCGACAATCGCGTAAGCTTCTTTCTCTACCGCTTAGTGATTTTGCTCGGTAGGTGATAAAGTTCGCGGGGAAAAAACTATGGGGCGGCCGCTTTGATTGGGAGCAGCGAGATTTCTATATGGGGGCGTCTTTATAGACTGCGAACGGTGATGATTGGAATAATTCAAACTTCAATGATTCATAAGATGAAAATACTTCTTTTGGAAGAGGAAATGTTCTGTTTACAGTTAGTGGCTCAGACACACTTGTGGTTTAGAGTCAAACCATAATTTTCAACCGTTTCAGATTGACATTGTAGTCTGTGACATCTTTTTCACGGACAGTAATGTTGTTAACGTACAGAACCGCCCCTTCGAGCACTCAGCGTCGAAGAAGCTCGTTCATCGTACGCTTGAAACAACCAACATCGTTGGTTGCTCCAACCGGTATTCGGCGTAATTGGTAGAGGCTGTTGCATGCTTCGAAAACCATGTTCTGCCGTTCGTTTTCCTTTATAGGGATCTGATAGTACGCGTTCTGTGGGTCCAAGGGGCTGCAAAAGCTGGATTGTGAAATTTTACCCACTTACTCGTCCATGCAAAGTAGCGGTGAATCGATTGACTGTAATCGACCACCATTCGTCGTTTCTGGCGTTCATCCGTAGTAACTAGGATTTGGGCCCTCCATGGTCATCGGGGAGGTTCGATTACCTCATCGTTCAGTAACCTAACGACCGCTGATCGAATAGAGACTTCATCGTTGTAGCTTTATCTCGATTTTGTACAAACAAGGCGACGAGACGGATCCAGATATGCGAAAGATGGGACTGGAAGGCTAAAAGGAAAGAAACCACAAAGCGAGAAGGGTGGTTGAATTCTTTGGGAGGACATTTCTATCAAATTGTGTTGTTGTAAGATGTCACGCCCCAGCGGTATGTCAGAACAAGTCAGGGAGAGCCGACAGTTTGACATTTTCGTACCAGGCACTTTTCTGCAGCAACGAGACAAAGCAGCGACTTTTGTTCTGCTGATCATGGTACCATCACGACGAGACTGCACCTTGACGTGGTGTGATGGCTTGCGCGCCTCTATGACCCAGAGAGCTATACAGGATGGCTTCTTTGAGCCGGATATGCAATCATACCTGACAGGTCAATGGGTAGAGGTCAGACAAGGTCCAGTCTCCTGATCCTCCAGGTTGTGGGTCGATTTGAGCTTGCAACTCAATCGGCAAAATCAGTGGAAGAATAATTGATCCAAGCAAATGGGCTTCCACTCAGCCATACCGCTGCCTTGTGGATAGGTTCTTGTTAGAACTGAAGGTTTTGGATGAGGACCCTAATCGTTCTCCTGCTTTGTGGCTGGATACCCTAGCAGTACCCGTCCAACATCTCCCATGAACTGCACGAATAGAAAGAATTCCATACTGCATCAGGACCGCTATGCCCATTGCATGAAGCGGGGTGGGTAGTGATCAGTAGGCTACTGCTCAGAGTTCCTTCTCTTTTATTCAACCTTTGTCTTCTGTCCCCAACCACCTCTCTTTGCTCCATCTATCCACCCATAATGCTCCCACTGATAACACGATCGATACTCGCAACGATTCTCTGTCAAATAGTATCGGTAATAGTCCTCTGTCTGGTAACTCACATTTTCTGAAGCCTCGTCAGCCTCTGAATCTCGACTCCTTCAACGTGCGTACACTGATGCAGACTGGTCCACAGGCGTGTCTAGCCCTCACAATGAACTCTGAAGATTGATGTCTGCTGCTTCAGTGGAACGCGTATCCAGGAATCGAGCAGTGTGATTCAACTAACTGCTCCCGGTATCTCATCGAGGTATTTTCTGCTCACTTCAGGAGACGAAGTGGCTCGAGTTGCGGGTCAACGTGGTGTAGGAATAGTTTTGACTGACAAGGCTGAGGCCGTCCTTTTAGACTGGATCCCGATTAACAGTCGTTTATGTGCTGCAGGACTCGAGGGGTCAGTTGGCGTTCGTGAGGATAGCTGCGTTATGCGAAATTTGTTTGTGATCTCGGTGAACACCCCAACAGACTGCAGCTCAGACTTGCAGAAAGATGAGTTCTACGATGAACTCGCCATTCTCGCTCGCAGCAGTAAGGGTTCTGACATTGTAATGTTGTTGACTTCAATGCACAAGATGGCAAACTTAGTGTGTCAGAAGCTTGTTTAGGTGGCCGTCGTGCCTTACCCACTGAGCGTACAGATAACGTGGACAGGCTTCTCCAGTTTTGTGGAGACAATCGATTGTTCTTGTCTAGCACCAATTTCCGACACAGCTCGCGTCGCACAGCGGCATGTCGCTTTAATTCTACAGGTACTTTGAGTCAAATTAATCACATCGCCGTAAGCTACCGGTGGCGCAGTTCTGTTCAGAACTGTAGATCTTACTGGTCCATGTACGTAGAGTCGGACCATGCCTTAGTTTTAATGCGATTATCTCTCCAGCTCCATGTTCGTCGTCGCAAACCGCAAACCCGGTTAGCTGTGCAACATATGTGTGATCCAGAAGTCCGCACCCGTTATGAGCAGAAGTTAGCACATGAGCTAGGATCTACGACGAACAGTGATGTAGATGAGCATTGGGCTCATATCAAACAGGCGATGCACTTTACAGCAGGTTTTGCATGTGGTCTTAGATCCGTTGTCCATCAAAAAACACCGGATCTTGCAAGAGTCTCTGAGTATAATGGAGTAAAAGCGTCAGCTCTCGAACCGTAAGGAGATGAATAAGATGCGGGGAAAGCTACAAAGGCAAGTTACGAAAAGCCTTAAGAATGATCGCGAAAATTGGTGGGTCAAGGTAGTCGAAGGAATGGAAATAGTCGCAGCTTCAGGTGACAGTCAAAGACTGTTCAGACTTCTTCGTGACACCGGTGGACGGCGCACCCAGGTCAGTGAAACGATATGCGATAGAATTGGAGAACCCATCCATAACAAACAGCAAAGGCTTGACCGTTGAGCCGAATACTTCAAGGAACAGTTTAGCTGGCCGCACGCTAGCGTAGTTACTCGTGTGTCAACAACTGCGACTCCTTGGGTGGTATCATTTGAGCCCCCATCGGAAGTAGAAGTAAAGTCATGCGTTCGACTGCTAAAGCGAGGAAAGGTGGCAGGTCCCGACGAACTTCCCCCAGTTCTTTTCAAACTGGGTGGAAATGTTTTGATTGAATCACTTACTGTTTTGCTCTGTGACATTTGGAATGAGGAGCGTATTCCGTTAATGTGGAGCGAGCCGTTCATTGTTCCCATCTTCAAGAAGGGAATACGCAATGACTAGTAATCATCGTGGGATTAGCTTGATTCCGATAGTCACCAAAGTGTTACCCTCGATGCTGCTGCACCGTCTTACGCCCACTCGCGAGAGGAATGCCCGCGAACAGCAGGCTGGATTCCGCCCAGGTCGAGGATGCATCGACCAGATTTTTACTCTTCACCGACTACTTGAAACACATCACACGCACCGCCGACCGATAATAATGGTTTTCTTAGACTTGAAAGGCGCTTTCTATCCAGTTGATCGGACAGCGCTTTTCAGTACTCTTCATCGAAAAGGTATGCCCCAGAAGTTCGTGAACCTACTGAGATCATTGTATTCCCATATTTCTGGCTGCGTCACAGTTTACGATGAACTATCCGGTCGGTTCGAAACGACCAGTGGTGTTCGCCAGGGATGTCCCATGTCTCCATTTCTGCTCAACTTCGTCATGGACGAAATAATGGAGAATGCGCGGCAAAATCTTCAGGATGTAGGCGTCGAACTGGGAAATAGTGGAAAACTGTGTGACCTAGATTACGCGGACGATGTTGTCTGTTTGTTCGAATTCACGGAACATGCTCAACGTGCACCAGGTAGACTCAAGAGCCGTAGCTTTATTCGGCATGCGCTTTGCACTTTCAGAGTGTAAGGTGATGTTACAAGACTGGACGTCAACGATTCCGAGCTTGATGCTCGATGGGGAGGTGCTGGCAGTTGTCGACCACTTCACCTACCTCGGCAGCAGCGTGAAGACGGATGGGAGCACTATAGTAGAGGTGAGTACGCGTATATACATGGCTTTTATGACTGGTTGTGAAACCAGTCTTGAAAAGGTTACCCGTGGTGACCGGAACGTGGACAACCTACCAACGATTTCGACTACGCTGTGTTATTGAACAATAAACTTCTACCTTGGACAGTAGCCCCCCACTGTCGTCCGACTCGTTATCACACTTAACCTATTTTGACCTCACGTCATACGTTTGACTTACTTGCGGCCGGGAAGGCACCTTCTCTCCGTATGACATATAAGCATTTAATCCTGGTCTGCTCAAAGCGGCTGCGAGAACGAGGTCGGAAATGCGACGCCATCAACGGAATTTCAAGTTATTCAACTACACAGCGTATTTTGACACGTAGTTATGACAGAAGAAGGTTCGTGGTTGCCGCATTTGGAAATGTGTGAATTCATGTAATACACTTTTTCCATTATCTGTATCATTTGTCCTAAATTATTGTAATCGTTCGGTTCAAATTGGTCTTCACGTCGGTAATGTAATCTACTAAGTAACGCAGCTGGTGATATCTATTCGTGTTCAACTTCGTCATGGACGAAATAATGGAGAGTGCGCGGCAAAATCTTCAGGATGTAGTCGTCGAACTAGGAAATAGTGGAAAACTGTGTGACCTAGATTACGCGGACGATGTTGTCTGTTTGTTCGAATTCACGGAACATGCTCAATGTGCACCAGGTAGACTCAAGAGCCGTAGCTTTATTCGGCATGCGCTTTGCACCTTCAGAGTGTAAGGTGATGTTACAAGACTGGACGTCAACGATTCCGAGCTTGATGCTCGATGGGGAGATGCTGGCAGTTGTCGACCACTTCACCTACCTCGGCAGCAGCGTGAAGACGGATGGGAGCAATGTAGTAGAGGTGAGTACGCGTATATCCAAGGCTCGAGCGGCGTACGTTGGACTGAAGCACTTGTGGCGCCGACCTGATATTTCACTGAAGTTTAAAGGTCGTGTATACTGTGCCGCAGTACGTTCAGTTTTGTTGTATGGTTGCGAAACTTGGGGTCTGCGTGCAGAAGATATTCGTCATCTTGAGGTTTTCGACCACCGATGTTTACGTAGTATCGCTAAGATCGGGTGGAGTAGCCGAGTAGTCAATGCTGAGGTCAGAAATCGAGTATTGGGTACTAATTCGGAGAACGTTCTGTCACAACGTATCCAACTTAGTAGACTTCGTTGGTTGGGGCACGTGTTACGTATGCCAAACACGTCTACCATACCGTGTCCTATTCTCCGTTCCTCCTCAGCAGTGGAAAAAACCACGTGGAGCTCAACAGATGGCGTGGCAGTGAGGAATGAGAAAATGTACAGCAGACTTAAGAAAAGTAGGTGCTTCACGTCTTCGTGGTTGGGGTCCAAAAGATCCATCAACCAGTTGGCTGGAGACACTGAAGGATATAACAACGAACCGCGAATAGTGGCGATTGTGTTGTCACTTTCTGTCGAATCAGAATGACTGATGGATGTACGTTTGTACAGTTGGACTGTATTCCGTGTGTTGGCTACTAGGGTATTCTTTCCTTTTCCCACCCATGTAGGTCCAGTTTCTGTCCATCTTGTATATTCATACTTTCTAATTCATCGTGCAAGAGGGTGAAAAAGGCAGTGGCCATTGAGGCTTTCCGCACTGTTTAACGCTGCGCGATGATGATGATGGTCATGCGGGTAGAAGCGAGGATAATCTAACTTTTGGATGCCACTGTTGACCATTTGTTCCGGAGGACAATCACCCCGGAGACGTAAAACTCTGAGCTTTCTGTATGTACTATCGCTTGTAGTGCTACTTCCGTTACTTCAGTAACAGCTCTACTAAGGCCCACTGGAGCTACAGCTCTGATGATACACAAAACAAGAAATGATAAGGAATTCGCGACCTCTGAGAGTGCCCCGTTTACCACATGACTTGCAAATTTCATCTTTCGCGGAGCATTTGTGACGAGGATGACGATCATAACCTCAAAAGAAACAGTCAGTTCGGGAAGCAGCCTGTGTCTCTCGGGCCTGTTTGTTATATACCTGGTTGAGGGTGCCGAACCATCTATCGCAGCGGTAGCGTAGATTGAAGGTTTGGATTTGATGAACGTCTGCCACTGCTGACGAGCTAGATCGACCTCTTTAGGCTGGTCATATGTAGTGCTTGTGTCGGGAGTTTTGTTCTAGAGAAGCCACTAACGAATAGGATTTGATGAGAGTCCCCTGATGAATATATCGCGGATGGCGTCTTCGTTTTGCTTTGCACTGGCAGCCTGAAAATTACAGTCTCAAGCAAGATTTCCCAGTTTTTGCATGAATTGACCAATGGTTTCAAGAGTATTCTGCTTCGAAGTTGCCAGAAGATGGCGTGCAAAAATTTCGTTTGTCATTTGGATGTCCAGCGATTGAAGGGTGGTGGTAGCAAAATCATAATCGATGCAGCGAGAAACGACTTTATAAACAATGAGCGATAAAATATGCACGAGAGTTTTGGGTTTGTCTGCTTGGTGTTTTTTGACTAACCCCAACAATTAAGCAAAAGGCATAGCTCCAATGCTACTAGAAGTCTGCGCAGTTTGGAGAATTTGTGTTTGCGTTGAAGTGATCTGGGTGTAGGTGTCGGTTCATTGTTTTTGTCGATTGAATTGTGACGTATGATTTTGTACGATTAACAGAATGAGAACTCAGAAGGCAACGCCTGATTGATGATCATTAATGGACCAAAAATCACACAAGCGAAATGTTAGGGTATGTAAATGAAGTGGGAGCGAATTGTGATGCAAAATATATAATATATATATATATATATATATATATATATATATATATATATATATATATATATATATATACGTGCGACGACACGTAAACTGTCAACATTGTCGGCAAGGTCGGTGTGGTTGAGAAGGCGGAGTTGAAGTGACATGCTTTACTCGTCCAGTAAATGGAGTGTATCGGGTGAAAGAATCGCTTAAAAAATGTTATGTAAACGAAATGAATAAATGTACGAATCTTTGGCCAGGCGTGTATAATGTGTGTCGAGAATATCCACAAGAAAACTCGTCGAGCATTAGGGTAGGCTCGTCATTGTTTGTTTTTACCTCTCTGGTGATGTGCACCGCTGATAGTCGAAACACACCTGGGGTGTCTGAGAGGACCAGCATCCCTGAGGTGGTAGGCTGTTGTGTCCCTTGGGGCATCCTTCACCTCCTTGGCTTCCATCATTTACCCACCTCTCACCTGTGACTTCATGAAGCTGAACCATGGATCAGCGGCCATACCCCGGCAAACCGCTCGACAGGCGGACTAAAGCAGTTTGAGGGAAACAGACTGAAAACCTCGGCGAGGTGTTCGGCATGCGAAGACAGATACTGTTAAGTGGGCGGACGAGATCTACTTATCCATTGGTTGCAAGGGAAAGCTGTCCAACCTACCCAACCCAGTATTCCGGAAGAGGTGAATGAGCTTCACAAAAGACCATCGGCTCATCTGAAACAACCCTCCTGCCTTGCAGACTGCGCTTGGTGTGCAAAGGCTAGAGGTACATTCTCTTACGAAAAGTTCCGATGAGTTACCGTCAACCTACTTCCTACTCCGGACTGGGCGACCGAGTAGTAATACAGTCCCAAACGGTGCTAGAGACACCGCCTCGTACCATACTCTCGAGGATCTGCATGAATAGTTTTCGCGGTATTCATGGAGCTGACATATTCTCTAGCAGGAGAAAGTCACTTAAGAGAAAGGGTTCCAAAATACTTAGGGTGCGCACACATAGACTGGTGCACACGACTGTTTTTGTGCCGCTTTCCTTCTTCGAGTGCTGTCTTGAATTTCAGAGTTTGTTGCTCAAGAAGCCTCTGGCGTGTTGTTTCTTGAAATTCCGGTTAAAAGTGCGTCCTGTATTGCATCATCGGAATTATGTCTCGCCTCCATCGCTTTGGAATTACAATCCTTAGTTAAAGTTTTAAGCTTTTGAGCATACTGATCAGAAGTATCATCAGATTCCTGTTTGCGAGTTGCTAAAACATGATGCATGGAAACTTAGTTCTTCGGTAGGAGGAGCATGGATTCAGGTCTTGGTATTTCAGCATATGCTTGTGGATGGGTGATGCAGCGTGCTTTGAGTGTTTTCAACTTGTCCGGCATAATGTTGGTTAAAGATTGTGTTCGAAAAGAATGCGGAAGACTCCGAAACTCCAATTACAGCTCCAGGTGGTGTTGCGAAGGTGATCGCCTCACGGATATCGGGAGCTACAGCAGCTTTCGCAAACCTGCGTCGGCGTTGCCATGGCATCCGGCCTCCTTTTAATGGGCGGGTGTATGTCGCCGCGGTTCGTAGTGTTTTACTCTGGTTGCGAGACCCAGCTAATTCGCGCCGAGAATGCTCGGCGTCTTTCTGTGGTCGACAACCGATGTCTCCGAAGAATTGCTCGCGTCTGGTGGAAACGTCGAGTGGGTAATTACGATGTTCGCCGTTGCGTGTTGGACATGGATAGCCGCCTTCTTAACGAAATGATCCCTCTACACCGTCTCTGGTGGCTCGGTCGTCTTGCGAATGCCTGTCGATCGTTTACATTTCCGTGCTCTATTTGCGCGTGCTGGACAAGAGTGGAAGAAGCGACGCGGCGGTTTGACCATGACTTGGCGTATCTCTTCCTCTATCGTTTTGCTTACCTCCTTTTATTATACGGTGGCACACAATTTTGGGAAGGTGGTCGCGGCCAATTGTAGAAACTAACCGGCAACAGAAGCAAGATTCGAACCCGGGACGGAAAAGCTGAAGATTCATTATGATGACCGTTTGATCGCCGCCGGTCTAACAAGAAGCTAGGATCCGCATTGGCTTCAGTTTTCGCTTCCCGCTTCCCTGGTTTGGGCCCAAGGGACGAGGATTATCGTTGGTTAGGGACATTAAGGGACATGGGTCTGTGGCACGAATACTGTGCGGTCTGTCTGTCTGTCAGACTCGGGTCCCATAAATACAAAAATGTCGTTTAGACAAACAACGACAAAAAGCGCATCAGCAAGGATGCGGTGAAAAAGAAATCTAAGCATGAATTTAATACTAACTGTTTCTTCTGTTGTGTTTTATTCCGCGTCTCTTCTGCTTTTGTAATTTTTGTTGGTGCGGTTGCACCAATATATATATATATATATATATATATATATATATATATATATATATATATATATATATATATATTCAGAACCTTGATTTCGGCCGAGGGCGGGTAGCCAGATAAAAAGAACCCGGCTATTTCAGTGGGCATGGTGGGGTTCTCGCCCGGCAGCGAACTCTTTTCAAAACGACAATAAACCTTTGAAAACAACGTGGCTTTTTTGAGTGTGGCTCGTTAGTGATCGCGGTCCATGCCTAATGCCTCATGCTTCAAAGTTCATCTGTCCACACGTGCTCAAGTGTCTGCACCCTCTCGGATAAACGTTGCTGCCCTAGGAAATCCAGAGAAGCGAGAAGCGTTGTCACGAGCAATCACAACCCGACTAACCAGCGCAACCAATGCACAGGCAGATGAAGTTTCTGTGGGAGGGCAGTGGATTCGAATGTTGACGACAATGAAGGATGCTTCTTGGACAGTACTCGGGAGAACGAAAAGGCGGACAAAAGATTGGATCTCGGAGAGCACGCTCCAGCTGTCAACCAGAGCACACGAAGCGCGACTGGCAGGTAGTAACGAACGCCGCAGACTGCAACGAGAGGCCACACGCTCCGCCAAGGCTGATCGCAAAAGACACTGGATAGAAATAGCCGAAAAAATGGAGACCGCGTCCGGAATTGGTGACTTCGGTAAACTGTTCCGCCTTATTCGCAGCGCCTCTAATAGGTTTTGTAAGCAAGATTCCCTTCTTCGTGACACGGCAGGAAACTTAATACCTGAACAGAGCAAGAAAATGGACCGATGGGTGGAATACTTTAGTCAGCTGCTCAACCGGCCTACGGACCACCGGACGGACCAACCAATATCAACCCCTCCAGCCCAGTACGAAAGCAACTGTGACCCGCCAAACACCGCGGAAATCACGGAGATGATAAACAAACTGAAAGACAGAAAGGCTGCTGGGGAAGATGGCATCCCTCCAGAAGTGTATAAAGCATGTTCATCGTCATTGATTGACAGGTTGTGTACACTTTTTGGTTCCATTTGGAGAGCGGAAGCATTTCCACCGGACTGGGGAATGTCCATACTGCTGCCCATTCCGAAGAAAGATGATAAATCGGCATGCGAGAACTACCGAGGGATCAGCCTGATCGATGTGGCCGCAAAGATCCTTGGTTCGTTGTTACTAACCCGTTTTTCCGAGGCAAGAGACCAGCGCACTCGCCCGAACCAAGGGGGTTTCCGCCGTGGCAGAGGCTGTGTGGATCAAATCTTCATACTGCGCCGAATACTGGAGCACCGCTATAAGTTCCAGCAGCCGACGGTAGCTTGTTTCATCGACTTCCGGGTAGCTTTTGATTCGGTGAACCGCGAGTCTCTTTGGACCATAATCCAATCCGATGGAATGCCCGATAAGCTCTTAAGGCTGTTAAGGGGATACTACTCAACAACCGGTGCTAGGGTTCGTATGTACGGTGAAGAGTCCCGCGAATTCACACTCACTACCGGAGTTAGGCAGGGTTGTCCCCTCTCACCGGTGCTGTTCAACTACGCCATCGATTGGACAATGCGACAGGCATTACACAACTACCCTGGCGTTCAGCTTAGCCAGGAAATATACATCTCGGACCTGGAGTTCGCGGATGATATTGTCGTGCTTGGAGACTCTCCCGTTACGCTACAACCAATCCTCGACCGAATCAATTCCTTCGCGAGGTCCATTGGACTTGAAGTAAACTCGACCAAAACAAAGGCTTTCACAACCCATCTGGGCCCGACAATTCAACAACTGTCGATCAATGACCAACCAGTCGAATACGTCCCTTCATTCAAATACCTAGGCTCAACTCTGCTTCCGAACGGCCAGGCAAAAGATGAAGTGGTATTACGGATCGACAGCGCCAGGAGAGCCTTTCTTCAGCTAAGACGAACGCTGTGGACTCGCAGTGAAATCAGCTTAAGAACCAAAGTTCGTGTTTACCGTGCTGCCATCCGGCCCGTACTCATCTATGGCTGCGAAACCTGGCCACTACGAGCTGAGAATCCTAGAAGACTGGAGGTTTTCGACCACTGGTGCCTGCGGCAAATCCTCAAAGTCAAGTGGCGCGACAGGGTGTCCGACGACGAGGTAAGGAGACGATGCTGTGATATCGATGCTCTCCCCATCCTCCTCCAACGTCGACGACTTCAGTGGTTCGGCCATACGCTTCGGCGACCCGAGTCGGAGCTAACCAAGCAAACACTCTGCCCCACTCCCTGCCCTGGTTGGCGTTGTCGCCTTGGTGGGCAGCTCAAAACGTGGACCAGTACAATCGAGAAAGACGTAGAGCTTCTAGGCCTTCGGTCAGTCTATGGAGCCCGGCGATGGAAAAAGGACTGGATCAAGATCTGTACGGAGCTCGCCTCCGACCGCCGCGCGTGGTCAGCAATGGTTCGTGATATCCATGGAGCCGACTTATCCTCTCGCAGGAGATAGTCGCGTAAAAGTAAAAGTAAAGTGAAGTAATGCCTCTTACTCTGTTTTCCTGAGGGGTGACATTCACTAAGATGTGTTGGGCGTTCTCGACTGGTGGATATCCATTTAAGAGGCTCGGTTGGTCACCGTCTCCCAACCCACAAGCTCCCTGTTGCCGAACTGGCAGCACTCGCCTGTACACGCGCTAGAGTTGTTTCCTCGAACAACAAGCCGAAAGACTCTGGGATACCATTTCCTACCCATTTGGCAAGACTTCAAAAACAGTTCGTCTAGACACCGCTTATGGGCAGGTGCTATTCTTGAAATCCATGAAGCCGATTCATCCTACCACAAAAACTAGCCGCATAAAAGTAGATTCAGTGTTTCGTATATCGTATAACGTAATATAGTCTCAGCAATTTTAACTATTCAAAGTAGCGAATAGGCATCCAATCGGATGAAGCGATTGATAATTTGACTATAATCCACAACCATCTGGTTCTTGTAGGTTGCATTCTTAGTTACAAAGACCCGTGCTCTCCAAAGGGAGTTGGACGGTTCGGCAATGTCATCGTTCGTGAGACGCTGGATTTCAGCCCGTATGGAGCATTCACCTTCAGCATTATGTCTGCGAGACTTGATAGCGACGAGTTCAAAGTCGGGCGATATATGGGCAAATAACAGAGGAGACTGTACCTATAGAGCAACCAGCCCACACAACAGAAACGTACCGTGTTTGCCGCCGAATGGTATTTCTACCTTGTCATGTAGCCCGAGAAAATCATGACCAAGTGAAATATCAGTGCAATGGTTACCCAAGACAGAAAGTTTGAAATTGTCTTCGAAGCGTTTTGGTCGCAGATGTTTGTCAAACAATATTTTGTAATAGCACGACAGAGACGTAGGGGCCGTTGTCATTCGAAAGACTCATGGTCGAAACTCCCAGCGATGGGAGTCTACAACAGGTTGTGAAATGTAATTGTCGGAACTACCGATGCATATGCGTGTTTGTAGTTGGGCATTGTTCACATAGTCTCGGGTAGTCGCACGAGACCGCGAGGTGCGATTGCTGTGAAAGCAGAGGACAACAGTGGACGGACTGCCGAGGTGACGGATTAGTTAGTCGGTTTTGGATGATATATACGCTTGAAATGACCAATTCCCCATAGGTCTTGCAAATGGCATCTTTTGGCAGGGCACTTTATACGAGGACGCTTAGAATAACCACAAAAACAGCAGTTATCTTTATTAACAACAGACAATTGGTTCGGCCTCGATCGTTGGATTGATTAGTTTTGTCACTGGGATAGCAAAAAAACAGGAAACGTTCTCAGTTTGAGGAATTGTTTCCGAGCAGCCTCTATTGATCTAGCCATATCATAGGCTATTTGAAAATTTAGAGTAGATTGTTGTGGTAGTCTTGTTCGAATGGAGTTGGATTGAAGACCGGTGATGAATGTATCACGCATAGCATCGTTACGATATTCTTCAGCAGATAAATGATAAAAATCCCAGTTTCTTTGTGAATGTTTTCGTGCTCTGCTCAAGCTGGTCTACGCTCTGCTTAATCTCTTGTTTGCATGTAGTAAGAAGATAACGAGCGAAAACCACCAGAGAGTTGAAGTGGCCTTGCCAAATGTCTGATATCCTGAAGCGTGTTCATAAGCATTGGGAGAGAAAAAATTAACCAGCATGTCAAGCACTCGTTGTACTTGTTTCAGAAACGCGTTGAAGGTCCGCAGCCAGTATATCCACTGTTTAGATGAATCGGGTGCGTTGATATCGGTGTCAAATTTAATCGGGCGCAGATAACGGTTCATTTACTGTTACTAGTGTGGTAGATTGTAACGTCAGTCAGTAAATACGTTCGTAATAAATGCAGGAGACTTCGTAACTCTAATTCAATACGCAACGCTTTACTCTACGAGTAAAAAGCATACGTAGACTGTAATGCAAAACACTAACGTAAATACAGCATATAAAATACAATCATAAGATGACATCCGGCATGTGTCCACTCTACCGGTGGCAGTCGAGTGGTTCAGAGGGTTTGCTTACCATCTCCGAGGTCAGAGGTTCGAATCCCCGGTAGCACCGGTTTACCCAGTGGTAGACAGTTATCCACTGTCGTCCGGCTCGTTACCTCACCTGACTTACGGGGATCTTATGTGATCCGAAGACATTGAACTGTCCCATCCCAGTTGCCAAATGAGAAAACCAGTGTTAGGTTGTCGGAACTCGTCCTCGTCCCTCGTTTCCACAAAGATTTGGGATAATCGGTCACGAGATCAAGTCCAGTTCCGAGTATAGCTTATCCAGTTCTCATGATTCGTTGCTTCTAACGAAGATTATTGTTTACGGGCCGTTTGGGTGGTAGACACCACTTTTTCTTCCGAATCGGGAGCCTTATGTAATTCACGATCTGTAGTTTCCAATACAATTGTGGTTTCTCCTTAATGGTTTGATGATCTGTGGTTATGAACGTACTCGTCAAATCATCCATTTGTGCATGGTACACAAGAGCGACACAGCCGTAATTGGCAAACTCTTTACATTAAAATGGGTGTTGCGACTATCCCGATGTCTAGGGCTGTGAATCTAGCAGTAACTTAGTCTCACTAGCTACACGCACGATATGGGCAGAACACGATTACGGGCAGTAGAACAAATTCCAATCGAATAACCGTGTTTATCGATGATTCGTGGTTCTAAATAATACAATAAGCATAAATATACAGCAAATAAAAGACTTACAGCCAGGTGAGAAACCAAGAACAATGGGCAGTAAGCTTCCGAAAATCGGGACAGCGCAGAAAATTAAAAACGGTTCACTTAGCGGGCAGCTGAATGAAACTGTAACGCACATTGGTTGCGGTACAATCAATAAATCAAGAACCTTTACCGTCACGAATCAATAAATCAATTACAAACGCGTGAATTGGACTGTGGTTGCAATAGTACTAAGTGTCATTAACAAATAAGTGCAAATAAGCTAAGTCTGTGGAGTAAACAAGAACGTATGCCAACATAAATGGGCGAATCCGGCACTAGATCTGGTAATGCCGTTGACGTGTGACGGCCAATGGTGGGGTGCATTCCCAGAAACGCTAAGACTGGGAGTTCGAGCCTCCGCTCGGCAGTACAAATGAGACACTCAGAAAGATTATGTAACAGTAGGAGTGTAGACTTTTGGGAAAACAAGGTTATGAATAAATACGTGAACTGTTCATGTAATAAGCACCATGAAACTGAAGTATAAACTGACATACCTTAGAAACAGAGGAAATACATCACGAATGTCTGGGGTTCACGATGCATGTACTCACTACTAATAAGTAACAATAGAAAGCAGGAAAACAAACTCTACTTACGAATAGTGATCAACAATGGGTCTGCATTTACAGTTCAGTGTGGTGTGATATAGATTGTCTCCTGTACTTTATGTGACCAGTTGGTTCATTCGCAACTTAGACGATTATACGATAAAGAAGTTGGAAGAACAGGACGTGATATGAACGCCGCGAGCAGGAATCAAACCGGCGATATTCCGCTTACCGGGCAGGTGCTCTACCAGCTGAGCTATCGCGCTACGGCCAGTTGGGTGTGAACAGCGCAGATGAATATCCAATGATGCGCGACTGACCGTAGCGCGATAGCTCAGCTGGTAGGGCATCTACCCGGTAAGCGTAGTGTCGTCGGTTCGATTCCTGCTCGAGGCGTTGGACTTTTGGATGTGGAATTGAAAGTGGATTTTCCATTATATAATATTCAGTAGTACATTCTATGGACAGGATGCTACTTGAATGGTTACTCAGAGTTCCACTCTTTCAGTAATTCATCTTAGCGGTTATATCTTATCAGTCTTAAGAAATTGCACTTGGAAGTTTAACCCACCTCCACTGCACACCTGCCATCCAACGATAAAAGTATCAAATCATTCCGTTGAACCGCCTCCTTTGTATGCAAACGTTCTTCGCATGGTGGTTTTGTCGTCCATTAATTTCATTCCTTATCAATACTAGTTTTGTCTTTTTGTCAGCTTTGATTGATAAACACCTTACAGAATTTGTCACAGAGTTACTGGTGTTCAGATGTTTTGCTATTTGACTTACTGTGGTTTCTGTAATGATATATATATATATATATATATATATATATATATATATATATATAATGATGTATGCAAATTACAAGCTTTAGGAAACGAATATCTGGATCCCGATTTATACGCTTATGTATTTCAGTTTGTACGCGACGAGTTCAGTCCTGCTGAGCGTGCACAACAGATTCGGTCACTTCCTCGTGATGATCCCTACGTCAGTTTGACAGACCTATGGTCATTATGGCAGCGTAACCCAGGTACCGTTAGCCATCATCTGTTTCGTAAAGTAGATAAATTCATTCCAGTCGCACATTTTTTCTTATTGACTCGATTGTGGCTTTTCTTCTAAAGATCTCTGCATTTTTCGCTTTTTGATATCATTGAAAGCAGGTGATATGCCTCCAAAGAGACCCTGTTAGCAGTTTATAATGGAACATAGCGGGTTAAATTGAGGAGTAAACCCCATATTCAAGTGGCATTGTTTGAGCGTATTTGAGTGGAGTGTTTTCTTCAGAACCATCTTATTGATTTCGCTTTTGGAGAAAAAATATATCGGTAGTAAAACAGGGACTGTTCTAACACTTAGTGATCCGGTAAAAGAAAGATTGAGAGGTTGATGTTCAACATATGGAAACGGGCACCTGTTGCGAGCGACCAACTACCCGTGTTGGGGACCGGCGGCAAAAGATTATGGTAACAAAGCGACGGGTGGAATATCGTCCAGACCACATGGTCTATGGTTTTCGGTTGGCTTTAGGGTCTGTTGGGTCTCTGGATTCAGAATCAAAAGGGAGGTGGTTTATTACCGAGGATATAGACTGGAGAATAGTTTTGTCGAGTATGATTGAATGGTTTTGTGTAATATATAATATATATATATATATATATATATATATATATATATATATATATATCGATAATTCGGTGCAAAGTACAGGGGCGTGGCGCCATGCAAAAATATGAAACAGCAAAATAAACGTGAAGAGCCAAAAGGAAAATTTCTCAGGAGTTCAAACACACGTTGTCACAATATAACCACCGCAGCACAACTTCAAGTCACATCCGAAAAAGTTTTCAGTCTACTGTGTAGTGGATCTCGAGGTACCCAACATCGCAAGCGTGAGGAACCGAAGGAGGCAAGTCTTGACGTCAACACTTTGATAGATCGATGGCATGTCATGGGTTGGCCTCCACGTCGTCGTTTCCAGCGAATCTTGGGCTCATCGAATAGAGTGTGACAGGAAAGTGCATGAGATGGCATATATAGCATATGCCCCATCCAACGAAGGCGATGGAGTGATATGGTAGCACTAATTGAGTACGCGGAACGCCCGGTTCCGTAAATATGTGCTCTAACTGCGAAACTGCTTATTCGCTGTTGCCATCAAGCTCGCGAGATACTCCTCTAGCCTCGATGGTCGAACACGGAAAACCGGTCAACATCGGCCGCTCAGACAGACCAGGTCTCACAAACGGAGAGAGACATTACACCGTCTCCACAGGTGACGCAAATTGCAGAACTCCACCTGAGCCTTCGCTATTCGGTTGTCCACATCGTTTCCAACTCGGCTGTCAGCAGTTATACGGCTTCCCAAATAGATAAACTTTTCGGCAATTTCTTACCGATCCGTACTGAGGGTAAGTGTGGCGATGGGCTCCTGCGAGTCTCGTAGTAGCACTTTACACTTGGAGGGTGAAAGGCACATTCCGTATCGTAATACAGACGACTCGAGGTTGTTGTTGTTGTTGTTGTGCCACAGTGGCATCGTCGCAAACCAATTCAATATCGTCTGATGGTAGACAGCTTTGTTGTCGCCCGGCGCACTACCACGCCTGATCTGTTGAGGCCTTATATGGTTACCACTTTAAGTTTCAGGATCATGGTTGCCGGTTTCCTTCACACTACAAATCATGAAAATACAAAGCGACACACGCACTCACTTTTTTGCCCGCTCTGCTGCTTCTAGAAACAAGCACGAACTCATCACCCTCACTAACACTCGCGGAATGAACCATAATATCGGTTCTGTACATCGATTTCTCCAATCCTCCTCTCTTGCCCTATTTTTGACCGAAACCCAAATCTCCACCTCATCAGACACGATCCACCTCCAATTTCCCAAATAAACCTTTCACTCCTCTTTTTCACCTGAAGGTGGTGTTTGTGCTTCCATCCACCAGTCAGTCGCCACATCCAGAATCCAGAATATTGACTTTTCCAATCGTGAATTTCAGTTGATGTGGCTGGAACTCCGACTTCCTTATTTTAATCACTCCTTTTGTGTGTTTTACCGTTCACCCAACAGTAGCAATCCATCGATCTTTGATTTCTTATCTTCGAACATTAAGCACTTGTTTGTTACGGATCCCAGCTGCCATATCACCATCCTAGGAGATTTTAATGTTCACAATCGAGATTGGCGGATTCACTCATCAGACGCTTCGGCTCTGGGTCGCGAAGCCGAACATTTCGCCGTGGTCAACAACCTGTGCCAACTTGTTCCCCCACACGTATTACCAATCGGGCGGATGCTTGTGCCCATACCCTTGATCTTATTCTCACTTCTGTTCTTTCTCTGTTCTCAGGCGTCTCTGCTCTCCCTCCACTTGGCTCCTCTGACCACTGCATTATTTCCTCTTCCATCGGTTTTACTCGCCCCGACCCTTCACCTACCTCGAGACACACATTTCGGCGTTACAGTTCAGCCAACTGGGATGGTTTTCGCGACTACCTAGCCTCCTATCCTTGGAATGATTGCTGCTTTACTTCAGACGTTTCCGTCTCTAATTTCACTGGCATTGTTCTTCAAGGCATGCAACTTTTCGTTCCTCACTTTTCCAAACTCGGCAAACCCGAATCCCCTGAGTGGTTCAATCACGCATGTGATTGTGCTGTACGTTTGAAGCGTGCAACATTTCGCCGCTGGCGCCGCTCGCACACTCCCGACTGCCACCACCGATTCGTGCAAGCCAGGAACAGATGCTCGTCAACCATACAGAGAGCCAAAGAACGCTTCATCCGCTGGAAAGCCAAATGCTTACTCTCATCTGCCACCGATAGCCGAACGTTTTGGTCCTTTGCCAAAGCAGTCTCCCGCAATTTTTGCCCTTCCAATTTCCCTCCCATCTGTAATTCCTCTGGTTATCTTGTTTGTGAACAACACGAGAAAGCCGAGGTCTCTACATCCGTGTTTGCCTCCAACTCCACCTTACCCACTTATCCTACTACTCAGGTTTCTTCTCTTCCCTCTGTCTCCTACTTTCAACCTCATGTTAGCACTAGGGAGATCCGCCAAGCGTTGCGTTCTCCGGACGTATCCAAACCACCCGGTCCGGATGGTATACCACCTGTCGTCCTTCAAACCTGTGCCCCTGGATTGGCTCCTCTCCTACGTCGTCTTTTCTGTTTCTCTCTCTCTCTCTCTCTCTCTCTCTCTCTCTCTCTCTCCAGCTTTCTACTTTTCCGATCCCCTGGAAGCATACCTTGATTTTTCCCATTCCCAAACGCGGTGATCTTTCTGACCCGAAAAACTATTGTCCTGTTTCCATCACCTGTTTTTTCGAAAGTATTTGGCACTGTCATCTCCGACAAACTGTACGTTTCTCGAACGCGAAAGACTACTGAGCGGTCGCCAATTCGGATTCCGACCTCGCCGTTCCATCAGTGATGTCCTGGCTCTCGTCTCACTCCTGGTCGGCTGCACTCGACAATCACGGAGAAACACACCCGGTGTCGCTCGACATTTCTAAAGCCTTTGACAGAGTTTGGCTCGAAGGTCTTCTGGTGAGACTGCCCTCGTTTGGGTTCTCCTCCGCACCCGTATCGTGGACATCAAGTTTCCTCAGTAACGAACCATTTCCGTCGAAGTTGATGGGGTCCTGTCCCAGCCATTTCCTGTGAATGCTGGTATTCCCTAAGGTTCAGTACTTGAGCCCACCCTATTTCTTTTATTTTTTAATGATCTTTTATCCACTACCTCCAACCCAATCCATTCCTTTGTCCATGATGCCACCTTTCATTCTTCCCTTTCTTACAGCTCTCCTCGCCGTGCCAACACCAACATCGACTGAGACCGCAGTGCAGTCAGTATATCTCAAGAGTCTGATCTGGAACACATCTCCTCATGGGGATCCCACAATCGTGTTGCATATAATGCTTCCGAAACTTCTCTTCTCCCGATTTCATTGAAAAATCATTCATTCTCCCCTAATTTATCCTTTAATTTAACTGTGCTGCCTGCCACAGATTCTATTTCTCTTCTTGGCTTATCTATAACTTCCTCTCTATGTTGGTCCACTTTCATATATCAGCCCGCCTTTCGTGCTGCGCGCCAGATGCCTCTTCACACCAGCACATCTGCTGTACAGAGCTCAAATCCGCCCCGCACTTAAATACTGCAGTCACGTGCGGGGTGGAGTTTTGTCTACCTCTCCCTCTTCTTGATCGGGTTCAACGTAAGGTCATCCGGCTGATCGACGACCCTTCTTCAAGCTCCAATCTGTAGTCACTAGCCGATCGTCGGGCTGTTGCTTCGTTGTCTCTTATCTACCGATACTATTTTGGATTTTGTTCTTCTGAGCTTGCTTCGGCAGTTCCTCTTCCCAAAACTTTTTCTCGACTATCACGTACGCAGGCAACTTGTCATCCCTATCAAGTTCCTGTCACTAGATGTCGTACTTCTATCTTTCAGTCCTCTTTCCTCCCCCGGACCGTTAAGTTATGGAACCCTCTTCCTCTCTCTGTCTTTCCACCCACTTACAACTCTTCTCCCTCCAAAGCGGGATAAATAAACTGTTTCTAACGTGAATGTTCCTCCTCAACACACTTTTAAAGTATGTCTTCTGATTATGGGGTCTATCCCTTATACTGTAATTCACTTTATGTGTAATAAAAAAGTCTAAAAGTCTGTTACCAGGTAGAAGCTCAGTGTTTTCGTTCGGTTGACTTTCTTGTGACTCTCGTAGGATATCGTCGATCACAACATTACAAAAGAAAGGGCAACCTTGATGCACGCCGCTTTCAACTGAAATGTAAGGTGACAATGAACTATATGCTTGTACTCGGCCTGAAGTCTGGTGCTGTAGCGCTTCGATGATTTTAGCACACTTATCAGGCACTCCATGTTTGATGAGACAATCTCAGAGGGCCGCCCTATCATCGGAATCAAAGGCTGCTCGGATATTCAAGAACATGATTACTGTGTGTCTACCATGTGTGTGGATGAACTCAAGTATCTGACGGATGGTGAAAATCTGGTCGATGCACCCGCGGCTGAATTGGAAACCGGGCTGTTCCTCACGGACTTGTTGTTCGAGCCCTGGGGACAATCTATGGAGGATTATTCATGCTAAGAGTTTTGCCGTGACCGAGATCAAACCTATCCCATGATGATTGAAACAGATGCTCCTAACCCTTTTCTTGTGTATAGGGCGTACCATTATGGTTAAAGAAGACCGCGGTCGTTATTGCACTTCATAAGGTGGAGCGCAGGATTGACTTCTTCAGTCAGTGGGATAGTACAGACGGTCCGTGGAGCAGGAACTGGTTCAAACGGACTGCTGAATGGAGGTGCTGGGGCTGAAGACCAGTTAAACTGTCCTTCAAAATGCTCTGCCCATCGATCCATGCGCAGTGAAAGTTGGCGAATTGATTGGCCGTTTACTTCGCAGACCATCCCGTTCACTCTAGGCTTCTTGGTCCCTGTGGATCGGATAGGTTTGAAAGGTCTCCGGGCATTGCCGAAGGCAGCAGCTTTTCCCATTCCGCCAACGCGTTCGGACCACCGATTCTCTCGGTCTCTGCACAAGCTTCTAATCAAATTTCTTCGTAGGTGGGTGTGGGCATTGTGTTTTTCTCTCCCGGCATGGATATTCCGGATATTCCACACCTGACCTACTGAGATTTTGTATGGTTCTTCGCCACTCCAAGCCTCAGGGTCTGGTTGCCGGTTATCCCCAATAGTGCAATGGGCCTTCATGGCTGTGAGGTAAAATGCCCCTTTCACTGCACCCATGCGTAAACATGTAATAAAAAAATTCCGGTGGCTGTCTAGCAATTCCAGAGAACCCGATGAGATCCAGTGTGTGGCTGCATGCCGTGTGATTAATCCACAAGATGTGATATTCACTACGTTTATATCGTCATGGATGTGTTACCGGCGGTCCGACAAGTCATTTTGTGTGGCTATTTAACTGTGCAGCAAGCTCATTCTTATATCTTTCCTGGACGGACGTCCGGCGAAGTTGGTTGGCGTCTATCCGTTCGTGGTTTACTTTTGACTTGGGGGAAACCGTACTATGAACTCGGCACACACGAGGGCGTGATCTGAATCTAGATGTGTGCTCCAGAACGACCTGCAAGACGCGACTGAACCACGATAGTGATAGCCTACGGCTATGTGGTCTATTTGTGTCCAAGGCTTATTAGCAGATGACAGTCGCCATGTGACTGCAACGAAAGCTGCGCCTGACGTTCATGCTCAACGAGAATAGGCGATGGTCTGTGCATGGATGGAGCAGTCGATTACCGTTATTAGTACGTTGATGGCTGGCATCGCTTTGGCCTCCAAGCATTCACTGGTTTGGACCTAAGTGGCCAATCTGGGCGCTCAGATCCCCAGCTAGTACCGCTGTTTCTATGAGATACCTTTCGAAGAAGTTCGTGAAGTTGCTGGCAGAATATATCTCTGACTGTTCTCGGTTTCAGTTTATTCAACCAATAACTTCGCACTTCTTTGCTCTGATTCTGGTTGCTGCCTTTCATCATCATCGAGTAAAGGGCAAAACAGATGGAAGCATAAGGTGAGGAAGATCCAAAATATCAAAGTAATGGGCGGAGATCACGACGACAAAGTAAGAGCTCAGGTGCAACTACACCACCAGCCGCGACACCTAGCCGGATCACTCAAAATCTCCAACCACATGGTAGACCGGTCACCGGACCCCAACCTGGAAGTCGAACAGGTCCTACCTGGTCATGCCACTGGTCAAAGTTTTCATGCCTTTTTTGCCATGTCGTGGACTGTCCACCTCGACCTACCTTCCAACCACCACCTGCCTCGAAGAACAGCGTACACCGAGGAAATCTATCCGTGGACATGCGTAACACATGTTCCTGCCACATCAACCTGTTTAGATTCAGTACTTAGTCCAGAGACTGACCTCTGTCTCACAACACCCTACATCTCATCTCAGCATTGCTGATACGGTGTTCCAACCGTATTCGGACAATACTACGGAGACATTGGTGCTCAAAAACCAACAATCTTCGCCTATCTTCTACCGTGAACAGTTATGCTTCTGAGGCGTATAAAAGAAGGGACCTAACCTCCTCAATGTACACTTGACCTTTGATAGACCACCGTAGGTCACCGCAGAGCCACGGATGACTGAGGCTGGTGAAAGCCAAATGCTCCTTCCATATACGCGATGACACTTTATCCGAAAGCTGACCACCTGGTGAGATGTAACTACCCAGGTAACAAAACTTATCTACTTCGTCTAGACCTTTCCCACGAGATTCGGTGTGGCACCAACCCAGTCCTTCAACATCATTTTACACTTTGAAGGTTCAAAACGCATCCCAAACATTGCTGCACTGTTTTTAGGTTATCTAATAGGGCTTGCAACTTACCTGGATCTTCACTCAGAAGAACAATATTGTCCGCGAATTCCAAGTCAGACGGTTTACTGTCTGACCAAAGATCGATGCTGCTATTCTTACACGAGAATAAAGCTATCTCAATAATAAATTCAATCACAAAATTGAAGAGGAGGGGCGAAAGTGGGCAACTCTGACGAACACCACTTACCGTGGTGAACTCAGGTTAAAGATCACCGTAAGCACGAACTCGACTTCGGCTGTTTGCATACAATCATTGCAAAATAGAAATAGATTTCTCTGACACATCCTTCACTGAGAGGCAGCGCCAGAGAACTGTGTGGTCAACTGAATCGAACGCCGCTTTCAGATCAAGAAAAATAGAGATCGTAGGCCTAAGGAAGCTATGTCTGTGATTCCAGATTTACCGAAGAGTAAAGATATTGTCGATACGACCCTGACCGGGTCTGAAACCGGCTTCGTCCTCACGCGTACACATCTGGTGAACGCTGGGTAGTCGATGGACAATGAGCCGGACGAGCAGTTTGGGCGCGATACTCATCAAGCTATTTCCTCTGTGGTTTTCACAGGAGGATCTGTCACCCTTGTGAATTGGCGCAATCACCGATTCACATTATTCCCTGGGTATCTGCTCCCCATCACAAATATTCTGGAGGAGTTTTATCAACTCCGAAAACAAAGCTTCGCCTTTGTCCTTGAAAAAAGATGTAGACAACCCATCCGGTCCAAAGGCTTTGTACCTTTTCAAGTAACCTATCTCCTGCATAGCCTCCATTCCTGATGAAGTGGTGATATAGACATGCTTCGGTTCTCTGAATGGTATATTCGGAAGGCCCAGTTTAGAAGTGGGCCGACTGAATTGTTCCCTAAAGTGCTCCACCCAACGGTCCAGATGGCGTCTCTGAGAGTGAATCAGTGAGCTGTTGGATTCCTTGATTAACTCACTTACACCGAGCTTCCATGGGCCGATACCTCTAATCCAACGGTAAAAATTGCGACTATTGCCAATAGATGCAGCTTCTTCCTTTTCCCTACATTTCGCAGTCCACCACTCCTCGCGGTCATTTCTCAGGCTCCTAGTCAGTTGGCGTCTCAGGGGTTTACACATTTCATTGAATGTGGCAGGCGGAGAGACAGATCTGCGAGCATCCATCAGAGCAACTGCTGTCTAAGATATCTATCATTTGTGAGGCCTACTTTAACAAAAGTCCTGTGTGGCATCAGAAGCGGCACACAAGACTTCCTTGATCTATTGCCAGGGTTTATCTGGGTCTTGGACTTCCGGCTGCATAGACAACCGTGTAGATAAGTCCCCCTGAAAAGCATCGTCGGTTATCGTCTGGAAGCATCTGCACAGGACGAGACGTAAACAGGAGCGAGCACGTACCAAGGCATGATCTGAGTGCACAGGCGTGGACTAAAATGTCCGTTAATCTTCAGTTGATCCGCGCCAACGGTGACCGATCACAATATGGTCAATCTGAATCCAAAATTGTGAAGACGTAGGAGGACGCCATGTGAGTCTAAGTCGCTTCTCATGGCAGATGTTCGTAATCTGTGGTCAGAGCACTTCTGGATGAGACAATCGCCGTTATCGGTACTGTCAACCGGGATAGCAAACAGGTCTCCTATATGCCTTCCGGAATCTGTCAAACGGCCAACTTGGGCGTTGAAACCCTCAGCAATTAAAACCACGTCCGTTAAACGCACGCTTCGAAGCAGCTAAGATAAACCGTTGTAGAATACGTTCTTGGTTTGAGAGGAGCTGCTGTAGTCAGTCGGCGTAAACACAGACACGATGGACAATTATCGACGCTTCAGTTTGTCGCTGTTGACGCTCAGAGAACTGTTCAACCGAACCGCCAGAAATGACTGCTGATTGGAATTCATTGGAACAGTGCACGCTCAGCTTTCATGCTCAGCGATGCTGACGCCAGTCTGACCATGAACACTATAAACCGCGAAGAGGAGAACGAGAGATTGAAGTTGTGTCTGGGGTGCGAAGCGTGATCACAGAAGTGGTGTCTTGTAAGCGTGTTCCAGGGACACAGCATACATCTCTTATGAGGGTGTCAAAAGTTCTCGCAAGGGCAGTCTGTTTCCCTATCTGGCAAAGTGTGCGGACGGTAAAGGCAGCCAAGTGAAGTGAACATTTAGGCTTAAGGAGTGTATTCGCACTGCTTTCTTCAAAGCCGCAATCACCCGAGGAATTTTGAATCCATTTTAAGTCAAGGAAGAGAAAATTGATAAGGCTCTTTCCAGGAAAGATGCTGGAGGTTTCTGGGCGAATTATACTTCGCAGTCGTTCACATCCCAGGAAGGGTTTTTCTTCGGGAACCTCAACCGGAGCCTTTGACCCAAAAGTCTGACCCATGAGGCAGTGAGCGTTAACCCTCACACCACATCAAGGTGCAGTCTCGTCGTGATGGATCTTCGACTGTACCTGGACTGCAGTCAGCGGGGGCGTAGGCAGCGACAACAAACAGACAGCGGCTATCGTCGTGGCCTTTGGTGCAGTGCTGTTCAAAACTGTAGATCTTACTGGTCCATGTACGTAGAGTCGGACCATGCCTTAGTTTTAATGCGATTATCTCTCCAGCTCCATGTTCGTCGTCGCAAACCGCAAACCCGGTTAGCTGTGCAACATATGTGTGATCCAGAAGTCCGCACCCGTTATGAGCAGAAGTTAGCACATGAGCTAGGATCTACGACGAACAGTGATGTAGATGAGCATTGGGCTCATATCAAACAGGCGATGCACTTTACAGCAGGTTTTGCATGTGGTCTTAGATCCGTTGTCCATCAAAAAACACCGGATCTTGCAAGAGTCTCTGAGTATAATGGAGTAAAAGCGTCAGCTCTCGAACCGTAAGGAGATGAATAAGATGCGGGGAAAGCTACAAAGGCAAGTTACGAAAAGCCTTAAGAATGATCGCGAAAATTGGTGGGTCAAGGTAGTCGACAGAACGTTGGGGTGTAATCAGCTTGATGTGGGCGTTGAAAACATGATGCCGTCACTTTGAAACAGCTTCGACAATCGCGTAAGCTTCTTTCTCTACCGCTTAGTGATTTTGCTCGGTAGGTGATAAAGTTCGCGGGGAAAAAACTATGGGGCGGCCGCTTTGATTGGGAGCAGCGAGATTTCTATATGGGGGCGTCTTTATAGACTGCGAACGGTGATGATTGGAATAATTCAAACTTCAATGATTCATAAGATGAAAATACTTCTTTTGGAAGAGGAAATGTTCTGTTTACAGTTAGTGGCTCAGACACACTTGTGGTTTAGAGTCAAACCATAATTTTCAACCGTTTCAGATTGACATTGTAGTCTGTGACATCTTTTTCACGGACAGTAATGTTGTTAACGTACAGAACCGCCCCTTCGAGCACTCAGCGTCGAAGAAGCTCGTTCATCGTACGCTTGAAACAACCAACATCGTTGGTTGCTCCAACCGGTATTCGGCGTAATTGGTAGAGGCTGTTGCATGCTTCGAAAACCATGTTCTGCCGTTCGTTTTCCTTTATAGGGATCTGATAGTACGCGTTCTGTGGGTCCAAGGGGCTGCAAAAGCTGGATTGTGAAATTTTACCCACTTACTCGTCCATGCAAAGTAGCGGTGAATCGATTGACTGTAATCGACCACCATTCGTCGTTTCTGGCGTTCATCCGTAGTAACTAGGATTTGGGCCCTCCATGGTCATCGGGGAGGTTCGATTACCTCATCGTTCAGTAACCTAACGACCGCTGATCGAATAGAGACTTCATCGTTGTAGCTTTATCTCGATTTTGTACAAACAAGGCGACGAGACGGATCCAGATATGCGAAAGATGGGACTGGAAGGCTAAAAGGAAAGAAACCACAAAGCGAGAAGGGTGGTTGAATTCTTTGGGAGGACATTTCTATCAAATTGTGTTGTTGTAAGATGTCACGCCCCAGCGGTATGTCAGAACAAGTCAGGGAGAGCCGACAGTTTGACATTTTCGTACCAGGCACTTTTCTGCAGCAACGAGACAAAGCAGCGACTTTTGTTCTGCTGATCATGGTACCATCACGACGAGACTGCACCTTGACGTGGTGTGATGGCTTGCGCGCCTCTATGACCCAGAGAGCTATACAGGATGGCTTCTTTGAGCCGGATATGCAATCATACCTGACAGGTCAATGGGTAGAGGTCAGACAAGGTCCAGTCTCCTGATCCTCCAGGTTGTGGGTCGATTTGAGCTTGCAACTCAATCGGCAAAATCAGTGGAAGAATAATTGATCCAAGCAAATGGGCTTCCACTCAGCCATACCGCTGCCTTGTGGATAGGTTCTTGTTAGAACTGAAGGTTTTGGATGAGGACCCTAATCGTTCTCCTGCTTTGTGGCTGGATACCCTAGCAGTACCCGTCCAACATCTCCCATGAACTGCACGAATAGAAAGAATTCCATACTGCATCAGGACCGCTATGCCCATTGCATGAAGCGGGGTGGGTAGTGATCAGTAGGCTACTGCTCAGAGTTCCTTCTCTTTTATTC
Organism: Fasciola hepatica; assembly: GCA_948099385.1. Lineage (NCBI taxonomy): Eukaryota > Metazoa > Platyhelminthes > Trematoda > Plagiorchiida > Fasciolidae > Fasciola > Fasciola hepatica. Next base: position 1,304,568 of record CANUEZ040000025.1, read on the forward strand.
AACCTTTGTCTTCTGTCCCCAACCACCTCTCTTTGCTCCATCTATCCACCCATAATGCTCCCACTGATAACACGATCGATACTCGCAACGATTCACTGTCAAATAGTATCGGTAATAGTCCTCTGTCTGGTAACTCACATTTTCTGAAGCCTCGTCAGCCTCTGAATCTCGACTCCTTCAACGTGCGTACACTGATGCAGACTGGTCCACAGGCGTGTCTAGCCCTCACAATGAACTCTGAAGATTGATGTCTGCTGCTTCAGTGGAACGCGTATCCAGGAATCGAGCAGTGTGATTCAACTAACTGCTCCCGGTATCTCATCGAGGTATTTTCTGCTCACTTCAGGAGACGAAGTGGCTCGAGTTGCGGGTCAACGTGGTGTAGGAATAGTTTTGACTGACAAGGCTGAGGCCGTCCTTTTAGACTGGATCCCGATTAACAGTCGTTTATGTGCTGCAGGACTCGAGGGGTCAGTTGGCGTTCGTGAGGATAGCTGCGTTATGCGAAATTTGTTTGTGATCTCGGTGAACACCCCAACAGACTGCAGCTCAGACTTGCAGAAAGATGAGTTCTACGATGAACTCGCCATTCTCGCTCGCAGCAGTAAGGGTTCTGACATTGTAATGTTGTTGACTTCAATGCACAAGATGGCAAACTTAGTGTGTCAGAAGCTTGTTTAGGTGGCCGTCGTGCCTTACCCACTGAGCGTACAGATAACGTGGACAGGCTTCTCCAGTTTTGTGGAGACAATCGATTGTTCTTGTCTAGCACCAATTTCCGACACAGCTCGCGTCGCACAGCGGCATGTCGCTTTAATTCTACAGGTACTTTGAGTCAAATTAATCACATCGCCGTAAGCTACCGGTGGCGCAGTTCTGTTCAGAACTGTAGATCTTACTGGTCCATGTACGTAGAGTCGGACCATGCCTTAGTTTTAATGCGATTATCTCTCCAGCTCCATGTTCGTCGTCGCAAACCGCAAACCCGGTTAGCTGTGCAACATATGTGTGATCCAGAAGTCCGCACCCGTTATGAGCAGAAGTTAGCACATGAGCTAGGATCTACGACGAACAGTGATGTAGATGAGCATTGGGCTCATATCAAACAGGCGATGCACTTTACAGCAGGTTTTGCATGTGGTCTTAGATCCGTTGTCCATCAAAAAACACCGGATCTTGCAAGAGTCTCTGAGTATAATGGAGTAAAAGCGTCAGCTCTCGAACCGTAAGGAGATGAATAAGATGCGGGGAAAGCTACAAAGGCAAGTTACGAAAAGCCTTAAGAATGATCGCGAAAATTGGTGGGTCAAGGTAGTCGAAGGAATGGAAATAGTCGCAGCTTCAGGTGACAGTCAAAGACTGTTCAGACTTCTTCGTGACACCGGTGGACGGCGCACCCAGGTCAGTGAAACGATATGCGATAGAATTGGAGAACCCATCCATAACAAACAGCAAAGGCTTGACCGTTGAGCCGAATACTTCAAGGAACAGTTTAGCTGGCCGCACGCTAGCGTAGTTACTCGTGTGTCAACAACTGCGACTCCTTGGGTGGTATCATTTGAGCCCCCATCGGAAGTAGAAGTAAAGTCATGCGTTCGACTGCTAAAGCGAGGAAAGGTGGCAGGTCCCGACGAACTTCCCCCAGTTCTTTTCAAACTGGGTGGAAATGTTTTGATTGAATCACTTACTGTTTTGCTCTGTGACATTTGGAATGAGGAGCGTATTCCGTTAATGTGGAGCGAGTCGTTCATTGTTCCCATCTTCAAGAAGGGAATACGCAATGACTAGTAATCATCGTGGGATTAGCTTGATTCCGATAGTCACCAAAGTGTTACCCTCGATGCTGCTGCACCGTCTTACGCCCACTCGCGAGAGGAATGCCCGCGAACAGCAGGCTGGATTCCGCCCAGGTCGAGGATGCATCGACCAGATTTTTACTCTTCACCGACTACTTGAAACACATCACACGCACCGCCGACCGATAATAATGGTTTTCTTAGACTTGAAAGGCGCTTTCTATCCAGTTGATCGGACAGCGCTTTTCAGTACTCTTCATCGAAAAGGTATGCCCCAGAAGTTCGTGAACCTACTGAGATCATTGTATTCCCATATTTCTGGCTGCGTCACAGTTTACGATGAACTATCCGGTCGGTTCGAAACGACCAGTGGTGTTCGCCAGGGATGTCCCATGTCTCCATTTCTGCTCAACTTCGTCATGGACGAAATAATGGAGAATGCGCGGCAAAATCTTCAGGATGTAGGCGTCGAACTGGGAAATAGTGGAAAACTGTGTGACCTAGATTACGCGGACGATGTTGTCTGTTTGTTCGAATTCACGGAACATGCTCAACGTGCACCAGGTAGACTCAAGAGCCGTAGCTTTATTCGGCATGCGCTTTGCACTTTCAGAGTGTAAGGTGATGTTACAAGACTGGACGTCAACGATTCCGAGCTTGATGCTCGATGGGGAGGTGCTGGCAGTTGTCGACCACTTCACCTACCTCGGCAGCAGCGTGAAGACGGATGGGAGCACTATAGTAGAGGTGAGTACGCGTATATACATGGCTTTTATGACTGGTTGTGAAACCAGTCTTGAAAAAGGTTACCCGTGGTGACCGGAACGTGGACAACCTACCAACGATTTCGACTACGCTGTGTTATTGAACAATAAACTTCTACCTTGGACAGTAGCCCCCCACTGTCGTCCGACTCGTTATCACACTTAACCTATTTTGACCTCACGTCATACGTTTGACTTACTTGCGGCCGGGAAGGCACCTTCTCTCCGTATGACATATAAGCATTTAATCCTGGTCTGCTCAAAGCGGCTGCGAGAACGAGGTCGGAAATGCGACGCCATCAACGGAATTTCAAGTTATTCAACTACACAGCGTATTTTGACACGTAGTTATGACAGAAGAAGGTTCGTGGTTGCCGCATTTGGAAATGTGTGAATTCATGTAATACACTTTTTCCATTATCTGTATCATTTGTCCTAAATTATTGTAATCGTTCGGTTCAAATTGGTCTTCACGTCGGTAATGTAATCTACTAAGTAACGCAGCTGGTGATATCGCCCGGTGAGGTGGACATTGATCCAGTGGTCGTCGGGATGTGCGGTACAATCTTTGGCTCTTTGTTCAGTAGTGGATAGTCTAGCCAGCTACCACAATTTGGTCCCTATTCTGAGCTTGTTTCTTATATATATATATATATATATATATATATATATATATATATATATATATATATATATATATATATATATATATATATATATATATATATATTGTAGCACGCAGGGGTAATGCTGTTCCAAAGTGAGTTGCACAAGTTCAGTCTGCGAAAAATATATCGGTAGGAGACAATTCCATGAGCCAGTGCTCAGTACCCCACACCTACATCAGTTGAACAGCAAGATGGCGACGCCTAATCAGTCTGTAGCGCCTCTTCCCCAACAAAAGAACCCTGCCAACTGTGTTCCATACTTTTACACCACACACACATACGCACCTGGAGCGCCATTTATGTAGGAACTGCTCAAGGTGGACATCTCATCGTTACATGATTTTTTATTCTTTGGATAAGGTCCATTGTCACCTCGCGACTGGAGGGGGGCTTTGGAAGGTGGTTTTCGTGGCTGTTTCGGATATCAATGCAACTCTATTCGTTCGATTTATCTTGTTTGTTTTTACAATAAAAGTTTGGCACTATCATGAAATTCCTTGTGTTATCATATTGCTTGTCCGATCACTGTCAAAATTATAGTGATCGCCAAATTGAGACGCTTCTTGTCTGTTACAAAATGTCAGCGTTTCATGTAGTTTATGTGGTCAACCAACTCATAATGATGGTTTCTAACGATTGTTCCATACATGTTTAAGATATTTAACTTCATCTTCTTAAATGCATTTTACAGCATCCAACTGGACCGCGAAGCAAACAATTCGTTGGTTAGTAGATTATGTCGATCTACCTCAGTATGAGAGCGTTTTCCTGAGGTACTCAATCACTGGAAAAGCTCTCCCTCTGTGAGTCCTTGAATGATGAGCCATTATATATATATATATATATATATATATATATATATATATATATATATATATATATATATATATATATATATATATATATATATATATATTCGTTGTTCGTTGGGTTAGCAGTGACCCAGATACGAATAACTATAAGAAATCACAGTTGTGATTCATTTGTGGGCTCTTCAATGAAGAGTATCCATTCACACTCCAGACGATTCAAATTAGATCCTAGTGCATATATATATATATATATATATATATATATATATATATATATATATATATATATCCCAGTACAATGTACACAGGTGTGTTTTCATGCAGGACATGAATCAAATAATGAATGTACAGAATGCGGAGAAAAAACTCAGCAGTTGAAACACGCAGTTCAACCGGGAGTGCTACTTCGAACCATTTCCGACAAGGTTTCCAACCGAGCGTGCTGTTAAAATCTAGGTTCCCAGCCAAACGAGCCTCGACATCGAAATTTCGACCGACAGAAGCCATGTCATAGCTTGATCTCCATACTGCTTTTTCCAATTCTGCGAGTAAAACACGACGAAGAGTTGATGGGAAGGCATACGTAGCACATGTCCTGTAACCAGTGGAGTTTTAACACCACTCTCATAGAGTATGCAGCAAGTCCAGTTCTGAAAACGCGTATACGAACTGCGGAGTTGCTGATTCGGTGATGCCACCAAAGAGATGAAATACTTACACAACGGTGATCGAAGATAGATCGCCGTCGATATAGGCCGCATGAACGGACTAGGCCTCCCAACCGTATAGAAATACGCTGCATGCAACAGCATTGTACGCTCAACCTTTCGCAAGGAAGGAAACGTTTCCGCAAGTGACAAAGGTTGCTTAAAGCCGATGAGTTGATATCTAGCCGATGTACTGATCCTAAAGGTCGCGATGCAGATGCTACTCTTTCATGGGTAATCTTAATCAAGGCGAGTCAAACAACTTAAAATTCCGTTGTAAATCCCAAATGGGCCGACATAGGTCTGTGTCGTCAGTCCAAACATTCAGGCTTGGTGCTACTCATTTATCAAAATTAAGGTGATAGCCTGTGCGTGTCCATGATCCTTGATGACTCTCTTGTCCTGAAATGAAATTTCGCCTAGAAAGTTCACGGTCGTTGTTCATATAAAGTCCAGTCTCGTGGAACTAGACGATTTCCGTCGTGGAATTGCTTTATTGAAGAGGATACTGTAGTGAGTAAGGTAGAGAAGTTTTCCGAGTGGTAATAAGCTATGCAGACGTGGAAGCTAGAAGGAATGTATTGCTAATACACGATTTTAGTTGGTTGCCTCCAATATTCAGTATCACTTCTCCGTGCTGTTCATGTAGACAATTCGACCCCGCGACCCTAATAAACCAGCTCTTCAATGGAATCGAACGCAACAACAAGAACGAATGGAACCTAGTAATCACATAGCGTCACCTCAAACACCGGCCGAATATTTTCCCGCGCAAATGTAAATGCTCAGTTGAACTATAGCGATACGACGGAATGGGTGAGACACCTGTAATCAATCAGCCAGACAATTCGAAATGGCAATGCATGTGCGATCCCAAACCCACTGCAGCAAAATCGATTTCCCGAATGCCTGCGCGCTTCAGCTCTTTTTTGGCGATACCCTCTCGGTCATTAGGCCAATTCTTGTGCGCACCATTGCCGCTGTGCTTGTCTGATTGTCCTGACTAACTTTTTTTCGGTTCTTAATTCGGGTCATCTTGTTGCCTACCTAAAGTCCAGCCAAGATCCGTTTGCTCATCGGTAGGATTATTTTTGTCTGTCGCGTGATGCTTCCGAAGTAGGCGCTGTCTCTTCCTCGAGCTGGTTGACACTATCGGCTCGATAACCACCTCAAACTGTATCTGAGCTTCTATGATATGCGGTGGTAGGATTCCTGACAGTTACCTCCAGGGTACCAAAATTGAGTAACTGATTGTGACTAAATTGCTGGATCTGAAAAACTCTACATTTCTTGCGGAACCAAATTTTATGGCCTTATAATCTATCTGCCGGGAGTGGTTGGTCATAAATAACAAAATTGAATTCAAACAGTGATTTCTAAATATCACCACTTTTTACTACGCTACTCCGTGGAAGTCGTTAAACTTTGTTGCGGCTTGTTCAGTTGGGATATTTTGTTTAGGAGAATGTTTCGGATTTCGCTAGAGAAGCGCAGCTATTATCGGTCATATTTGCTATTTCTTTTCAGACTTGCCATGAGCAATGGGAGTTTTTTGACAGAAGTACTGATGATCCGCAATCCGATTCACAAGAAGAAAATCATGGTAAAGGCTTTGGATACAATACTTTTTGGCCCTCCTCGAAGTAAGCTGCCTGATTCACAGTTTTATGACACATGTCAATATTTGTGATCAAGAAATAATTTCCAAAACCTGTTTCTTTCCGTATTGGAATTTGAAAGAGTCCAACTGTAGACCTCTCAATTTTAGTTCTAGAACTACTGAACTGTCTGAAACAGGAGCAGGGATGCTTTTTTAGATTATTCTGTGGCTAGGAGGGTAGTCCCCGGCAGTGCAATCGTACGACGTGGCTTGTAGAACCTGGACCATTTCTGAACTGAGCATTGTTGATGCTCATTTTCCATCAGAAAGATCCGCATCTCCCTCCGAAAAACTAGCCGTTTCTTGCAGCTCATGCTGATTGTGGGTTATCCTAAAAGTAAGTGGTGTAGCCCACTGAACAAACCGTCATACTGATACGGTTAGCGCATAACTTCTCTGTTAGTGACGCTGGAAACCTAAGGTGTAGCTCGGTTATGGTCATTCTTATAATCTCGACCAGCTTTGGACTCCGCTTGGTTTTCAAACATGCTTCGTCCCTGTGAATAAGCTTAACTTAGATCGTATTCTCCTAGGGAAATTTTTTACATTGATTACGGAACTGCTTGACTTTGTGTTTTTAATGAAAACGCTGTTGTCATCTATTGGCGTCATTTCGCATGCTTTTAATCTGATCCCGTATGCTTTAGCTTTTTTTCATCCGCTCAAATCCGATGGAGTGATGAGTGCGTAATGCGTCCCGAGAGCGAACAAGAGAACTGCGGGTTTGTTAATCTGATTGGCTACCACACTCGAGAGATATTTCGCAAACAAACAGTCAACAACTACCTACTGCTCAGTTCTTACAACTTTTGAGTACTATTTCACCGTCTCCATGGGCGACGGTAATTGCAGGTCACTTGTGTCTTCGCTTTCCGGTCGTTGATCTGGTCTCCACACATCACGTATGCAACTCCCCTAGGAGACGGACATTTTGGCAGACTCCAGAGTGTTACCACCAGGATTGTTTGGTAAAGTACGCTCTTGTTGCCCTTTTACTGGCACTGTGCACTTTGAAATAAAAAAAAAACAGTCCGTATCATGAGACTGCTTTGTAAGACAGTTCATAAAGTGCTGTTCCATGCACGTCGTCGCAAAACAACGCATAATCTCGGTCTAAGTCTGTCACTGGGTAGGCGCACGACATGCCCGCTTTGGTGGTTGTCTCGGCATTTCATCAACCACAAAGTTAAACAGTACACTCTTGACGCATATCACTTGACATCGTAAAGAAGACGACAATGAGCCGCATGTCCATACTCGACCCCAAGTCTGATAATAAGTGACCACAGTCAGTCATCAGTAAGCTTAGCGTAGTGCGAGCATTTGACCGAAGGCGATAAAGTGGTTCCCGTCGTTGTACGAAAATCTGTATCTTGCGATCTAATGGCAGTCTACGGAGGCTTATGAAGCTAAGCATAATCGATAAAACTAGGACTGTCGGTGGCTAGAGCAAACTTTGCGAGCTCCCTGTTGTACAGTCGGGTGTTATTTGTACAGTTCTGACTCCGAAAAAGCTGCTACACTGTGGACTAAGTACCATACCATGATTATGTTGGTGGTAGACAGCGATTTGCTGTCACCCTGCTCTTCACCACGCCTGCCTTATTGTGACCTTATGTGGTTTTCTATTCCAGGGCTCAAGGTAACAGTTGTGAGTTCTTCCTAACAGTGCAGCTGGCCTTTGATTGTACGGCGGATGCTTCTTTTACCGTACTCATACGCAAGCATGTTGTGAGAAATCATAAAAGCAAGCCAAAAAGAGATGTTCTGGGCCAAGAGCTTAATGACGTTTGAATTAGGATGAACGAATTTCCGTAGGAGCCACTATGTCAAGCTGATGAGAAACGCTTCTTTCCATATATATATATATATATATATATATATATATATATATATATATATATATATATATGATGGTGCTTACGCTGTAGCAGTTGTTAAAATCGTTTAGAAAGTGCATCAGAATACAAGAACTAGTTAGTAGAAAGATAACACGCTGTGGTTTTCTGGCTTTTTCCACCGTGAACTTTCAATGTTTCTTTGTCCAATTAGTTTTTCTGGGTGATATTTTTGTATTTATGGGATACGCGAGTTCAACAGATAGACCGCACAGCATTCACGCTACTGACTTCTATTCTTCAGTATGTCCCTCAGCGTTTCTAACCCACAAGAATCCTCATCCCTGGTGAGTGCACACTGTGGCGGTTAATCCAGTCCTCCGATTTCGCTCATAAATGTGATCGCTATCGGTAGAAGACACGAGAACACCGTCGGTGTGTGATCATTGATTTCTTCCTAGTATTGCTCGAATACAGTAGGAACACCGTACCGCCAACTGTGCGGTTACATGTGGGGTGTCAGTAACCGAGTGGAGCTAGGGACGCCACTTCGTACCGAATTCCTAAGTCTCTTCATGGATTTTGTCTCCGTAATTAACTCTGAAAATGCTACCGCGTCCCTAGTAAGTGACGCACCCTATGCTCCTTCAACGTCCGGGGTGATCCAAACACGAGCTGGGAACCTAAACCTGAACGCAAGGTCACCAGTCCACGTAACCTGTTGGGACGTGAGAACTCTTCTAGATGCAGGTAGCCAGTGCATTACCATGCGGACACTCTACGACCACGGAAATGACGTGGCTTGTTTGTCCGAAATACGCCTACCCAACCCCGGCAGCCGACATATTCAAGTCCCTCAAACGGAAGTATCCCACTGGATATATCACAATGGGCCAGTAGACAATTCTGGGCTGCATGGAGTTGCGATTGCAACGAACCGTGGAATACACAACGCCCCGAGCTCTTGGGAAGCAGTTTTCCTCGAATCGCCGTGTCACACGGTTCAGGAGAACGCCGTTCAACGTGACTATGGTTGCAGTCTGCACCCCAGCGCTACTTGCTGAGCCAACCATCTAAGATATCTTCCATAGTGAACTTCAGAATTCAGTCAACCGGGTTCCCAGGCGAGATATTCTGCTTATTTCAGGAGATTGGAACTCCCGCACGGGACCAGCAGACGAGTATACCCAACATGTACTGGGGAAATTTGGCTTCGGCGTGCGATGCAAAAATGGTGACCGCCTGATCGCGTTTGCAGACCTCAATCGACTGGTCGTCACTAATAGCCGCTTCCAGTATCCGAAAAGACACCTGATGACTTGATATTCCAACAACGGTAGGACAGCGCATTAAATCGACTACATCTTGGTGCACTCCCGTTGGGCATCATCTGTCGAGAACTGTCTGGCGTACCCGAGCGGTTTAACAGGAAACGCCAGCGGCACGAACCACACACTGGTACGTGCTCGTTTTAAGCTTCATTTTTCATTACGGCAAAAATATCGACGTCACTGCAGAATCAATACTTCCAAGCTAACAATTCCGGACAACGTTCAAGCCCTGTCAAATGCGGTCTCGTCCAAACTAACTGCGATCGGTAAGGACGGTAGCGTAGATGGGCAATGGACGGGACTGAAAGTATCCATCGCTTGCGCCTCCCTTGAACAGCTGGGCAAGACAAAGTGGCATAGGAAAAATTGGATTTCTGCAGAAACTCTTAACCGCCGCGCTAAGGCTAGGGACACGAGACTCCGCAATTCGTCTGATTACCACAACCTTCGCCGCAAAGCTACACCTTCAGCGATGAGCTACCGTAAACGATATTGGTCTGAAATGGCAGGCCGGATGGAAGCAGCAACTGCTTTTGGGGACTCCCCTGGTCAAACCATGAGAAACAAGAAGTCATCGGGGAGGATGGCATACCACTTGAGATCTTCACATCCTGTTTGCCAATTCTGTTGGACTCATGAAGCACGCTCTTCCGTCGTATCTGGGTCACCGAAGTTTTTCCCAAAGTCTGGTCAACCCTCGTTCTACTTCCTTTCCAAAAAAGAGAGACAAAACTGTCTGCGCGAACTACAGGGGTATCAATCTCATTGATATAGCGGCTAAATTGTTTGCGGCCATTCTGCCAAACCGTTTTGTTGTTGTTCGGGACGCGCGAATACGCTTCAACCACCGTGGTTTTCGGCGAGGAAGAGGCTGTGTTGACCAGATCTTCACGCTGCACCGAATCCTAGAACACCGCTATAAATTCCTTCACCCCACCACATTGTGCTTCATTAACTTTCGACCTTATTAACAGACAGTCACTCTGGAGCGTACTGCGAAACGACGGAATGCCCGAAAGATACATCAGATTGATAAGATCATACTACTCGGCAACACAGGTGCGCGTCCGCGCCTACGGCCAAGAGTCTTCAGTGTTCCCAATCGACTTCGGCGTCTGACAAGGATGCCCTCTATCGCCAATCCTATTCAACTGCGCTGTTGACTGGATAATGCATCGAGCCCGCAGCAACTTTCGAGAAATAGAACTTGGCCACGACTCTCGAATTCGCCGACAACATTCTAGTAGAGGATCCCGGAACTCTGCAGCCGGTTCTTGACCGTATTGTATGTGAAGCTAAGGCTGTTTGTTTAGAGATAAACACTACAAAAGTGGAATTCTTCACGACTCCGTAAGGCCTAACACACTCTATACGCGTCACTGGCGAAAATCTGGAACAGGTGCACCACTTCAAGTTCCTAGGTTCTATTATCTAGCCAAACGGTCAGGTCAGAGACGAGGTTAAACTTCGTGTAGGCTGTTCAAGGAGAGCGTTCCTGCAGCTCCGCAAATCATTGTGGTTTCGCAGTGAAATAAGCCTCCACACGAAGCTGCGCATATACCGAGCTGCCGTCTGCCCAGTTCTTACGTACGCCTGTGAAACCGGGCCGTTGAGTGTAGACGACACGAAAAAAGCTGGAAAGCTTCGACCACTGGTGCCTCCGCTACATAACCAAAATCAAGTGGCATGATCGCGTCACAAACTTTGCTGTATGTCAACACTCTTCTTTCCTCCGACGAAGTCGCCTACAGTGGTTTGGTCATGTCCTACGACGACCCGAAAAGGGACCTACAAAGAAGAACCTACTGCCATCATTCTGCTCAGACGGGAAATTTCGCCTTGGTGGCCAACGGGCGACTTGGGTTAGCACTGTTGTTATTCAGGCATGGATCGCATAGACCTCTAGTCGGTCTTCGGAATAAGCGACTGGCGCAACAACCGGATTTTACGGTGTGCAGACCTTACCGAAGACCGGAATGCGTGGACAGCTACTATCGGAGGCATCCAAGAAGCCGACTTATCTCCTCTCATAAAAGTAGAAAGCAAAGTAAGTTGGTGACCAGCAGGCGCCTGATATGGACAGGGTGAGGTGACTGGGACATTCGTTACACATGCCCATCGATAGACTTCGGGGAAAAATGAAAGAATCGTTGAGGGTGAGTGGAGGTGGTCGGTCCATGACGTGGCAAAAGGTTTATGGACCTTGACCAGTAGACGACTAATATTGTAAAGCTTCCAGGTTCTGGTTCACCAGATGGTCAGAGGCAATAGGTGCTGCAATGATCCAGTGCCTAGTGCTCGCGGTCAGACTGGCGTCGGCATCGCTGTAGGCATGAAAGCTGAGCGTGCACTACTCGACCGGATCCTAATCGGCAGTCGTCTATGTGCGATTCGGTTGAATGGTTCTGTGCATACCAACAGCACTAGACTGGCGCGTCGATGCCTGTTTGCCGTTTCTGTGTATGCTCCAACTGTTTGTTGCTTTCCCGAGGCTAAAGACGAATTCTACCAAGATTTATCTCGACTGTTCTGCAGTGTGCGCTCTACGGACATCGTGGTTGTTGCTGGTGATTTCAGTGCTCAAGTTAGAATCATAGACGAGACGGAGAGAAATGTAGGAGGCTGATTTGGCGTTTCAACCGATCAAACTGATGACGGTGGCCGACTCATCCAACTATGTTCCGACCGTTGACTATTTCTAGTGAGTACAAATTTCTCGCACAAGAAGCAGCACCGACTAACATGGCGTCCTGCGCCTCCACAGCGATGAACGCAGATCGACCACATTGCTATCGGTTACCGCTGGCAGGAATCAGTTTAAGCCTGTCGATCATTTTAAACCGCATCTGTAGGCACTGATCATGCTTTTGTCCTCGCGCTTTTTGGTCTACCTCTCGTCGGTGGCTGAACCAACTCCAAAGCTAACCGTCTTCCGCGGTTGCTACTGGACGAACGTCATCGATCTTTTTTCCAAACAAATTATCCACCAGGTTGTCAATGAAGTCAAATGCTCGGTATCCAGATGAACGATAGACAGAGATCGCGCAGACCGAACGTGAGGCTGTTTATTCTACCAAAGGTCCAGACGCACTGAAATGAAAGATACATGCATCCTCAGTTGCATTGTTGGATGTTCGCAGATCGGTTCCTTCTGATTCCAGATATGATGGGGCATGAAGATGACTTAAACCCCAACTGTTTCGGAACCTTAGAAACGGCCGTGAACAGCAATGGACTGCGAAGTGTAAGGGGATGGAAAAATCTTCGGCTATCTGCAGCAGCCGCAACCTTTTTCGTCTAATTAGAAGTACCGATCCACGAAAGCCAGACGTTAGTGAACCGACCGAAGAGGCAAACGGCCTACTGATTCAAACCCAGGAGTGTCGTCTAGTTTGTCAGGCGGATTATTTCGAGAAACAGTTTAACTGGCCTTTATCCACGAAAGGCTTGCTAAATGGCACCATAGCTTCAGCTCTGGTTGTAGATACCAATCTTCCGTCAGAAGCGAAGGTTTTCCGTGTGGTTGACTACCTTAAACGACATGGGGCTGCTGGACCAGATGGGTTGCTTTTGTGTATTTCCAAAGGCGGTGACTCAACATTGTCATTGGGGTAGACAAAACTCCCCGGTTTGGTAGGAGAGAGGGATTAAGTTCCAAAGAGTTGATGTGATTCTATGATCGTACCAATTAAAGAGAAGGGTGACAGGTCCTCCTGTGAAAACCACATGAGAATAAGTCTGGTTAGCATCCCATCAAAACTACTTACTGGTATTATTCTCCACCGCTTCGTAACCGGTCGCGAATAGTGCTCGCGCGGGAATCAAGCTGGGTTTAGACCTGGTTGAGGTTGTGTTGATCATATCTTCACTCCGACAAATTTTAGAACATAAGCACACCTTAAAGCGGCTTTCGTCTCGGTCGACCACACAATTCTCTGGCACTGCCTCCTGTTGAACGGTGTATCAGAGAAATTCATTTCCACCATAAAGTCCCTTTGCATGAACAGCCAAAGCCGAGTTCATCACAAGAAGTGGTGTACTTCAGAGTTGTTCTGTTTTCTTTTCCTTTTTAACTTTGTGATTGATGTGAACCAAAAGAACGCACTTTTTGTCAGGTGATGACAGTGGTAGTGAATTTTTCCCAGGTGAAAAGGTTTTCATGTTGAATATGCGGACGACATGGTTCTTCAAGTAAAGATCCAGGTAAGCCGCAAGCTTTTGTAGACAGTTTCAGTAACTGCGTGTCAACGTGCGGTATGCGTTTTGCACATTCAAAGTGCAAGATGCTGTTTTAGGATTGCGTTGGTCCAGCACCGTACCTTTCAGTATATATATATATATATATATATATATATATATATATATATATATATATATATATATATATATATATATAATTTTAGACTGTGTGCCAATCAAAACATGATACAATCGGAGAGGATGGGGTAGATAGTCCAAGTCCGTGATTTGCTATTGAGCGCAATACTGCCAGGTTGCACAGGATAAAGGATCCGCAACCGGAGCCTTCAGCTATCCAAAGCTTAACCCGCGAGACAGCGGGGCGAAACTTGGGTTCTGTAATCCACTGGGGGTCGACGACTGATTGCCCAGTTCCTAGGCCTTTGGATGGGGCCAAACATCCTGGGTGCCCAGTGCACCTCCGCCACAGATGCCGGTGAGCATACTGTTGTACACCTCATACGCCATCCGTGGTTAGTTTGGAACAAGGGTTTAGCCATCTCCCTTAGGCTGACTTTCAGTCAGCCAACCCGTCGGCAAGTGCCGGGTAATCGCTTTCGTCCTCTCACTTTAGTGGGAACACCACCCCGAGGAGGCAGTGAGTAGGACTTCCTCAGCAGAGACTGTGTTAGACGCACGGTCACTTGAGGGCATTTCGAAAGGCGTTGAGGACGAGTATCCATCTTGGAGCCTGAGACACCCACCCCCGACCATACTGAGGCATTTGAAGGCACAATAGCTGGATAAACTATAGACCTGGTGGATAAGTTCTGTTATCTAAGCAGTTGCATTTCACCCAGAGTTGGGATACCTTGGTCACCTGTGGCGTCGACATGACATCCGTTTATCTAACAGGGGTTGACTGTACCCTTCAGCCATCAGGCCCATGCTTTTTATGGTTCAGAAACATGGCCACTGCGAGTGGAGAAAATACGAAGATTGTCAGTATTTAAACACCAAGGTTTTCGTAGCATTGCTCAATCTGGTGGGAACATCGTACATCAAGGCTGGGATTCGGTAGAGTTCTAGATACACGAGCGAAATCATTGGATGAAGCGCTTAAGCTCATCAGACTAGGGTGGTTGTGATGTTCGTTGCGCATACCCCGGATGGGACTCTTCGGTGTGCATTGTTCGCTGAAACGAGTTGTGGTTGGAAGATGAGAAAGGGTGGCCAGTCCATGACATGGAAAAAGGTAATGAAAAGCCTTACTAGTGGACTTGGCCACGTAGCGCGTGTTAGACTTCCTTGATGGGATTCACGAAACCCTCCCACTCAGTGGTTATACACGTTAGAGGAAATGACTAGGTTTCATGATTAGTGACGCTCTTGTATTCGCAAACCACCTTTATCGACTTGGTACTAATATTTCTAGTTCTTTTACTACTGCTTTGGTATTCATGTCCTTATTGTTTCTGATCTAGGTTGTCGCTAAGAGATAGCAGCCAAAGCTACCTCACCCAGTGCTTGGTGTTGGCCGTCTGCTCTGAGCTGAACTGAACTGAGGCGCCGCAGTCATTGGCTTCCGCAGTGCAACTCCTACATCATAATTCCACTTGTAGCTTTCTTTTCTGTGTTCCTGCTCCTCATAGTTCTGTGTGGTTTGCTGCTGATAAGACGATACTGCAAGTTAACAACACAAACCAGAGCACAGAAGTGCGATTTTATTGGTTGGAAGAAATAAACGGAGCTGAAATTTCAATGGCGTTACCATTGCTATGGGTAACCTTAGAAGTAACGGCCATTAACAACGTGGAAGTTGACGCCGACGCTATTTCGGTTTAAGCTGTATGCCAATGTAGCATGCGCGTTGTTGACTGTTGTACAAACCGCCTCAAGTAAATGCGACTATGGTACGGAAACTAGGACTCCTTATAAGGAAAAGTCTTTTTCTGCCGGTAAATTTCGGTGAATATCACCTTGTTCTGTGACAGTACCACACCCAACCTATTGATTTGTTTTCCGACATGACTCCCTTGCGTTGGTTTCTCTGTTGATACAATAATTTTTTCATATTTAGTGACACTCTTTCGACTATCTAGCGTGGCTCGCTCGGATCCTGATCATCCCGTAAAATTTTATTCCCATCAAGGATGATCTGTTCGATTTTATCATTGTCGTAAATATCAAATATATCTAAGCGCAAATGATTATTCGTCATCCTACTGATCTACCTTTATAAGGGCCTTCCCTTCTAACTACTGAGGCTTCGTTGGTTACCGCTTCCTTCAGTCTTATGACGGTTGCTGTACTTGGTTTTTCACATTGGGTCTACTGCACCTTCTACAAAAACAATCTCGACGACCATGAAAATAGTTACTCGACCACTGAAAACGCACTAAAGGATTTCCAGTCACGGTAAGTTACATATTTAGACCCATGTTCTGTCTCCTGTCTAATAATCCAGACCGGCCATTTCTCATTCCTGTTAACCTTTCTTTGTTATAAACTTCCTTTCAGTAATTGTGCCCGCCCTCTAACCTTTTACTTTGTACACACTACCCAAAATTATCTACGATCCAACTCGTCAATAGGCACTAGATAATGTGCTCACAGCTACGTCATTTCATCCTTTTTAATAAAACGGCTAATATGTACCTATTATTTTGATGTGGATGGATATTTCGTTCGCCACCCATCTGGACGCATCACTTTTATTAAAATGCTGCGTATGGGTCCATTGAAGGTTTAACCCATATATGATAATTTTTAACCGCGTTATTTGTGGAGAGGCATCAACCGTGACATGGAAAGTGAACCAGGTGAATCACATTGGAACTCGACAAGTCAAGCTTGGCAGGTAGCTGAGTGCTAGGAAGCTATCTGCTAGCCTCCGTTAGTTTTGTGTAGAACAGCATTTAATTACCAAGATAAAGCTCCGCTTTAGCGGGAAATCGAACGTAAGGCGTTTTTTAGTGCGTCAATACTTTCCTGGCTTCATATCGGATTTTTTTCTTGTTGCTCTCCGTAAGCTTGGACGATCTGGAACGTTTACAATTTGCTTTAAATGACTGCGATCAAGACGCGCCGAATACAGCCTCACTCAATACAGCTAATAAACAAGTGAGTGAGGAGTGTGTTCATTGGACACGTTTGTCTTTCCGAATGAATTACGAGATTGTGTTGTGTTGAACTATCTCATGTTGTTTTTGAGTTGATAATGACCATGAAGTGACAAAATCTGTAAATTTTGTACGTTATTTTCACCACTGAGAGAGATAAGAAGTAGAAGGTGAAATGACATTATATATTTGGGCCAAGGGGAACGTTGTTTGTAGTGGATAGAATAATCACAAAATTCCGCGACGTCTATCGGATTTCAGGAATACCTTCACCTCTACACGATTGTTTCCTGTTAGGGATTAAGCCTGCTCCATGGACATCACGAACCGTACGCGGGGCTTGGATACTAACTCGATACACAGCATGACCCAGTTTTGCTTTAGTAGCGGGGACCTCTAACCGGCTGTAGTCCTAAGCATTCCAAGTCCTCAACGGTGCTGATTTCCGTTTTGTAGTTGACCCCAAGGGCAAACGCGCCATCCCAATCACACGGCAGATTGCTTGTCTGAACAGTTCCGTGTCGAGTCACCGGAGCATACAGCCGAACCACTGCAGGCTACGACTTTGAAGAAGGATGGAGAGGTGGTGAATATCGCAGCACCCATCCTTATTTCGTCGGTTCACAGCTTCCCCCCCAATTTGTACGAAGAATTCGGCGCAAACTAGGATTCTAGAGGTGTCTGACTATTGGGTCGAACACCTTTAGCCTGCTAGTTCCCTCGGCTCGCGATGCCTGTATGTGACCGACCACTGACCAGAGAAGATCAGAAGCGGAATTGGGAATCACTCAGTGTTTCCAACTGACGTGGTGAAAGTAATAGAGAAAAGTCTATTCACGAGGAAAATTTTGTCCCCTCACAGTCGACACTGAAGTTCATAAAATTACGGCTATGGATTTTTGTCGTTCTGAATAGTATTGAACTCTGTAGTGTGCTATATTCTGGTTCGAATAAATCGATACTGTGTTTAGACAGTAATTTCAAGTGGAATTACCAGATGGTTAGTTTTTAATAAACCACCGCTACGTTTCACTATATCTGACATAGTTTGATGGGTGTGTTTTATTCGTTTACCGATTCGTGTTTTAACAACACAAACGTTTTCTTGTATTTTCGTGAGTAGACAACTTTTCAAATGGATCTTTCTCTACGACTTTATTATTCTGATCCCAGTCAAGGCATGCAGGTATTCAACACAGTAACTTGCACTTCCATAACTAACGCTTCGCGCGATCGTATTCAGTCCCCGTTATCGTTATTTTTATCTCATTGTTGCTCACTATGCCAATGATCTGTGACCGTCCACTAGTTCTGTGAAGAAGACTTTTCTGCTTCTTAGCCATCTCGTTTTAGTATACACAATTAAGCAGTTTATATAGAATGCCAGGTGATCGCAGTTGGAGACATTGTACGAAGCGCTTTGGTCCAGATCAGTCTCCACAACTGGATCTTCTGACTGGCTCTTTTAGTTGTGCACCCGATTGGCTGATTTCGTCCCGGTCGGTTAAAAAAAACTTTTGGCCTCCAATTGGATGATTTCGTTCGGTTCGGTTATAATTACCATTGGTGTCTGGATGATTTCGTTCCATCTCTTCACGAACTGATTGGGCCATCAATCCGCTTCGCTGGACCCAGCCTTATCATCGATTTTGGACAAGCGATGACGTGCTGTCTGCTAAGGGAACTAGGGCGTCTGGCGATTTGTGAGCCAATACCCTTACAATAGTCACAGAAACACTGCGACAAATGAAAATTTTCGATCAGAATTGTTCAGTGAATCTGGCTGTTATATTTCCGCTTCCAGCACCAAAACACGTGTCTATCATTTGACATGTGGCTTTTCATTACCTTTTTCCATGTCATGGACTGGCCACCCTTTCTCATCTTCCAACCACAACTCGTTTCAGCGAACAATGCACACCGAAGAGTCCCATCCGGGGTATGCGCAACGAACATCACAACCACCCTAGTCTGATGAGCTTAAGCGCTTCATCCAATGATTTCGCTCGTGTATCTAGAACTCTACCGAATCCCAGCCTTGATGTACGATGTTCCCACCAGATTGAGCAATGCTACGAAAACCTTGGTGTTTAAATACTGACAATCTTCGTATTTTCTCCACTCACAGTGACCATATTTCTGAACCATAAAATAGAGCTGACCTTACTGTTACAGGTACACTCGACGGATGTTATATCAGTGCCACAAATGACCCAGGTTGGCAAATGACAAACAAGCCTTCGGTGTACGCAAAGGCACTTCATCCGATATCCCAACTCTGGGTGAAATGCAACTGCCAAGACAATAGAACTTATCTACTCGGTTTATAGTAACCCCAGATACCGAAGAGTTTCATGTTGGACCGGTAGTGGTCGAGTTGTCTAGAACATTTAATTACCGCTTCGGAGGTTTGAATCCCCGCCATCACCGGTCAGTTTGATGTTAGACCTTAATCCCCATTGTCATCCGGCTCGTTACCACTCCTCACCTATTGTGACCTTATGTGGTTGTCCATTTCAAGTTTCAGGGTCTGTTGGCCAGTTATCCCTAATAGTACAATGGCCCTTTGAGACTGTGGGGTATGGCCCTTCCACTGCACTCATGCGCAAGCATGTAATAATAATAAAATACCCAATCCTACAAAAGCTAGGTGCAAAATGTATACTGAATATCGCTGTACAGTTATTCAAGCTGTCCAGGAAAGCCTTAAATAGCTATGTCGTCCGCCTTTCGAGGTTTGACGCTTTTCCACCCGGGAAAAGTTCAGTTCAACTATCCTCACATGACAAAACGGTGAATCACACAGTTAAAGAGAAAGGGCTAGAGAGGGGAACCCAGGCGGACACAAATTCTCGAGGTAAACACGGGTGAAAGGTCACCGTAAGCCCGAACTCGGCTTAGGCCATTTATACACAGGGGCATTATGAAAATGAATTGCCCTGGTACACTCCTCAACAAGGGACAGTGCCAGAGAACTGTGCGGTCGACTGAGTCAAACGTCGCTTTCGAACCAAGAGAAACAGAGATGATGGGCTTGTAGAAGGTGTGAGTAACCCAACCTCGACCAGGTCTGAACCCAGCTTGATTCTCGCGCGAGCACTGTTCGCGAGCGTTAGATGAGCGGTGAGAGAATAATACCAACGAGCAGTTTAGATCCAATGCTGACCAGACTTGTTCCCCTGTGCTTCTCACATGAGGACCTGTCATTTTTCTTATAAAGCGACACAATCACCGATTCACACCAACCCTTTGGAACTCGTTCCTTCTCCCATATCAAATCGAGTTTTGTCAAGTCCAGAGACAACACTGAGCCACCATCTCTGAAAACAGACGGAGGTAACCAATCCGCTCTGGCAGCCTAGCACAGTGAATGTTAGGAAGGACAGGCGATTATAAAAGCCGTTTTAAGACGGACTTAGTACGAAAAAAGAGGAATCGAAAACAAATAACTATCCAGTGAGTTTCATTCGTTTGACAAAGATATCCAATAAAGAGCTGTAACGGATAAGAATTACATTATCACGGAAAGCACGAAGTTGACATAAAAACCATGTATACAAATGGATAGGGAATCAACTTACGCTGTATTTGTTCTCCATCGGGGACACGAGTTTCTTCAGGATTAAACTCTGGTCCATGATCCATCACTGATTGTTCCGCGGAAAATGTGTGTATATTGCCGATGGCTGAGTTCAAAAGTTGCTGAGTGCGTGGTACACCCAGATTGTTACGCAACTTTAGGCCCAACAGTGTTTCAATACGAGTCCAACGTAAATGACGTTCCCGAATTTCATTCTGTAGCTGCTCCAAACCGATTCTTGAACAGGTATGGAGTGAAAATAAATAAAGATATTTTCCTTTCACATAACGGTTTCAACATTATCCCCATCATATCATCGAACGCTTTCGAATCTCCAAACGGTACGATCTATGCAAAATGAATCTGGTATAATGCAAATAGAAAATCATTGACATTGACGAGTAATATTCGAAATTCCCATCGGACAAACAAACGTAGCATTTTCCGTAGCCTCAGAGTCTTGCGCCACAGCTTAACAACTTTGTAGGGCTTAAAAACTACGGTGCAAGTATAGGGATGACTGGGTAGGAGAGCACCGGGTACGCATACCTGACGAGCAGCAACAACCGCGAAACCGATCGTTTACTTTCGGGAAAATTTGGTCCTGTCATCTGGATACGGTAAAATATTACTTACATTAAACAACGGTGCAAGGCTCTTAAACTTCGGAAAATACCATAGTATTCGTGCAAATTTTTGGAAGTCTTTCAACCAAAATTGAAAGTGATGGATACAGTATTGCCCATCAGGACCGAGCAATCTTTGAACTGGTTGTGCTGAGGATCGAAGGTCTCAGTGCGTACATAACTTCATTCATACAATCCCGGTAACCGAAGCTAAATGATCCCCCGCCAACCGCATCACACGCCACAACAGAGTTGTGTTACCGGGCGCATCCTTATTTAGCAGATAACGAAACGGTCACTAAATTGGTATTTAGCCATGAATAGGGCAGGCCCAGGCTCCTTGAATAAGCGGCTGCGAACTTGGTGGGTTTTCGCGCGGCTGGAGTTCTTTAGTTTCAAACACCACAAAAGTATGTGGATTGCACCGTGACGTTGCTCATGCTGCCCACCACCAAATAAAACCACCACTCCTTGTCCTGTTGTATTCACTGGACAAGGTTATCCAGAAGAGGTGAATGGATCGCGATACTGATCACTGAACCGTCTGTAAAATCCTGCAGCCTACACTTGGGTGTGCAAAGACTAGAGGTTCAATCTCGAACAAAAAGTTGGATAAAGCAATGTTAGTCTCTCTTTTACTCCGGACTACTTTACCAAGTAGCACTAAACCCCCGAACCGTGCCAGGGACATCGTATCGCACCACCATTCGCGATCATCTTCATGGATAATTGTGAGACCATTCATAGAGCCGACACACCCTTGAGCAAATAGTCGTGTAAGAGTAGACAAGTAAATATTGACCAAAATCCACAGTTCGTTAAGAACTCACGACTTTGTGACAAAACAAGCAAGCAGCGTGTAATGCAGGAACTTACGAATAAAATCACATAGCAGGACGAAAGATCGACTAGAACAGGAACATCCCGGGTGACTTTTGACCATGGATCTTCTTGGTTAACACGGAGCAGTCCTCAAGATTCGTTTTCATCTACCTTCCAGCTATCATTGTGAGCCCCAACAGCCGTTTCTCTGGGTAGGTGAGGAAAACCAGGTAGAAGGAACCAGAGTCGGTGAGTCCAGCTTCCCTAAAGAAATGTTGTAGAACCCAGGGCCTCCATCCCGAGGAGGTATTCACGGCACTGCAAACGCTAGGACTTTTTGGGAAGCGCACCTCATCTGGTAGAAATGGAATACGTTCACCAACGAGTCAACAGCTCATCCGGCTATCTGACACACCCATTACGATCAGCCCTTTATGGATCTTAGGATTTTCACTGCCAACCGTCTAGGTTCGTCAAGGTTGCTGATTTCGTCAACCCCATCATGACTAAGTAAAGGACATAATGCTGCAGGTGACAATGTACCAAAGGCATTTCTCCGCTGAGGAGGACCCTGTACATCCGCCGCAAGATCACTCATGGGACAAGATCAGAATTCTCGGTGTTTCTGTCTTAATGTTTCTCCTTATACTCCACCGCACGATCTGGACCGTAGTCCTGGTTATGCATCAGTGAGCATTTCGTCCATTTGATCCATTCTCTATCGTTCGTTTCTTCTCGATCTGTATTTCTAAGTAGACGAAATAAGTTGTGACTGTCGCCAACCGTCGCAGCTTTTTCAGTCTCCCCACATGTCACAGTCCACTACTTCTCAAGGCTTTCTCTTAGGCTCCGAATCACTGTTCGTTTAAGCCATCTCTGCGCCTCGTCTCATCTGGGATTCGAAGGGGTTGATATATATATATATATATATATATATATATATATATATATATATATGTATATATATATATATATATGTATATATATATATATATATATATATATATATATATATATATATATATATATATATATATACGGAAGAATCCGAAGCCAAAGCATTCGAAACAATCCGACCTCTTTTGTGAATCAGATTCGTTGATGACACGTTTGTGGTGCCAGAAAAGCCTCAACAAGATCGGTTTCATCAACATCTGAACATGCTCGTACCAGGAATGAAATTCACAGAGGAAGAAGAATGCGAGGCAAAACTACCGTTTCTGGACATTCTGATCGTCAGGCAAACAAACGGAAATCTTGAAACCAACGGCAACCGACCGCATACCGAACTTCACCCAACACGTCACTTAAAGAGCTGTGTGCACGCCCTTTTTCACCGGGCTGACGCACACTGCAGCACACTCAAACTCCGAAAAAGGAACTAATCAGGTTTTTCAAGTTGTTCGTGGCAAACGGTTACCCAAAAAGCTTCCTAAACTCTTGCATCCGAAATAACTAAAAAAGCCAAAAGAAAAGTAGCCCAGAAAGCATAGTCGTGCTACCATACATACGAGGAACATCAGAGGCAGTAGATCGTATGCTAAAACCGTTGGGTATCAAAGTTGCCCACAAACCCGTCAGCACTCTGCGGACCGCCCTATTCAACGGAAGAACCGTGTGGACCAGCACGATCAATCAGGAGTGGTCTACGTTATCCCATACCTGGGATGTGATAAGGATTACATAGGCAAGACAGGCAAACAACTAACTACTCGCCTACACGAACGCAAACTAGCATTACGACGCGCCGACCCACACTCAGATTTTTAACCACTGCGCAGAGACAGGTCACGAGATCAAAATCGATAGCGCAGGTGGGGTCGCCCGAGCATAGAAGATGGGGGAGCGGCTAATCCTTGAAGCCCTCCATTCGATTAACTCGTTCAACCGACACGTCGATGTTGATAAGCATTACATCACCCTGGCAAAACCGGTTGCGAAAAATCGAGAAACGAACAGATGAGCAACATACCGAAAACGCGCGGAACCAGCCGTTCCATTCACATACCCATTCACTCACGTTTGACAACGAGTCCTAGTTTGGATCGAAACGTCACAATAAACGTTCTACAACTCAGTGTACTTCTCTATAATATTATATATATATATATATATATATATATATATATATTATATATATGTATATATAATTTAGGGAGCTGATCTTTCCCCTTATTTATTTCCCACCTACATTAGTGACCCTGTCAATTAATTAATTCATATATGCTGATAAATTGACTCCGTGAAACTTTCTGAAACCCAGGATTACTCAGTTCGATCCGGTTCAGTTCTAAATGCCTTGAACGCATATTTTCTTTTTCTAAAACCACTAGGCAGAGTAGGTTCTGTTAATCATTTAAAAGCACCGTTGATGCAAATTTTTGGTGATCATAATTTCATATTCAAAACGATATGAAGAGAATTTGCGTGTTTTTGTCATACGAAAGCTGAGACTTTTCAACGTAAAACGGAGTGCTTTTTTCGTTTATCACCGATTTTCTGTTTCTCTGTTGTGTTTACACCCCGCTGAAGGAAAATTCCGGAATTCTTCGCCGAAGCTTATCGGTTAACAGTAGGATATCTTTGATGCCCTTAACTGAACTATCTGCTAAGTTGTGTGAAGTACACCTGGCCGCATGTGGAAGTTCGTTGATAAAGTTCTTTCACTCCCTATCAGTGATCTATCCAAGTAAAAATCTCGCCTCTACATATCCCTCTCGCTTCAACGTATAAAAACCTACTGTTCCTTCTCTGGCCCGAATCCTCACAAATCGGGCGTGAGTCTCACCTGAATTTTGTAGCAATTTTGACGCGAAATCGTTTTTCCATTTCCTCAATTCGAAGTGGTTCTATGCGTACATCCAGTACCGTCCCGACCTGTTTTTTAGAATTTCCGATGGAAGAGCAGCAAGTCTCAAAATGAGCTTGTTAGGGTCTGTGTGAGATGAATCCCACGGTACTATTTGTAGTGCTCCGTACTTTCTCATACTCTTGATTGTTCTAGTTTTCGAATTAGGTTGCTGCTTAGAAGTATAAATCAGAACCGCTGCGATCCGGGAACCGGTAATGGTTGTACCAACGGAATCTGATTCATTTGAGTCCGTCGCATTCAGAAGTCTCGTGAAAATGCGGGGTTAAACGGGAAGCAGGCTAACGATAAATGATCTGCTAATAGATGACGGCATAGAGCGTATACTTCTCAAACTGTGGCTTACTTCGGGTGTTCCATGCATGGCGCTTCAAAGTTGATGAAGAAAACTAGTTTATCCACAAGTATCAAATTCATGTTGGTTGTCATACCATTAACTGGGCCGCAGGTAGATTTATGCGACCAGTCTCCAGTTAAATCAAGCACTTTAGAAGCTGTAGTTAGCGAATCCCGATCTCGTTGATCCCCTTGTCAACGGGGTAACCCAGCTAATCTTCTGCTGATGTCGGTCAAAGTCAAATTCTGACTACTGTTATCGTTTCCAGCTGCAAAAGTAGAAATTCAAACCCCCAGGGATGAATACACCTGGGGTACACACCAGTTCTGCGTCAGAATACACAAGCGCACGTTGTTCTTCCTGATATATTCAAATATAAAGTGATTAGTTGCTCGTATCGGTACGTAGGTCAATACTGAGTTTTATTTTCAGGAAGACCCTAACTCAGTCATAACATTTACTCCCCGAATGGGCCCTAGAAACTCAGTTGTATCTCCAAGGTTTTGCGTTGCCGCAAGCAGCAGGCACAGATATCACAGGCTCCTATCACTGGGCTGTTCGATAAAATCATTGGTCAAATCAAGCGTCATGTTGCAGCTATCTCAGCTCGTTTGCGTTCGACTACTGATCCGATGATTCGTTTGTTGCTTCACCTAAGTGATGCGGTGCGCTTGGTCAAAACGAATCGTGACTCCAATGTGGCCATAAAAGTGATTGCCACCATGGTCCAAAGTTTTCTGGAGCACTAACGACCAGGTTGTTGGCGTAACCAACCGCATGGCTTGGAGACAATGGAACATTTGAAAGAGGGTCATATGCCCACTCTGCGACATGTTTTCATCCAACCAGGCACCATTCGGTTATGCTTGGGTTACTTGTCAGGTCACACAAACACGGATACGTTTAGATAGTGGTAGTCTGAACGGAAATCGTTCCTCACGAACGCCTTCGGGTAACATGACCACAGATCGTAAAGCTAAAGACAGTGTGAACACTGAGAAATCTGAGATGAAAGAGAACACAACTAACGAAGCCAACCGAGACCAAGCCGCGTCCATCTGGTCAGGAGGTTGGAAGTTACAGACGGATGGTGCCGCTTCCGTTGAAGCCACATCATCAGAACAAAGCAGACTGGGCTCAATCAAATGGAACTGGGGAGCTTTGACAGAGTTGCTCAAAGTTCATGTCGTCTATTTGTCCAAGGTGGATGCCTATCTTGCAAAGGAAGTTTCCGCTGGGCACCCTGGTGCGATTTCGTTTGTCATTGATCTTCTAGACCACTTTGTCTTACTTTGCCCATCGGGCACCGCTGTAGGTGCTGCGACCGCACCGCAGCTGCAAACTATTTCCGCTCCGCCCCGCCCGTAATGATAAGCCCTACTCAGACCAACGCACCCACAGGCCCGAACTCAAGCAGCACCACAACATCCGGGTCCGTGTCGACGATCAGCCCATCCACGAAGCGGGAGTTCACTGTACTGAATGAGTATGATTTGTGGTCCACCCTGGAGGCGATGCGTATTCGAGTGAACACATTGAACGCAGCTATGTCCGCCAACTCTGTTGCAGGTAACCGAATCAATGCGACCAGTCTGACTGATCCGTTAGCTCTACACTTACGATTGGCCTATGCCCGAGTCCGTGGATTTGTAGATCTAGGATTGTTGGAGTAATCTCCTTTGTTTGCCATTCCACCAGGTTGCGCACAGCCACCAATCGGTGCTTTGTACGACGGTTGTAGTCAGGCACGCGAATTCGACGTTTCTCCAACACTTCAGGAGAAGGTGGAACTTCTTACGCGCAACCGGGTGAAGATTTACCAAAGTCCAAAACAGCGTGACGCGAACACCATTGAAGCTTTGTCGGCTGAACTCGTTCAGATCGGTGTATCGGCCAATATGGACAATCTGATGCGTTTCCTATGCCTGGCTACCATCTTTATAGCGGAAAGAGCACTGAAACAGTTGAAATTGCAAGATCAACGGCAATAGCATGCCCTTCAAATGCCCCCCCGTAAATTCAGGACTGTCGGTGTCCAGAGTGGCGGCTTACATTGAATTGGACGCCTACACCAGGTTGATCAGCATTGCGATCAAACGTGGTGGTGTACAAGCAGAACAACCAAATTTCAAGGTTGTGTTACTCAACAACGTCCTCGGTATTACCGCGGAAATGCTACTTCAAGAGCATCGAGTACGTCGGGACTGGTTCTACACAATGCCATTCGAACGTATCCTGATTATACTGTTCGTCGAGCTACAACCGCCGGTTACCGTGTCAGAAGTGGAAGCGCTGTACTCAACCAGTTTTGTGTCCATATCCGTCGACGGAGTCGTTGGGGCGGCCGCTTCCACGGAAACTGTACACAGTAGCGCCGGTGATGTTTCAAAAACTGTAGTGCCTGCTGACAAAACGCTGAACACTGATACCTGTGGTTTTCTAGGTCGAAATCTGGCGCTGCAGCAACAACTTCCGTTGATCTTTTGTCACCTCTTACATTGTCTTCGTCCCGAAAGAGCCTCAGCCTTCGTGTTTACTTGGCTAGAGATGCTTGCACATCGTTGGTTCGTTGATCGTATCCTGTCTGCGCCTGGTCCTTTGGAACTTCGTGCAGTCTACCAGGCAACGTTTGCGCAGTTTCTTGCAGACTTGCTGGAGTTCCCGGCCTACTTCCTACAAAAAGCCGTGATGATCAAGCCGATCCAGTGTCTGTACAAAGCCACACTTCGTCTGTTTCTGATCCTTATTGACGGCTTCCCGGCATTCGCTTCGGACTACCACACATTGTTTTATGATGTGGTCCTTTTAATCTCAATTCAGCTACGTAATCTGGTACTCTCCGCATTGCTTGAACGCGGCATGTCACCAGCAGACCCCGTTGAGGTCCCATCAGTCGACCCCCAGGCCTCTTTGGAAGATCCTACTGGTTATTGCATGGAGGCCGGATCCCGTCTTCCAGAACCAATGCAACGGGAATTGGATGTCTACCTAGCCAGTCGAGCTCTAGTTAAACTTTTGAGCGAACTGGTAACGATGCTTCGGCGGGCAGACGATGTCCTACCACCGTCCCCTCCACCACAGTGTGCTCACCATCCGCAGCAACAAACATGGCATCAATAGGCTTTAGCCGCTTGCTTTGGCCGCTGATGACACGCCAGTACCTGCGAGCTCGGTCGTGTCCAACACGAAAAGTCCCGAAAAACCAACTAGTGATGAAAGTTCCGTTGCGGCGAGCGGTTCGCAATCCAAGAAGTTTAATGCCGGAAAACATGAAACTTGGAGTTCAGCTGAGTCTGGTGAACTGACGGCCGTGAATACTATCTCAGCCGAGGACAGTATGTCTTCGGCCTCCAGGTCCGCTCTGAGCCCATCACTAAGAACGTCCGGCGCTGCTGCAGCAGCTTTGCAGTGGGGTGTTCGCGCGACCAAACAGCTGGCCACTTTTGGGTTGGCCGGCGGAATGCGATACAATGTGGAACTGATGAACAACCTGACGCTCTACGTATGCATTACAGAAATTCGCAGTCTGCGTGAGAAAGGAATGCCATTAAATATGAGCACAACCGCGCATACCCCACAATGGACATTTTCTGATAACATTGAGTGAAATGACGAGTTAATAGTCGATAAACCGACGCATCAGTACATGGAGCTAACAAGATCCCGGGATTCCGTAGGTCGTGGCTAGTACGGTAATGCGAAGGTAAATCCTTCATTAGACCGACGACTTACCATCATTTGCTAGGAATTCCAGTACAATAAGGAACATCCCGCATATCGAGACATTTTGGACTTCCCCGTGAATATCGCTTACTGAAGGGGTTTTGTGTCTAGAAAAGTTGGTTCTGAGCCGTTTTTCTTCTGGATTCGGTCAAATTGAACTTACTTGCAAAAGATCGTTTTCCGTTTATCTATTTAGTCTTTCTATCCGTGATCCTTATACCAGGTCCTTTTTGTGGTCTGTTTGCAGTATTCTCATTGAGATTCAGTTAGTGTATTTTGATAACTGCACTGGTAGTTCCTACATCCACAGCGGTATATGGAATCGATTTTTATCTCTGGTATTATTCTTCTGGATGTAGTTCAACTTCCAACGACTGATTACACAGCTATTCAGAATGAACCGCTGGTTCTCCCTCTTCGGATGAGAGAAAGCTCAGGGCTCAGTGGTTGTTACTCTGATGCTAGGAAGAGTTGTAAACCTATATCTCCAGGTCGGTCGTCTGTTTGGTGAAAGTGATTAAAAACAGTTGATTTCACTCTAACGGTTTGAATATTATATTTAAATGATTCAGTTTTGATGGCGTCCTTCCGGCGGTCGATGAAGTAGTTCTTTTGTGTTTTCGAACCTTACAAAGTACTCTAGAAATCCCAGTATCACAAACCCGGGTCTGTTTTTGATCCACAATGAACACATCTCTGTTCCTCGAACAATATGGACGTAATCGTTGTTGAGGTTTATGCAATTTTTATCAGGACTTTTGTGTTTCCACTTTCCCTCAATCAGTGGAAGCTAGATTGCTTGAGTCCATGACGTCACTTAAAAGTTCTGCAAGCTCTGCAGTTTTGTTGAAGTACTTATTTTTGGGTTGGTATTACCTCAGTCAGTCTCAATTCTGGGTACATTGTTGACCCTGGGGAGACGTTTGTGAGACACTCGATAGGAGATCGTACGTGTGCAATTTAAGTGATAGCATTATGACCATCAACCCTCCGTTCATGCGCTCAACTTGACCATTACACTGGATCATAAACCGCAGCACGGCTAGTAATAACATCTTTCTCGAAGAAATTTGTTACTTCACCAGACATAAAAAGACCCACGATAAACCGGATAACTACATGGTATTTACTGGACTGGATACGTCTGATCATGCGGATGCGTAAAAATCCGCCACCGGTAGTACGTGGAATCGATTGTCGGCGCTAGTGGAAAAAGAAGAGTATATAGCGTTTGGTTGCTTGTCTGTAGTAGATGACTGGGGTGTCCGTTAAGCTTTGCTAAAGTTTCCCCTCTTCATCGAGAAATAAAAAATAGTCCTATTGTGGTGGTGTGTATGTACTACTTATTAAGTAGCTGATTACTAAAAACAGAACTATGGACAGTTGTGGATTTACAAACACCGCCCATGTCCAAGAGACGAAACGCAATAAGGTAAACGACGGCAGGCGAACCACACGACTGCTTTTCCGTCTGGATGGTGACTGTCTTCGAGTGAACAGGATTGCTGATTTGCAAAGAAGCATGTTTGTAACGTATGGTTGACTTTGTCGATATCCGAACGAGCTAGTTCATATAAATGAGCACTTACCCAGGGACGTCTTGCAGATTATAACACTATTACGCCAGACTAGCAACATATTAAACACTACAGTGGGGTTTCAGTCGTGTGTAGCGCAGGTGGAACGTGACGGTTAGTAAAGCTGATAGAAGTGACGTAAAATCTACTCGTGTTTTAAGCCCAAAGACGCGTGCTAATAGACGAAATTAAACCATCGATTTTCGAAGAAAAGTCATCGCTTCGGTAGATGTAGATGTTTACAGAGAAATAGATGACCAGGTAGGATTAGAGGGTTTTCACTTGTTTCATTGATCATCTAATGTCATATGTACGGCAAGAACGACTAAACACCCGAGAATGAATGCACTATTAAAACTGGTGGGTGTTTTTATGAAAGTCAGCAACAGGTTTTGCCTGAGTGTTAAGATCTGAACAGAAACGTTAGTCAATTCAGCTCATTCAAATAAAACAGTTCATATGCTGACGCGGGAAATGAAGTTTTGGGTCGAAAATGTCTCGACGTTTTTAGTGTCGTTACTGAATTGCAGTTTTACACGAATTGTTCAAATCACCGGTCGTTGACGTTTCCGGATTTTACCATATTGGTCTTTCTCATTCAACAAGGTGTGCACTATAAGGGCAGTTTCGTAGATTTGGATGCTGTATCGTGCTTTGACCCTTCCGTCGAATACCGGAAGAATTCAGCGAGTTGGTCAATGCAACGAAAGATCAAGGACGAGGCACAGCACAAACGGTCTATAATAATCCCGGAGAGCCATGAGAAACACTGTTCTTCAACACTCCGGGTTTCTCTCCGGAAGGTCACCCTGATCTGGTTTTCTGATGAAGCATGTCCTTGGTTAAAATTACTGTTTGCAACACTGAGTTTTCCAGTTCTGTAGGTGAGAATAGTGCTCATATGTGCCTCCAGATCTATCAAACCCACGGGTGATTTTTTCCATTCCCATCTGTTTTTTATCCTTTTCTTTTTTGCTGACTCATATCACTATGTCTGCTTCAGGGCGTGTCTTTTGTTTTGTTTAGCATGTTTCAGAAGCACAGGTTCTTCTTGTACCCGTAACCGAGTTAACCAGAGTCAATAACTGGATGGAACAGCACCACGATCTGAAGTTGTTTTGCCATCAAATTGTTGCCTTCCACTACACACCATGAATCAGTTTTATTTGTTTAATGTGTCAAGTTCTCGATCTTGTGTCGCCGTAGAGTTCGACTTGGCTATATGTATATACCTGTAGTTAAAGTGATGGTGTGTTACGTTCGTTAATTTTCGCTTACATGGGAAATATTCCCCTCAGTTATGCTGTTCTTGTTTGTTAATTAACGTTTACCAACCAGCGTCTGTCGGGTACTCCTGAGGTGCGTGGATTACTTCGCCTGGTAGAGCTTAAACATCAACCATCTACTCATCCGAATTTGTTTCTGTCTGATGAAAATCAAACCGTACCTGAGGAGCCGATACGTGATACCGATTCGTCCGTATTGGGGTGTTTTGACACTGGTAATGAGGAAAAATCTTCGCTCTGGTGGTCTTCGTATTCGGAATCGGCACGTAATCTTTCGGAGTGGGACGCACAACGAAATTCTCGGACCTCAGTGGGTGGTCTAGATCCCGTCACTGACAAAAATGAGCTGGCTTTGTGGTTGCAGTTGACCTACGAATTAGAGATGCAACACTATGACACAAGAAAAGCAGAGGCAGAAACCCGTTTGAATTCAATACGTCAGGCTGTAAGTTAAACCTAAATGGTTTAAACTCATATTAAGAAAACCTATTGCAATCCTTTTCAGATTGTGATATTAGTCCCACCATGATGTTTACGGATTTGCTTGTGGATAGCTACTGCAACGGTGTTTCCACCTTCGTACTTAATTCATGGTGTGATTTTCTAGTCTGTTGAAGTTCAATGAATGATATGTCGTTTATTATAACCAATTTTTTTTTATCGTGACAACTCATTCGTCTATCCTTCCCACCGTCGTCTTTTGTTCGTGTTTTGCTAAAAGCAGCGGACCAGAAAGTCCAGATTTGTTCCCCTCACAGTTCCGCTGATCTTGGTGGTTATGAGTCATAATAATATTTAAATATTTCTACCTCGTAATTACTCACAAATGCAGCACGTTTCATACCCCCACAGACCCATGTTACTCTCAGGTATAACCAGTAGCCATCACGCTGGCATTCAGACCATAAGACCCTGATATACCAGGAATGGTCACAGACCGAGTGGGGGTTCCCTTTCACCCAACGTGATCCACGGGGGTACATTCCTTGAATTGCACCTCACTTCCGATACTCAGTCTTCAACGGTCCATGATGAAAACACTCCTCGCTTTTGCGTACCTCAAAGTCGCATCTGTTTTATCGCTAAGGACTGACTGCAGTGTGCTCGTTTTGGGTACATTTCGCTACTTGTATCAGAATTGTGATGCTACGTGAGGCATGGTGATTTCTCGTTCTATTCCGTCACACAGGAGCAACGATTGCAATCACTTATCTTGAAGGAGCAAGCGGGTCTTCGCAATCTCTTTAATGACCCTTGGGACTCCACGTATTTTCTGTCACTGAATTTGTCCTTTATAAAGCCATAAAACCTTTAGTTACTTTGACCCGCTTGTGAATAAATAACCATGGCTCAAAGGGATTAAAAACGTCTTCTGTTGGGAACTTCCTCTATGTTTATGCGTGCTGAAATGATGGTTAAGTGTAATATTTGCTTATTTTAGTGCAAGCGATTGCATCGAAAACGGTACACAATCCTTGGGTCGGTCCGCCTCATCCACTCGGATGGCCTGGATGATTTGGAACGTCGCTTAGTTCAAGCGAAGTACGTTTTGCCTTTAACGATCTCACTGTGACTTTCCAAATCTCATTTCTTTTCTTCGTTGTTATGGCATTTCGCTATTGTGCACCCATTTCTAGTGGAGAACGTATGGGCTTCTTAGACAGAACGTGATTATGAGCGACCGTCAGCTCAGAGCACATCGCTCATTTGAAATCCTGCTGCGCTCCCAACGAAAGGTACTGTAGGGTGGTTGTGAGTCGAACCGCCGTCAGTCTTAACAATTCACTAAGCAGCACTTTCATTACACTCCCGTTTAACCGGTGGTCATCAAACGATGATCGTGGCGAACTGTAGACCCTTCTGTCCTGGGTTCAAATCCTGCCATCAGCCTCGAATTGACCGCTATCCCCTTCCTGAAAAATTGTTCAGTTATTATGTAGTAAGAAAGAAGTGATTATTGGCAATTTATTTCGTCGTTTGTTAGCCATTCTCGGCACTAAGGTGTGAAATACAACACAAGCACCAGTAGTTTAGCACTTCCATTCAAGTTTGTATTGGTCTGATTCTGCAACCATAGGTGCGCGCTGTGAAACTGTTATATCGCAACGCACGCACACACACACACACACACACACACACACTTGACACAAAAGGTATCAACTCACTGAGACTGAGTAATACAAATTGATTGGCGTTAAGGTGCCACACACGATGAAAGCTCACTGCCAATTAGATACACAACACAATGCCAAATGAACAAGCTGTACGGAAAACACAGGGCACGGGGTCTCGTAGACTCACGACACTGAACACGAGGCACAAAACCAAATAGGCACACGAGACACAAAACACAATCGCAGACGATGAGAGATACCTGCGGCCTCAAAGGATTAATGATACAACTGATCGCGTGGGTCGAGCCTCCTAGACCCGTGATTGCACAACAAAAGGGGTCCTCGGCTAACCTTCAACTTGAACTCAAGGCGCAATCTCCAGTGATGCTAGCGCACCCGCTAGCTGGAGTGAGAATTTAGACAACGGGGTACCATGCATTTATCAGTAATGATCAACACAAGTCAAACTGAGGTGTCTTACCTACCGTTTATATAGTCTGTACGAGCAACCTTGAAAAATCATGCATAAACCAATCAACGAAGTCACTTGGGCAGCAGAAAAACAATAGTTGAATGTTATCATGAAAAGAATCAAATGGTGGGGTAAAAACTGAATTTCGTACAAAAATGAAAATGCGAACTATTCAGAAACTGAATAGTTCTGTGGAAAGGTAATGTCACGGTTGAATTCTGTGGGTTCGAATGTATATGGAAGGTATCTTTTTCTGAATAGAAAGTCGCCCGATCGGAAACACCGAGAATTCTGATCTTGTCCCATGAGTGATCTTGCGGCGGATGTACAGGGTCCTCCTCAGCGGAGAAATGCCTTTGGTACATTGTCACCTGCAGCATTATGTCCTTTACTTAGTCATGATGGGGTTGACGAAATCAGCAACCTTGACGAACCTAGACGGTTGGCAGTGAAAATCCTAAGATCCATAAAGGGCTGATCGTAATGGGTGTGTCAGATAGCCGGATGAGCTGTTGACTCGTTGGTGAACGTATTCCATTTCTACCAGATGAGGTGCGCTTCCCAAAAAGTCCTAGCGTTTGCAGTGCCGTGAATACCTCCTCGGGATGGAGGCCCTGGGTTCTACAACATTTCTTTAGGGAAGCTGGACTCACCGACTCTGGTTCCTTCTACCTGGTTTTCCTCACCTACCCAGAGAAACGGCTGTTGGGGCTCACAATGATAGCTGGAAGGTAGATGAAAACGAATCTTGAGGACTGCTCCGTGTTAACCAAGAAGATCCATGGTCAAAAGTCACCCGGGATGTTCCTGTTCTAGTCGATCTTTCGTCCTGCTATGTGATTTTATTCGTAAGTTCCTGCATTACACGCTGCTTGCTTGTTTTGTCACAAAGTCGTGAGTTCTTAACGAACTGTGGATTTTGGTCAATATTTACTTGTCTACTCTTACACGACTATTTGCTCAAGGGTGTGTCGGCTCTATGAATGGTCTCACAATTATCCATGAAGATGATCGCGAATGGTGGTGCGATACGATGTCCCTGGCACGGTTCGGGGGTTTAGTGCTACTTGGTAAAGTAGTCCGGAGTAAAAGAGAGACTAACATTGCTTTATCCAACTTTTTGTTCGAGATTGAACCTCTAGTCTTTGCACACCCAAGTGTAGGCTGCAGGATTTTACAGACGGTTCAGTGATCAGTATCGCGATCCATTCACCTCTTCTGGATAACCTTGTCCAGTGAATACAACAGGACAAGGAGTGGTGGTTTTATTTGGTGGTGGGCAGCATGAGCAACGTCACGGTGCAATCCACATACTTTTGTGGTGTTTGAAACTAAAGAACTCCAGCCGCGCGAAAACCCACCAAGTTCGCAGCCGCTTATTCAAGGAGCCTGGGCCTGCCCTATTCATGGCTAAATACCAATTTAGTGACCGTTTCGTTATCTGCTAAATAAGGATGCGCCCGGTAACACAACTCTGTTGTGGCGTGTGATGCGGTTGGCGGGGGATCATTTAGCTTCGGTTACCGGGATTGTATGAATGAAGTTATGTACGCACTGAGACCTTCGATCCTCAGCACAACCAGTTCAAAGATTGCTCGGTCCTGATGGGCAATACTGTATCCATCACTTTCAATTTTGGTTGAAAGACTTCCAAAAATTTGCACGAATACTATGGTATTTTCCGAAGTTTAAGAGCCTTGCACCGTTGTTTAATGTAAGTAATATTTTACCGTATCCAGATGACAGGACCAAATTTTCCCGAAAGTAAACGATCGGTTTCGCGGTTGTTGCTGCTCGTCAGGTATGCGTACCCGGTGCTCTCCTACCCAGTCATCCCTATACTTGCACCGTAGTTTTTAAGCCCTACAAAGTTGTTAAGCTGTGGCGCAAGACTCTGAGGCTACGGAAAATGCTACGTTTGTTTGTCCGATGGGAATTTCGAATATTACTCGTCAATGTCAATGATTTTCTATTTGCATTATACCAGATTCATTTTGCATAGATCGTACCGTTTGGAGATTCGAAAGCGTTCGATGATATGATGGGGATAATGTTGAAACCGTTATGTGAAAGGAAAATATCTTTATTTATTTTCACTCCATACCTGTTCAAGAATCGGTTTGGAGCAGCTACAGAATGAAATTCGGGAACGTCATTTACGTTGGACTCGTATTGAAACACTGTTGGGCCTAAAGTTGCGTAACAATCTGGGTGTACCACGCACTCAGCAACTTTTGAACTCAGCCATCGGCAATATACACACATTTTCCGCGGAACAATCAGTGATGGATCATGGACCAGAGTTTAATCCTGAAGAAACTCGTGTCCCCGATGGAGAACAAATACAGCGTAAGTTGATTCCCTATCCATTTGTATACATGGTTTTTATGTCAACTTCGTGCTTTCCGTGATAATGTAATTCTTATCTGTTACAGCTCTTTATTGGATATCTTTGTCAAACGAATGAAACTCACTGGATAGTTATTTGTTTTCGATTCCTCTTTTTTCGTACTAAGTCCGTCTTAAAACGGCTTTTATAATCGCCTGTCCTTCCTAACATTCACTGTGCTAGGCTGCCAGAGCGGATTGGTTACCTCCGTCTGTTTTCAGAGATGGTGGCTCAGTGTTGTCTCTGGACTTGACAAAACTCGATTTGATATGGGAGAAGGAACGAGTTCCAAAGGGTTGGTGTGAATCGGTGATTGTGTCGCTTTATAAGAAAAATGACAGGTCCTCATGTGAGAAGCACAGGGGAACAAGTCTGGTCAGCATTGGATCTAAACTGCTCGTTGGTATTATTCTCTCACCGCTCATCTAACGCTCGCGAACAGTGCTCGCGCGAGAATCAAGCTGGGTTCAGACCTGGTCGAGGTTGGGTTACTCACACCTTCTACAAGCCCATCATCTCTGTTTCTCTTGGTTCGAAAGCGACGTTTGACTCAGTCGACCGCACAGTTCTCTGGCACTGTCCCTTGTTGAGGAGTGTACCAGGGCAATTCATTTTCATAATGCCCCTGTGTATAAATGGCCTAAGCCGAGTTCGGGCTTACGGTGACCTTTCACCCGTGTTTACCTCGAGAATTTGTGTCCGCCTGGGTTCCCCTCTCTAGCCCTTTCTCTTTAACTGTGTGATTCACCGTTTTGTCATGTGAGGATAGTTGAACTGAACTTTTCCCGGGTGGAAAAGCGTCAAACCTCGAAAGGCGGACGACATAGCTATTTAAGGCTTTCCTGGACAGCTTGAATAACTGTACAGCGATATTCAGTATACATTTTGCACCTAGCTTTTGTAGGATTGGGTATTTTATTATTATTACATGCTTGCGCATGAGTGCAGTGGAAGGGCCATACCCCACAGTCTCAAAGGGCCATTGTACTATTAGGGATAACTGGCCAACAGACCCTGAAACTTGAAATGGACAACCACATAAGGTCACAATAGGTGAGGAGTGGTAACGAGCCGGATGACAATGGGGATTAAGGTCTAACATCAAACTGACCGGTGATGGCGGGGATTCAAACCTCCGAAGCGGTAATTAAATGTTCTAGACAACTCGACCACTACCGGTCCAACATGAAACTCTTCGGTATCTGGGGTTACTATAAACCGAGTAGATAAGTTCTATTGTCTTGGCAGTTGCATTTCACCCAGAGTTGGGATATCGGATGAAGTGCCTTTGCGTACACCGAAGGCTTGTTTGTCATTTGCCAACCTGGGTCATTTGTGGCACTGATATAACATCCGTCGAGTGTACCTGTAACAGTAAGGTCAGCTCTATTTTATGGTTCAGAAATATGGTCACTGTGAGTGGAGAAAATACGAAGATTGTCAGTATTTAAACACCAAGGTTTTCGTAGCATTGCTCAATCTGGTGGGAACATCGTACATCAAGGCTGGGATTCGGTAGAGTTCTAGATACACGAGCGAAATCATTGGATGAAGCGCTTAAGCTCATCAGACCAGGGTGGTTGTGATGTTCGTTGCGCATACCCCGGATGGGACTCTTCGGTGTGCATTGTTCGCTGAAACGAGTTGTGGTTGGAAGATGAGAAAGGGTGGCCAGTCCATGACATGGAAAAAGGTAATGAAAAGCCACATGTCAAATGATAGACACGTGTTTTGGTGCTGGAAGCGGAAATATAACAGCCAGATTCACTGAACAACTGGGAAGGGTGTGCCAGAGAAATTCATTGCCATCATAAATTCCGTTTACATGAACAGCCGAAACCAACCATCGAGGTGTAATTGGTACTATTAGCAGTCGCCGTTTAATGTCGCAACTGGTGAACGTTTGCGTCGTTGATCTTCATGTTGAGAAAACGGGATTTTTATGCGGACGTTTGTGACGAACAGGTGCAAATATTTTCAGTAACAAAAACGAACAGTTGGAAATGTCATAGTTTAAACCAGTGATTTTGATCACATCATATGCGACTCATGCTTATCCACTTTACTGAGGCCATCTTTCGGGATGGAATTGTGGTTGTTCATATCAAACAATGTTTGTTTCTGGGGTACGTCTTAAGAATCAGATTAAAGTCGTGTTGAATGGTGCCACAAGTTTTCTCTCCATGAGCTCAGCGACCACGACTGAGCTGTCAAACTCGACCTCGTGACTTGTTTGCATATATTTGTTTCATATCTATGAATGTGGATCGTCGCGTCGCGAGGCTTGTCTATGCCTAGTTGTTTGCTTAGTTGACACGTATTTTTCATTGTACCCCGTATACTGGAGGACGTAAACCACATGATTAACTTCGCTGTCCCGTGCAGCCTTTTCTTTTGAAAAGCAGTATCCCCGGGGATAAAACTTTCACGAAGTCAAATTAATGTGTAGTTTTCTGTTGGTCTGGAATGCTTTCAGTCTGCAGTGATATGAAGCGATCTACCATTCAACTCATCACAGTTTGCTGCTTCAGTTTCAATTTCTCCATGTACCTACTGTCCTTTTAATTGTTGTTCTAGTGGTATCCGGTTTGAAGTGGTATAAATCTAAGTACTAAGAGCTAGTAGACAGGTGTGACTAGTGCAGACTACATTCATATGAAATCTGACGCCTACAGTTTACCAAGCTAGGAGATTGCAGGAAACTGAGGTGTGTGGTTTTTTGACTAAGTAGCTTCAAATTGAGTGTTTTACGTACGACCTTTGAGGGTTGCAGCTATTTGTGGATATCTTTAAACATGAACAACCACTCAGTGTCCGTTCTTAAAGTTCTTGTCCGGTCTAAAATTCATGTGTTTTTGAAACATTTTTTAAATCTTCCAGCTAATGCTCAGCTGATGCTCAAAGAAATTGAACGTTTGCCGTCTCGCACTCCTTCGGGTAAAGGTCAAATGCCGCGAAATTATTCTTTTGTGCGCCCTTTTGCTGCACTTTGGAGAAAAAAAGTTGGTTCCCGTCTGCGTACCTCTTCTCAAGCCTCGCACTGAAACCCCGTTGGTTTCTCCTAATTCTATGAGCAACGTCTGTCCCATGACTTAACAGGTTATCCTAATAATTGACCGTCATTTGTCCGAAATCAGTGTACCATTCCATTCAGTTCTTTACGGAACTTGGTTTTGTGATCTTTCTTCCACATTTTTCGGTGTGAACTGTTCAGTCCCGTCGTCTGAGTCTATCACTTCACGGTATTTATTTATTTTGAATTTGCATTTCATCCATAGAATCATTATTCCATTCCTTTACCCAAATAGTTTTTGTCATAAAACGGTCCTAAGTTAATTTTTATCTACCGACAATTTAAGAGAGCGGGTCTCTCATTGCTCACTTCGCGTTTTGATCCTTCATTTCATTATTATATAAATTCATTGACCAAAGTAAAAGCTTGATTGTTTTAACCGCAGTTAATTCCTGCCCGCGGTTCTAGTTTGGTGGTAAGAAGCAAACCCAGGCAGCGCAGTATTTAGTTAACTGACCAGAAAGTCACCAGTTTTGATCACTTGGTCAAACTCGATGTATCTGCTTCCCTAGACATTCTCGTGGCCTGCGACTGTGTAGATAGGACCAACCTGCGGAGCTGTTTGTTGGGAAATAAAGTACCTGAAACGTGTGTCTCCTCAAAGAGTTCTGTCGATACACCTCACGACCGGTCAGGGCCTAAGGCCAGTTTTCACCAAACTTGGCCGTCTCCACTGGTGCACAAGACCGTCCTGTATCCTCGTTTCTGTTAAATTTTGCCATGGATGGTGTTCTGCAGAATGCCTTATCTGGTACACTAAACAGTGAAGCTGAATTTCTCTCAGGGAAATCAGTTTTCGACTCAGAAAAAAAAACCGATGATATCGTTTGCACCACGACGAGAGTCCGCCTTGGTGTGGTGTGATGGCTTGCGTGCCTCCATGACCCAAAGGGCTCTGCAGGATAGCTTCCCTAAGCCGAAGATGCAATCATGCCTGACAGGTCGATGGGTAGAGTCCAAACGAAGTTCAATTTATGAACAGTCTGGTTCTGGTCACCAGGCTAATAAAGAGGACACTGTTTCAAATACCACACAGCAGCTTCTCGACAACAAATGGCGCATGTTTAGGCATATCACCAGTAAGGATTAAAAGGATCGGCTTTTGTGAATGCCTTTTAAATACCGGAAGTGATGCTTCACTGACAACAGCGGGTTTGGAAGAAGTAAATCCTAGCCACTTCAACAATACTACTGGCTTTTTTATCAAATACACCAATCAGATGTTATATTTTCTCGTTTTTAGTGTAACTCGATTCTCTTTTATATATCATTTTTAAACCCCACTGTAGTTATGGTTACCAACGTTCGGAAACCCGACCCAGAACCATCCGCATTGACTGTGTTCTTAGACGTCCTCCAGTTTTCTATTGATGACCCTCAACTCTGATTTCGAATGCCGGAAGCAGAGTTTGAAAATAGGATCACAAGTGAACGTGCTCGTTGCCTGTAGACTAGTGACCATTTACCCCGCGACATCTTATCCAAGGGATACAGTTGGGTAGAAAAAAGCCCTTTGAATG
The DNA here is from genome assembly GCA_948099385.1 of Fasciola hepatica. Lineage (NCBI taxonomy): Eukaryota > Metazoa > Platyhelminthes > Trematoda > Plagiorchiida > Fasciolidae > Fasciola > Fasciola hepatica. Next base: position 1,345,833 of record CANUEZ040000025.1, read on the forward strand.
ACTGAGAGAAATGCAGCAACAGGCAGTGCACCTTTTCAGGAAACAGTCCTCAGTTATCAGGGCAGCAACTACCGTCTAACATTCAGGCGGTGCTCGAGGTTTTCGATAATCTTGACCTCGCAGAAGCGGGAGAAGTAGCAGACAGTGTTATGGAACGGTATCATCCCAAAGTTATTGCCGAGAAAAAATCGAGTAGCCCTTTGATCACAGCTACCACAGTAAGAACACACTCGAAGACGCCCTGATAGCTGCTTTCGTACGGGCTTTCAGATGTTTCCCGCCCTTAGTTGTTTGCCCTGTAGAGATCATCAACCCTATCACAACCCTGACCAACGTGAACGCCTCAGAAGGCCCCTCTCTTGATCGCTACTTTAGTTTATTGTGACGCTGATCGCTCTGAGGAAATGAACGTTTTCGGTACATTTTATATTTATTTTCTCGATGAGCTTGACTGATGCTTGGTAACGACTGTATTGTCTTTCATCAGTTGCGTACGGTTACTGAACTAACCGCGGGGTTTCTGTCAACCTCGCTTTTGACACATCTTCGGTTTTCGACGATTGTACGCGCGCGACCCGCCTCTTGCTTCGCCGTTTCCACCGTTTGCTTTCCTTGTATTTCTCTCATCGGTACTATTTTGGTGCCACGATATATGGAACGCACTATCGCATCTGTCCGATTGAGGCATTTCGTTCGTAATTCGCTTCGAGACCCAGTGGAAGACCCATTCGTAAGCTGCTGTTCGAACGTCTTCCATAAATCCATTCCGATCAGTATTTACTCTAAACAAACTGTGCAAGAGTTACGAGCACTTCGATATATCCAACGCTCACTGTGTTCCGTCCAATGAGTCCACCAGGACGTCAATAAACGCGATCGTAACTTGTAAAATCAGTAAACGAATCACGACCAAGTCCCTCAAAAGATAACAGAAGTCAAATAGTTGAGGTCGTAATAGTGGTGTGTGCCCAAATGACAATAGCGCGAGCGTAACACGCTGCTAAATGGCAGCCAAAGTAGCACGTCCTTGTTCACACGTTTGTTTATAACAAATTGCGACCAGGACTGGGCGGTCTACAGATCCGTCACTCCAACAGGTAGACTGTTCCAATTGTTCACTACTCTACTGCCAAGGAAGTGCGATCTGGTTATCAACCTAGCTCGAAATTTTGTCAGGTTCTTCTTGTGTACCCTTGTTTGAGAATCTAAGACCACTTGGAATAGATTATCCGGCCTAAGACCAGAAAAAACATTGCAATACCCTCGACGTTTTTACGAGATCTCTTCCAAGGCTTCTCCTTTCCAACGAGGAAAGTTACAGGGTCTCTGTCCATACATATTACCCCTCTACCCTTCAACTATTTGCGTCGCAAGACGTTGAACTTTCTTCAGGCAGACGGCGTCTTTTTTGTGGAAGGGTGACCAAGTTTGCATGTCACCTAAGTGAGGTCGTACTATAGCCATGTAAATAGATATGCATATTTCCGGCTTCCAGCACCAGAATGCTGATCACAGTTTAAAGAGCTCACCAGGAGCTCGTTATTTTGCGATCAGCATTGTCGATGAATTCCATTCTCGATGAAACTTTCTTCTCCCTAATGGGAACAAAATTCACTGTTTCATGAAGTTTATCGGAATGGATTACCTGGGGCTTATTGTCATTCTCTAGAAGAATGACATTTTTCCTTGGTCATCTCTCTCGCTAACCGACTATATCAGATTGCAGAGCGTGGTGGTCGTTAGGCATAACTGATTCCCAGTCTCTAGATAGTTACGGAATTTTTCCGGAAATGTGAATGAGTTTCGTTCACTAGCACCCGACAGGACAACAAACTACTCCTCTCCGTATTACCGGAAGGCTGAGAAGCTGGTTATGTGTTTGATCTCAACGAATATCGTAATGAGGGTGGGTGGTGGGGGTCTGAGCGATGGAACCAAAGTTCACTGTAGGTCGAAATGTTATCCTACAAAGTCTATCGGACAAGGTGACATTTGTCGGAAGATGTTATCGGCCGCTTGACTCGCCAGATCATTTTGACGTTGTGGTGGCTCTTTGCTGTCACCAAATCCATTTTGAAAGCAACTGCGAGCTTAGAGCTTAAGCGCACCTTGTTTATGAATAAGCATCTGCACCTAGGTCCACTATAGGAATGAAAGCCGTCCCTCAGAAGCACATCCGATTCCGTTACCCGATCTTCCACTGGCTATAGGTAATCTTTCTCGAATCATTCGTCATAGTAACATAAAGTGGCTTATAGTCAGATATGTTTGTACTTCAGAGTACTTTTCCACATCCCGGACATATGGGACTATTTCAGGAGTCCTGTAAGACATTTAAGTGGTTTTCATCAGTCTTGCATTGAGGTACGTAACTAGTCAAGCAGAATTTTTCCAGTCCTTTTGATAGGTCAGGAATTCAGGTAAGCCCCGGTTCCTTTAATTGACTGGTTGTTTGAAGTCTGTTTGTTTAAGTCGACTTGCTGCTGTCCTACAAAGGGTCATTGCCATATTTTTTCACTCAGCTCTGGAAACAAGGCGCACTCTGGCTTGTCAGCTCCAGTCATCAGCTCGTCTAGCCTCCCAGCTCTACAGGAAAACCAATATAGCTACAAAACCCATGAACGCCTATTATTTTGCTCATTTCATTCGTTGGACGAAAATAGCGTCTGCATATACCGTGCGTGCACCCTAATCGTGATTGTCATTATTTGGAAAGACTAATCGCTTTATCTCATTTGTCTCCCAGGCTTTCCCTAAAACAAATTATAATGTCTGCCCAGACACTATGAAGACAGTTCGTGATAGCCTTCTGATAATCATTAACTTTTCCTCTAATTAGTAAGATGGAAAAAGTCCGAGTCGCAGCGGGAATCAGTTTCGTTTATTTGTTTAAAATATTATTGTTTATCTGAACTTTTGCTGCCGATCACGGTGACCATTGGACCTTTGCACGTACACGCTACAGGCACGCTCTCGCGATACACGCTAATTACTTCCTCTCTATTTACGGTGTTCTCCATTTCGTGGGTCGTGGGAGGCAATGTTCTGGTTATCGCGTCGGTGTCATGCGAAGCAGTACAGTGACGCCCGGGTAGTCCGCCCATAGTGAAAAAGACTAACGAAAGCTTTGAATGAGAAAACAACGTGGTAAGGTTTTACACGACCTTGCTAATGGTTGAAGATGACATGATGTTTACGGTGCGCAGTTTGCTAAATAAATATTATATAATCCTGTTTTTGTTATCACAAATCATAAACGAACAGCTTTACTTGCGGAAACGATGTTTACCAAAAAGGTGTTCTAATTAAAATTATCGCTTTTTATTCAGTTGGTTTGGTTTGCCTCAAACATTGTAATAATTAACATTACGTTAATCACTTTGTAATTATTAATTAGAAAATCAGTTTAATCGGTCATCCCCTGTTTCATTGTCCAATCTACGCACTGGTGGTCGCATTCAGTCTCGCATACTACTTTTATTCAGATATCTGTTGGATACAAAGAACAGCTAATTATTGAAGAAACAGGATGACTTATACCATTGCATCCTTTGTTCATAGTATCATATAACATCAGGCAGCGGTGTTTCCTGAATTTATCCCTTTGTCACTCATTTACTTAATCGACTTCTCATTATATTTGAAGAATACCTCTATTAGAATAATTCTATTAGTAACATTGAATAGACGCATTCCCTACAGGGAAATAAATGCTAAAGTCTTCTAATGAATTATTGCACAAGGCAATGAATAAAACTGCATTGTCTATTTGCACAGTTCCCTCATATCAGCCTTAATTCCACAGTTTCGTTATGAATACATGTTTAGTCTGCAGTGACCTCGATCGTGCTGAGAAAATGATCGTTTTCCGAACACCATTTTGGATTTATTTCCTCGACGTTCTTTTCCAACGCTTGGTTTTGACCTCACCGTTTTGTTCGGTTGCGTGCGTTTAACTGAACTGACTTTTCCGAGGTTTCTGACGACCTCGTTTTTGAATCACTTTTACTTTCGGTTAGTCGCCGGCTATACACGCACTCGGTTCACTTTCTGCTTGCCGTGGTATTCGTTCGTATTTCGTGTATTTCTCGTGTGGATACTGTTTCGGTACCACGATATACAGAATACACTTTCCCATCCGTCCATCCACTCGAGTCTCCTCCATTCCTTCGATGGAGGGGATTTCGTTTGTAATTCGCCGTGAGATCGGATAGAAGACACGTTCATAAGCCGCGCTTGGACGTCTTCTATAAGTCCAATTGGTCCCTGTCGCTCACGAATGGAATAGCGTCAACTAGCGTGATATCCGTGTAATTTATGACCGTGGGACGGAGATTAGCTTGATTGTACTTGATAATCTATTCACACTACAGCCTTCTAAAATAACTTAGTTGATTGATTTTGTAGAATCCAAGAGCCGATTCTAATGCTATAGAGTGCTTTTGGTGTCCAGACCAATATGAGAGCTACACCCAACGTCAGAAAACAAAATCCAACCAATAGTATGACTTATATGCGTCTAGGTGCGGTACTTCATGGGAATAATTATTACAAGTTAACGAACTGTACAGACCTGTTTCGTGGCATTTTCGAGGGTGTTTACCGGGCTCTTAATATCAAAGAAACAGTGCGGAAACAATCAACCACAATCTAGGGGCCAGCTGGCCAATTCAACCGACTACAGTTCCGACTGCCTAACAAGGCCAACTAGCTTGGCAAAACCGTAACATTGGTCTGAGAGCCGCACGCTGTCTATTCAGAGTTTGGGGGAAGGAAAACAAGTCGGGCGAGCATAGCTGAAAGGGGTCGAACGGGCTAACATGGGTCACATCTGTCTGAAAGGTCACGGGCGCAGGGCGTGCATGGAATAGCTTGTGAGTTGTATGTGTGCGTGTGCATATGTATGTACTCGTGCGTCTTTGTATGTGCGTGAGAGAGATAATCAGCCAGATCAGTAACGAGTCCCACAGGAAATCGGTCATAAAGGAGATGAACAGTGGCCTAGTTCTGGAGTCTATGGCGACTTGGAATAGACTAGCTGGTCTAAGGCCAGAAAAGCCCTTCATTACCTTGAACGTTTCTATGAGATCCCCTCGACGTCTCCTCCTTTCCAACGAGAAAAGATTCAGGTCACAGAGTCTCTGCTCGTAAGTCTTACCCCTCTGCGCTTCAACCATTCGCGTGGCGAGACGTTGGACTTTCTCGAGGCAGGCGGCGTCCTTTTTGTAGAAGGTTGACCAAGCCTGCACGCTACCTTCTAAGTGAGGTCGTACTATAGCCATGTAAATAGGTACGAATACCTCCGGCTTCCGGCAAGACAAAGCTGATCGCAGTCTAAAGAGCTCCCCATGAGCCTTATGTGCAGCAGAATTGCATTGCTCCGACCATTTGAAGTCACTGTTCATGATGACCCCCAGGTCTTTAACCCTACTGACTGCCTCTACGGTGAACAGCCCTTGATCATGAGCCACAGTTAGGCTCTCTGTTGCCCTTGACAACAAATGGCTTTTTTGAGCGTTTAGAGGTAAGTCCAACTTGTATGCCCAGTTCAGGACGGTACCTATTTCCCTGCCCAAGTCCGCTCTACCCTGAGATCCAACAATCTTCACATCATCCGCAAAAATAAAGCTGGGCGATTGAAGAGTGGATGCTAGGTCAATAATAAACAACAAGAATAGGACCGGGCCAAGGACGGATCCCTGAGGTACACCACTGGTGACGTTCACCAAACTGGAGCACCTGTCCCCCACTTTGACGTAAAACGTCCTGTGGGAGAGGAAGTCCTCCAGCCACCTAAATACTGGCCCACCGATGCCAAACATCTCCATCTTGCATAGCGAAAGACGATGATTAACGGAGTCGAACGCCTTGCTAAAGTCGAGGTAGCATACCTCAACTTGCTTACCTTCGTCCAGTCGTCGAGTTACTTCATCTAAGAAGCACAAGAGATTGGTGAGGCAAGATCTATTTTTCAGGAATCCATGCTGCGCCGGGCTCAGCATGGAGTGCTGCAGTAAGTGCTGGCAGATATGGGCACGGATGATCTTCTCAAGGACTTTACAGAGAATGCTAGTTAGGCTTACCGGTCGGTAGTTCTGCGCATCCGACTTGGGCCCACTCTTATGTATTGCCACGACTGCCGCGACTTTCCAGTCCTGAGGCAGCTTACCCTGGTCCAACGTGGATCTGTACAGTCTGCATACCGATGGAGCTATGATATCCGCCAACGGCTTGATGATAGCTGGATGAATGCCATCTGGGCCCGCTGACTTGTGGCTGTTTAACTCCTGTAGGTACCTACGCACGCACTCCTCTGAGAGATCTAGCTCGTTTAGCTGAGGAGGATGCACCAGGGCCAGATCTACTCGTACCCCACTATCTATCCTATGTACACTACCAAAGTATTCCCCCATGTCGTCTGCTTTGCCCTGGTCATCAGTGACAATACCATAGTCTCTAGTGGATAGCGGACCTACGGCATTTCTTGTTGAGCCTTTAGATTGTACATAGCTGTAGAACTTCTTCGGCTGTTGTCTTACAGACTGGGCCAATTTAGCTCAAATTCCCTTTAAGAAGTTTTCAAAAGGCTTACAGTCTCGTTTCTCAGCTTCGTATAGCGGTTCCAGGCTAGCTGACTGCCGGAAGCTTTGTACTGGTTCCAAGAGCGGTTTCTACGTCTGATGGCCTTGGCTATTGTAGCCTTCCACCACATGGGTTTGCCCTCCCCACTCCTTCGTTTGAAGGGTGCGAACTCTTCCTGTAGGGCAGTCAGGGATCCCTTTATGGCCTGCCAGCGCTCCTCCACAGTAGCCTCCTCTGGCGCGTCCCAGGTCAAACCCATCGCCCTATTACGAAGCCTATCTATGTCCATACTACGGAAATTCCTAATCAGCCTTGAGGGTACCTTCGGTTGCCGCATGCATAGAACTACTTTGACACACACGTGGTCACTCTTTCCCAGCGGTGCACAATAATGCAGTCCAGCCACATCGTTGGGGAAGTTCGTTATAGCTAGATCCAGCAAGGATGGAACGCATCCAGTCCTATATCTGGTATTCTCCTTAATATGCTGATGCAACGCATTATCATGCAGCCATTCTAAGTAGGTTTGCTCCTCCGATCCCGGCAAGCAGACCTCAGCCACCCAGTCGATGTGCGGAAGATTAAAGTCACCCACTATGAGGGTCTTTTGTGCGTCCTTAACTAGTTCAGTCAAAGTCCGCAGCAAACAAACGTCCTCTTCGTGGTTTGTGCTTGGTGCCCTGTAGACACAGACGACGTTAACCCTTCTGCCTGGAAGGATGATCGTAACGGCGCATAGCTGGATATTGCGAGTGCACATCTTGGTCTGGGACTCAAGGTGGTTTGCACCTGACCTAACGATGATGGATACTCCACCACCAAGGCGATCTTGTTCCCGATCCTGCCTGTAGACTGCAAAACTGTTACTTATTAGGCCTGGCACATGGTCTTCCTCAGAAAGCCACGTTTCCGTTATGGCAACTATTGGTGCTTTCTGTTCGTCAGCGGTTTTGGCAAGTTCCGCCCATTTGTTTCTATTACTACACGCGTTAGTATATAACACCACCGCGTTTGCTCCGTCGCCTAGGTGTCTTTTGTTATTCATTCCTGACTGTTTCTCAGGCGCAACGCCTGAGATGATGACCCGTTTTTTGCTTCGGATGACCCCACTGGGGTGCATGAAGCCGGCTGATGGTCCAGAATTTCCGACGACTCCCAATCCATCCCTATAGGAGTGGCCACAACATCCAGACTGGCAGGGGTCGCGCTGTCATCTATCTTCGGACAGTACTGCCAATTCTCGTCTTCCAGCGCATCTTCAATTACAACTATTAGCGACCCCGCACGTGGCTTCTTTACTATTGTCAGGGTCGGGGCCTGAGAGCCGAGTACGGCATTCCGCTGAACTTTTAGGTTTCTCACCAGCGCCCTGGCTGGTCGAGCAAGGTTACCTCCCGGGGCTAGACCACCAGGCTTTACCCTATGCTCGTCCGGCACAATCTGGTATCTGCCCTTGGTAATCTGAGCTACTACCGCTGCCCTCGCCAGTAGTCTATCCCGGGTAGCCTCATCAGCAAACTCCACCAGTATTGGTCTCGCACGAATTTCGCCTTTGGTCCCTAGTGGTGACTTCCATATCCCCGCTCTGTGCACCCTTCTTAGAGTAGGAAGGTACGGAACACCTGCGATTCGCAGTATGTCGCAGACCCTCCTCCTGTCAATGTCTCTCCTGGCCTTTGATTCCCTTATAACGGGTTCTTCCTGGTTTAGGATCAGAAGCCTGTGGCTTGAGACCCTGCCCATCGACAAGATCTGCCTCTGCAGGTCCTTCATCTTGTTTTCTAGTACCAGAAGAGCAGGGTCATCCACCCTAGCCAACCCATCTTTCGCTCGCTGACAGTCGCCCTTCTTGTTGACCTGCCTCACCCTTCTCGGCTTCTGCTCCGTCCACTGGCCCTCGTCGGTCTGCTTCAAAGGAGTTGAGGCAGCGACCGCCTGGCAAGCTCTCGGAGCTGGTCCATTCGCTCGGATGATTGTCCTCTCGGGTGTTGATACTACTTCCGCAAACGTCTTACTACAACCTGCTTGCGGTGGTTTGGGCTTACAACCGAGGTACTACTTGGTGGACGTTGATCCTGCCCTTGGGCCTGCAGTTTAAAGGCCAGACTGGCCGCCTCCTTGCAGGGGGCACAGACCCATTCAGCCCATGAGTTTTGTTTATAAAGGACATAGATGTCCTTTGCTATCCCTGAACACCTTGGGTGAGCCCATCTCTTGCATATCTCGCACTCTATACCATTTATCACTCGTTTTCCGCACTTGGGTGCTAGACACGGGTCGGAAACGCGTGTCATACCGAAAAACCCCCAAAACGAGGGCGAAAACAACTCAAGTGCTCTTCACCCAAACACAAAATACGCACTCTGACAATAGCAGGTAACTCCCGCTAACACAAAAAACAAAAACAAAAAGCAAGGTTAGAAGCGAGGAAAGATCGCCTCAAAAAAACACCGAACACTACTCGGCAATACTACAAGGAGAATAAAAATATTCTCCGGATTAAGCGCACCTGAAATGCAATTATGATACGCTCAGTATTGTGAATTAAACTGGGTTAATTCACAAAACTATTCAAAAACTCAATTCAAAGACGAGAGCACTATGAATTCAAACCACGCGGCACTTACACCAGGAGGGCCCATATTGGTTGATATATTACCAACATCGCGGTAGGAGTACGTCAGTAGCATTGCACAATCGCTGCGCGCTCAAATGAACCATTTTTGGCATTTCAATTATCAAGTTCCGGTAGTGGTCATCACCTCAAGCGGACAGTCCGGAGCGTTTTATCGCAGGAAGGCAAAGTCTAACTACTTCTGTCGTTATCAGTGGCATGTATAGAAATTCGACCCCCTAGGAGTGGGCGCACTTCCTTTGAACACACGCAATTAGGCCACAACTTTTTACGGCACTTTTGCTAGCAGGGATCCGCAAGGGAGAGCTAACCAATAATTTCGCACACACCGTTTGGCGGGATCAATTAACTTAATTCAAATCAAAGCTCATTTTCCGAAATAGATTGATATATTAGGAAAAGCAGGGTGCAATACGTACATTGAATTGTAGTAACCATTTACCACCCCACGTCTTCGTATTGTTGTCCGTCGGGCTGTTTCTATGGAGGGAAACTGTTGAAAACAGAGTTTTTCATAACTAATCCTACGTAATTCGGCTAACAGGCTTTTGGCAGCACGTTGTGCTTGTAGCTGCCTGTAATTTCCGACTTTCTCCATCGTCTTCAGCGTCCCCTGGAGCAACACTCCTTTGTTGTGCTGAGGCCCTAATGTAAAACAACTACAAGCATCTTTCTAAACGTCACCACAGCGCCATGCAAAAAGGCTGCCAATAAATCTTCCACTCTGACACGGTCTCACCTGATTTGGAGTGTCTTGGAAATATATCAACCAGATCTAGCCTCGTCCCTTGGTACTCATCTCAACCATCCCGATCGGCACGATGAACGGTTATCTGGCTGAGCTGAACTGAAAAAGCTGGCGATCACGGGCTATTTAGCCCTCACGCCCCGATCACAAAACAGTGAAAACTGTGATTTTGTGTCGTACCTTTTGTTGTTTTTAATTTCCAGTGCAAATACCCTTTTGCCATTTTTTTTAACACACCCCTGCGCCTATCTTAGTTTGCTAACGTATTCTCAGATAGTGTCGAAATTAACTTGTGGTACCATATAAACTGACTAGTATACCACGTGCACACTTTAGTGTGGCTGATTCCCCGATTGTGCAGAGGCAGACAGCAGGAGTGCCATGTTTCATGTGAGGATGTATAACAAGCAAAAAGCAGTCGGAAGGTCCCCAGGGGTAGACACTTAAATGAATGATGGGCTGAGCAATCTATTCTCCACTCTTGATAGCGGGCTATCTCGGCGTGTGCTCGAGCCTTGACGGTAAGGGTGGCATCAACTCAAGGGCCATTTTTTCTAGGCGTGACACTGAGTGCGGAACTCCCGAGGCGTAGTTCGAAATATCCCTGAGTCCACCCCTCCTCGAGTTGGCACTTTAACTTATCTTTATGGGTAGCCCACTTGTCATTGACCGACTGACCTGTGCACCAGGTTCACGAGGATTAACGGGCCTGGTTTTCGTAGTTTTTGAGTGGCCAGGGTACTGTCGTCAAGTTGACTGCTCAGAGTTGAACAAGAGTCCTCGAAGGTTGCTATTCATGTTTGACTTCTGGTGCCAACCTTGATACTTTATAGTATCTAGGTCTGGCTGGCACTTCCGTGTTTTCTGTTGCGTCCGCAGAAATCCGTAGAAGAAACAGGGTTCGGGAGTGTAATGGGGACCCCGATTTTTGGTACTTCGAGCGACAACATCAACGCTGTAAGCCGGGACTCTGCCCACTTCTAGCTCTTTCCATGAAGCATATTTGGTGGATATGGTCAGTTCCCCAAGCGGCTTGAATGTCCCTCCCTAGCATGCCTCTGGAAGCTTATCCAGGATGCCTTTCACTCCACACAAACAAATTAGACACTTCTTGTGTGCAATCCACTCGTGGAAGCCATGGAAGGAAGGGAATCAACGGAGGGCCTTATCTGCACCGCATCGCACAGCTTGTCTTTCACTAGGAGGTTGGCTTTAAACTATCAAGCTCAGAAAGACTGGAAAGTCGGTGTGTTGCTTTGTTGGTATGTGTGCACGTGAGCTGGAGGAGGTGCGAGTAGGATGATGCTGGTAAGGCAGAACCCTCAAGCCAGATGACCCATGACGTTTTGTTTTTTGACCGGGCCTACCAGAGGTACGAATGTAGGTCCTCGGCGCACATAAAGCAAATTGATACGAGCTTGTAGTGGGTGGTTCAAAAACACTAGAAACAACAAAGGTCCCAAAACGGAACGTCGGGAACTCCATTACTTATTGGGCACTGCGCGATTTGCAAGGGAGAGATACTCCATGTTCCGTTACTCCGATAGTGAGTGACGCATACTCAAAATGAAGAATCCCAAGGCACTATAAAGATTGCTTCTCAAATTCCACTGTACTGGATCAACGAATTATACGCTTGCAAATTATATGCAAATCTCAGATGTACGGTCACGAAGGTTAACAGAGAGAACCAAAGTTCAGCAGAACTCACGGCCAGATACGACAGTCACGGCATTCGAGGTACACTGATTAGCCGATCCTGCTCTGCCTATCACTTGTTTGACTGTACGTTTCGTTCACGCTGCAAACGCAAGCACTACGTCTGACACACTTCCTCGGCACACACCAACTTGCGGTCTCTGTACTCAGGCCCTGTGAGAATACACGCGGTGGACACTCCTTGGTCTTTTCTCGTAGACTTCCTCGACGAGCGCGATCGCAGGAGCTGAGGGAATGTGCCCCCAACAAGAGGTCAAGCCAAAGAGATGCTGCGGCATATGTGAGTGAGGCGTAAAATACTTTCTAACGTAGTGGTTGATGTGTACTGTGGATTGTGCGAGAATCGACAAGAAAAAATCGTGTGGTGTGAGTAGTGCAGGCGTGCGACATTGATTGAGGATGATTTCTACAAATATTCGTTACACCTCTCTCCAAATCCTTCCATGAAACAGTGGTTATCCAATGAGTAATGAGGGGCACTGATTCAATCTAACCTGCTCAGATCCTTAGGTCAGCGCAAATGTCGCTTGACGGGGGATGAGTCTGTTGCTCGTAGGTGGCAAACACTTTCAGTATTGTTTTAGAATCAGTTTCAAATATCCGAGTTTTGAGGTTTCAGCGGCCGATGATAAGTTTTCAATACACTTATGGAGATATACGCTTCAGGAGAGTTGAAATTTGAAAACAATTTAGGGAACGTGAAGGGCTGAAGGCTTCCTGGCTAAGGGAACAATACACAGTCAAATAAAAACTGCAGACTTTCTACTAAAAACCGAACTAATTACAAGATGCTTGAACGTCAGGAAGTTCCGTTCCAGTGATTTCATCACTTCAAGAGCACTTGCCGAATAAATATGCATCGACACAAACCCCAGGTTGAAAAATAATACAAGGGAGAAATTTCTGAGATAAAGACCCACTCACAGGCCGTCAGTAAATGGTTTCTCAGAAGTTAGGGCTGTTCCACAAACGATTTCAAGCCACTGACTGATCTGAGGTCTCAGTAAATTAACTCCAATGAAAATTGTGAATGCTGCATCAAATCCGACATTTATTTACTTCGAAGACTGTATGTCGGATTAAGTGCTTTGGGAGATACACTGGAGATAAGTGGGATGAACCTGGAGTCAGTCGGCATCGGATTCGAGGACATAACCCACTAAACTTTCTTCGAGCTTGGTCTGTCACGTCACCGTCGCCACTGTCCCCTTCGAGAAAATACAACTCACGGACATCTCGCTCTGCGTCCTCTTTGTCTGTCTTCACCACCACCGCGCGTACGAGGTCATGAAATTCCATACAAAAATCCCTGATCATTCCAATGAGCTCTCCACAGGGACAAAGACTCCACCACGTCGGAGCGGTCCTAGTTTGGCGATCCATCCTTGTGGAGGTTGCAGTGACCTTGATTCCTCCCTCGTCCAAAGTTTTCTATTTAACAAGATACGTTTTAAGTAGAGTTTTCTAGGTGACTGGTCCTACATTTGACCAAAATAACAACACAGCGTTGTGTGTGAGAGCAGGTTCGCCTCTTGTATCCGAGATAACCGGCACCAGAGATCTATTATTCCGCATGAAATCCACTTGGTTGCATTGATGTGGGTTTAATTCGGATAGTCTCTAGGCAGGCTGCAAAGCATGATCGAAGGGCACAAGTAATAACTGAATCCAGTATTTCAACAGTGTAAAGACTAAAACGCCCATGTCCTGGTCCGGGTAAAGTCTGATCAACGATTCATTGCTCGATTCACTGAAAACAAACATTACTCCTCGACAGCGTTTTGAAGCCTTAAAGGAACGAGTAGCCCGAATGGACACAGAGCCCAAAACAAAAACACTACTGCTCTGCAAATCCCACTGTGCTATTAGTGAGTAAAAATGTAAGTACACCACGTTCGTACCTTCTGTTACGAACGTTTGAGCAATGCGTAGCCAAATTCGCAACGGATCCCGAAATCAGAAGACGATTATCCGTGATATTCTACGATACTAGATTATTACAATAAACAATGACATAAACAATATACAAACCTCAATAATACGATCACAAGGACTCAACAACGAGAAACCGAATAGCAGCGTGTGAGCAGACAGCACGTGCGTCACGCAGGTCCTGAACAAGGATGTGCCAAAATAGCGCTCTGGGCGCGAACAAACAACAATTGGTCCAGAAAAACAACCAGTTCGTAAAGACAAGTCAATAGTGTATGGAAATGGGTGATGTTGGGAAAAACACTGAATCGCGAGGGAAAAAGGGGGATTTTCCACGACCGGCTGTTACAGCGCCCACCAAAATCCTCCTGGATCCTTAGCAGAGTCAAAGGTTCGGTATAAAGGTACTGATTCTTCCTACCTGCCTAGGCCCTGCTGTCAGTGCGCGCGTCTAATGCTCGTCGTCAACGTTCTACTACTGGTCGCACCTAATCCATTGGCTACATAGAGGTGAAGCTAGTCTACATCTTCCACAAAACCAAATGACCGATGGCGGGCGTGAATGGTCACATAGACGTTGTCCTCGTAAGGGGCCGTCCGGTCCTGGATGTACGTGCTTGAGTGTGTGTGTAAGTGCGTGTTTGTGTGTGCCGGGGTTACAATGAAATCACAGGTATGACTACACATCAAAGGGACTTTCTGCAATGTCAACAAAAGACCGCGTGGCAAGAAAACGAGCAAAATGTAGCATGCATGTGTGACCTGAGCTCCGCTACTTCCACATATGCAAGGGGCATTCGGCAGCGTCAACAAAAAACAAAACAACGAACACTGTGACATGTTTGATGGGTTTACGGGATTTAGAGTGCGTCGTGCATGCGTGTATGTATCGGGATGTACAATGGAATCGCACTCATCACCACTTATCGGAAAGAACCTTCTGTAATGTCAACGAAAGGACCGCGAGCACGTTAACGTGTTTGCCCGAGACCGTGTGGTATATATGGTGTTTCTTTATCCACCCCGATTACTGGTGTGAAAAAGGCTTACTAGGCCTCAGGGTTATCAGCACCTCCGTCTTCGCTCTCGAGTAGGTTAATACTGCGTATGTCACGAATGAGCACTCCGTTAGCTGTCTTCACCTTCACCGTTCTTATCATTTCGTCAGTGCTTTTGATGGTTTCCGTAACTACTCCCAAAGACCAAGCGCTGAAATGTGCGCGTTCGTCGGCGATCATAACCACGTCCCCAACTTTGAATGGTCTTGTTTTGGCCAGCCACTTCTGTCGAGTCTGCAAAACCGGTAGGTACTCCCGTAGCCATCGCCTCCAGAAGACCTTGGCCAGATAGTTCGCTTGCTTCCACCCGTGGAGGTAGCTCCCACGAAGGTTTACCGGCCCTTGGAAACCCTCGTTCGACCTTAGCGTCAATAAGTCGTTTGGGGTGAGCGCCAGGTGGGTTGGGTCGCCGTTCAATACTGGAACCAGGGGGCGGTTGTTCAGGATTCGCTCCACCTCAGTCATGACGGTGTTCAGCGTCTCGTCGTCGAGCGGCTGCTGCTCCATGATTGACAGCAATATCCGTCTGGCGGACCGGATCATGCGTTCCCATGTGCCGCCTCGGTGACTGGCCTGTGGGGGGTTGAAATGCCATCGTATGCCGTAGGCCACGGTTCGATCCTGCAGTTCGTCCCCGTTTATGTTCTTGTGCCAACGCTGCAATTCCCGTTGAGCGCCCACAAAGTTCGATCCATTATCTGAGTATATATCGGCCGGTACGCCTCTTCGGTTGATAAATTTTTGCAAGGCCCGTAGAAACGAATCGGTCGTCATCGAATGTGCGACTTCTAGGTGTACCGCACGAGATTTCATGCACGTCATGATACATCCGTATCGCTTTTATAATCTTTTCCCGCACTTGATCCACAAGGGCCCGAAATAGTCCAACCCGGTGTCACTGAACGGCCAACAGCCCGTAGTCACCCTGCATTCTGGTAGTGGAGCCATGAGTTGTTTGCCTGCTGTGGCATTGCGTCTCCTGCATTGCACACACCGTCGGATTACGCGTTTTACAGTCTCTCGTCCTCTTAACAACCAAAGACGCTTTCGGATGACGCTCGTCACGTGACTTTCCCCGGCATGTCCCTCCATGGCGTGGACGTGTTGAATCATTAGCTCTACTACAGGTTGTCTCGCAGGCAGCAATGTAGGATACTTTGTGTCGAAGTTCAGGTGGGCGTCGGTCAGCCTACCATCCACCCGCAGCAGTCCGTTGATGAGTTTTGAGTTTAAACGCTTCAGCTCGCCTCTTGGAGATGGCATGTCTTCATTGGTCGGCCCCACTTCTTCCGCCCTCTTGAGTTCTCGGGCGAAAGCCTAGCGTTGTATCATTCCGAAAATATCGTACTCTGCCGCTTGTAGCTCATCGGGACCTATCGGGCCGACCCGTATCCGACCTGAGGGCCGTAGCCCTTTCATGACTAGTAAATTTCTCTTGAACCTGGTTAACCAAACTAGCGAACGAAGCGTCTTCATCCAGGAAGAAAACCTGACCAGTCGCGATAGAATGGACGACGCTTCGACGACGTTGGTTGCTATCACTACGCCTTTGATCTCCAGTTCCAATTCCGCAGGGGTTTTTAATTCGAACACGGGCCAGTCCTGTTTGGGCAATTGCAGGAAGTTTGGCCCTCTCGTCCCCGTGTCCAGTTGCCTGAAGTTGTTCGCACCTCGGGAGCACAGGTCGGCCGGATTATCGCCAGACCTGACATGACTCCACTGGTGCGTGGCTGATTCATCGTGGATAATCGTGAGCCGGTTAGCAACGAAAGTACTAAACCGGCTCCGTACGTTGTTAATGTAGTAAAGTACTATCGTTGAATCCGTCCAGAAGCTCACCGACCAAATGTAGAGATCGAAACATCTCTTCACAGCTTGCACCACCCTGACTGCCAACATGGCTGCGCTGAGTTCAAGGCGTGGGATTGAGACCGACTTCATTGGAGCAAAGCGGGCTTTGGCGAACAGGATCCTCGTGGTATATTGTCCATCTCCTGCGCACCATCGTCCGTACACCACAGCTCCATAACCGACTTCGGATGCATCGGAAAAGGCATGTAGTTCTCCAGTCCGTGTCGTATGGCCGGGGGTCAAACATCGTGGGATTCTTATGTCCCCTAATTTCTTCAAGGTGTTCAAAAATTCTTCCCAGTCCAGCCGGTCCCCTCGGTCCAGTGACTGGTCCCAATCAACTTTCTTACGGCACAGCCGCTGCAGCAAGATCTTTCCGGGTAGCAGCCATGGTGAGACGAAACCGAGAGGGTCGAACAAACTTGAGACGGCAGATAGTATGCCACGACGGGTTATTGGCAGCTCGGGAACGTTTAGTTCGAAAACAAAATCGTCCGTTTCCGCGTCCCATTGTATCCCTAAAGTGCGCTCGATAGGAAGTGGAGAGCCGTCCAAATCTCTTACCCTTTCGGCCTTTTCGTGATACGGGATGATCTTCAGCACTTCTGAAGCGTCCGACATCCATTTAGTTAGATGGAAGCCGCCCTGTTCCAGCAATCTCGTCAGACCCCTGAACTGCTCTAGAGCTGATTCCACATCATCGAATGACCCAAGGTAGTCGTCGACGTAGAAGTTCCTGCTGACGCTACCTACCACCGTCCGATGTACTAGATCGCCATGTTTGTTCGCTGATTCTCGGAGGGCGTAGTTGGCACAAAATGGTGACGATATGGCTCCGAAGGGGTGGACGGTCATCCTATAATTCACCACTGCGTTGTCCCGGTCGCTCCCTTCCCACCACAGGAAACGCAAAGCATCTCGTTCTCCTACCGAAATCTTTACCTGATGAAACATTTCCCTAATGTCAGCAGACAAAGCCTCTTTACCCACTCTGAAACGGCACAAAACACCGATCAGTGGAGTGGTCCAGTCAGGCCCCTGTAGTACTCGATCGTTTGACGACTTGCCCTGAAACTTGGCCGCACAGTCGAAAACCACCCGCAGTTTATTGGGTTTCTTAGGGTTGATAACCGGATGGTGAGGCAGATACCAGATACCCCTTCTGCTGTCGGTGTTAACAGGCACCTTTTCAACGTAACCGAGGGCCTCGTTTCGCTTCATCAAATCCGCGTATCGTTCCCACAGATTCTGGTCTCGAATGAAGCGTTCTTTTAGTCGTAGTAATCGTTGGAGAACATAATTTCTGTTGTCAGTCCACGGGTCGTCCGGTGTGCGCCATAGGAGGGGAACCTCGAACTGTTTTTGAGTCCTCTAGTGCCTTGCCGCACCGTTTGTAGAGCGAAGTGATCCTCTTGAGACAACGATGGTCTTTCGTCTCCAATGTCATGAAACTCCTTTTCATACAGCCGTTGCAGATGATACTCTATGCGGTCCGTTTCGGCGGATAAGTAATTCACGGAACCGCGTACCCCTACTGGACCGTATAACATCCATCCCAGAACCGTGCGTACGGCATAAGGTGCCTGGCGGTCGCCCACTCTCTGGTCAAGCACCCAATGCGCCTCTGGCACGTCGCAGCCGATGAGGAGATCCACTTCATCATCTTCCCAGTCTACAACGGTTACATCCTGCAGGTGGGGCCACCGAGTCAAGATTGCGTTCACCGACCTTGGTGCTCGCATGGGGAGATCCGCTAACGTGAATGCCTCCGTTGGTTCAATTTCCTCGTTAGTGTCTAGAGAGATGAGTTGCAGCCTTAATCTACCGGCAGTCATTGCCTGTGTTCCGCCCACCGTGCTCACTGCCAACGACGTCGCACATCTAGAGAGTCAGTGTTTGTCCGCAAACCGCTCTTTCACTAAAGTGGTGTCAACGAAAGCCAACGCCTTGACTATCCCAGTCAGAGTCACTACTCCCACGGCCACTACGCCTAAACGTACAGGTTTACTGGCAGATTGTGAAGTTGAACAAATCACGCGGGGCTTGGCACTCGCCTCGGATATGGTTACTCTCGCCTGATGCAGCAGCCGATGGTGTCTGCCCGTGCAGCCCTCGTAACCACATCGATTCCTTGTTCTACAGGCTGCTGCCCGGTGCGTGGTGTTGAGACAGATAAAACATGCTCCTGCCATCCTCGCCATTCCCCACCGTTCGTCTATTGTGGCGTTGCCGAACTTGGGGCATTCTGGTAGGCCATGGCTAGTACCACAGGATCTGCAATTTGGTTTCGCCGTAGCATCTCGTGAAATGACGTGTGTGTTGGTCCAAGGCTGGTACTTTGGATATTCTCGTACAGGGGTTTGGACTTGGCTAGTACCGGGCTTGTTTGCTCGGTTGCTGTCCCGGATGAGTCGGCCGAATCTGCTGTCAGCTATCTTCGTTTGCCTGTCTAAGTATTCGGTCAGGTCTTCGAAGTTGGCTTCTCTGTCGCCTCGACTCATCCGTTCAGCTTCTTCCGCCCACCGACCCTGTAGTTCGGGAGAGAGGTGACGGACTATGCCTTCCAAAGTGTGCATGGCGTCTAGGTCAGCCCTGTAACCTAAATGGTCGAGGGCTATTGAGCAGTTCTGCATCTTGATCACCAGGTCGGCCATGGTGTAGACGTCGCCCTTGGTTCTCTTTGCCTCTGCCATCACGCCCTCTATTAGGTTACGGGCTACTTTGAAAGGTTGGCCAAACAAGTCCCTTAGAATCTTTCTTGCCCTTGTGTAGCCTTGTTCTGGGTCGAGCATGGTGCACCGGTCGATAGCTTCTCTTGCTCGGCCTCGGCAGTAGTGAGTAAGGTAAAGAAGCCTTTGCCCAGGGTCGTTTACCTTGTTTTCAACGAACGTCTCGAACTGCTTGACAAACTTGCAGTATTGCTCAGCTCGCCCGTCGAAAACCGTTAACTCCACTCTAGGCAGATCGATCGATGGTGGTTTGTAGTCGGCGACCGGCGTGGGGTTCCCTACCTTATTGCACCCTAACCTATCGGAAGTGTCGAAGTCACTGGTCTCATGCTCTCGCTGTTTCTGTGTACACTTCTCTGCTTCATGCGCCTGTAGTCTAGCCGAAAGTAACTGTTGCTCTAGTTCTAGTATTCTCAGCTTATATAAATCGACATCCTTACGATCAATATTGTTTTCAATAACACATGAGCTAGCACTGACAGGACTAGGCGATCTAGCATTAACTAAAGAATCATATGTACCCAAAACCTCCCCAGAGACTTGCCGTATTACTTCCTGTCCGGATTCGACTGCTTTTGATCCTTTTCTTGGCATTTTGCGTGATTTTTCCTCGTTCCAAATAGATCTATTGAGTATTGTTACGAACGTTTGAGCAATGCGTGGCCAAATTCGCAACGGATCCCGAAATCAGAAGACGATTATCCGTGATATTCTACGATACTAGATTTTTACAATAAACAATGACATAAACAATATACAAACCTCAATAATACGATCACAAGGACTCAACAACGAGAAACCGAATAGCAGCGTGTGAGCAGACAGCACGTGCGTCACGCAGGTCCTGAACAAGGATGTGCCAAAATAGCGCTCTGGGCGCGAACAAACAACAATTGGTCCAGAAAAACAACCAGTTCGTAAAGACAAGTCAATAGTGTATGGAAATGGGTGATGTTGGGAAAAACACTGAATCGCGAGGGAAAAAGGGGGATTTTCCACGACCGGCTGATACACCTTCGACAGTGAGCCTCGGCCAATATCAAGCCAACGTGTGGTCACAGTCAGGGCAAAATCCTGTACAAAGAGGAGAGTTGATCAAAAAGAATAAGTAAAAAGTAACTGTCTGGTGGTCCAAGCAACTAGAACAACTTCTGCCCACTAATCAGGCCCAAGAAACAATTTCGTGAGCGTGACAGCCAAAGATCAAAGTAAACAACCGAGCTTCTACCTTCCGTCGATATGAGCGAGAGAGAGAAAGCGAACCGTAATAAAACAGAGCTGCTTTGAACCAATGTCACTCACTACCGCGCCAAACAAGCACTTACTTTTCTCAGTAAGGAAGTAGGATCATGAGAGGAAAGAATGAGTGCATAAAGGGTAGACTGGTGGTCGAACACTAAACAGTGTCACCACGAACAAAGTTGGAGAAAGGGGTCCGAGAATATTCAGAGGAAGTGTGAAGTTGAGCAGATGAGGAAAATTCAATCGAACAGAATTTACAACAAGGATCATACTAATATGCACACACAATAAATTGTAGGTTTTTAAGTTGGTCCGTTAAGGTAGCCTTCGGCAACGGTAAACTCAGGGTTTGGTGGCCGAGCTGACCGAATCCGACTGGAGCTGGCCGAGAGTAGTAAACACAATTGAAGTATACACAAATCTTGCCAAAAGAAGACTGTAAGACGAAAGGATAGAGCAGGATTGACGGATATTTTGTGTCTGTGGGAAAAAGAATTTCCTAAAGGAGAAATAAATAAGGAGTATCGATTTGCCATGTATGCGGAGGATTTGGATCGAAAGTCGGAGAATGAACGGGAATGCAATATCGGATATAGAACTTCGGGATCCGGGTAAGTCGGTACCAGTATGTGCTCTACTTCAGTTGGTGGGGAGTTCAGCACCCCATCATCGGGGATTTGTTGTGAGGACGAAGCTGTGATTATTTCCCGGCCGATCGCATCATTCTTTCTCAAACGTTGCTGCGATGACTAGCAAAAGATGGATTGTAGTGCAAATCTAGTCCTTTAGCCACGATATAATCGCGTAATTTGTCATGGTCCAGGAGACTTCACCGTTCCTCGAACTCCTGCGCTTTAAAGGAAGTTGATTCACTGTCTGGGTATATGGGTTTTGGAACCCCTCGTCTACTGGCGAACGAATGAATCAGTGGTCATGTTATGTACTGCTCCCTGATGGACTGCCCCGGACTGTAAACATGTTATTAGGCGGCTAAACCTTATCGGCGCGCCGCTTGTTGCCGTTGCAAATAACTGGACCGAAATAACCTACGCCGATCCCTACAAATGGACACCATACCTGCAGAACCCTCACGGCTGGAAGGACGGCCACCATTGATTCGCATGCTACCGCATCTCGGCGAAAACACACTGGGCAGTTACCGGTCGCTTATCTGACCGTCTCTGGCCCATCGGTCACCCAAAATTGTCAGTGAATACTGTTCAGCAAGAGATTCCCAGCAGCATGCTTCCCTCAATGTAAATGGTCTATCAGACGTCTCGCGCTGCGGGAGTAGCCAGGGTGCATTATAGGCTGTTTCATTCCGTACTTCAGATTCGAGTTCGCCGACTTCTCCCTTGGTAATCTATAGCCCAGTGGTCAGCATAGGATTCAACCTTTGGATAATTCTTTTTAAGAGTCTGCATCTCGGTGTGATTAACGACTCTAACCAGCTCATGAGTCTCGAATAGAATGGCAAGAAAATGGAGTAAAGGCAGGACATTGGTTTCATCTCGGTAAGAATCACCTGGCAGTATAGCCCCCACATTCAACCTGAATTTTGGTAGTGCCTTCTTCATTGTTGTCAGCCAATATCCTTTAATCTACTATTGACGCATCTGAAAACAACTGCGGTTGAGCTTCGCAGGCACACTTGAGTTTTGTCAGACGTTGATATTTTGATTCCGCCCAATTGATCTGGGCCGTCAAACCGGTCGCGCCGTCGCTGGTAGTTGTCATCCTGTAGAGGATCTTTCTAAACCTTCCCCTTTTGGCACGGTGATTGGAATAAGCTCCTTCCAGGCCGCAGCTGTGGGAAAAGTAGCCCGAAAGGTCATGGAGACTTTAGACTGATAAAAGAATTCCTTTCCAAGTAGCTGGACGTTTAGTTGTGCCATGATGGAATATGAAATCATCACTTTTCGCTTTTTATCGAACCCCGAACGCAGGCTCCATTTGTATCGAGGATCCCAAATGCTGTTTTGCGCACACGGTCTTCACCGGTTCCGGTATAAAAATTAATACCTCACGGCTACTGGAAATCCATTTGTAAGCCTGGACCCTCATTTCCTTAAAATTATATTCAGTTTAGTCACCTACTTAATGGCCGTGGCGGGCCATCAAGGGAACCCAAGAAATCATCCCTATAGAAACGGTTTTAGTACTCCGAGCGGTCATCTACAAAGCCCTCACATGTGTCACAGAAAATATATATGTGTATAGCGTACAAAATAATCGAACACGACTTTTCGGGAGTTCCTCTTTCCACTATTCTCGTACATGCAAAGGAAAAACAAAATAAAGCTCCTGAACAAACGGCGATGATTAAAATGTAATGAACGGAAATTACCCCAGTTGGTCGGGACAATAAACATACGTCAGAATGTACTGAATGTTCTCCTGGTTTTTCAAAATGGTTTTATAGAACTTCAAACAGTGAAAACAACGTCAACTGGGTTTAAAAAATGAATGCTATCTGCTTTGGCCAATGTACACGCTGTAGCTCCGCGGTTTCGGGTTGCGCTGGTTGGGGTTTGGGGGCGGCCTCTATGGTTGACGAAGAAACTACTGATGCTCTATGGTTAAATATTATCACCTTTTCTTGACTGCCGTCAAGGTGTGCAAACATAACGCGGCCGACAGATATAGTTCCATGTTTACCCTTTCGACGGATGAGGTAAATTTAGTCGCTTACATGGATCCTCATACTGCAGCCGCAGAGATGGCAACGGTCACGTAAATCGTGAGTAATGCGTAGCCCAACTAACGAATCCCAAAGTCAAGACAAGATTGATTCGCTGATTTCAAGGTGCCGAATTGACAAACTATACACACATAAATTGTGCGCAAGCCTAAAATGTACGACCACAGCTTTAAACAACGAGGAACAGAGTTCGGCAATGGTCACTGTCCGATGTGACCGTCACGGCGGTCCTAGTAAAGATGAAAAGCTGCCGCGGCACATGAGCAAAATATAAACGAATGTTCAAGTGTATTGGTTGATGCGTGCTGTACTTGTTCGAGTGTCAAAAGGAGGAAGATCATAGCCTCAGCAGTAAAAGTATGTGACAAGTACTGGGGAGGACTGCGACACATGTACTTTACGTCGCCCACCAAATCCTTTCGTGAAACGGTCAACATCCAGGAGTTAGATAGGGATATTTATTCACCTCAGCCTACCTATGCCACAAAGCCAGTGCATACGTCGGTCGCCATGGGCTCCGCCTATCGTTAGCTAGTCGCAGACCTTGGAGGTTTTCTTGAGGTTATGAGCCATACATCCTTGTATCGCAGATTCATCGGAAGATGATACGTCATTATCAGTATACGAAGAAAGGGCTTGGGTGTGATCGGGATGCGTAGACAGATTATGGAATGTAGAGGTCAAAAGGCTCCTCGAATAAGGATAAATTACACGGTAAAATGAAGCCTGAGAATTCTGCATGAGGAATCGGGATGGCTACAAGGTACTTGAAACATCAGGGAGCTCAGCATGTAGTGTACCCGCCGTAAAAGTATGCATGGCTCAAGTCTTGTATCAACTTCAATACTGGTTGGATAATAATACAGATTTGAGGCCCCGGAAATAAGGATGTTTCTACAAACGGTCAACGACTACTTGTTCCGAAGTTTCCGCTACGTCGCAAACAATTTCATATCGTGTGCTAAATTGGAGTTTCGATAAACCAACCCGATTGTAAACAGTGAACACCGCATTAAATTAGATGCAAATGTACTTCGAAGACTGTGGTAAGGGGTTGTGGCCTACAGCAGAATGCATGAAAGATAGAAGAATAAACTCAGCTTCGGCTGGCATCAGTAGGCCTGCTTTGAGCTTGGTCTGGTGCGTCGACGTCGCCGGCGCCATTATCACCCACAAGCAAACATCTTGCGGATACCTCGCGATACGTCTCTTTCGTTCGTTTTCACAAGTGTTGGGCTAACGAGGCCATCGATTTCTGTGCGACAGTCTTTGATCCTTCCAATAGGCCAATCGCATTTATTTAGGTGGTACTCTACGAGGATGACGATATTGTAGTGGTACCAATAAAGCACTCGATGACAAAGACTAACAAATTTGTTTATTTGAACAGATACCTTGTTTGGTGGCGCCACTTGCTCCGCCTGTGTACGTCGTCTGCACGCCGTTGCGCTCCTCCAATACACACGTTGTCCCGCTCCAGCGTTTTGAGTTCTGCTTTGCGCGCTGCCGAGTATATTCGCTATCGTGTCACAAACCGAGGACCAGGGGCTATAGACTCTATATGGGAGCAGGTCCTGACTTAACTGAGATAAATCCTAAACTGGTGAGCCCGAACAACAAATTAATTCTCGAAGGACATTCGTAAGTCCCTTAATCACATTTATTCGTTTACATATACACTTTTCCGATATATAAACGGTAAATTCCGGATTTCAGTTACCATATCCCTTATATATATTTTCTCATATCGATATTATAAGTGTTTCACGTTTGCCGCACTAACCTCTTTGGATCATTTTACAATTGACATGCCATTGCAACTATGGCTAGCAACGACCGTAAACCTGACCCGGAACCGTCCGTTTCGACAGTCTCCCTAGCCGTCTTTCAGATTTTTATTGATGACCCTTAACTCTGGTTTCATATGTTGGAGGCAGAGTTTGAATCACATAGAATTACAAGCGAGAGAACCCGTTACTTGTAGACTATCGCTCGCCTTCCCCGTGACGTTGCTACTCAGATACGCGACGTAAAATTCAATAACTGTTCTTACACAGCCGTGAAAGACGCGGTAATCTCTTGTCTTTTACCGTCAGAATCGTCCAGACTAAAACGGCTGACCCAAGGGACAGAGTTAGGTAGCAAGAAGCCCTCTGCATTACTGAGAGAAATGCAGCAGCTGGCAGGGCAACTTTTAGAGGAAAACGTCCTTAAAGAGTTGTGGGTACAGCGACTACCACCCAACATTCAAGCACTGCTCGAGGTTTCCAGCCACCTTAAGCTCACAGAAGCGGCTAAACTAGCGGACGGTATTATGGACCGGTACCATCCAAAAATTACCGCCGTAACAAACTCGAGCAGACCCCAGACCACAGCTCACACTGTTCCTAATTGACTCCGGTGCAGCAGTAAGTGTCATTCCAAAGGAGGCGGGTGATACAACGAACCCGTCAGTCCAACAACTCTGTGCTGCCAATGGCACTCCCATTGCTACTTACGGCCGTAAGTCACTCACATTCAAATTAGGACTACGTCGCATATTCCGCTGGGTGTTCGTGGTAGCAGACGTCCCTTATCCCATACTGGGCGTCGATTTCCTGGACCATTTCGACCTCCCGATCGATGTACGAGGCCGGAGAGTTGTCGACCGGCAGACTTCTTATTCCGTAACCGGGTCGTATTCCTCCGTGAATCACATCACGCCCCTATACATCGAACCGCAGGCTGAACACCCGTACGCAGACCTACTTTCAGCTTACCCGGTAATGCTAAGACAATCTGGCCCCCTTCCCGCGGTGACCACTAACGTTACCCACCATATTGTCACTAAATGACCCCCAGCATTTAGCCGACCACGTCACTTGACCTTAGACAAGCTCCGCGTAGCACAAGCTGGGTTTAAACACATGCGAGAATTAGGCATAATACGCCCGTCCAGTAGCCTTCGGGCCTCGCCCCTTCACATGGTTCCTAAATCTAATGGCGATTGGCGCCCCTGCGGTGACTATAGGGCCCTCAACCAGGCTACTATCCCAGACAGGTACCCCATTCCACATATTCAAGATCTTACTTCTACCCTGTCTGGTTGTTCTGTTTTCAGCAGAATCGACCTCGTCAGAGCCTACCACCAAATCCCAGTAGCAGAGGCTGACATCCCTAAAACCGCTGTCACAACTCCATTCGGACTATTCAAATTTTTGCGCATGCCTTTTGGGCTCAGCAACGCAGCCCAAACCTTCTAAAGATTTATGCATGAGGCAACACGCGGTTTGAAGAATGTCTACGTGTACTTAGACGATATTTTGGTGGCAAGTTCTTCAAAAGAGGACCATATGACACATCTGCGTGCTCTTTTTGAGCGCCTTAACCAACACGGTGTAACCAATAACCCTGCCAAGTGCGAATTAGGTGGGACGACCATCACATTCCTAGGTCACGAAATCTCAGCCTCAGGCATACAGCCCCTGCCTGACAAGGTGGTGGCAATTCGTGACTATCCTGAGCCTCACTCTTACCGACAGTTGCGCCAATTTTCTGGCCTGGTTAACTTTTATCGCCGCTTTATCCCACACTGCGCCGAAATAATGCAGCCTCTAACAGACCTTTTACGTGGAGGTAAGCGGAAATTCATTTTTCCCGACACGGCGCAGGCAGCTTTTACTTTGATCAAGGATGCTATCGCCAACATAGCACTGCTTGCACATCCCGATCCTTCTGCTCCCCTGACATTAGGAACAGACGCTTCGGACACGGCTGTTGGAGCAGTGTTGCAGCAATTCGTCAACAATTCATGGCAACCAATAGCTTTCTTCTCCAAGCGTCTCCAGCCTGCGGAATCCCGATATAGTACGTTCAGCAGAGAACTGCTGGCAATCTCTTCGGGCATCCGACACTTCCGGCACACACTCGAGGGCCAAACGTTCACAGTGTTCACAGATCATAAACCACTAGTTCACGACCTCCAGTTAGCTTCTGACCGATATTCGCCGCGCGAGATTCGCCACTTAGACTATGTTTCGCAGTTTACTTGGGACATTCGACACGTCTCTGGGGCACACAATCCAGTAGCAGACGCACTCTCACGCGTCCACAATATCGACTACCCACTACCCATGGGCATAGACCTAGAAGCAATCGCCGCAGCCCAAACGACAGATCCTGAGGTAGAGCAACTCAGACACAACAGCTCCCTGCACCTAGTGGCAGTGGCCCTTCCAACTTCGGACGTAACTATCATTTGCGATGTGTCACAAGGTCGACCCCGACCAATAGTTCCTGCCAGTTTTCGCCGACGAGTTTTTACCAGCCTCCACAACTTTTCGCACCCTGGGGTAACCGCCTCAGTGAAACTAGTCACCGAGCGATTCGTCTGGCCTTGCGTCAAACGTGACGTACGTCTTTGGGCCCGTGCTTGTCTTCAGTGTCAACGAGTTAAGATAAATCGTCACAACAAATCTATTTTAGGTACATTCTGCGAACCGGACGCACGCTTTCATCATGTGCATGTGGATCTCGTGGGGCCACTTCCGCCATCCAGTGGCTGCGTCTACATCCTCACTTGCGTAGATCGTTTCACTCGCTGGCCACATGCCACACCTATTCCTCGCCCAACCTCAGAGGAAGCTGCAAAAGCATTTCTGACCGGTTGGGTGAGTCAGTTCAGTTGCCCTGCTATCGTGACCACTGACCGCGGTTCTCATTTCGACGGCGCCTTCCACGAGCTACTGAACGCATTCGGTTGCCGACACAACAAGATGACGGCCTATCGTCCTCAAGCCAATGGAATGGTGGAGCGATTCCATCGCCAGCTGAAAGCTGCCCTTCGTGCTCGTGATAACCCATTATGGATTGAAGTTTTGCCGATCGTTCTCTAAGGACTGCGTAACACCGTTAAGGCCGATATGGGTGTTACGGCGGCTGAACTGGTTTATGGTTGCACACTACGACTTCCAGGTGAGTTGGTTTCTCCATTACCACCTATGAGTTTTGATTACGGGGATTACGCAAATAGGTTGTCGCACCAAACACGGGTGATAAAGCCCACCCCACCACGAGAACAAACCCTGAGCAACTACATACCTACCGCTCTAGCTACCACCAGCCATGTGTTTATTCGAGTAGATGCAGTGCGATCACCACTGCAGGCGGCTTACTCTGGCCCGTTCCGCGTCGTCCAGCGAAAGGAAAAG
The DNA here is from genome assembly GCA_948099385.1 of Fasciola hepatica. Classification (NCBI taxonomy): domain Eukaryota; kingdom Metazoa; phylum Platyhelminthes; class Trematoda; order Plagiorchiida; family Fasciolidae; genus Fasciola; species Fasciola hepatica. Next base: position 1,374,219 of record CANUEZ040000025.1, read on the forward strand.
AAATACGTGGGGGACGTCGAGGGCAGGAAGGAGACCATCAGCATAGACCTCCTCAAGCCAGCCTTCATCGAGGCAAAACCCACCCCGAACAACCCGCCCGATGTCCCCACCTGCTCACAACCTTCGGCTAGTCGTCCCGAGTGGGCCCCTGTTACTCCCACTAACGACCCGTCGTTATCTGTTGCAACACAAAACTCCACGGAAGAGACAGCTGCACCGGTCAACAGGAGAAACCGACGCGGCCACGAGCTGCGACAGCCAACGAGGTTTTCTGAATATGTCACAGTTGTATATATTTAAGTTTACTCTTCATATTCCACTTGTACAAAGTCCTATTATGCATGAATGCACGATCACGTGGTGATCACGACAAGGGTGGCGGCAGCCCTTATTTCGCCGGTATGTCCCCCTCAGTCGAATATCCGATCGCGCCTCGAGGCGCAGCTTCCTTGTGTTTCTTGCCTTCCAGCTCGTCCCGTCGGCCAGAATCATATGGATTTCCAGGATCTCACGTGGCTCCAACACAAGGCTCACTGGATCGTGACTGGACCCATTTGACGCCGGAGGCTGGCCCGCCTACGAAGGCAATGACAACCACAGGGACTCGGAACTTTGGGATATGCCGACAACGACAAACCCTACAACGCAATCACCACTGCCAGGTCACAAACGAGATCCACCCCGGTCGGATGAGGTGTTAGGGGTGACGCAATTTTGCGGTCGACGCTCAGCAACCACTGTGAGTGATGGAGAACGGCTTGTGCTGGCTTCGCTGTTGTGTTCGACCGCGGCGGGAGGCATGGACAACGTCTCTCGTCACCGAAGCCGACATACACACCACGGGTAGAAGCCCAACTGCATCGGCCTTCCAAGGGGAGACCCCCTTATTGCTACCGATACAACACACGGTGACGATGACTAACAAATTTGTTTATTTGAACAGATACCTTGTTTGGTGGCGCCACTTGCTCCGCCTGTGTACGTCGTCTGCACGCCGTTGCGCTCCTCCAATACACACGTTGTCCCGCTCCAGCGTTTTGAGTTCTGCTTTGCGCGCTGCCGAGTATATTCGCTATCGTGTCACAAACCGAGGACCAGGGGCTATAGACTCTATATGGGAGCAGGTCCTGACTTAACTGAGATAAATCCTAAAATATCGCCACGTCTAAACGATCTATCTTTAGAGACCCACCTTTGCCAAAGCTGCATTTTCGGTAAGTACTCCCTCGCCCAGCGTTCCCAGAAAGCTTGTACCAGGTGGTTTACTTGTTTCCATCCCATGGTGCACGTTCCACCTGGAATTTTCATACTTATATCAGCAGAGACGGCTATTTTTCATGACCAAAGCAGCGTAGGATGTCCTTTGGTAGTGCATTCCAGCCTGGGCCCTGTTTTATATGGTAGTTGCGTGACACATCATGGCACTTCACAGCATAACTGCTGACCAATCTCACCGCTCCCCGTTTCTTTAGATTTATGTCCGGGTGGAAGGCTGGGCATCACATTAAATTTGCGTCCAATACTGCCCGCTTCTGCCTCTCCTTAAAAGCCCAAGTCTATTTTACTTTGCGTGGCTTAAGCATATTCCACCTACCATCATGGTTCCCAAGTTAAACTATTGCCGATGAAGTACAACCATTTCAGAGCAACTTCTCGATTGTTCGGCATATTTCCAGGTTGGTTCTTCACGACACAGGAACCTCGGAAAGATCGATTACGTACTTGGCCTTCTCGGCTACCATCTCCCCGTGATAAGGCATCTACTTCAGCCGCCAAGTCAGCAAACTCAGTCTTATACAGATGTTGGAATTCCTAAGCAATACTCACCCTCTCCATCGAATTGCAGACGACCTTGACCTGCTCGCCATGTCTTCCGTCTGTGCTACCGTATAAGATCCAACCACAAATCGTGCTCATGGCTGAGGGCGCCCCGCAACACTCCGTCCTCTGGTCCAGGACCCAGTGCGCCCCTGGTGAGTTACACCCTATCAGCGAGCCTATATAATTATTTTGCAACAGCTTCAACTTTGTTCTGTCCAGATGTGGCCACTGATTCAAAACCGGTTGCACTGACTTGGGGGCGCCCAAAAAAGCATCTCTAATGGTCAACGTCTCCAGGTTATACACCCCACGGTAGTTGATCGTGGCTACGGGCTACGGGCCCAACCCCGTTAATTCGACGACCTGGGTACTACCTACTTTGCTCAACGCTGGTGAAGATGAGTCCCCCCGATTTCATATCTCCCTGCAAATTCCTTCATCACCAAAGTAGTGTGGAAGTCACTATTCACCAAGGCCAAAGCTTTTGACGCCATAACCGGGCTCTCAGCGCCTACTGCTAGTGCTGTCCGGCGGATGGTGTTATTATTACCTAGAGGCGCCAAGAAAACACAGTCTAGTTCCAGAGTTTCCCCAGCGTTCGGTCCCCCGGATTTGTGCAGTACACAATCGTGCCCCTATTGAGGCCCATGTTGACCGCAACTATTTTCACTGTGTGCTCCGCTGCTCGGTGAAAATTTTCGAGGCAAGTAATGCAATCGCCCAGTCCGTTAACCACTTTACAGCTCTTCCCGACGTCCACGCCTCGGAAAGGAGGACACATTGCTGGGTTTCGTAGAGAACCGCATACATTACATACCACCTAGTTTTTGCGTTCAGGGGATACAGTGTGTCTTTGCCCATGTATGACCTCCAACGGGATTCCCGGTCCAGATTTTGGTGTCGTAGTAGCCCCAGGTAGCTTTTTATTCTCACTCGCAAGTGAACCGAGAAGACTACCTGCCGCTCGGGCACGACTATCAATAAACTGCATCCGGTACCTGAATGTGGGTTCTCACCCACATGTAATTCTCTGGACCTCCTCTGCCCATTTAACCTGTAGTTCCGTAGGTGAACTGTGCACTTTGGCCTCGATTGTATGCAGCGCATTCAGGTCCTGTAACACTTGCTACACCTGATATGGTAGGAAGTTTTGAAGTTGCTCCCTCTCGGAACTACGCAAACCAAAGCAGAAGGAGGACCAAGGCTATAGGGTAGCACTCTAATTGTCTTGCGGAACTGGTTTGTATAACTGTGTCTTGTTAAAGAAAGTAACTGATAGATTAGAAGTTGCCCAGTCACAGGGGGAATTTGGCTTGCCTGTCCTCGGGCGGTCCCGATGGTATGAAGTCCACCAAGGGGCTTAGCTATGAAGATGTATCTGGCTGTACAGCGTGTAATGGATGCCGAACCGCGATAGTCTGGGTGGTTCAAACCTATGCTGCAGTTTTGCAAATCGCTCACCAGACTGGCCAAGGAACTAGAATCTCACGTAGGACAATGTGACTCTGACAGTATTCCATCGATCAGAATTCAAGCTACCGTAAATGGTTGTCTAAACAAGCCCCTTAGAGCAGCACATGCCGGAGTGCAGCCGTCCTCCGGATCCCACGTAGAATACGTGTCGATCACCTCCTGTGATCTTCTGAATAACTCGGCTTCTTCCTTGGCCAGCCCGAGCTGGTGTTTTAATTAGACCATCCCCAAACTATAAATATCATTACTTTCGAATTCCACACCACTGGCTGAAAAACACGAGGAAGCACCGACAAAACTCGTAGATATAGCAATATCTAGGGAGTCGATGTCAACCAAAAATACACTAGTAACTTGACTAGTCACCTTCTGTCCAACTGCAGTATGCTTTTGTCCTCTGCTTAGCATTTTTGATTGCCTTTGTCGTAACAATTCCACATTCAGTACAGCTAATCCATCCTAATCACGGGTAACGGGTAACTGAGATGACTGATCGTGGAGTCCGATCAAGATTAAATCTCGAGTTCCACGGTGCTGGATCAAAAAATTATACGCATGCAAATTGTACACAAACCTGAGATCTGCTGCCACGAAAGCTAACAGGTATAACCAAAGTGCAGCAGGGTTCACGGCCAGACACGACCAACAAGGCAGACAGACGTCAAACCAGAAAGATACCATGGCGCATATAAATGAGATACAAACAAATGTTCATGTGTAGTGGATGGTGTGTGCCGTCGGTTGCGCGAGAATCAGCAAGACCAAATCGTGTGGTGTGGACAGTGCACGTGTGCAACGGTGTCTGACTACGGTTTACGCAAATGTGCATTACACCTTGCCAAGAAGCTCCTGGTCCGGTGAAATATGGGACCGGAATGGAGAATGGCCCCAGGTTCCAGCAGCAGTTTTTCATGAGGAGCTATACGGAGAGCTTTGGTAAATTTCACAAAAGTGTCGGCGAGGTACACCAGGGCCTCAGCTCATGATCCACTCTACATGTTGTTTACAGGTCTACCAGTAGTGACCTTGCTCCAAAGATTTTGCTTCTGTGGCCACGACAAGTGATGGCTTTTGAGGTGTTCACAAGTATGAGAGGCTTCAAGCGCTATCGTGATTTTTCCAGGGATGGTTATGAGGCTGACCGCGCGATGGTTGGCCGAAGTGATTTCTCTCCCATTTTAATACCGCTGAACGACCACAGATTTTCCATTCCTAAGGTAGCCTACCAGGGGCCACCGACAAGTTGCACAAGGAAGTCATCGGTAGAGGTAACAGCTCTGCCAGCCCCTTCAATATCAACGCCAACCCCCGGATTCCAGCGACTGGGGGATTTTGATAGACCTCGGGACCTTGGTCAGTTGGGGCTCTACTCGACATTGTGAATCAATGAGAGCCCTGCGCAGTGGGACCTTGTATGATTGCCCCCAGAGAGCACTCCGGCGGATGACGTATAACTAGTTTTCCAGCCTCTCCACTATCAGTCGCGACCAGTTCGTCATTCTCCATCAGCTATGGAGTAGCGAAACCCGCTCTTGTGCTTCGCTATAACTGTGCACACGCGAAGTTGCTCCCGCCGCATCAGTCGAGGGGCTTCCTCGACCGTGACACAGGCCATAACCCTTAACTGTGGACCGTGGCAACTGCTAGGCCCGATTTTGTCTTTTGAGTAGGCGCTTAAGCCTCGGGTCAAAACACGGCTTGCCCCTCGTACAGTCCTTGCCGGTTGAATACAAAACAAATATTCATGAGATGTAGGATGCTATCACGAATGACCTTCCGAAACAAGCCTATAACGACATCGCAATCTAAATCCAAGGCAAACCATTTGACGTCTAAGGCAGTCCTTCAAATACCTTCAAATGCAGTGCATGAAAAGGAGCTTTTGATGCACCGTGCAGGGGACAGACAAGAACCAATACGCCGATGAACTTCCATCCCCACAACATTGTCGCTGTCACATGGAGGGAAAAGTTTGATCCTGTCTACATCGACTCCTCAGGGAAATATCAAGAGATCCAGTATAGAACCGTGCTCAGAATGTAAACGGGAGACTCCTGAGAGGACTAGTACAAAGACAGTATTCTCATAGGGGCCAGTGGCTTCCGAGGGATAGGATCTACCACGGCCCCACCCCTGTGACGTACATTTGTGTAAATCATCCTCAGGCACCGTTGCACACGTGCACTGTCCACACCACACGATTTGGTCTTGCTGATTCTCGCGCAACCGATGGCACACACCATCCACTACACATGAACATTTGTTTGTATCTCATCTATATGCGCCATGGTATCTTTCTGGTTTGACGTCTGTCTGCCTTGCTGGTCGTGTCTGGCCGTGAACCCTGCTGCACTTTGGTTATACCTGTTAGCTTTCGTGGCAGCAGATCTCAGGTTTGTGTACAATTTGCATGCGTATAATTTTTTGATCCAGCACCGTGGAACTCGAGATTTAATCTTGATCGGACTCTGGGATGTCATTTTGTTTACGCGTCACTCTTAATCTGAATGACGTTACAGAATGCCTCCAAGTTCAGTCAACTCTCGGGACGATGAACTCACCGACATTGTTACATGTACAATCCTACGCTCTTCTGCCGATAACATCAGAGTATCTCCGACGGTCGGTGCGGTCGTTTTCATAGTGGCCGCGGCTTTTCTTGTGAGCACGTTTTTTAGCATATAGCGGCCGAATCGCCTTCTCCCAATCCGTTTTGTTTTGTAAACGTGTTCAAATGCACTGTTCGGATGGGGGATCAGGCAAACAATGTTGCTCCCCATGCTGTTTGGACAGAGTCCGTGCTGAGGCGAAATAAGGAGAACCTACGGAGGGGCGCATCGATGCACAGAATCTCCAAACCAAACCACGTTTCCCCTGGGTAGAGTTGTCGTATGTGAATGGCAACACAATTAGGCTTCCAAATCGTCCTCCTTGCTCGACAGACTTTGGACCCTGGACAACACTGTAACAGGGTTGACTCTGTATACTACCGCTTCCTCGTGCCTAAAGTTTCGTAATATGAGGGGTTGACAGCAGGCTGGCTTTAGGACCCCCCACGTGTGTCAAGGGGACGATTTATCATCCAGATATCCCAAATCAACTAGCCTGCCTCTCCTTTTTCTGCGGAGGCCCTTGTTGATTTCTCACGATCCACAGGATTCAGATGGAGGTTCAAGCACACTAGCTTCGCTTTGGTTCTGTGGGATCTCTCCGACATAATAGTCGCATCCACCTCAAGGCCCCCACTACTTCCCGATGATTAGGGCCCTCGAAGACTCTGACTTTACCGAATAGGAAAACCTTTTTCAGTTTCATTACCTGCTCAGCCTCCCGTCTTCTAGGATTGAGCGTTTTTCAGTGATACTTTGTTGACTCGTGGAGTCATGATCCAGTCGTGCCCCAAGGATGCTTATCATCAGAATGCTTTTTTTGATCGCGTTGTTTTTCGTGGGTCGTCCTCCCCTGATATCTAGTTACTACTTTTTTCATTCAGATTGGTGATCCTTCGGTTAAGAGCAGTGTCCGTGTTTGTTCTTGCCACATCAGCCGCGATAGTGTTGGTGACAGTCATTGTCCATGGGGTTCGCGTTGTGAGCAGCGGGCTTCGGCAGTTTATTCCTGAGTTGTCTTGAAGCCATGAACTAATAATACGCGGGTACTTGGGTGAGACCCAAACATTCCTGGATCTTTTGGTTGTCTTGTTATCTGAATGTTGCCGGCGATTAGGAACCCAGTTCACCGGACAACGGAAAAGGGTTCGGGATCATAGTTTTGATGGCATGGGGTGTCCTGTATTGCCTATCAGCTGGAAGATGCAGCCTGAGTAGCCAGAGAAGCCTCAGTTCAGCTACCTTTTGTTCGACAGAAATCGGTTGACAGGGCGCTTGAACTGCGCCCTTGCCAAACCTGTTACTCACTATCTCATATGCTTCTGGAGTTTCGCAAAAGCACAGAACCTTTTGCTGTTGGTGCAAACTGGGGAGGTCAATATGTACTTGTGAGTGTGTTTTTCCACTCTGAATCACTTGGGGTCGAATTCTGGTCATTTTAATAATAATAATAATATTGGTTTACTCCGCGACCTTCGATGAGACCCACTAGTAAGCGTATGATCATGGCGTGCAACGTCACTGATTTTGGAGGTATGAGCAAACATTTCAGCTACAGAAAAAAGAAGCTTGCGAGGGTTGGATTGTGGTTAAATGATGATGGCTTGTGAGGCTTATGAAAGACAGTTCCGAAATCAAGTTCAACAACGGACAAATGGAGATAATCAAAACAACATTAGTACAAAGTGGTTAATATGCGTCGTATACGAAGACGGTGAAAGCCACAAAAGATGGAGGCTTACTGAGGTTTGGTGAATGGAGTAGGTTACTTGACAAACGAACAGTTGAATCTTATAAACGTGCACGGGGGATTATTGCTGAAGGTGAAAAAGAACGGCGATCTACAAACAGGTGGGTTAATTACCATTGGCTATAACCAGTGTCATCCGGAGGAAGAGAATGCGCAGCTGGTGGAAGAAGGACAGAAACCGGATCAGTGAAGAAAATGATTTCCATGCGGGCTGTTTTCTACAGGAAAAGCTAAATTTTCCAATAAATATAGGGGTGCAAATCTTTGCTGCTTCCCATTAGTTGCTTCCGTGTTTTTAATAAGCTGCCCACTGAAGTCTACTGCTGACTATGGCCTGACGAACTTTGGGCTTCCACAGGAGGGTGAGGGTCGATGGATACAGCCACCAGATTCTATAGGTGCAAGTTCCTCTGCAAGTTAGTATAGACCGCTGGAATGGCGCAGCACTTTTATGGCGAAGGTGTGTATGAATAGATGACCTCGGTTTTCCCTCCGTCGCCTTCTTTAGTTCGTCCATCTTTATTCCGTCATAGCACCGAAGTAACGTCTCTTCGGTCAGTGCACTGCTGAGGCTAGATTCAACCTCTGAGACTCTGTGGTAGCTTTTCCTCAGAGGCTCCTCCTTCCTGATCTAACTAATTCTTATTTGATACCGCAATATGACTAAGCCAAGTAGCGGCTTGCAAGTTTACTTACGTCATACGCCGTGGTGATGTACGAAACCGGGATCACTATAGGTGTCGTCGCCCGCTGATCCCCTCGGCGCAGTCTCTTTCGCACGGCTGATTTCTGACAGACTGAAGCCTCCTGCCAGTGCTAACCCTCGTTCCGTTCTCACACAGCTCGCAGTATTTCGAAGTCTCCCTTGAGCATAGCTCAAGGCCCTCCGTAGATGCAGATTTTGCAGATCGTCTTACAGGTTAAAGTAACGGAGCATGAGTTCATCTTCATGGTAGCCGAATGTACTTTTTACCGGGGCCTTCCTGCTGTCCTGGCAGGTCCGCTTCTATACCGCAACCATTCTTTCTTTTCTTCCGTCCTTCATATCTCGTTTAAATGCAGCGGGATCCATAGAACAGTGTCGTTCTCCGGCCTCATTCAATTTTCTGTCGACGCAACAAAGCTGAGTTTCACCTCTTCGATGGTTGACACCTCTGCATTCACCATGTAGTCTGCGTGCACCTTTATATCAAGCTGAAGTTTCCCTGGCTTAAGTCGTCCACTCAATTGCGCTTTCAGCGTGTGACCTGCCCTCGGGGCAGTCTACCAGTTGCGGCCATACTCTTTGCTAAAGCAGATCCGTGCCCTGGAATGTCTTGAACGTTACTTGCAGCAGTGCTGTTCAAGATTATTTTCACCCGCAAACCCGATTTCAGAGTCACCCATAATGGTAGTCGATTGCATCCTGTCCATAGGGGCATCAGTGGATGGCCTCTCACTTTCAACAACCTTAGCCCTGGGCATCTTCCTTCACGGGTAGCAGATGAATGATTTGTGTAACCTTGATTCAAGAACCTATACTAAACTAATCTCTCAGGGGCCACCCGTAGAAATCAGAAATAGAAGGGTCTAGAAAGCTGGCAACGACTACAAGGGCAAAGGAACAAAATTTCTGGACCTGTTGTGGCATTTTATGAGACACACTGCTGTAGGCAGAAGTCTTGACGAGGACATACTCTCTCACGAAGGCTTTCTCATAATCGCATTTAGCAGCCGAACAAGTCTTCCTTCCAGTAACAAAAATGGAATCATTTTTCAGTCCAACGCACTGGAGGCTAACAAGCGATCTGTGGATCTTCTCTCGGCTTACTTGGATGAGCATTACCCGAATACTGTTCCAAAAAAAAGGTTTAGCTTTGGCTAAGATATAAAAAGCACTCCCGCTCAGTCAAACGCCCGACTTGTATTTGAGGGTATGGCAGGATGCAGTTGACTGCTTTGGCGAAGGTGAATGCAATAGATCTGAGTGTCATGGTAAAAAACGCGGTTCCACAAAGAAAGGTATCGTGTTGTCTGGTGTTAGAATGCGACTAAACAAAAAGAAAATAACACAAACAACCACCGGAGAAGCAAATGTGCTTAATTGCATTTCGCGTTGTAATTCCCAAGGGGAGTCGGGGAACTCTGAGTAACCATCGACCGCGGCCGGCACTCAGCATTCGTCAGTGGCAAACTAGCAAAACAAACAGAAGTGAATGGTAGGGAGAACTTTGTCTTTAAACAGACGCCCAATATGGTTCAAACCAAAAAGTACCAGATCTGTTCACACGCTGTGGAGATTGCTGACAGGTCACATTCAATTAAGGTTGAGTGGTCCATTGTTGTTGACAGTTTTCTCTTAGGCTTTGGAAGGCCCAAATTGGCCTCTCATCTTCAGCAGTGGAAGCAGTTCAGAGGCTATCATCCAGGTGATCTTGGTCGTCGGAATATAGGACTGCTGGCAGGTTGCTATCACGTGGAAGTGCACTGGAATGCCGAACAGAGGGTTGATTTTAGGCCCCAGGTGTTTGCGGCGAAGGCAGTTTCAGGCCGGAAAAGTCTAAGCAGGTCGATTTTGAGGATGAAAAGCGCGTCTACTTACGTTTGGCTTCAAAGAGGGATATTCTTGGGGGACTAGCTCGGATGCTACACGAGAGCGAGTTTTATTATACCATGAATGAAGCCGCATTATCCTTTGAAAGGTCTATAAGCTCTAGGTTAAGCTCCCTCAGATAATGTTATTAGTTTTCTGCTTTGCTTTTAGCTGACCAAGAAAGGAAGAGAATCCAAAGCTTCACAATAATGGAAAATACGTAAAGCTGCATCTAATGTTACTAGGGATCAGGTTCTCGTCGAATAGCTAGAGAATCACAGGGGGGTTGTACGGAAATATATCGAAGAGGGTCCTGTTGTACATGCCTTACATGGCTCTGGTTATCTACAGCCTGGCCGTATGTTCTATTCAAAAGAGCCGGAGAATCTTGGATTTCTCTTTGGTTAAGCAGAAAATTGATATGAGGCTATATTTTCAATAAACTAGAGACATGCTGAAAGGCCTGATCAGATGGTGCAAATAGCAAGGGAATCCGACATTTTAAGGAGGATTATATGGGTATATGAACGCAAAGGATTATAGGTTTTTTAGTTGATCCGTTATGGTAAAGCCCGGCGAAGTTTAACGAAGGGACAGGTGGTGGAGCTGGCCGAATCGGACCGGAGCTGGCCAGGGCTAGTAAACGTAGTAAAAATATACACAAATTTTGCCAAAAGAAGATTGCACGGCGGAAGGATCGAGCGGGACTGACGGATATTTTGTGTATTTGGAAAAAAGTATTTTTCAGAGGAGAAATAAGTAGGAAATATCGATGTGCAACGTGTGAAGGGGAATCAGATTGAAAATCAGACGATGGATGGAGACGGAAAGTCCAGTATAAAACGGGGAAAATCTGCTCAGGAATTTAGTTGTAACAAACTATGGCCTGGTGTTGGGTGTGTTAGTGGTACATCAGCTACACAACACATCCAGAGAGAGATTCTCAGAGTAGTGAGGAAGGAGGGGCAACACCAAGACAGGTAAACTTCGAGGAAATCGTTCAATTCCAGCCAGATGGGTTACAGTTCATCAACAATAAAATGGGGATTAAGTGACAGATTGACGAGCCATGCTTGACTTCGACAAAAGAAGATACAAACAGCTTACGGACGATTTGATAAAGTGGGTGACAGGTTAGTACTTACCTGCTGATATTCACGTTGAAAGGTGAGTATCACGCTATTGACAAATCATATTTTTGCAAGACAGGTGCATCTGGGATAACTACATAAGGAGAGGACACGGTGATCTGCAAAATGAAGACATTGCTATGCAGCAGCCATATACGGGAAAACTGCTGAGTTGAAAGAAGGAGCAAACATTCACCAACTCACTGAATATTTGGATACTCTGGAGGAAGATATTTCACGTCAGTTTTTACCGTTCGGAGGTTGTGGTACGAAAGCGAATGACAGCAGTTAGTGTTTAACTGCTTCAGTATATCCATAAAAGCAATGAAAGCGGCGAGTTTTGTCCCGACAGTTGCTTATGTTTGCGGACGGGACTAATGGGCGGTCCGGAGTGAAACCTCGGGGAAGTGGACAGTTAACTTTATGCCAAGAACGGTGGTATGTTTTGCACATTTGGGAATTATGTACCGAGGAAAAATAATTTTACTAGGCGAAAAGAGAAGTAATTACAACGGCGGCTTTAATGGCGAAAGCGACGGAAAATCGATTATAACTGGAGGGGGCAGCCGCTGGGCTCCCAACCTGAAAACCGTCTTTGGCGAAAGCAGGTGCGATCCATCTATCTTGATGCCCCTACATATAGACGCAGGCCCTTGCACGCCCGATGCTCACTGGCCAAAGCAGTGGATTTGACCGCGCTCCGCACCAGTGGAAACAGCACCTGCGATATTGGCCAGACCACAAAGCCGTAGAAGTCGATTAATCAAGGAGCTTGCTACCAGGTTGCAAGGGATCCTGAAGATCTAGGCCACTGGGAAAATTACAAGTAGTTGAGCAGTTATACGGGGAGGTTTAGGCCAGGTTCTTTGCCGGTATTGTCTCTTGAGCTTTACGAACCATCCAGGGGAATTACGAGTCAGGTGTCTTTTGGAGGAATAATAGTAGAGGACCGCAGTCTAGGGTACCGCCTGTATGTGACGTTTCCTCATCGAATAAGATAGGACTGCAGTACAAGAATTTTCCCAAGGTCTGTCATCAGTTGGGACAAGGTAAAACGGATAGAATACATCGAGTCGTTTATTTTCGGGCGAGTTTTCATCAATAAATCAAGGTACACCTGGGTTCTTGCGGTGGAACAACACCGGCAGAAGCCAAACCCTAAAGGACATTTGTTCCAATGCTCATCAATTTAGAGCAGTTTCTTCGTTATTCTGCGCCACTTATGCCCCCTAAACTGCTCTGGTTGGCACGGTGATAACGGGCACAGTATTGGATTTCCCACTGTCAGTTGATGCGTGAGGTCCGTTGATTCCAAAGTGGAGACCATCCGGATTAGAGGCGAATTGCGCACACTACCGCAACGAGCAGAGATTTGGTCCAGGAGGTAAATTTTCATCAGGCGAACAGTGCTGACAAACAGCGATGAGTGAATTGGTCCCGAACGGCCGCTGACTTTCATTCAGATGAGATAAAATCACAGGATATGGAGGCGTGGGCCAAGTTTGTATCCGGTTTCTTGCATTCGAGGCTCCAGAGATCCTCACATGGTTCCACGGGAAATAAAAAATATAGCATTTGCTCCAGTGGTCTCGACAGTGCTGCAGGCTTGTATTTTCCCGGCCCTGCATGTTCTCTTCCCATAAACGAGAGAATCCCAGTAGATGTTCAAGCAAACTCAGACCGCACTGAACTATGAGACATGGTAGCACTACAAGCAGTCTTCGTCCTAGGTGAGACCTTGGCGCTCATATTCTTTGGTTCTCTCCCTAGACTGCCGCAGAGGTGCTTGCTTGGACGACACTGAGGGCTTTCTATCTTTCTGTTGCGTCCACAAGCATGACTGGCGGTGTGGCAGTGAATGTGGAGGACCGGAAAATAAAAATAAAATAGAGACGGACAGAAAATTATTACTGATGGCGAAGAATAAAATAATAACACTTGGAAATAGAGGGATATGAAGAAGAGAAGTTCAACGATTTGGAAATTGGTTAGAAGTGACAGCGATATCGGCTTCATTGAGAGTGAAAACAGGCTAGCTTAAGATATCAGATATGGGACACTTCACCGTAGTAGGATTTCACCAGCAATGCGACACAAAGCAATCTCTGCCACATATTTTGTTTGATTCAAAAACAGGGTATAGACCAGTTGTGCATTCGGTGAGGTGATGCGTTCCGTCGTGATTTGTGGCGGCATGGAGGCAAATTTCTGCTCCCCTTGCCCAGGAGCTCACCTCACATTTTTCTTTTTCCCTCTTTTTTGTTCCGACCCTTGATTTTTAGGCGTTTAGGTTTCCTCAGTGTCCTCCTTGACTCTTTTTAAAGTATAAATGTTTTGGCAGTCTAGTATAGTACCTCACTTTTTTGGCGGCTTCCTCTGTTAGGGCTTGGTTACTCCCTCTATCACATCACATTCTGACGGCAGTTAGTTAAGGTAGGGAGCAGTGGGAGAGTACAACACATCAGCTTTTGTTTTTCTTGATTTTTTAGGAACCTTCCATCAGGCCGAAAATCAATGCTTCATCAAAGTGACGTTTTTGGAGACGGCAATAGGAGTAGTGTTCAGCTGCCTTGTGTTTCGAATAATACCAGTCCCTTCCCGTATGGTGCTGCCCCACATGTTGCAGATGTTAAGCTGCGTGCGCTGCCATAGGCTTTTTAGTCCGTAGTGGCGTAGTGCCAAAGTATGGAAAACAGATAGGACCGTAGGTATACTCAGTCAAGCTTGACTAGCTTGTGAAACTAGGTTTCGACACGCACTTGTTGGTTAAAGACAGGACTTGAACTTCACCATCATCTACACGGGAGCGTCACTGCAAGGTCCAGATCTTTTTTCAGATCAAAACCTTTTTGCTGTAGCTTTAGGCACCAAGTACTCTGGTACATGTGGGGTCATGAGGCAGTCTGCTATTCTACACTAAGTCTCCTACCAATCTTTCCCAGTGGGCATCTAACTTTTTGCTGAAATGAGCGGCTGTCTGGGTCTCCAGCATCGAGGAAGGGAGTTTATTTCATCAATGTTCTTCTCATTGGGAGGAGAAACTTGCTCTAACTACCATATTGCAACGGCGTTTCACAAGCTTCAGTCCGTGTCCTCTGAGCCTATCATCTGTGTTTCTTGGGAGCAACCGAAGTCGTCCCAAGTCCGAGAAGCCCTTTATGATTCTGAACGGTTCGATTAGATCCCCTCTTACCCTCTCACGTTCCAGAAAGAACAGCTCCAGTTCTCCAAGCAGCTTCATTTACTAGTCTTTTGGTCGGAAGAACTTTATACCCAGGAGAAATGCCGAAGCTGATAACTCAAGAAGTCTTTTTGCTTCAAGTTTCTTTCTCGCAGAACGAAGAGAAGTCCTCCTATTTATTTCATCTTTGGGTGACTCTTTGGCATAGTCGGATCTGGCTTTGCTCCGAGCAAAATTGCCTTCACGAGACTTGCGCAAGACGAACTTATGGCCAGAAGATCCGAAAAAATGACAGCAGGTTCAGTTTTGGAAAAGACGACCAGCCATAATGGAACAGCTTGAAGTAATGTCTTTTCAGAGGCTTCTAGGACCGGCTAGTACCGCACTAGAGTTGTCATCCGTAACTCCTGTTTCCCAGTTGCTTAGAAGAAAGGATGTGGTGTCTTTTTTACTCTCTATAAGCGTTATATTCTTGCTACAAAGGTTACTTGACCTTCGGGAAATCGAGAACTAACCTGGGTGATTCTGCGCCCATATCCAGCTTAGAGATGAGCCCTGCAGTGATGGTCTCAAGGACAAGTCTTCTGGCAAGTAAAAAGCTGCATAGGGACGTATTTTCAAACAACGTCCCACCCTACATGGCGAGTAGATCATCCCGATCTTCTGTCTCAATTATAAACAGAATAACTTACACCAGGAAGGGTACGAAGGAGAAGCCTTAAAAATGTGCGGGAATATTTAGTAATCCAGAGTACATCCTGTCAGCTTGCGGTTTTGGGCAGAAACTCATTGAAATACCTGAAATAATCACCCATTGCTACAGCACTAGCTGGCTGCCAGCCTCCACGAAGCCAGTGGTGATATCTTTCCATCAACTTCGTCATGCTTTTGAAGTTACCTCGCATACCATTATCGGCGAAGCAGTCACCAGATGACTTGCACATATGTTGAGACCTGCCCGACCCTGTAATTGGCACAATCAAGCGGTTAACTGATGGCGCTGAGAACGCTGCCATTGTCCAAGTGTTTTTTTACCATCCGCTCTGTTTTCAAAGCTTGCCGCTGAAATACCTCTGAAGACTACGGTATCTAGTCTGTCGTGGTCTCACAACAAGGGGAAACGGCCATTCCCGTCAGGCTCGGACCCAGCGGGGCTCGTGTAAAGGTGGGTCAGGGAGAAGTTGGAAGCACACACCACGGTATAAATTCGCTCTCCCCTCCTCTGCAAAAAAGTGAAGACGAAAAACACTTCTGGCCGGAAAGGTCTTGGGTTATTGGTGTCTGCCCCTTTCATCAACAAATATGATTCTGATGGCAGCCCAGACCCATCCCTGCATAAAGGAGACCATAAGATTTTGAGGCAGCCTTCGCTTCTTTTGTTTAAAACCTTGCGGTGCGACAGCACCTCTTTCGAACTCTTCGCATGTTGTTCTTGACACCGTATTTCTCAGTTTCAACCCATTTTAGCCCCCTGCAGAAAAGTCGACCAGCTTGATGAAAACTTATTCAGTAGGCTATACACTGTTTGATTAGTTATACCATGTGGCCTCTGCTCTAACGACACCCTATCGTTGATATACCTACCATTCGCGGCTATGGGCTAAACCTCACCTTTATTAGCTGTCGGAAAGAGGAACGTAATCATCGCACTTTTATGGTTCACCCTCCACATCTTCACCTTCCCTGTGTTCTCCTCGAGCCAAGCTTTAGTATTGCCACTCAAAGGCAGCGGTGGTTTGTCTGCTGCGCTTTTGACCTAATCAGGCAACCGAAGTGCTTGCTGACGCAAGCCCCCTTAACAAGCCGCTTTTTCTTTAATAATGGTTGCTCACACTCAAATTGTTCTCCTGTCTCAGGCTCTAACCAAGCGGTCTCATTGCCCCTTTCCTTGCACTTTAACGTGAACTTGAGTCTTGCCATGCGAGTTACTATTCGTTGGTAACCAATACTCGCAGATCTAAGCATATGCTCATAACATCCTGGAGCCCCCAATCCACCTGGCTTTCGTTGGCTTCTGATTTCTCATGACACCCGCGGGAATTCAGCACTTGCGCAACCACTCGAAAAAGCCTCACCATAACTCCTGATGTCCTCTTCAATTTTCACAATTTTCGCCGTTCTCATCCATAACTAGTAAAATGACCAGAATTTTGTCTCCTTTCCCCTCCCGCTTTCAGGCCCCACCCCCTTTTATTCTTGGTCCTCAAATGGGACCCACCTCTTCTCCCACCCATCCACTTAATTATTTTTTTCTCTGGCCAATCGTGCACTTTGTATCTTCCTATAATCCTACCTTCACCTAACTAACATAAAAAAACTGCCAGTCTCCGACAAGAAATTCCCCACTGACCGTCAGGTAAAAAATTATAATTTTATGATCTCTATTAAAGCTTTAATCATAACCCCCAGCTGGAAGATTCGGCAGACCGCTGCACACCTGATCTCCCTTTTACCTTACTGGTGACTTGGGTAGCCACCAGCCAACTCGACTTCACCCCCGAATCCCCGTAAGGACCGGACGGTTTGATCGATGGGTTTGACCACCTTTTTAACCTATACTCAAGCCCACTGAAGCTGTATGACATTTTACATGGATGACTAGTGATTAAAATGCGATAATCAGGGTTATAACCCACCGTGATAGTCTCACCGCACGGCTGGATGGATTTCTGGAACCAGTCATCACGCAACACCGCCTCAAAATCTGCTTCCCATACTCCATGCAGGCAGTTCAATTCATTTTGCTTTACAGTACCAAAGACAATGACCGGAATCTGGCCCTCGCCGTTGTGTTCTCAACCTACTGTCCCCATTTGTCCGCAAACGCCAAACTAGCCAGTTTCTGCCTCCTATCCTCATCATTTGCTACCCACCACCAACGGCATCCAAGGTCTTCACGAAATAAAATGCCAGCCTCCTGTAGTCGACCAGAACGAGGTTATTCATTTTTTTATAGCTCATAAAAAACCGTATTTTTACACTCTTCTAACTTTAATTGTCGAGTTGTGCCCAGCCTTCTCTCGACCACCACTATTCTCCTCCCTTCTCTTCATCTCTGCATTTTCTCTCGGTCGTATCTGCCGCGTCTTCCGTCTCCCGTAGAGTATTTTTTTCAAAGGCTCCTCTTTGGATTTATATGTTCTCTGTCCATTCATCCGTCAAGCTTTTTAACAGCGCACTGCGTTCCTGGTAAAGTTTTTGCCTTCGTGCGAATTTCTTTATGGTATTGCAACTGACTAAACACAAAGGGTTAATCTTATAACCCCAGCCTACTCACTTGCGTTCACATCACAGGCTTCTTTGACAATCAGGTATCCAATGTTGGAACCATCCTCTCTATATCCTGCTGGCACTTCCGACTGCATTTTACTAACCCCAATGAGGCTTTATTTTTACCCCTGTCTTGTGGTAACACTCATCCGATCTCTCGATGTAGTGCCTTTAAATACCCAGCTAGTGCGCAGTCTTACCTCTTCTTACACATCCGAACCGTTCTTGAAATCTCCCTTTTACTCCCTCACTACCTCCGTTTTCGTACTAACCGACCTCACACCAAATTTTGTAGGTCAACGTAATGTTCTCTCGCCCACTGGATCCGTCGCAGCCAATTTTCCGCGCCCCACAAAACATAGTGAATTATTCCCCTCTCGCCTCCCTGTCCATATTGTAATGTTTACTCCCGTTTCTTCACCGTCTCTTGCAAACACTACACCTTTAGCAATTTTTAGTTTCGTTTTCATCTGCGTTTCCACTTTTGGCTAATTATTCAGAGTGCTCCTCTCCTGGATTCGAAGTCAATTCACAATTGCCGCTTTAATCTTCTTCAACTTAGTTCACTGAAACACTGTCCGTCTTTGCTGTTTCAATACTGCAATTGTGTGAATCTTGAATTTCATTACTGTGAATACCTCACATTGTTCTTAATTGCAGTATTCTATGATCATGCCTTGTGCATGTGACTTGGCCTCCGTTGAGGAATACGTGATTACTATCAACGGCATTAGTACTGCCTAAGTGCAAAAGACATGTTCTTCAACTAATGGGTTAAGGAACCAGAATTTCTTAACTCACCTCTTCTAGTTAAAAACGAACACCCAGAAATCCCTAGGCCCCCGGAAAGCCGCCTAAGAATAACTGCAGATCAACAAGTGATCCACAGAAAACCCCCGGAGCATGATCCTCTTCTTAGGTTTAGGTCCAGGTGTAGTCTGTTGGAAGCAATCGCTTGGCCGTCCACTTTTGCGTGTAGCACTGCAAGCTTGTTTTTTGAAAGGTTCTACTTTTCTTTGAAACCAGAGAATGTTACCGTTTGCGAGTCACAAAAGGCTGTTAGGAACATCATTATTCTGACCCGGAAACAGGGGTTTGAATCCGATCAAGAATAACTTTTGTCACAGGATTCAGTCAGAAAGCAAAGTTCATTATAATGCCCGAATCCAAAGCTTATAGAAGACGCCACTGTTTTTCATTGAGGAGATGAGACGTTGATTCCGGTGAACCTGGCTATACACCGAACTTACCCTCCAAGCATATGACATCAAAACTCATAATTCAGAGTCATCATGCAGTTGGAGAACTTGCGGCTGTCAAGCAGGTCTTCGGCGGTGTTTGAAAACGGTTTTGCGTCCACAAAGGAGCACAAAAATTAAAACTTACAAACAGATATTCTACTCGCATAAGGTGGTTTGGACCTACTCGCAGACAACAAATGATATATCCGCCTTTCTGCGGAAAAAACACGATAATTACGCCCTCGATTCTTGCACTGTAAGAATATTCCGCCAAGTACTTTCGGGAACACTTTGATCTGTAGTAAAACCTTGCTGATGCATATTTGCTTGTTCAAGATCCTCGACTGTACGCATAAAAACGGTTCACAATATGAGTTCTTTTCTCGTTTTTGGCCGTAAAAAGATTTACAAATCAAATGGGTGATCCAGTGATCCGTTTCGATGAATAACATAATCAAGTAGCGGTGAACGAACTGAACTAGTTGTGGGATGAGTCAGGTCACAAAATGGAAGTTTCGCCGAGGAGGATTCAGCGGCACGCCCAGATAGCCACGCTCAGTCATGGGGGTGCGGTTTGGGAGAGAATTATTCGGTCACTGGAGAGGTTCCTCGAAGTAACTGGGAAAACGCGTTGTGAATGAGAAAATTCCCACCACCTTTACGGCTAATCTAGAGCGCGTACGAAACAACAGACCTATTGTTCTCGAATACAGCCACACCAAAGATAAAACAGCTTTGCCACCGAAAAACTCGCTCCATTTCCTTTCGAAACATTCGGTCCTCACTGATGTTAAGTACTTGGGACCACCAAGTAATGTAAATATACCATGGCCATATCAAAAATATTTTGCCGACGACGGACACATTAGTTCTTCCCGGTTTTACAAGCAGAG
Source organism: Fasciola hepatica (assembly GCA_948099385.1). Taxonomy (NCBI): domain Eukaryota; kingdom Metazoa; phylum Platyhelminthes; class Trematoda; order Plagiorchiida; family Fasciolidae; genus Fasciola; species Fasciola hepatica. The sequence continues at coordinate 1,394,159 of CANUEZ040000025.1, forward strand.
CAGAGGCGAGTAATTCCCACACCCAATCTAAGAATTAGGGGGGTCACCCTTATCCCATAGGTGGATACTTCAGGAGGTATTTAATCTCTCCAAAGTGTGTCAAAATCTTCCAAAGGGAGTGACGGCTTGGTTAAGAAAGTTGACCGAAACTCAAGGGTTGAACAAGTTAACAGGGATATTTAGGAATAACTTTTTGTGTGAGGAAATAATGAGATAGAAAGGGGCACTGATACCTAGGACACTCGGCTTACCGTGGATTTATAGTAAAATCTCTTTCTCTCGCATAAGACTGTCGGTAGAACCTTCATTTTTCTATCGTTTCTTTTCCGTGGTGCAAGTTGACCGTCAAACAGACTGAAAGGACTGATGGCTTATGTAGGCTTTCGTGACTAATGCTGCAACCTGTGCCGTTTGTCTGTTTTGTTGTCCATGACTCAGACATTTCACATTGACCTAGATCATTTGTATAACACACTTGCCGTTAAAAACGGGTTGCTGTAAACTTTCAGTGAAATTTGAAGTAATTCTTCGGGCTCATTGTCCTCCACCTCCTCATTGAGTGAACGCGAAACTTGAGGTTTGAGACTTACGAACTGATGGCAATCTGGATATGATTGATTTTGGATGTGTAAATTTATGATCAAGAACTGTTAGAGATTAACCTCACCAACTGACAACCAGCATCCGGCAGTTTTTATGTCGTTTGGTCCCACAAAGCTGTTTTTGTTTGTCAGTTTACTGCAAGGACCTATGGTTTCCGCCAGGTGACATTGTACCCTTTTGACCGCTTGCTGTCTGACACGTGAACTTGACTAACTGCTTCAATAGGAAACATCCTTCAAATATTCGACTGACCCTTACCATCTTTTGGCGGCCGTAGGAATTTCATCTTGTCGCCTATTCCTCAGGTCATTTTCAGGATCTAGCTGGTGTCTGTTATCCCAAAAGTTATCAGTGGCAAAAAAGAATGCCCTTTCTGACGGCACCTAAATGGACTTATAAATCCTGTTTCGGAACTGCAAGGGTATACGCTCTGCACAATTCGGAATTCTTCGTTTAGCTACTTTTTGTATTACGACTCCGGTTTTTGTACTGGTATGTTTGATCTCGGACTTCTTTTTTTCCCTTCCGTCGTTTCTCGAGTCATTTTATCGAGGTTTTCACCACTCCGCTTGATAATGAAGTAGAAAGCCTCGCTCCATTTCGATTCCTGTATGGCTCAGTTTTAGGCGATTGCTCTTAGGGTGAATGCCAGTGTCTTCGCTCGCTCGTGGGCCGCCTCCGGCTGCTACACTGAGAAATTTTCTCACCCTGACCTCATTAGTTGTGCAAAACTTCTCGTGTTGGAGTTATTTGTATTGGCAGTAATGTATGAGATCATCATTCGGATCATTCGATAATAGTTCTGTCACTTACCATTTTTCATCAATTCGTGGCGGCCCGGTATGCCGGAAGCGGAACCGTGCATCAATCCTCTGTCACTTTAGTACACACCAAAATCAGTCACGACGGAGAGCACAGAATGGACGGGGGATTGTTTGCCATGCAAGAACAGATGTCACGTAAAAAAATTACCCCAGTCCGTCATTCCTTCGGATTCCCCAGCCCTGAGTTACTGTGTGCCTCAGGATCAGCAACTTACCTCCTTCTCCGTACTGATATCCTTTAACTCCAGCGACCGACATACGGGTCGACCACGGCTCAGCTGCGGAGAATCTGCTAGTCCAGAAAGCCCCCCAACTAAGCCCCTCTGACATATGCAAGTAATATAAGCAGATTGTCTCAATTGTTTACTAAACTGCATCTGGGAAAAGCCCTATGGATTGCAGCCTGGCTGCTACTTTTCCCGGCTTCCCCTCGTGCTCCTTTTTCGGGAGCTTGAGGCCACGTATGATAGACCTTCCGGCTCAGGACCAGAATAAACCTCTGCCAATCTCAGAAGTCGGTAAGCGGTCCACTCAGTTTTCTATCTTCCAGGGAGTGAAAGCCAAAAACAAGAAATCACAACCATTGTGACCCCCCTGCACTGAAACCATTCGCACAGTGAAGAGTTGAACTTCCACCGAGCAGATGGCATCCATTTTGTGGAGTTTTGTCAAAGCCCACCTGACACCATTGAGACGAGTTAGTAGTATAGTTTTGTCCGTTAGTACGAACATCTCGGGTTCCCGAAACATCAAGGTTGAACTCTGCACACAGTACAAGACTGGCGGCCAGCTCCAATGATAGTCCGGTTTTGGAACCCGTGGCCCTTCGGGTCACCGAGGCTCTTTGGCGGCTTGTCACTGGGAGTCACGGTGATTGATGTACCCGGCAACCGTACAGCATTCATGCGGACCTGTAAACGAGGGCGAAGTGAGTCATTCTCAGCTTAGTTTTCACCTTTAACTCAATTCGAAGCAAAACGCACGGAAACTCAATAACAGCACCCCGAGGATTTGAGAGGACTGGCGGACATAGCAACTCTGGTTTTCGGGTAACCCTGGTTTTGTCGTACATTTCAGTGTTCAGTTCTGGAACAGAGTGCTTGTTGGTTACCATATATGCTTGAATTCCTGTGTCATTTTTGATACTCCCTGGTATCCAGGTTAGGCTGAGACCTCCATTTTTCTGCTTTGTTAACAGAACTCTGTAGATAAAATGGTTAGGATGTATATTAGAGAATCCTCTGGTTTGCACGGCGTGCTTCATTATCAGTGACGCAGCCTGGGACCATGTTCAGTTCCAGATCTATCCACCATTGGGGACAATACTCGGCTGCACATTTCCTGGTCTGCTGGTACGTTACTAACCAGAGTTCATCATTTAGGATGCCTTTTATTCCAATCCAACGACTCAGACAACCCAAATACACACAGCATACAACCCACTTGTGAGCGCCTTCTGGAGAATGAAAGTGATGGGGATTACCACCTGGATCGCAGCGTACAACCAGTCTTCTACCGTAAAGTCGGCCTCAAACCATCGATTTGGAACCCGCGTAGTGCCTGGGGGCTGTGTTGATGACTAATATACGCGGTAGTTAAGTTTCTCGAGTGATGCTGGGGTGGCCGGGCCCCTGCATATGACAATCTTTGACGTGCTCCGACCATTAGGCTTCCAGATTCTTGCACTACGGTGATGAAAGGTTTCTGCTGAGCTTCCAATTCCCTTTTGTTTAAACGTTTTGATTACCGAAGGAAGGGCTGAGAGAAAGAAATTGACAGCCAGGTTTGCTCCCGGAGAACCGGCATTCTGGGTGCGTAGAGAGGTTTAGTGCCTCAGCTTACCGTCATGGGTGGCTCAAAAGGACCAGTAAACTCTTAAAAACCTCCGATAACTCCGGATTTTGCTTGCTTTTTCTGCAGCCTTCTGAAGATTGGATGGTTGTTTGCAGCTCCATTCTTCCACTAAGTGACTAACACGTCCCTCTTCAGTAACGTGTGCTTCTTTACTCTCTGAATAATGCAATACCCAAAAATAGCGCTCCTATCTGTTCCTCTCGAACCATTTGATATACGCACCAATATTATTTATTACCAGGGGCATTCAGTAGATAACAAGACCTACTCCCTCCAAGGACGGAAGTTGGTCGTACTGGATTGGTAATGAAACCTGGCAGGTCCCTGGTGGCAATTTTCTGTTTATGGCTCCAGGGTTATAGGTTCCAGTCGATGTATAGTTGTTCAAAATCTAATTAATTTCTCATCAAACTAAGGGACTGCTGTCTGAAGAAGGAACTGGCCAAGTATTCGAAGGCGTTAAAGGAAAACTAGATCAGGTGATTAAGGGGTCACAGACGGCCAAACTCTGAGAAACTAGAGGAACGTTTGTCCGTGAAGTCCACAGACACGTGATTGTGCTGAAGTGGTACTTGAGTGCGTTTAAGAGCGAATGCGGTCTATTTGTTACCAGCTTATGCACCACATCATTCCGGTGAACAAAGAGGCCGTTAGGCAGAGGTCTAACCACTAGGTCCAGATCTACCGAAAGTTGAAGTGTTTTTGTTTGTCGGTTGTCCAGTAATATAACTGAATTTTATTGGACAACACTATATACACGCCGCCATAAAAATCGAGGTCGATGAACAAAGTTCGTTGTTTTCGCTTCAGCACCGTGGGGGAAGACCCTATGGAAGACTAAATAATGCGCAAGGGATACCACAGAGCATTCAGTATACGGATTTATTTAGTCACCTACATTAGACAAATATACCCCTCCTAGAATGCCCGGTGGAAAGATTAACCTTCAGCAGCATCGACCCAGGGGTACTGTGGATACTAATCATCGGACTAGAGGGCTTCTCGATTGCTCTCGAGGAGGTGAACCTTACTGCGGATCCCAAACCTCTGGCAACTACCGAACAGGTAGTCGGTGTTCTTCCGTACTCTCGGCAAGATACGTGAGCTGAGAGAGTCGATTGGTTACGACAGAACTGCTAGAAACCTTTTTCCGGCTAACCCACAGGATATGTAACATTCTCCAACTCTAGGATATCTGATAGTCACTTTGGACAACTGGCAAACTGGAGTAGGACAATCCATCGAACGAATGAAGCTGCGTGCAACCCAAGATCGCTCCAATCTGGGTCTGGTTGACCCATCACTCAGCCCGGCCGGACGGACGGTAACCTCAATCGTGCGCAGAAAGTGGAAAAAGTGAAACAATAGCACTACAACAGAATACCTCACCATTCGACGTACTCGCGAGGTGAGTGGGAGCCCACAAAAGGGGCTGTGATTCGAGTCTGATGGGCAGTCACGAAGTAAGCTAGGGCAGGTCAGAAACCCTCGGTCGCAGTGACACCTAGGGCTGACGGCATTATCAGCTACTTCACATGGCTAAGCTAAATCTCCCGGTTTCAATCAAGGCCGTCATTGAGTTCCGCCACAGAGTAACTGGGACGAAGCTCAACTGCATACGCCTATAGCTAATTTCCGTGAGAATGAAGGCCAGAGAAATAAAGGTAGCTGAATGTTTTTGACAATGAGCTCAAACTAGCCGAGATTATTCTACGAGTTGGTGGTTCACGGAAGAACCTGTTGATACTGAGGACTCCTGGAGGAGGAAGAGCCCAAGCAACCAACTACTGAGTGACTCGTTCGATCCGATCCCCCCGAAAGACATCGAATCAGCCGGCATCGTGCAGGCCGTAGTTGTTCGGTCGTCGCCTATACACAAGCACCTTTCCGATGGTTAATTTGAATAATGGTCCCAACTGGAAGACCTACAGAGCTAATCAATGAAAGGATACGTCACGTTGCTTATCGGTTATGACGTAGTCCAGGCTTATCGGATTTTAGGTCAGACGGAGGCTGGGCGGTCTCGGACACCGCTCTATTTTTCGTAAACTGTTTGTCTTGTTGACGTTCTGTCCTGTCACCTTCAAAGAGCACCAGTGACACCAGGAACCAGCGTAGATCGGAGGGAATCAGCACCAACAGAAGAACCATAAACGACGAACAATACGGAATTTCAAGAAGTGCCAATGCTGGATGCGTGTTCCAATAGAGCGCTCAGAAGTTAAAACACTTGAGGAAACGGGGACAAGGAATATTACGGCGCCACTAAAAGTTTCTTCTACCATGGGGGAAGGAATCAGCAAGAACGTTTATTTATTTGGTGCTTGCACAAAAATCGTTTAACAGGCGGCGAAACATTGTAGATACGATCTACATAAGCAATTGAATAAACCAAGGCCAAAGGATGCGTGATGCAGACAACAGTGCAGCAACTGAGTTGTGAACGTCAGACCTAACGGTACTTACAGTGACAGTCCGTCAAGACCAATGAAGCCACAGAAGCTACCTGTGAATCACGATAGTCTAAAGTCAAGCACTGCATAGCCAATTTACACGAATTCCAAAATCAGAAAAAGAATGGTCTGTAGTTCCTACGGTACCAAATTCAAAAGCACAAACAGTACAAATATATCCAAAGCTCACGTACACGGCCAAATGGACTTAACAGTAAAGCCCAAAGATTCGAAGTCCCAAGGTCCAAGAACGACTGTCAGAAACGGTTGAAGCCTCAGCCTCAGTGTCCCACACAGACCAAAAATCGTGTAAGAGTGTTGTGTATGGACAGGCTTAGCAAAGTATTGTGAAATACAGTCACATTCACAAAAAACATGTAGACCTTTTGGAAGGAGTTTCAATATATGTCGTTTATGCTGCTCATTGCCTCAGGGAGTGCCGCCGATCAGAAACTATGGCCCCCCAGCGATATGCCTTTGCAAGGTCCTGATACTGCGACCGACCTTTTGGGCATGCCTCCGCGGTTCCCCAGATTGAGAATGGTCTTTTTGGCAGGATAAGGGAAGAGATCTTCATGCAAATACCAGCGTACTAGATCGATAGAAGCACATTGCGGTTCCTGCTGCTACAACAAGAAGACCCATCACCTGTATTGGAGCAAAACCTGATGACAGTCCAAGATTACGCAGATAATTCGTCACCTTTTTGTGCCACTTGCTCTTTATGCAGAACCATGGGGTGTTTTGGAACGGGCTATGTACAGTGATTCTTGCTAGCCGCAGTAAACTAATTTTGTGTCGATGATTGCTTTGCTTACTTTTCAACCAGTTATGAAGCAATTTTTGCTAGAGGGATAACTGAGCTATTGAAGCACGCCAGTTTCAGGCTGAGGAAATTGGTATCCAACCCGTGAAAGTCTGTGGCCTTATCCCCGAACCCGGTGCAAGATCCGGCTCGGTTATGCTTTCTCAACAGAACATCCGTCAAAGAGCGCTGCGCCTTCAATGGGGTATGGTCATGGACGAGCTCAACTTCCCGTTTCAGTTCCTGATAGGCCCTTGACAAGGAGAGGCCTACTGTCGAACATCATTTCCCTATTTGACCCACTTGGGCCAGTAGCCCCGTCAGTTCTCCGGGCTGAGTGGTTACTGCAGAAGTTACGCAGATCAGAATTGGCTCCAGGGAGCCCACCAGCACAGTATATCTCGTGTTGTGGTATAATCCAGTATCACTCACGAACCGTGTCGTGGAAGTGAAGGCGCTAAAGTGCTCGCCATTCGGGACCCCACAGAAATAGGACACATTGTGTCGTCCATAATTTGTGATGACCCAGTAACCAGGTACGGCGAAGTAGCTTACACGAGGCACATTTCCGTGGATACATCTCCGAACCATATGCTAATCTGAGCACATCACGAGCAGCACCTACCAAAACTGTTACCTCCTGGGGGATGGTGCTTGCGGAAGCTGCCCTAGGTGTCCAATCGGCTGTGATGCTGAACTGAGCCTTCTAGACTGTTTCGATTCAGGGCACTTTTGAGCAGACTCGACGGCCGTCAGAAGCTACACAAAGAATGTTGGTATACGCCATAGTACATTTATTGCCAACCACTTAACAGTTATTCACCGATATGTCAACGTATTCCAGTGGCAGCAAGTGCGGTTGGAAGATAATGTTGCTTATCTAGCGTCAAGAGCCATGTCAACCGAAGGGATACTTGGGACGTGGTTGGTGAGAACCCTACCCCTGAGGGATTGTAACCATCAACAAATTTTACTTCCTGTACCAGCGGATAGTGTGAAAACTAAAAAAGGCTTCCTTTCGTGGACACGGCCAACCTGTTTGCTATCTCTTTCATTATGTTTTTAGGCTTTTTGATTGGTTCCAGATTTTGGAGGCTGTCGTCCGGCTCTTCCGGTCCCCTTCTTATTTTCAAACTATATTTTCCCTAATTTATCCACCCGAGAAATAAACAAAGCCAGTATAGAAATGATATCGAAGGTCTCAAAGGATCGATTCAAAGGGATTCTGGAACCATGTTAGTTCGCAGAGAAGCTACGCAAAGGTACCCTGGGCTGCCCAAGAAAGCTTCCCTCTGTCATATTTCGCGAGTCTCTGTGTCGACAGACGATTGAGAAATTCTCGTTACTTAGATGTCTTCAAGCACGGTTATTTTTGCCAAGCGGGAACCTGGTGACGGCTCGTTAAACGCCACCACCTTAAAGGGGTCATGGCGGAGCGCGCATGTACCGGCCGCACTCCACAAGATGCCAGTACATCGAGAAAATCGACCCTGCTGAACGGTCAACCGGGCAATGCCAAACTCGTCGTGAATCAGCACATGCCACCGGTCAGCAGCTGGTGGCTCCGTTTCCCCAGTGTAGAGTAGAAAATGTTGACTCAGTCGAGACAGACTACACCGGTTTTAATTGCATTCTTAGGGGTCAGAGGCCAAAGTAGTTTTCCGCAGTCAGTTCGATTATCTACCGACTCGGGCTTCACTTAAAAAAGGTTGTTTATTTAAGTGATGGCTAGTTTATAAAGTCCCCTGACCTATTTAATTGTAGGCGTAGAACACCAAAAGAGGTGTATAGCGAAAAAGGCCGCCATTTTCTAGATGCAGCTACCGAACACAATGGTCAACTGAGGTGCTAGGATAGACTGCGCACCAACGACGAACATTATCGGTCAGGGCATGCGTTGACACTTCAACCCCTAAGAGCCTTGCTGCTGGGGTGGCTTGACGGAAAGAATGACGTGTTCCTCACGCAGGCTGTTGACGGTTCTTTCTAGGAAACAGATATGAAGTCGAAACAATGTCGAAGAACCGGCTGTAAGTTCCGCCCCTGCTCGATGACTGGAGTAGATTAACATTGACTCCAGTCAGTGTATTATTGCTGAAATGCCACCGCAGAAAGCTGGCTAGAGCTGGCACGAAACAACCACTGCAGGCCTCAGAACCAAGCTATCCACTTTGCGGATAACTTCTGGCCTCAGTGGAAGGAAGAACACATTACCACCCTATGGACAAGGCGGAGGTAACGGGTAATGGAAAGAAATTTCAGAAAGGGTTATTGGGTGCTGACCGCTTAAGGGATTTTTGCAAAAGGCGGGTGAGTGATAGGGATAACTGAGAACGTAGTTGTTGACGCAGATGGACTCCTATGACAGCTGTAGTCCGCAGCAATGGAGTGGAACAATGGACAGACAGGAAAAAGTTGCTTTTGGAGGGTGACGACTAGAAGCCGGGGTCTTGGGTTAGCGGTTTCCAGGCGTGCCTCCGTAAGTCCTCACGTAAACCAAAAGGAGAGAGACGAAGGGCATACTGCTACAAGTCCCGTGAACTCCGATGCCTCTGAAGCATACGTGAGAAGAATGAGTCAGAATTTATAACCGTTTAAAAGTGCAGTAATTACTGGGGGGAATTCTGTAAATTGACACAACAACCAGAAAGAATGAAAATCCCACTTACCTTTATATATTCGCCAACCTGTTTCGGACTGCTCTTACCAACTATATTCTCGCTGACATTGGTCCTGGGTTTGCTGTTTACCATCCGCTTGATTCATTTACATTTTCCTTTCATGCTAGCGCTTCTCTGTTGAGATACTTTTGTGGACATTCGGTATGTTAACTAGTGGCTTTGAATAAAGACAGTTTTGTTTCATTATAGTTCGTTTTCGTTTATTACTCGTGTTGACGGATTATATGTCTTCAGCACCCCTAGGTCGAAATTTGGCTGCCACATCAGAAAACCGTTTATGGGGTCTGGTGGGGGCGCACATTTCACAGTGTTTACGTGAAACACAGGACAGGTACTTTTTACTTCTTTTTGGTCAACTGTCCACTTTATACAGATTCCTCTCCAGGTTTTGGCTACTTTATGACTGGTTAGTGGCTAGGGCATATTGCTGAGGGTACCATTTTTATGTACCTACTTTTGGACTCACTGAAGGTAACAGAGAATTGTCGAATCTATGTTGTTGTGGTTTGGATTCCTTGTTGATTCGGGCAGCTGTTTGTCTTTAGGCTTTAAGGTGTTATCCAGAACAGGCCAGTCATGTTGTTTGGCGAGTAGAGCAGTGGACTGCTGAAAGGATTTCGCTCTCTTAATAAAGCTTTTGCTCTTCGGCCATTACTTCGGGCCTGAGGCGGATCCTTTGTGCACGCAGCTTTTAACAATTAACGGAAACGAGGGCCGGCCCCAACTTTACCGCAATTTGTCGGGCCGGCGAGGACATCCTTCAGCCACCCGTGTGCCATCACACATATGTCAAAAGCTTCAATCTTTTTCAGCAACACGCATTGGTTGACGATGCGAATTCTCCTGAGAAGACAGGGTTATACTTTTCGAGATGCTTGCCTTCATCCAGCTGTTGAACTCCGTCGTCTAAAAAGCACAAGAGGTTGGCCAGGCAGGATCATTTCATAGGAATGCATCATACGCTGGTCTTGGCTTTGAGCACTGCCGTAAAAGCTGATAGATATGAGCTTGGATTAACCTCTAAAGGAATTTTCATAGCAGGCTCGGAAAGTTGGCCGGATTATAGTTACCGGTGACCGACTAAGTTCCACCCCTAAGCACTACAAAGCTTGCCCCGTTTTTTAAGTCACAAGTAAATTTCCTTTCGATTTCTATCGGTGCGGCTTGCATAAAGATTGAGCTCAGATATCCACTACCAAATTTATGATGCCCGGATAAATGTAGCCTGAACAAATTGACATGTGTAAGCTTGATCCTTGTGAGTATTTGCGCCCGGCTTTTGTGGTAGACGTAGGGCTTCAGACCCCGGCGAAGTACAACTCGGTACCAACTCTACTAATGCTCCGAAATCTGCTCTGTGTAAGCTACCGAAGTATGTGGCGAACTCGAAGTTTCTAGGAAAGGGAATATATCTTGGACGCTTTAACTGATTCATTTTCCCCAAGATCTGTGACCCCCGATTCTGGCTGCACCCATTTTCTTTGATAGCGTAAGATTTACTGAACCTGCTTTTGCCAGGTTTCTATTGACCTCTCCTATGACGACTTTAGTTTTCACTGACCGTTCGCGTGGTTTCCTACTCGCTAAGCCAATTCTTCCTTTCGTTTCTAGTGTAATTCTAGCATTGTTGCTGATGCCTCGATACACGGAATACACAATAACATAGGTCTGCCGGCACGACTTCTCCCTATCCATTTGAATGAGGCGATTTGGTTCGAGGCTCGCAGTGACAAATTTTGGCCTCATCAGTTGCATGTCTTCCATACCAGTGGGCTACTTTCCCCCGGAAACTTTACCAATCCAATAGGTCTGCTTTTAGCTGCATTTTTATCTTTCTTTTGCAGCAACATACTCACTGTTTCACGATATATCATTGCAATTCTGAAACGTCTGACAACAAATGCAGCTCAACGCAGATCCTACCCAATCTGTCGTGGGCTGCCACAGAAGAGCTCCGTGTCACAGCCCTCAGTCGTCACATTTTCATTTCGGACCTGCTTTTTCCCGACCGTTTCTTCTAGTATTGCTACTAAAATCCTTCGGGTATGTTCATTTGACATATCACAGAATTTGTCCCCATGAGTCGCCGAGTTTTATAAACTTGTTTGTCGACTTGTCTTTCATTCCATATCCGACTTTCATTTCCGGTTATATGTCACAGATACTTCCTGCATGTAGCCCAGTCATCTCCTATTCGAGGGTAAACCTTCTGAAAAGAACTTCAACGAATAGGTAGTCAACTGTCATTTACTTTTTCACCACTTCTGAACGCGGTTTGTCTCTGCTATTTTGGTAATTACATATCCTATACGTACCTGCCGCTGAGTCCCCATTCCGAATTTGGTGCTTTACAATCCACTTATATGAAAATAAACGATTCGTTCAAAGTTTACCTGTCTTCGTCCGGACAACACTTCCAGCACCAGTGTAGCTACCTCTCCCCAGATGTGCTGTTCACTTGGTATATGACGGAATCCGCCTATGTCTGGCCACCAAACTTTAAAACAGCATTCGTCGACCAATTATCTTAGCTTGTATCTGATATCTGATATTCTATAGTTGATAGCACATTCGTTTTCATTGTTCGACTTTCAACGCAAATCCCTCTAAAGTAATTGAAGTCATCATTCCCAGTTTCAGTCTTTAAAGTGTCCCTTTCTCCAATGATAGACAAAACATCGATCTTTCCTGTTTGATTATTCAGTGGCGCAGGTTTTTTGTAAGACTTGTGTATATTTTTGTTAGTTGTATTAGTTATGGCCAGCTCCAGTTGGATTCGGCTTGCTCGACCCCTCGAATCTGAGTTTTGTGCTGTCAAGCAACATTATGATATATAAACTTAGCCAACTTTATTCTATGCTTTTCACGTGTACATATTTGCTCTATCCTCCTGGAAAATCGTATTCAGCTTACAAGAGTAACATTTGATCACGCATCGCGCCTTGCTCCGGGACCATCCAAAATAAACAAGTAGTATTTTTTTCAAGATATGGATGCGGTGACCATTCAATGGGGCACTCTACATTGCCATCAACGGGCCACAGGTCACGGCACGACCCCACAGACTAGCACCGGACAAGCTGGCTTTTGCCAAGCTTCATTCTGACAATGCATCATTAAGGTATTAGTCGTACTTCTCATAGTCTATGGGCCACAACTCTGCACATGGTTTTCAAGAACGATGGAATTAGCTAACAACTTTCCAGCTCAAGCTTTGTTATCCACCGCGGCAGTTACCAGATACCCCACATACATGACTTCAAAGCTTCCCTTGGTGGCTTGGCGGAATATTCTAAGATCATTTTGGTATGAGCATGCCAGGGTTTCTAATTCAACGCTAAGGACCCCGAGGAAACTGATGTCATTACTCCCTTTCTATTATTTGAGTTCCTTGTGTGGTTTGGTTTCCTAAGTGCTCCTGGGAAATCACAGGGGCTTATCGACGACGCTAGGCAAGAATCGAAATTTGTTTAGGTCTATGTCGCCGGTCTTCTTATTTCATCTTCCAACAGAGGTGAATATTTTTAACGTTCGAAGTAACTTTTTTGGCACCTATCCGAACAAGGAATAGTAATATTCCCAATGAATCTCAACCTGGCAAAATGGAACTCGTGTTCCGCGGCCACAAGATCAGTCGAAAGGGTAATTAACCCCGTAGGAAAAAGTATGTCATTCAAGATTAAGCAGGGCTATCTTCGGCCAAAGGGCTTGAAGTGTTTTAAGGGCTAGTTAACCCTTGTCGTCTTTTCATTTCCCGCACCTCTGGGAGCTAGCCTTCACTAATAAACCTATTTTGTGGCAACTCGCGTAATTCGTTGCTTATGCAAGCTTAAAGGGTGGCATTTTACGGGTTGAGCAGACATAAGCTCAGACCACGCTCCGTAAGCACTTAGTGGCGAGTTCATAGCCCATAGTGGACATCGTGTCTACCCCGTGGATTTTCTGCATTAGGAGTTTTCGTTACAGTAGTACTTTTTTGGCTTCTACGCGCTCAACAAATTTAGACCCGAAATGGCTTAAAAGTAATAGTGGTTCATTTCGAGGAAACACAAAGCACCCTGGAGTGTATAATCACATGGTACATACGATGTCATTATAAGACGCTTAAGGATGTCCGTCAGATATATGCACAGGGAAGGAAGTGGACTTTCAAGTAAGAGTGTAAATGAGAGCTTGGAATGGTTGAGAGTTGAGATCATGTAATAAAATCGACCACGAGCACCTCAAACTGATTGAATGGGCGGAGTTCACAGACAGAAAGGGCAGAAATTTTAAAGATCTTTAAGACATCAGCTGATGTCTATGGATATTTTTGGCACAGGGTCCAGACAAGTAAATCAGAGCCTCAATGGCAGGTAGCATTTCGAAACAATGGTGATGGTAAATACCTGTCTGAGCCAAAAACCTCGATGCCCCGGAAAAAGGAGGAATGCTTTCGAAAGTAGCAGCATTATTATCAGAATAAGAATCGCACAGATGATGGGGAGGGTTTATTACCCCGGGTCACGAATAACGAACTTACTGCGCAATATTGAAGAACTTGTACTCAGCAGTCGGTGGTGTGTGACTTTCGCGGAAACTTGATGGAGTAGGGCCGGTAACACTACAAAATAAGTGAAATGAGGAATAATTGATTTTGCTTATGTTATTACGTGACTAGTATGGGAGGTACGCAGACCGAAAATAGTTTGGACATTAAATGCGCAAGCATGATAGAGATATGATAAGATCAGCGGAAATTACCGCATAGCAAGACCTTTAGGAAGTGCGTAGGATTGCGTGGCTGGATACTTCGGAGGAAGTTATACCTCAAGTAGCATGAGATTATTCCAGTAACTTCAAGCTGGTTTCCGTGAAACTGCTGATTGGAATATAATGGGGACTAGACATTTTATGCGGAGTAATATCCAAAAACTTGACAAGACAGCTCTACGAAAGTTACGCGAGGGGACCTGGTGAGTCCAAATAAAAAAGGGAAAACTCTCCGCTGTACCGAATGCTAGCGCATAGGCTAATATTAGTCCGAGAACGAAGTCGGAAAGTCTTGAAGTATCACTCGGATACAGGCCTTGACCCCTAAGTTTTTGCGACCTTGTTCTCATCTTATTTTATCGTTTTCGGTGAGCCGGAAGGTTTTTCACCAGATAATAGGAAAATGTCCGTGGTATAAATCACAGCAGGTTTTTATTCCGACATTGTTGATTAACTAAAAGAGAAATAGATTAAAAGGGCATAGTTTGGCTGAATTACAGTCAGGTTGCGTGGCTGAGGTGGCACAGTTGTGGAAAATCTACTGGAAGTCATGTGACGGAGCCTAGATACGTACAGATGTTTTTTGAGAACTTTCAGTGATTTTTGTACGGACAGAATAATTAAGATGCTCGTGGGTGTGACTGACCCTGAGCCGGGGGCTCAATCTGGGAAACTCTTTCGAGTTGAAAGCAGGAAGGGCGATGAGTGGGGGCTACGCCCATAGGCCTGTCAGACTTCCTGAGCACCCGGCCTGCGGTGGCTAAGAAGGTGGATCTGGCCGTGAACAACATTTACAGAATGTCCAGAGTTTTCCAAATTCTGGTTGACAATTTCAGTGTGAGTATGAAAACAAAGTCTCGCCAAACTCTTGTTCATAAAGTGAATTGGTTTGGTACCACTATCCAGGCTGCCCCATCTAGATAGAGAATGGATAAAGGCAGACTGCCTGACAGTTCTAACGGATGGGGTCGGGGAGGAGGCGTTCGGTGCAACGGCATGAAGGGTCTTTTGCGTCGCTTGACAAGAGGGTAAATGAGACTAAGTTATGAGAGTGAACAGAACATTAGCTGCACTGACCGGAGTATTGTTGAAGCTCACAGAAGAAGAGAAAAGGCGGGATTTCTTAATAACACCGATACAGCAAGACGGAGAGTACGATTTATTGAGACTGTGACAGAATAAGGAAACAACGTGTGCAGTGAGAGTTGAGAAAATAATGGGATTCTGACAGTTCAGAGAGAGAAACTTGAGCGAATGCAAGGGTCGTTGTTGAATGCACCCTTAATAGTGAGTGAGGATTTCGGTAAAGTTGGCCGGCCTTGCCAGTGGGGATACGTAAAGACAAACTGCATTGACGACGGTACAAGGTAGGTTAGTCACAATAACTAATATTTTGGCTAAAGGTTTGGCGATGGAGTAAGTGAGAGTCCCACGTGCCTGTCTAACTTATGCTTAAAAAACATTTTTGAGGGGTCCACATTCTAATGTAGGAGCTTCTTCCAAATAAGAATCTCCCTTGACGTGAATAAGTATTGGACTGGGAATGTCATTAGAGTATGCTTAAATAGTTTCTCAGTATGTCTTTCAAGACTGTCTCGGTGCCGTAGCCTGAAGGATCGACCAATTAGCCCGGGAGATAAGGGGTGCAAAATTCAGGAAATATCTCCTGGAATGAGCCTTACATCTAGGGGATAGTGGTTAAGTGCAATCAGTCTCAGAAGGCTAGAGAGGTTAGTCGGCCCCTATACAGCCTTTGTGGCCTTCCTTGGAGCCAAATGGAGATAGTTACGGTCACGGACGAGAAACGTGTGTGCGACTTGGCTGCCGAACTCTTAGATCTTCCTTGGACACATGGAGGAATGCTCTCTTAATTGTTTAAAATTCGGAAGGCAGCCCTACTAACCTTCACTTGATGTGATGAGAGAAAGGCATACCTGGTCAACCGGGAACAAAAATCCCACGATGGTCAACTCTCTGAATTTTTGGTGCTCCTTTGGTTCGAAAAGGTCGATCCGCGGAGCTGCCGATGGAAATACCGGTGCCTTTATCGCCCTTTGTCATTAGGCTCCAGTCTAATGTCCAGCACTCGGTCGTGTCGATTGCCGACCGCGGCTGTGTACTTAAAGAATCCCGGATGTTCACATCATCCGCACACACGGCGGAGCTGGACCTCACGGCCTGTGAGACAGTTGATGTAGATCAGAAACAGTGAGAAACCCAGGGCAGAGCCCAGAATGATTCGTGTATTGACTGGGGATTGGAAGGAGTGCGAAGCCTTTGCAAGCGCAGTGAAGGTGCTCCTAGACACAAAGCTCTTAAGCAAGCAGGAGAGTTCACCGATGATACTTTGCACTTACATCTCGCGCAGCAAGGGGAGTATGGCACTCTGTCAAGGACTTTTACAAAATACGTGGAGATGGCATGGGAGATTTTACCCTGGTCGTAGGCCTGCATCAAATTATCCATGACAGTTTGCATGTTGGTTTCAATGATTGGTTGTGAAAATTCCTCCCAGAAACACTATTATTTCAAGTTTCCTTCACATCACCCACTCATATATACTATTTGCATGTTTTTATTCACTGTATGTTTCCACGAATCAACCCTTGTTTGTTTGCGTCCGAAGCGCTACTCTGTCACTTCCTATTTTGGACCTGCGTGACGCACTGGCTCCTTTCTCGAGTGCCATGATTTGGTTCTCGTTTTCTGAGTCCCTATGTTTGCGTAATCGAGGTTCGTATTTGTTTTATGTCACTGTCCATTTAACAATCTGGTATCTTGGAATAAGCGGATAATCGCTTTCTTATTTTGTGAAACATTTCGAATTTGGCTGCCTTTGCTCAAAGGCATAATACATTGGCATGCTTTACCTGCCCGGCAGAAATCCACGTTGGAAACGGGATATTGTTATTCGTCTGCAAATGGAGTGACATTGCACTTTTGATGATGTACTCAGAGGCTTACCAGAGATACTAGTTGGACTCGTCGACGTGTGGCCTGGTGGGAAGTTCCGCTCACTGTTTTTGAAGTCGGGCGTGATTACAGCTTTCTCCGACGAGCTAGAATAAGTGCCGTAGTCTAGACAACTTTCGAATATGGTGAAATGTGCGGGGGCTGGAATATTTGCGCATTCCTTTAGTATCCTAGAGGTTTTTGCTAGCCAGGCCCATTGAGTTATATGGGTTGACATGTCTGAGTTGTAGTACAGTGCCTCCCACCGGGAAGGTGGTGAGGTCCAGCTTTCGTTCTGCAGCTTTTGTAGAATGGGTAGGGTAGGCTAACTTTGGCAATTATTCGGACAGAGCGATAGTGATCCACAGAAATCTAAATCAAGTGTTCTGGCGAAGTAGCTGGGGTTCCGTCAGGCAAGTGAAGGGTTGACGCAAAGGTTTTAGTTTCACGCGAATGGAGAAAATGCCTAAACAGATCTGATTTGTTGGAAGGGACCAGCGCTAGGAAACACTTTTGCACCTCTCAAAAATGTTCATGGATTTTTAGCTAGCTTTTGTTTTGAATCCTGTTGCGTATGCCCTGGTCTGTTACCAGCTGAGTGCCCTGCAATATAGCAAACAGACGTGCACTCTGCTATTGCAGGCGGAGGACGGAAAGTGGTTGCATACGACATGTGTCGCATCTTACCTTTACCCCGGGAACCAAACAAGCATCTGAACGGGAAATGCTGCCATCGATTTGTTGGTTAGTTTACTTACTTCACCATCTCAGAGAACCTAGTTTTATTTGAGATGCTAGATGATCCCGAGCAGGAAATTGGTTTTTTTAAAAGATCTCACTGCCCTCAGTGACGGACTGCAGGATGACCATTGGATGACAAAGTCAAAGCCGTGGGCTCCGTGATTTTTCTTCCCTACTGGGAAGGGGTGAGACATTTTGCCAACCAGGAGCTTCCCGCTTGTGGTGACGAGATCAAGAATTGAGGGCGTTTGTCCGTGGCGAATCCTAGTTGGACTACAGTCATGTTGCCTCCATGAAATTTGAGAGAGTATGTCTAGTAGCTGTTCATCGAACCCGGGGTTTGTGGAGTAATAGCTGGGCCAGTCTACTGAGGGTGCTTTGAAGTCCCCATGATCAGTAGGTTGACGATATGGTGGCCATTCTTTGGCTCCTTGTTCTGTTCACTGAGGGCTGACGATGTTTTCTGTTGGCATTGTAGCTTTCGGTATGTTTTACGCCTCGCGAGTGTTTCTTCAATGCTCAGCTTCCTTTCCACAAAGAGTCAGTCGATGGAAAGAGTCAGTTTTGAAAATAGATGGGGCTTGAAAGTAGCATTTTACTTAGGTAGAGTAGAACGCCGCAGACACAGTCTTTTCGGATTACTGAGTATTCGGTCATACCTGTTTCCCCTGGCTGAGTCTTCTTGGTCGAGCCAGGTTTCTGTGATGCCCATTACACGGGGTTCTTTCCCGATACGTTTTGTCTGACCGTGCTGGAGATGCCTAAGCTGTCGATGGCTAAACATCCTAGAACACACTACTAGAAACTTTGGTAGAGCAAGAGAGAAGGACTGCTTAATAAGAGTCTGCTCGGACCGTGCTAGTGGTCGAGATATCTCCTTTGGCTGTATTGGCCTCCTCAGAGGCTGCTTCATTAGGTTTGCTCGGTTTTGCCTCTGGGCACGGATCGTATTTCTCACACTCTGATAAAGTACAGAACGCTTTTTAAACTTAACCGGGGTCACAACAATAAGGTACTCCCGAATGTCTTTGACTGTTGGGTAGTTTATTACGCCTTCCGAACCAAACCGATGGCTCGATTTACAATGTGCCAAACAAAAATCGCTTTGTGACCAATCAGAAAACTTCACTTATATGGCGAAGCAAAAAACACATCCAACACAGCTATGAGTGACCCCAGGCTCCTTAGTGTGAAAAATGCAGGTATATTTTCCATTTACCACAATACTTCTAGACTGTGGCCAAGTAAACCTGTAGGCTCATGCTCAGATATTACAAATTTTTGGGTTAAATAAAACAGTAATTATAAAATGGTGGTATTCTGCGTGCCACCCTCAGTTGAAACATGTTGGACAGAGCCCTGCTGTAGTAAAATTAGTACGTAACGTGGTGAATACAGATAAATTTCAAAGTTGGGTACGACCGATAGTAAGGAAACGACAGAACAGAGGTTGAAGAAACTGAAGCCAGTATAAAGGCAGAAAATGCAAACGAATGGGTGTATATGTTTACGGGAGTTCACTGAACAAAGCCTGCCACAGGATCGCAAAAGCTCAACGATTCAATCGACTACAAACATCTCCTAAGAGAGCTTTACCGAAGTGAAGACTTGAGTTGGTATATGGAAGGAACATAGACGGGCACCAGAACTAACTTATCATTATTAATATTGACTGTATTTTGTTTCAATAAGGTCTCCATACCTGTGTAGGGCATGGCAACTGTGAGCGGTGGATACCCGCAAAAGTGAAAAAGTTTAGCTTGCATGGACATGGTTCTGAAAACTAAAGCCGAAGCTCACATTCATCGTAGATCTTTTGGATAAATTAAAAGACATGAAAATAGAAAAGTAGATTCGGAGGGTTAAATACACAATGCTCTTGCCTCAACGACTGAAAGGGCCTGCAAATGAATGTGTGACCAACAACGAGCATTTCGTTCTGTGTAAAGTGGAATTACTCTAAACTTGATGTGTAAGGCTTGGGCAAATGCTTTCGAGTTCAATTTGCACGGGAGAAGCCAATAAGTTGCTGCGTAACCTGGTATTTACTTCAGGCAGTCTATCCTTAGCCTCAGTTAAAACAAAGCCAGGCCATCCGTTGGGCTTCCTCGTTGAACGACGGGCCTGGAATAAACAGAGACTGCTTCGGTCCGAAATTGGTCGCAGTTGTTTGCAAAGATGATAATATGCGATCATGATACGGACTTGTCATGATTACATATAGATGTGACTAGAACAAAGCTAGTCCTCAGAAGCCATGTGTACCTGATCATGGACTGATCATAATTTTTGAGGACCCAGTGTCACGTCGACTACCTAAGTGTGCAAAAGTAGAAGGGTTGTCTAGGATTGGGCCAAAGGCGGGACTGTGTATATCTTTTATCGGACCGTTTTGGACACCAAAACTATTGTTCTTGTAGGTGCACGGTAAACTTCTGGTCATGCTCCAGAGGCCCACTGACGGAGTTAAATGTGAGGTGGTTTATGTTCTCAACTCAAGTACGGGGGTGGTTTGAGCCTCATGCAGATTGATGATGTTCTGAAGGTCAAGTCGAATGTGACTGCGTGAGATACTCGTTTATACTTCAGGGGCACTCGGGGTTACCACTGTGGAGGCAAGAGAACCTTGGTTCTCACCGCTGTTTCTGAATAGCAAAACTTGCGTTGGAATTTATCCGGCGGCAATAGAACCGAATCATTTACGCTCAGTTTTATGTAGATGGACCGTTTTCGTAGAACTATTCAGCATAATAGAGTACTGGTGATAAATGGTCCGTGCATGGGTGAATACTTTTGGAAGACAGAGACTTTACTTGTTATACTCTAGAAGGTTTGCAGGGACAGTGAAGATTGACATCAACGTGCTCGTCGAGAATGGTGTGAGAAAGTCGGGTTCCTAGGCCAGGAGAAGCGGGGTAGGTTTTCTGTGGGGAACTCGATTGGTACGCAGTCACCCTGCGCAGGCCGATACGGCATAGATGAGAACTGAATGCTAATGAGCATTGTTCCAAACCGTCTCGCATAGTGTAGCGAGAAGTCCATCGTGGTCTACGAACCTCCACAGTTTATTAGAGCTGACAGCATTATTTATTTGGGAACTTGGTAGCCACTGGTACCAATCGTTGCAAAACAAACCAAACGCTTCATATTTTAGTCAGGTAGACAGTTTTCCGATCGGTTGATTGGTGGCACGACCAGCTACCACTTGACTAGAATCCGTTCGGCCATCATTTAAAGGGCTTGCAGCGCGAATTCCATGAAATGACTGCAATATGTTCTTTTTCACTTCGGAAGAGCTGGAGAACAAGCTCAGCCCTCGAGGAATGACCGGTGAGGTCCTCCACGGCCTGCGCTACTCCACGGCAAATGTTTTGCAGACTTAGCCAGTTTTTATAATTGGTGATGCTAGGAATTTATCGCCTGAAATCTGTTTGAAATTTTTCGCCATCGCTAGAGTTTGGAAATCTCTCTTTTTTCCAAACTATTAGCTCCAGATAATTTTGGTAGGCGACCGTGAATTAGCCACAGAATCCTTCAGCAATAGCTATAAATTCCCTGCCCCTGGGGTGTTTATTCGATAGTCATTATAACAGATGAAATGGTCAGCCATCAGTATTTTGGAAAAGGAAATGGCAAAAGCAACAAACAAATGGTCTCAACCAGTGGCTTCTCGCACTACCGTATCTCAGAAGTTCAAAAGACCGGAAAGCCAAGATGCTCCAAGTATGGCAAAGGTATCTGGGGAAGCCAGTAGAAGAGAGTGCCATAGAAAGTAACTTGCAGGCATATCTACCCAGGTCACATCTTTTGATAGACCATTATCTAAACTAATATCAATGACCTGATTTCTTGAACAAACGGCACTCTCAGGTCCTCATAACTTAGCAGCAGCCGGTCAGTTTCTTGATTCACCGGCTTCAAAAATCCTGTGACGTCTGCTGAATGCAAAAAATGCAGTCGTCTTTGCCATCCCTGATCCTTGCCACATTAGGCAAACCTACTTCAGTAGGGTTAACAAAATGTGCATTCATCAAGCCACGGGCGTAGCTGAAACTCTACTTTACTGCAAAATACTAGGAAAAAGGTCACCAAAGCAGGCTTGTCCCGTTCTACCCAAACTTTCTGACGAGAAATTGCTAGAGAATTCATCGCAAAGCCGGGCATAGCCGCACTTGCTTCACAGTTCAAATCAAGCAAGATAGAAGTCGGCAAAAAGCCTCTGCAAACAGAAGTGGTAAGATGTGCAGCTAAAAAATCCAATCAAACTGGCACTGAGGCCCCGAAATCACCTTGTTCCTCAAGCACTTTATCAAGGGTTGACAAACCCTCTTACTTCTACCCCTGGAACAACCATAAGATTAGTTGACCTAGACGCACCTCTTCCCGCATTTCCAAGGCTACCCACACCCAATGTGACAGAATATATCAACGTCTACCTTCCCATCCCAAGAGGGCCCTTACAATATGCCTCTAGCTCCACATGACCTTTCCCCGAGACCTCAGGTTCTCACTAATATCTGGTCCCGTAGGCCCCATTTTAGAACCTACAGAAATACTCAGGCGTGCCACTCGTAAGCAACATATGTCGCAGTCAATAAAATATCGCCCAAAGAAAAGGGTCAAAGAGAAACCAGTTGTCAGCGCTAGATCTTCGTGCAGTTAAACTGTATGAGTGTGCACAGACAATAGCAACCATAGTTCCTACTCCAGGCCATGTTCGCTACCGACCAACGTCGCCCACCAGAGATTCTTTCGTATTCTTTAACCAACGAACCAAAACAGTACTCTTCAGATTACGGTACGAGAATATTAGGACCCCATCCATAATAAGAACAGATGGCATGGCGGGCTACCTGCTTTCATACCTAACCCCCGGCTTATGGAACACTTCCGCCAGCCTAGTACAATTAGCCTCCCATCATTCCCATCTTTCCTATCTCCCCTTCCGTCAAACTATCCGAGCTCTACGCATATCCTCCTCCCTACCGGCGGGTACTAAATGCCTAGCCAAAGAGCGTATCTTTTTCCACACCGGCGGTGGGCATTACACGGCCCCATAACATAGCCATGCTATATGAACCCTTCCGACCAGCCGCGCAGAAGTGGAATATATGGTACCCCGACACTTAGCGTTCCATGTGCAGATCCCGGACATTCAACTGAACTTACGAACGACATTATAAGGGAGCCTGCGCCCAGCACTAATGATTATCTTCAGATTGAATGCTACAATCAACGGACCGTGAGTACTATTACCTATGATGACGTCAGGGGAACATTAGTTTTCACATTGTTATTGGTCAACGCACGCTCTGTTGAGAACAAATTGCAATGATTGAGATCAGTTGCATTGAAAAACGACTAAAGCTTCGTTTATTGATGGAATCTTGGTTAACGGATTCCTGTCTAGTAGAATACATTGGGATGCTTGGCTACAAATCCCACAATAAAGACAGAACATACCAAAATGGAGGAGGCCGTTTAGCGTGTTTCAGGGAAACTCTCAGAGCAACAGGCTTTCGATATCCTATCCTGGGCTGCAATGTCGGTTCTGTTTGGTTGAGTGTTGATGTCGAACGTCAAGATCTGCTACCAGGTTGCGTATACCCACCGCCCAGGGCTAATTCTGACGGTTTTCTGCAATTTATCGAGACACCCAACTTGGTTAGTGATCTCACAATAGGCGCGAAATTGGCCGGGGGCTACTTTGATGCACTAGAAATAAGCTGAACATCACTCACAGCACTACGCCCCTTACTGTTTTTGGATAAAGTTCACCTTGGAGGGTAGAAGCATCCAGTCACGACCCCAACCGGACTGGAAAACACTCTTGACTTAATCCTGTCTCTTGGATCAATCCAATTTATAACAACAGTTCAGAATAACCTGTCCGGGAGTGATCACTCGGCTGTCCTCTGCAGCGTCACAGTACCCGCAAAATATAAATAGCCGACACCCTCGTACAAACCATATATTGTGACTGACTTGAACATACTACCTTATTCGATTCGCAGCCGACTTAGGGACACCTTTTAGAGTGCTGATCCGCAGCTGGTGACGGACAAGCTTTAATTCATCTTCGAACGTTACCTCATTCTTTTAACTCACTCACAACAATCATCATTTTGCAGCAAAGGCAACAAAGTTTCTCGTCCTTAATCGAAATTAGGTTGACCCCAAAGCGTACATCTTGAAACGAGGGGTTTTACACTTTTCATACAGATAAATTGCTTGTTTGAAGCAATAAAATGGTACTTTGAAAGTGAATTATTACCATAGTAACAGGAAACCTTATGCCATTCCAAAGTGGTCAGTGTTCTTGCAAAACTGATGAAATCGACGAATCTCAAACCAAAATCATCCTTCTCCCCTCCCTGCTTTAGTAACACGCACCTTGACAATTCACTGACAGAGAACCCTTTTTCTACAATCCATCAGTACCTTCATATCAGCCACCTTCTTCTATAGCATTCCTACCCCCCGAAATCGAACCAACAATTTCAAATATCAAAGTGTCTTACGGCCCCGGAGCGGACTGGTAACCGTCGGCCATCTTTAGGTTGGGCGGCCTAAGCATCCCAATTATTTTATCAAATTTATTCACTTCGTCTGAGATTCGTTCCCTGCCCTTTACAATGGAAAACTTCGGTTATTGTTCTCATTCATAAGAGGGTAACACGAGGAGAACTGGCCAAACACCGGCCTGTGAAACACATCCCAGCAGTACCGAGAATTACTAGAAAGTTAATAAAAGGCTAACGGGCCGTTTACCTTAAAAGTCGTCCTTTAAGTGAAGGTCGGCAGGGTTCTTTAAAACAATGACCTAATGCAACTAGCATGACTAACTATCTGAACTTCATTACGATAGAAGCCGGTGATGGTAAAGTGGTGGCCGCAATCTTTTTAGACATGTCTGGAGTCCTCGAAAGAGTGCTTTATATTAGCTTGTTGACAAAGGTTCATAAATATGGCACTGTTGACCCACTACATGCCTGGGTAGAATCTTACTTTTCCTCGCGCGGTCAAGTAATAAACGTCGATAGCACGTTTTCCACCCCTAGCTCTGTAGCCAGCCGTGTGATCCAAGGTAATGTACTGGATCCGTTGTTGTTCCTCATGTACATATATGACATATTTGCTATAGTTCTCCATGGTATTCCTTTTTATTTGGTGGCCACTTAAAGTTGTTTTACTCGTTCGACCGCAATTATTAGGGTAATACTATAGAAAAAATATCGGAGAATTCGCGGATGCTCAATTGGTTGGGGTAGCAGTTGGCTAATGAAGTTTTCGGTGGATAAAAGCTGTCTTCTGACATGTATGTCATACCCCTCCCGAAATGTCTAGTAGAGATGGTCATCCAATCCCCAACAAATCATCAGTACATGGCTGAGGCGTAAAATACTCCTGTTCGTCCAACTTCTCGGAGCAAACAGACGATGAAATAGCCAGGTCTTTCAGGCTAATAGTACCGGTTCACAAAGCATTCCGTTTGCATGTAAGTAAACCCTATGTCTATACAACCCTGGTTAAACCGAAGCCAGAGCATAGTGCCATGGTTTTGTCTAACATGCACTAGTGTGACAGAATTACCATTGAAAACTTTCAACACACCTTTAATAAACAGATAATTGGCCGTGCTTCTAGCCTCAACTATAAACAGCTCTGTAACCTGCACATGTCGAACCTCCGAATTCGACGGATGGAGCGCTACTGGTCCTTTTCGCTTTGGCTATTAAAATACAGGTCCTGCAAAGCCTCCTGTTCTGTGGGAGGGGAGCCTTTGCGCCTCAGGTATTCGTTATCACACATCAGTAACTCTCTAACTGTGCTATTCTCGAGAATGAGAATACGGTCCAGCTTCTTTATTGGCAAATATCCACAAAAGCGGAATTAGCTCCCAAAATCTATCCGTGCAATAGGCCACTTACCGAGATTTAAAGAGGAATTAAACGAGTTCCTCGATGTACGGACACTTCTTTACAAAACTAATCAGCACACTCCGGAGGAGCAAGCGCACAAAGCTGGTCTGGGTTACTGACAAGCGCTTCTGGGTCACGGGCCAAGAGAATTATGCCCCACACAATTTGCCGTGAATCTCCCAGCCGTATAGCACTCATGTTTTGTAAAGCTTCTGTGTGTAACCTTTCGTACCGCTGAGTCAAATCTTCCAAAATGGTAACATTCATTCTAAAGGGCAATCATATCCCTAGGCTTAGTGCTTCCTTCTTGCCCGTCCCATGCACTGGGTACTCCATCGGAGTGAACCCAGTCTCGATTTTCTCAATTGAAGTGGCTCACCGACAGAAGTCAACCTCCAGTTATGACGTCACTCTTGCTGTTCCCATATACCATCTCACCGGTAATTTTGTCCCATGCTTTGGTGTTTTATTCTACAGACTGGTCACTGTAATTCCAGTCTCAATCCCGTCTCTGAATCTTGTAGCTTCCTCACTTTCAAATTTTCACCGTTCAATTTTTCTGTCCAACCTGCCACAGCCCCAGTGTAATCGCAATAAGATCAATTATCGACTACCATTTAGGTTTACCAATCCCACCACTTTCTGTAGTAGTTTGATTCCTCAGCAGAGTTTCCTGGTTAAATCCTCATCCAGTTACTGGAACTCTCACTATGCACATCTTCGGAGTATCGTCTACTTCAGTGTCTCTTATACCATGACACCAGCAGGGTCAATAACTGTATGCACCTATATATCCTACCACTCACACGGCCTCTATTCCATATCAGGTCCCAACTTGTGGCTTCCAACCCTTTCTCGGAAAACTTTGACGGTAAATCCAGTCTCAACCCTCTTAAGTGAAGTGGCTCATTAGCTGAATTTAACCTACAGTTTTGTTGCCACTCTTCTAGTTCCCAACGTTCTTCCTCACCGCTAACTTGTTCCATGTCTTCACGCAAAATTCTGCTCTTTATTCCAAAGACTGGTTACTCTAAGTCCAGTCCCTGTCTCTTCTTTGAATCTTGCAGTTCTTGCCTTGCCAAAGTTTCACCGCTTAATTTTCCTGTCTTACGTGCCACAGCCCCAGCATTATCGTGATGGGCTTAATTGTCGACTATTATTTAGGTTCACCCATTCCATAACTTCCGTAAGTATTCTTCCATCTAGATAAAATTCACTCAATATGGCAGCTAAACCCACAGGCCCAGGGCTTTCTTCTTGCTCGTCCAATGTACTAGGTTTTCCTTTGGAGGACATTCACCAACAATTCTTATCCCTTATATACATTATGCCAAGCTTGCTTCACTCGGTCCAGAATATTCCCATTCCCCTTTTCTTAGTTCCCCCCAGCATTTCAACCCAGAGTCCCATTCCGATGACCACCAATAACTTCCAAATCATCTTTATCCTTATTTCCAGTTTTCGCCTTTATTTTTTGCGCTCCTGACCACCCTCAACAGCTCGTAGCCCCCAATCCTTCCAAAATAGTTCCATGTTTCTTTTTACCATTTTCCGTTGATCCTCAACAAGGAGCACTCAAGACTGCGTTTATCTATTTTCATTTTTTTAGACAACCACTGACAGTCATAATTCCTTTGATGGCTTAGAATGATCCGCAGACAGCACAGACAGAATACCTGGCTCACACTTTCGGCTGAAAATATGATAACGAGCCGTCATTCCGTAGCTCCACCAATGGCCCTGTTCTTCGGGATCTCTTGCCACCTGGTCACAAGCTCCTGGACCATTCAACCTCTACGGCTACGCAATCAAGCCAGTATCACTGGTACAAATCCCGCCGATGCGGGGCTCCGTCAGATCCACCGCTTTGGCCGGCTCATGTCGCGTGAGCAAAACGTTTGTGAAGGCGTGCGGGTGCAGCTATGTTGGTGGATCGCACTTTCTCTCAGGCTCGGTGCCCAGGTCACTGTCAGTCCCACTCACCAGCACCGGGTGCTGATAGAAAACACAATTTACCTATCAGGAAAGCAGCAAATATGCCGCTTTATCCACTAGTCACCTCCGATTTTCTGTTGTGCTCGCCTACAGCTTTGCCACCATAACTTGCCTTTTCTTAAGCAGGGCAAAAGTTGCTTATTTCAGCGCACAATTATTGCAAACTTAGAAAAACTAATACCATTCTCGGCTCGTTGTTCATGGTCCATTTGCCCAGGAATTAGTGCCAAATACTTGCCAGTCCGGTACGCAAACCAAACTATTTTCAAGATAGAAACAGACCCTTCTTTATTACTTTCACTGGTATGTTCGGAAATGGTCACATTTACTGTTGCCATTTACTTCCGTTCTACAGTCTCTAGATAGCATATTTCAACGCAAAGTATTTGCTTCCAGGGTACCCCAACACTCCATGCTTTTGAGAAAGTTTGCTTTACTTACTAGTCCCTGCATTTGCCCATTCAAGTCTGTTGAGTTGCAGTAGATCACCTCGCAACGCGTCATGTCCTACTGTGGCGGCTTCGCAGACACCAAACTCTATAAAATGCAATCGCTAGCTTAGAGCTTAAGCGCGCCTTCTTTACAAATAGGTTTTTCATTTAGATTTACTTGGGATTGATAACCGTTCCTCAGGAGCGGCCAATTCCGGTGCCAGGCCCTCCTCCAGCTATAGGCAATCTTTCTCTTCAAATCTTTCTTCTCAGCCACACAAAGTGGCTTAAAGTCAGAACAAAAGTACTTCAAAGCACTTTCACTCATTCAGACCCGATTTAACCAGCGCGGCATTATAATCTTCGGTCGGACACATCAGCCTGTCTTAGAAACTCTTTAGGAAATTTGGGTGATCCTCACCAGCCATCCATTAAGGTACTCAACTGGCTTAGCAAACGTTGACCAGGCTTTCCAATAGGTCAGGAATTCTGTCTAGCATCGGTTCCTTCAAACTACTGGCTGCTTGAAATCTGATTTGTTTAAGTCCACCTGGTACCGGAAAAGTCGAGCTCATCGAAACTTACGTCAAATTACGCAACAAACAGCAGAGCGCGCTCCAGCTCTTCAGCTCTGGCCATTAGCTCATTCAGTCTCCCTTCTCTTGTCATTTATACAGGGTAACCAATACAATTAATATAATCCATCAGATGCTATCATTCTGCATCTCCATTTGCTGGACGGGAACCGAGTCCGCAAATCGTGCGTGCGACTAAACTACCCATATGTGCACATCCGAGATGCACCTGTACAGCGTCTTTTTGCCTTTTCTGCCATCCAGTTCCCGCTTCCATGTTGACGCATTATACTCCACATCTCTGAAAGCAAACAACCTGCACAATCTTCGTCTGTTTCTATCCAGCGACTCCTTCCACCATCACTTTGGCAACCTCGCTCTAGATGTTTTGTCCATTTGGTTTGTCACTGACTCCACCCACCGCCGAACTTCACAACCTTATTAGTCGGTTATTTTTCGTCCTTTATATCATGAGCTTTATCTCAATAAGTCTTCTTGCAACCCTCACGTCATCATATCTATGCCTTGGACAGGGAACATAAACATGTGAAAACCTACCTTTTTTCGAATAACCATCTCCTTTGGTAACTGCCTGTCCGCTACTATAGTAACTACGTGTCACACGCTTATCTGTCGCTTAGCTCCCATTTCCATGTTGATGAATATACTCCACATCTCTGAAAGTAAGCAATCTGCCCAAGCTTTACCTGTGTCCTTCTGGCCACTTTGCCCACCACCACCTCGGCGACCCCTCCCTACAGTTGGGTCGTTATTTGGGTATATAACTGGCTCAGCCAATAAATGGTTGCTATACCATACAAATGTTTCCTTTAACTGATTTTTCTTGTTCTTCACGCGCCATTTAACTGCTTCTCGTTGTCTTATTTTCAGTCCTGAGCCGTTTCGTGTGTTGCGAAGCGCTACTGCTTGGCTGCCTCTTCCTTGGAATTTTTTCAAGGTAAGCAAAATTTCCGTAGGTCCCGTCTGATCCTCCAGTGGCTCAATCCTCCGTTTGTAAAATTTGTACTTAAGCCTACTGTTTTGCTATTTCCTTTCAGCCCTACTAGGATTCGGCCGGCCTGATAACCCGACCTTGAGTTTAAATTTACTGCTGTCTGCCGTAGACAGAAAATAAAACACTTTCTCCTGTACTGCGTCCATTGTTTTTACTTGTGCCACCCTCTTGGAAACTGGATTGCCCCTCCAATTGAACCTGCTAATCATGCATTACTGCGTGCTTTGAAGTTGCCCGAAATAAACTGCTATTACTATTACCATTTTTGTCAGCAATAATGCCGCTGGGGTTGACCAATTCCCTCCTTGTCGTAGACCAGGAAACACTAGCTGCTTCTTGCTTCCTTGGGGTGTCACAGCACTGAACTACAGAAGGGTTTTTGGTGGAATCAAAAACCGAGTGAAATTCGGGCATTTGGGTATGCATAATAGACTACCATCTTCGGGCAAGGATATGGTTCAACGACCTTCAGTTTGTGTCAGCCCTCTGCCGCCAGGAGAATGGGGTATTGATACCGCAGTACAAGGTCTAAGTGGTCCATTTCTTCGGTAAAAGTATATCAAAGACCTTGAATGGAAATCATTGCAACACGCGGTGGCGTTCAAACGGGTGGTCTTCGGAGAGGGCTGGTCCCTAAGACTTCCGACAAGGATACAAGGGTGATGGTAATGCGAATACAGTGATTTGACTAGGTTCTCTGTTGCTGGACCACACACAGTTACCACACCGAAGTCTGCTACAAACGAGACTGGATGACTCAGGTCGGGATGAGAGGGTTTTGTCACACGTATAACACAGGACACTGGGCAAGATGTTAAACGACAGAAGAAGCAAAGGTTCACAACACGAAAAGCATAAGACATCTCGTAGGGGTAAGACACACTTGACACTGATAAAACCCACAGTTTAACTCTACTGGGTGTCCCTAGACCGGAGTTCCCACGAAATAATGATTCGTGAATAAGCATAGGCTCAAAAGCAAGGCACAATGTTCTTCCCTTTCAAATTCATCACTTTAATTGTGTTGATAGATGGTCTCGCAAAGCTTCGAATTGGGACCAATGGGAGATGGGGCGAATAAAGTGGAACAGCGGCAAAAGTATATGGGAAGTAAAATGGTAAATATTACAACAGACGGAAAAATTAAACTTTAGGCGGAAGAAGGGATGTTAGTAGCTGCGGGGTCTGACGTGGGTCAGTGTGAAGAAAAGAAAGGGAGTCTGGCGATAAGAAGTTAGTGCTAGGCTTTTTCTGGATAGTCATTCGTGTAGCTGATACAATTGTGTATATTCAGCTGCTACACCAAAATTTCTAGAGGCAGTTAATATGGCAGCAGCCAAAATCAAGCTTCACCAACTGGTGGGTTTGCGATCGGGTGAGGAAATTTTGGACATTTACAGGATAATTGATGAACGGCAATAAAAGGATGATGGAAAAAGTCACATCAGTATCCTACAAATTTCTCGTAGTTTCTATCTAGTAACATACGAATTTGAAGGTTATTCTTAGGCAGTCCAAATATATTTTGGTGAGTCGAATTTGAAGATTTTCACCGCCAGTGATGCCAATTTTGTGCAAGTTCGAGAGGCACAACGGAATTTCCCTGGAAGAGGTGAACATGAAACCGGCTTAGGAAGGCCTACTAACAGGCTTTAAAATGTCGTGCCGGGTTCAAATGAGTTGAGGTTTACTTTAATAGAAGGAACTTGATTTCAGCTATGGATTGGGTTATATGCAGCCACCAGTGAGTTTGAAGTAAGAGAGCACCTTAAAATTATCCTCGAATAGAAACGGCTTGCCACAAACTACTAGATCCTGCTTGTCAGCGGTATAAATCAGAAATAGTAGGGGACCCAAAAAATCTGCCCTTTATAGCGCCTTTTATAACGGGTCACTCGTTAGAAGTATGGCCGTTGTTCAGAACCGCTGGAGAACTTTAAGTGAGTCGGAAATGCAGCCGGAAAGAAGTGGGTTGGTTATATCAAACGAGTGCAGTTTGGCTATGCGGTGGCTGTGCCGATCATGATCGAAACCTTCTGAAATCAAGATAGAGAATGTATAGCTCCTTCCCGAGGTCAACAGTCTTACGGACTAGGTTTACGAAGTGGAGTAGGGGTCAAACCCCCCCCTTCGGCCCTTATGATCTCAAATGTCAAAGTGCCCAAGGACGAAACATCGTGGAATATCAGCGGCTTGCATCTCACAGGGCCATAGCTCCAAGACTTCAAGCTGGCCAGCTCCAGGGGTTTGTTTGGCAGGCAGCGTTGGCGGTTGTGGGGTGAGAATAAACAGGCAGTCTGAGAAGTGGCGGACGGGCGGTGGTGGGCAGACCATTTCTTGGAGACCACCAGAGAAAAGGACTTCGGCTTAGGAATCTGCCGAATTTGAGAATGTCACATATAAAAAGGCAAACAAAGTAGATGACAGTTTGCGGCTACCCTAAACAGTGAAGCCGCTCATTGGTTTGGGCAGCAGCTCCGGGACTTCCGAATCTCATGCCGTATCTTCCTTTGAGAACGTATATACACTTGACACAGAAAGGGCTTGACGACAGACGAGAAAATCGGGGACACTGCTGAATGAAGAAATGTTTTTATGGAATGGTGAGTAACTGATCAAAACACTATTCCCGTTAGAAATTTACTGGGGGTATGGGGCTCTCAAGGATGGAAGTAGAAAATGAAGTGCCCATTGAACGAGAGCGGAGCAACTGGTGGTCTTGAGATACGTGCAGAAATCAGCTACCAAACTAGAAAAGCCATGTATGAGGAAGGAAGAATACACGGTACAAGTGACAGCGAAAACGGGACAGCTGGAAGGGCCACCGCAGTTGGTAACCGGGTCAAAAATCTGAGAGGGTGTAACGCGGGAGGTAGGATTTCGCAGTATTTTCAGACTCAAAGTCAGCGGAGGTTTCATTCAGCTCACCTTAGTGAATTATCTGGGACAAGTTCATTTGGGTGGGGTTGTGTCATGGGCGATCGGCCCCGTAAGTCACGTATCCTTCGGGTGCGGAAGCAGCGGAGCATCAGTGCGAAAACTAACCCGGGGAAAGGAGAGTTCAGGTCGTTGATGAGCTTGTATTTTGATGATGGTGCACCTATTTCCTAAAACTGCGGGCCTATAGTAGTGGTACTAGAGAAAGCGATGCTCCGCTCCAACTATGAACGGAGAAAAGATTGTTGGCTGCACTCTGGATAAAACATTCTTGCCAGGCCTGAAAGTTGTTGGTGAGAAATAACAAACGGGAATAAAGTTTCTCAATACTCACAAGTGTTCTTATTGTTGTGGAACGAAAATAAATCATCTGTAAAACTGACGAGTTTAGGGACCGCTGGGCCTTTGCAGGATGTCTGGGGATGCCGCTCTGGCTAAAGAGGTATAACAGGGCGGTCTGAAGCTTGAGTTACCGGCTCCAGTGAGGTCGGCTTATGAATAGCCGGTGTTGTCGTGTTACTCTCGCGACGTTCAGTGGGATGGAACTGGAGGGAATGGATCCCGCCAAAAAAGCCGGTTTAGGTTGGTGAAAGGTAACCTCGTCAGAGTGACTATCTTTTATTTTTGGCCGAGCAATCATGGACTATACGGGGCCCCTTTTGATTCTTTTGGATTAGCAAATTTGATGTTCTCAGTGCCTCTAAGGGTGATAGTAAGAGTTCATCTTATGTATCAGTGCCATAATCTATATTCGAATGGAGCACGGATTGCGGTTGACAGTTTATTTTCGCTTGCTCGGACAATCTCAACTAGATCAAACACTAACATTACCTATAATGGAAGCCTGGGCACCGGAAACCCTCAACTGCCGCGAAGGAGAAACAGGAGTTGCTTGCTCTTCTGTGGTCCTGACCTTGTTGCAGGTTCATAATTATGTTCGACCATCTAATTCCGCTTCTCCAAATAAAAGGCTTATAAATGACTTTTGAGCGCTGATGGTGGACTTGTCTCTGATTCAGTCTGACAGAGAAATACCAAAATAATCCCCTGTATCGGACGAATAGAGGAGACGTAAGTTGGTTGACGGATGCAAAGGAGTATTCTGTATGTTGTGGCAGCGAAACAGTACCGGTAAGGGGAAATACACCGAACGAATATTAGGGCAACGGCTGGGCAGAAAGCGAACCACGAGCGAGTACCATCAGCGAAACACTGAAGGCACAAATGACTCAGAACGAGGTCGACGAGAACCTCGGAAAAGTCAGTCCGGTAAGACGTGCGTAACCAAACAAGGTAGTGAGGTCGATGTCAAAAACCAGAAAAGATCGTAGAGAAAAAAGATACAAAATGCTGTCCAGAGAACGGTCATTTTCTGGGAACTATCGAGGCCACTACAAACTCTTGGAAGTAGTCCAGCCAACCTGAGCCCCCGCTGAGCAACGAGAGGCGGAGGCTCAACAAGCAGCCATCTTCGAAGTTGTGACTTTGAAGCTCATGGTCCTTGGTTCCCGAGGAGGAAGAGACGATCAGATCAACCTTTTTCAAATCTCTACGACAAAGACATACGACTGGGCGTGGTGGTAGATAATTCAAAAACAGCAAAAGAGGTGAAAAAGGAAAAATAGGGAAATAGGCGCAGCCATTTCCAGATTGGCTAACGGATGCGGCACAGGCAGCTCCGATAAAAGTAAAACTGAGATTATAAATCAGATGAAAGGACATCCCATAGAGATTGGAATTCTCGTGCAACACTAAGCAATTCTAGCCATGCACGGTAATCAGAGTGGTTTCAAACGAGGCTGAGAGCCGCCTTTGTTGCACTTTTGTGGGCAGTGTTTTGCGGGGTGTGCTGCTTGATGGTGGAGAAATGTGTCCCTGTAACCTTTTGTCGGGAGCCTGACCGCTTTTTTTCTCTGTCTTTCCGTCGGCCTTTTGTTCTAAGTCACTGATTTCTTCCAACTTTCATCAGGAGTTTTGAACCTGTGTTATTTTATGGACACTGTAGCTTTCTACGTATTTAGTGTGGTAGACTTCCGAGGACGGCAACTGAAGGCTAGTGCACCACATAGCATTTTGACTTCAGGCAAATCGAGATAGGGGACAACCAGAAAGAGCACTGTACCAGCCTTTGACTTTTGATTTTGTAGGAACTCACCGCCAGACCAAGGTTTACAGCTCCAGTACGGTGACCATTTTGGGCAATGAGGTGGTGTTGGGCCTCCCTGGGTCTCCTTTTATACCAGTTCCCTCCCGTATGGTCATGTTCCAAAAGTCGTAGCGATTGTGCTTTGTGCTCGGCCCTAAGCTTTTTGATCTGTGGTGGTTTAAGATAGGAACGCGAAAGTGAGATGTTTATACGCGGAGAGACGAATACGCTCGAACTTTCCATCAAGAGAGTAGTTTCAGCTAAGTTTGCAGAAACTGAGATAGAATCTGGGCTCCAGTATCATCTTTACCCTAACTTCGCTAGATAGCCTGGCCTCGTCCGCTGATGTAATACTTTAATAATAATGGAGTTCTTTGGCTAGGCTTCGGGACGCGTCGAGTACAAGTTAGAATGATTCAAACCATGTTATGACCAGATATTTGGTCTTAATATCGACGAATTTAAAACAGACGCATAAAAAATGTGTGGCAATTTTGCGATAAACGTGTGAAAAATGCGTTCGCATCAGGTTTAAGGAGGGACCTCAAATGAATACACTGATGGATCCAAACGAGAAACTCAGCGAACTTGAAAGAGTTAGTCAGGGAGTGCATCACAGAAGTGATAAATGTGTGGCAAATATACACACGAAGAAGAACAAAGGAGGGAGACTTGGCGAATTCATTATTGG
Organism: Fasciola hepatica; assembly: GCA_948099385.1. Taxonomy (NCBI): domain Eukaryota; kingdom Metazoa; phylum Platyhelminthes; class Trematoda; order Plagiorchiida; family Fasciolidae; genus Fasciola; species Fasciola hepatica. The sequence continues at coordinate 1,429,536 of CANUEZ040000025.1, forward strand.
ACTCGAAGAAGATGCCCGGCAAATTCAGAGCTCAAGGTGAATGTTTAGGATCTAGCAAGACCAAATGGTCACAGCTGAAAACTAGAGGTTATACATAAAAAGACCACAAGTACCGTAGGAGAAATGGGATAGTTATAAACGATGACGAACGAATCATTTGTGCACAGAAAAAGAGTAGATACCACTCTAGATGAAGTGAAGCGGTGTGCTGCGATGGAAGATTGGGATCAAGGCGCGGAGCACAATGTAGAGCAGGACAAAAGCCCAATAGTTAGGGAAAGGTGAGCCGGTCGTCTATAAATTTTGGCATACAGTAGCTTTGTCGTGCAAGCGTATTGGAAATACCCTGTTTTTGTGGGAGAAGCGGATGAAGGATGACAGAGCCAAAGACTGGCGAAAAGTGGCTGAAGTAGGGCAAATATATACTTCTTACTGTTCATGAAAAGTAGAATACCATCAGGAAACAGAGCTGGAGAGTGGAGCAATGGGCGATAAACAGAGAAATATTGATGGCAAATAACGTAACAACGCGCTGAATAAAGCAACATTCTTAGAGCGCAGATATGGATGGACTGGATGGTTTAGGGTTACGCGAGATTATCATGATATATCAGCTTTTGTGACAGTATTGCGCGAAGAGTCTGCAGAGAAAGAAAGGGGACAGAAGTACCCAGGGAGGACAGAGATAGTTAGGGCCGTGGGAAGCAGTGTATAAGAAAAGAAAGGGGAGGAAAGCGTTTAAATAAGACAGGTAAGAATAGAGAGAATAAATCATAAAGATTAGGGTGCAACGTATGGTGGCTGCTAAAAGAAGCGTCAGAAAGCAGGATTCAAATATGAAAGAAACAGCAAGACGATGAAAAATGGAGCGGCTGAAGATCGCAGATCCGACTTGGTTTTAAGGTAGTTGATGGATTATTTTCGGAAAAATGAAACCGGGGTGCAAAGATACTGTGAGATTCGTGGTCACCTACGAAAGGAAGTGGATATGAGATGACCAGAAAAGGCAGGCAAAATCAGATGGTACGGCTGGAATCGCACAGAACGGTCATGATATGTCATTTTCTTCATAATAAGTGGAGCGTGGTGAGAGGGAAGAAACAGTGTAACAAAATAGCGTAGAAAGCAAAAACTAGACGAGGTTTTTGATTATCAATATATTGAAAGGGAGACATCAGAATGTCCTAAGAGAAAGAGAAAACATACCAGAGTGGACCACAAAAGTCACTGTATTCGTCTGATCACAGGTGGACCATTTGACGACGGCTAAAGATGAAAAAATTGGAAGTGTCGGGACAGGTAAATTAGTAATGGAATATTGAGCAAGAGAAATTCATACGTGACAGATTCTGAGCAATAAAGCCGGCCACCTTCAAGCCTGCCGACAAGTGGATTAGTAGTGTGCAGTAAGCTCCGCTCAAGACGGGCTTATGAAGCTTCCGGGGGTCTGGCTGGGCTGAGCAAGGGATGTGTGGTGGAAGTGAACATGAATGATGAGTGCTACTGTGAAAGATAACAAGATGGAAACGATGGGTTTTTACTTCAGGATGCTAACGATAAACATGCAACCCGTGGGTTTGGGCCTAAGGAATCAGAAGTAAAACCGGGAAGAATATATTGAGGAGATAGACAGTGAGGATATAACAGCGCAACCGTAAGGGTGTAAGAGGAAAGGGTGGTAGCTTCAAACTTGAATGTGGAGTGATCAAGAGAGATACTGACAGAAAAGAACTAAACATCCGCTGGCATGGGCTGAGCCGTTGTGTAAGGCAATAGTGGCTTTACGTGAGTAGAGCCAACACCCAGTAGACCAATGGTTGGGAGAGCATACAGAAGCAGTGTGGCGAAAATGGGAAGTGATAAGGTAACGATAACATCGTTAAACGGGCTCACCATGGCAGAAAGGAGAGGACAGAAGCGTACGTTCGCAAGCGGCCTTCCCTTACATGGCTAAGAGGCGACAGCGGAACCGTGCAACCTGCAGTCGGTGCTAGTGAATGGGGCTCACTTTGCTCAGGGCACTCAACCTAAAGTGCGCTTCACGAAATGAACACGCATATGATACACTAGGCCAGTTGCGCCCGAACATCGACGCAGTCAGCAGATGTGTGCTAGCCGAAGCTGTGGACCTGACGGCGTCCATCGCCTTTGGGATTAGCACAAGTGATTGTAGATGATTATACATGAGGGACATAGTGCCATCAACGAAGATGTGATCCAAGGTCAAGAGGCCGGCTTGCGATAGGCCTCGGGGGAACGGTCAAAGACGACAACTGTTTTAGACAACCACACAGCAATATTACCGAGTATATTGAGGGTGAAATACCCGTGGGCGGGGACTAAAAAGAGGAAACATATACGAGCGTGGTTTGAGTATTTCCCAGCTGTAGGTCGATGGCTTGGGGATGCGACCCGATACTTTGAACGTACGAAGCATGAAGATACTTGGGACCACGAAAGGCAGAAGCAGAAGTGCGTGGAAGGTAAAGTTTATTGGCGTCCTATTCCGTTTACGCTGTACGGGTAATGGCTGGGGCTAATCAGAAGTGGGGAATTCTCTCAGAGAGATTGGACCGTTTGTGATTGAGGGGGTCAGCTATTATTGGCTGGAGGGTTCTTCAGGGAAATGGACGGGCTTCAAGTCCGAGGATCCTCTAGTACGCCATATCTCCCGGTGTACAAACATTGGAAGGATAAAGTGCGCAAGTAATTTTAAGACACGGAATAAGCATCAATAAAACTAGGGTTTTGGTCCGAAATGCTCGGATTTTGGTCGATGGCTTAATCTAGAACTCAGAGCCGGCGAGAAGAGGTGTGTTTTGCAGTAAAGCCGATCTGGCCATAGCGGAGGGAATAGTGGGGAACCTGCGCCAAAGTAGGCAAGCGTTTTCACGGGAGGAGCTCGGTGGGTCACAGAAAAAATACCGGATGTGGAGCTAATTATGCAGGAAGACTGAGTTCAGCCTCCCGCGGCGGATGCAGAGTAGACGGAATCTAGATGTTGTTATCAATCCCTGTAGATTGAGAAAATCGGCCAACCAAATAATTGTTTACTGAAACGCTTCTGCTTGCCTCTTAACGCGGCTCTGTCAGGTTTTGTCTTGTTAGGACTGACTCTTTGGCAACCTCCGAGAAAAGGTTTTAAGTAGGATTCGTAGATGCTGATAATTATGCTTCGGAGACCAAGGGGGAGAGAAGCGTGAGCCGTGATTCTTCTGGCCTTGACTGCCTGACAGCAGCATTCCGAGAGAAGATGAGAGAGCCAAAACATTTCAGGCACAGTTCACGGATGTCAGGTTTACAGCCAGTATGTGACCCTCCAGGGGAAAGTGGAATTTGTAGTTTTAGACCTCGCACTCATCGACGGGAAAATCGTCATCCAGGAGAGACTTCAACGGTTACTTGCGAAGAGGTCCGCGAAAGTGTGACTGAGCGTGGGGATAGCGTCAGTAGACTTGGAAGAGCCGACTATCTTTATCCTAACCGCAAATAAGAACGGTGTGTCATAAAGTACTGCATCCTTTGAGTCGCCGGTTTAAAGTAGAAATAAGAAGGGACCAAAAAATTGCCCTTTTTAGCGTCATTTGTGGCAGGTCTCGCGTTATAAATATGGCCGTTGGTAAGAGTCACTTAAGAAAGTTGAGTGGAGTGGAAATGCAACCAAAGAGGAGTGGGTTGGTGATACCAAGCTAGTGTAGTTTAGCCATGCCATGGCTGTGTTGAGCGCGACCAAAAGCCTTTGACCTAGCTACCCCGGCAATGACTAGGGCCTGCCCGTCTATCAAGAACCTTATTGGCTAGGTTAAGGAAGTCGAAATGACGCATGGTGCATAGGCGCGATTTCAAAAATCTGTTCTGTTCGTCTCTAAGAGGGCTCGGATGGAGGGAGCAGGCCACATTGCCGTTCCTTACAATAAGTTCCGCTTTTCTACAAATGACGGGGGCGCGGTTCTTGGGACCGCAGTGGAAACTTATTGAGAGGGTTAATTTTGGAGCTAAGGTATAATGGCTTAAAGCCTCCAGTTCGACGGTACCAAGCTTGATTTGATTGGTAAACTGCATAAGTCTGGTAATGGAGGTGGTGGGTCCGATCCACCTTTAGTGAATGAGTTCAGCTGTGGAAACTTATCCGGCTTGAGATGTGCAGTTGCGTCGTAACCTGAAATGATCCTGGATGTACTGTTCACTTCAAGCTCTCGGAAGGACGGAGAGGAATGGGTAGTAACGGGAGGGGAGCTTGTCTGTGAAAGGGGACAAAGGGGTAACAAAGTAAGGGTCAGGGGCTTCGGAGATGTCAGGAGGGGAGGTGACTTAAGTTGCTTGGGCAGCACAGCCTTCCAACCGGCAGTTTCTGCTTTCGAGTTCCTGGACGTATGTAGAATCCAGGGTTTTATGGCTTCATTGGGCAGTCTCTCAGCCTCAGGTTCTTCTTGGAGAAGATGAACTTCCTTTAGATCCTGGATAATGTCAACAGGACCTGTTAGCCTGGTAATAGAGTAGAAGTCTTGCGTTCGGAGATGAGGCTATAGCATCATGAGGTGCTTTCGTTGGAAGGGGGTGGGCTTCGGCTTCCTGAGATTTGAGCTTTGGGCGGTCGGTTCGAGATTCCGGAGACGGATTTCCGTGTAAAGACAGAACTATTCAGCCGCCTATTGGAGTCAGCCCCTAAAATCTCTGATGCAGTCTTTGTTAAGGAGGCAGCTGACCGGAGGTTTCCAAAATAAACAGAGCGAACTGTTGATTCGAGTCAAGAAGCCTGACGGATAAGGTGGAACAAGAAACTACTCACTACTTTTCGTGCTAAATACCTAGGAAAATCATGCTAAAAACAGGCCGGAACTTTAGAAGCGCTGCGAGTTAACAATAAACCCAGAATTTTAGCGTTCCCAGTGAAGTTTTAAACGCGGGGCATCCAACCCCCCAATTTAGGTGTAGCAGACAAGATCCAATAAATTGAGAGGTGCTACGATTGTAGACCAGGATACTTCAGGCCAATCGAAATCATCAACTTTGATCTCTGCTGCCGAGTGTAGTGGCGAAAAGCAATCAAAGGCTTTGATTAAAGGAGATAATTCAGTAGTGGCGGGGAGGGATAGCGATAGACACAAAGACCGTGCATGACATTAGGAAAGAACTGACTTGTAAGCCACAGAGAATCCTGCGCTGAGTCGAGCGTGGTGTGTTTAACTGGAGACAAAAGAAGAACGTGCTTTGGGTGCAGCAAGCATCCACCTCCAAGCCTGCCACTCCTATTTGCTTTAAAATCTTTGAATCGTCTTTGCACAGTTTTGCTTGTTGGAGTGTGTTCCGTTATCCAGGCTTTAGCCATCAAGATGGTATCAGGTTCTAATTTTGTGACAGTGTTGTCAGTGGTGAAAATTATTTAGGATAGACTGAGAATTAAATAAGATCAGTAATAACCCATTTGTGTGGAGATGGGTGCTCGCGATGGGCGACGTAGTGTGGCTGATAGGTGACGTATGGAACCAGTCAGCTGATGGTGCACAGGGTATATCAGGAGTGTATGTCGATCGTGGCTGACCTGGGTGACCATGACTGAATCGCGAAGAGCTTTGGAACAACAAGCCGAGAAGTTTTAAATTGAATCTTTTAAGCCTGGAACAATCACCGATCGACCAAGTTGAGGGGATGAGATATGACAAGATGACAATCGTCACTGGGGATGAATGAAATAGGTCTCTAAAAAATTAATTAGGTCCATGGGGCGAGTAGCAGTAGTGTCAGGAGTAGAGAGCGGATTGGTCGGAAAAGTAATGATTTCTCGGTTGCGGATAAAGTAACTTTTGGATAAGATCACTACAAGACCCATAGGTGAGCTTAGGTAAAAGAAGGTGTGTCTGAGCTACTGAGAGAAAGTGTGAGGCGAGTGGTGGGAAATGAGTGGCCAGATTTGGTGAGGGTTGGGGGCTCAGGGTGGTTTTGGTGCCGGCAAGCGAGGAGGATGGATATTCATTCTTCATTCTTCATAATAGAGGCAGAGGGTATCTCTCCCGTGTAAGCCTATTTGTAAGCCTATATGTAGACCAAGATGGAAGAAACAGGCCCGATCCTGGAATTGCTATCAGTGTATACCGGTGGTTCTAGGAGATCAGTCGGAGGCTGATGGAGAGGAGCAGGAGAAAATGGTGGGGACGTACCGAAGCTGATACACGGGGGCTTGGTATAAAAAAGTCAGGAAGGGATATAGGGTAGCGAAGAAGGTGGATGGATGGTGGATCCAGTTTCGATTAGAGGCAGGGAAAGATAGTGAAGGTGAGTTTGGGGCAATAGAGCAGTTCCTGGCAAGAGTTTAGCTGTGATGGATACCCCAAAGCATATGGTCGGCGGTTTCTGATAAAGTTGTAGGGTGGCGCAACTAACTGACCGTCAAGGGATCCATGATGAGCTTTCAGGAAATGCCGATGGGGAGTAAGGGCTTTTGGAAGAAGTGATCGTTTCACCAAATGCAGACTTGGGTGGAGTTTCCGGCATGCTCATGGGTTAAGAAATCACCGATGAGGATCATTAGAAAGCATCTGGCCCAAGCTTTAATAGGTTTTGTTGTTTTGGAGTGTTGCTGAAGTGAGAACGATGGTTATTGGTATGTGATAAGAACCCGGTGGACGGGTAAGAGCTAGTAGGGCGGGGACCGGTGGGGCCAAGATCGTGGAGTGTGGGTTCGATAATTAGGCTCCATTTGGGGAGTGCGGTGCAAGAGTTGAGGGAATAGGAGGAGCAGGCTACCGAGGGAGACGTTACATACAGGCTTTCGTGCGGGAAAGGGCCAAGGATAAGGAGTTTGTCGAGCCCAGGTCAAAGGCTTGCGGGTAGACAGCTTGGGGTGCTGAGTTCGTTGATAGAAACTTGCCTGTGTGGCACCGAGTGGTCTCCGCGTCAGGGCCGGTAAGGTAGGCACGCGTAGGTGAGGCATACTTGCTTTTGTGTGTTCGAGGTGTTTTCCGCGGTAGTGGTGTTTCTTCGGGAAATATCTCTGTATCCTTAATCGGTGGACCGCCAGCTGATATATTTGAACCATGACTGAGTCGGAAATGTGCCCCGCTGAAGCAGAGTATTTGGCGGATGTATACGCTTCTGGGTCGAAGGAGGTAGCTCGAAGAGCAGCCTCTGATAAAGTTTCGTCAATCAGCTAGATCTCCCTTTGAAGTTTGATTATACCCCTTCTGGGCTAAGTTGAAATACTGGAAGCTCGATTGCCCATTTCAGCGACAGCCGCAGAGTGAGATTCATTCACTGGAATTAGTTGGGCGCACTTTAATTTTCTACTTTTGGCGGTTCAGGTTTCCTCAGCACTGGTCGAGGAACTAGGTAGTATTATAGGGAATGATGTTAGGCGAAGGTACCGAGTGTAACTGGGGTAGCTTGAATTCAGTGAATTAGTCAGGAGAAAACCAGTGAACTCACACAGACCAAGAATTCATAAGAGAACTGTAACACGCAGGCCGTGGTGTGATCCTTGCAACAATGGGAATAGGAATTTGACCATGCAGTTTTAGTCATAGGACCCAAGTGCTGTGGGGGATAGTGAGCCAGTAAATCCTCGATGAGCGACTTAAAGAGGTAGCATTCAAGCAGGATGTGGTAGAAGCTGTACTATTTCCTGCTGGTAACAAGCCTGCGGTAAACCGAAGAAAGCCTTGATTGTCCAGAGCATACCTTCAGACAGATTCCGGGCAGACCATCTTTAAGGCACGAAAGATTCGTCAAAAACTTATACACCAATCAGGGTACAGCTCAACGGGTCTACTTCGGTGGGGATATTGACAAAACTTTTGCTACCCCAAACTTGATGCGCTAGATACGCGAATGCTTCCCTATCAGTTTCCTGTTACCCCCAACAACCTCTACGTCGAATAACGTTCCCCATGGAGCCAAGCTATGGACTGGATGAATCTTGGCATCATTTTGTAATTCCACCCCATACTGAACGGCATAGTTCACTGCTATTTGATCTAAGCCCTGTTCAAGAATAAATACTTAGAAACCTATTTGGTATTGATTTCGGAAAAACTTGGCCATAGATCCGTTGAAGAGAAGGTATTTTGTAAGAAATCGTCACTCAGAATTCCAGTTAACAGTGATCCGATCTTTTCTCACAAAGTAAATGAACAACGAGCACTACGGAATTTCTCAATTTGATAAATGCTTTTTCTCAAGTAACTTGCTTCATCTAGTACCCAAACTCTAGTGGCTAGATAAGTGTCGGATATTTGCGTGGTATCGATTGCTTCATGCCGAAAACTCAATCTAGGGTACTAAGTGTGAACTGTGACTAGAACAGACACAGAATATTAGACAGCGTGGAGGGGTTTTTCCGACAGCTTACCAGTTATGAGCCCCTGAATGGAAGACTTCTGGTGATATAGTTTTTCCCCACATTGCAGGCGAAAACAACCGTGTATACCTGGCCATGTCACTGTCCTCTGAGTAACAGAGAATAGTCTACTTTGGAAAAGTGTGTACTCGAAAAAAAGCTTGCAAAACTGCCCCCGATTTCTTCCCTGAAAATACATTTTCCGATCCTCCAACCGAATTCAAGTTGTCAAAGTAGAAAATCTAGCCTTATTGAACCAAGTTGGCTTTATATTCGGCAGCCTTTAGCGCATAGTACAAAACTTGGAACCGGCATTTTTGTGACTGGTGTAAAAAAACTCCGCTTCTGTCACCCGGAAAGTATTGAAAGTCTCGAAAGTTGTTTTGCATTTATTGTTGCACGCCGGCTCTTCAGTGGTGAATAGTCCACAAGCAACTTCCACGCAGGCAGTCGCCGATTTGCATCGTTACCGTTTTTAGATAATGTTCAGAGTGAGAAACATTGAACGGTGACAAAGTCACAAGCGAATCTGCGACATGTTGCATTCGAATGGGATTTTCTTGGTCTAAATCATGTAGAATATAGTAAAAACTACTTCTCACACACTTTGGAAAAAATGTTCCGTTCATCTTCGCGAAAAGCAGTTTTTTCGGTAGTTTTATTTGTAGTATAACACTGTTAAAGCCTTATCCTGATTTGACCGAATTGTTTGTGTACTCTGTTCTGTCAGTTCCTTCCAAGCAACGGAGGATAGAAAAGCGCATTAATGCCTGCCAAATATGATGGTTGCTAAAGACCTGAACGTATCTTTCGGCGGATAACATATCGGGTAGCTTTTAGCTAGTGCGTTACCTTCGATTAGTATTTATTGCCTTTTCTCTGCAAACGTAATGAAAGCCATCTCAGCTGAATCTTGCTTGATCCTTTTGCCGGGCAGTCCCATTTCCGTGGTGCTCCCGTTAGATGGAACCAGGCGACCTTCGCCCTGCCCCTGAACTCGCCAAACTTCGTTATAAGTGGCTAATCATTGACAACCGGGTATATTTTTGTCTAATCAGTGTGCGCTGGGGAAACGTTTGCCTTCACAAGTCGATGAAAAATAATTCGAATCTGCACTCAACTTTTAAGTACTATGCCTGCTCCTGAAGACAATCGATATCAGCTTTGAACAAGAGTGATGGGCGGTTGTACGGCATGCAAAGCTGTACAACTCATCTTCAACGGAGCTCGCTGCGCCGTTTTAATCTTCAGGGTTACAAAAACTTTATACACGCGACAGATTCGTAATGTACAATCTTCTTTGGTCCAATACCAAGTACATCGTTAAGCTGAAGGTCGTGACTCCTATGATCCCCCGCCGCTTTTGTGGGCTACCTTGGCATCGTTTAAAGTTGCTAGCGCACGAGTCGGGGAATTGAGTGCTGCCAGTTGAGCAATATTTCGGGAGTTCACGTAACACCGAAGATAGGAATATTATAGGTTTTTAGGTGTATCCAGTGGCAAAGTCGCATGGTTTTCCCCGAAAAGGTGGAGCATCCCACCTCCCTCATTTGGTAAATGAGCCCGGTTCTCGTCCTTCGCAGCCCTTTTCTTGCCAACCACGCAAAATGTTTGACTTTTATCTTCCATCAGTTTGACCAAAGTGGACATCGGCACGCCTGAAAAAATCTGGAAGAAAAATTAACTGGATAAGTTTTGTGGCACACGGATGGTTTGGGTGAATCTAAATAATTGTTCATGAAGTGTCTCCTAAAATAGGTGTTGTTGTGGATAGAACTATCTGCTTCCATGCTTTTTGCGCAAGCGGGCTACCCGCCGACAATGAAGGTATTTTCTAACTGCGCCATGAAAGTGACCATATTGGCAAATGCCACCGTGACATTTTCTTTTTTTTTTGTTGCAGCTAAACGGAATTTCCTCCGATTCGGGACATAAACTGGGTTGCTTTGGAACATCGTTGAAATGAATAAGTCAACGCTTCGTTGTTCTTTTGATCATGGTTTTCACCGTAAGGAGGAAGAACTCAAATGAAAAAGTACCAAATTGTTCATGAGAACGGCGCTGTAAGCCATCGTCCCCGATATGTATTACCAAGTGGATAATGATGGACATTCCAGCTATCCCGAAAAGAGCCCCAGGTTCCAACACTGGGAGTCAATAATTCCAGAACTAACTACTGATTTTGCAACAAGCAAAGGAAAATCTTAGAAAACGATCAAAGGGACGAATCAGTTGAGCACAGTTTAAACAAAAACACGCCCAAATACAAAATAAGTTGGCGAAATTCGGCCACTTCCCAAGTTCGGTATGCCGTCCATTCGTGAAATTCACGGTGGAACTCGTTTTGCAGCTGAGGCTCCAAACTGCTTTGTGGCCGCCAGCTGTGGTAAATAGGTTTTTAGAAACACCGAAAACCTTGGAAGCCGATTAACCTGTGAGCAGAACGAATAAATCGGGCAAGACACCAAATCAAACACAGTGCGCGTATTATTTGGTAAAATCCCGTACCATTTCTGTATTATTCACTTTAAATGGAGACTGGAGCAGGCACTTACAAGGGGTGTTGGCTTCGTTGGATAGACGACACTTCCAAGGAGAGTCATGCTCGCTGCGATGCAAAAGGCTGCAAACCATCTATATATAGCTGGAACACAGCTGGATTTATCTGGTTCACATGCACATCAAAGGATAGCTTGTCTTTGGCCGATTGAACTCCGATGTGACAATAACCGTCTTGATGAACTTTATGCACCAGAGTTTTTCGCGGAGTTCATACCGATTCCCGTCCGTCTTGGGGGGGGGGGGGTTGTCGCCCTAAAAGCCGATTCTTTTTGAGGTGGTCATTGGTGCTGATGGCTGGCACCTGGTGTATAGCACATCAATCCCCGAGTGCGTGCATTGCTTTGCCTCTTGAACTTATGGGGGATTTGGCTAATCATAAGCTAACACTTAAACTATCGGAGCTTGGGGAAGGTTCCTGAAGACGGTACAACTGAGGCCTCATTTTTTATCTTGATAACTGAGGCGACGGACATTCACTGCAAAGAGGGGAGGACAAGCCTACCAAGCAGGAAGTAGTGCAAAAGTTTCCATAATCCAGTTGAAGTAAGAAGGAAGAGCTCGTCTTACCTGATTAATTGTCAGGTTACTGAACTGGGAAACCTGCAGGCTCATACAACTTCTACGACAAGCTTAAGTGGAACAGTACAAACAAACACGGAAACAGCTCCGAGAAGCAACAGAAATGTGATCATAAGGAAACTTAGCAAACCGTATTACAGAAACACGACAAGGAAAGCACCACCAGCAATAAAGGGGTTATCGGCCCACTAAAACAAAGTGAGGTACCCTAGTATGCCCTCACTAAGAGGGTATTGTTCCATCGGGTGCGGAGGCGAAATGGCAACAACCAAGAACGGGTTAGGCTTACCCAGGTAAAAATTCGGGAACGCCAAAACACCGAAATGCTTTCCTTGCTGCGGCGGACAGAATAAGTAAGAATTTCAAGAGGGGGGGGGGGCTACTGGAATAGAACTAGACTATTCTGCATCCTGGAAGGTCAAACTTGGCCATCAAGTAAGAGAAGTACCCTTATCGACTCAAAGTTTGAGAAAGACAAGGACATCTTACACGTTGTTTCCTACAGTGTCTCTCACACCGCACTAATAGGGCATACCCTCTGCCCCGGAGGAAATTAAGGGTCTGCCATATTATTTGGCAGTAGCAACTAGCAGCGCGGCAAGGTATTTAGTCATGGGGATTTTGACGACAAGAAGATAGACTGAAAATCATCTTGGGCGCCGAGGGCATATTTCGGTCGAAGGTAGCCTGACCGCTTGGACGACCGAAGGAAAACAGTATGTTCACAGGTCTAAGGAGCAACCATATTGACTGGGCATCTTCAACGCCGTGAAACATTCCCTAAAGTGTTCTACGACTGTGTTTAGGCCAAAGCAGCCACGAGGGCTGCAGTCGGCAGAGTATGGATTGGGGAAGAGAACCAGACTGAGAACAACATACAGAAATGCTTCAAGGAGGTCCACAGGGAGAACTGAGGAGAGACGCCGCTGCCTCCAGGCTGGTCTGGGCGCGTTCCGTTGAAGGGAGACATATTATCGCCGGAAGCTGCTTTGCTGAAGAACCACTCGGTCAGGAACAATCCTTAAAACCAGAGGGCATGCACCCGCAATCCCCAAGCCGCTGGCCAGGATACTCGCAGGGCCCTTGACTGAGTACTTCAACAGATCCCTTGAGGAGGCACCTTTGTGGGCTGAATGGAAGATAGTGGAAATCGTACAAGTTCATGAGGCTGGTGGAGGGGATGACGTGGCGAACTATCGGTTTGGGCCCGGGCAGTCCGGCCACGTAAACCCGGACAACCCGTAACCAGCGGTTCAGAAGACAGTCTTCCGGGACCTGAGGAAAGTTCTAACAGGCAACTTTGAGCCGTCGGCGCTGTTTCATCCAGCGGCCAACCAGGTAAAGGGGTTTATGCACCAGATGCAAAGAACGGGGAATTAGAAGGACCTCAGTGCCGTGATTCCCCTTTACACTGCTCTGGTGCGACCACATCTAAAGTGAGCCAAGGTCTCCCCAACCAGAGTAATGGACGACCGAAGTAAGCTCCTTGCAGAAGTAGAAGAAGCAGGCACTGTCGTCGTTTTTAGAAAGAATTTGGACTTTGCGCGAATGCGCTTGTTTCGGTGTGCTCATGAGACAGTAGATAGGCATCCAGGTGCTTCACCAGTGTGGTTCTGGTGACACCCCATAGCTTTCAGTACTGCCGACAGTAGAATAACAAACCGATAGTTCGCCACGTCATCCCCTCCACCAGCCTCATGAACTTGTACGATTTCCACTATCTTCCATTCAGCCCACAAAGGTGCCTCCTCAAGGGATCTGTTGAAGTACTCAGTCAAGGGCCCTGCGAGTATCCTGGCCAGCGGCTTGGGGATTGCGGGTGCATGCCCTCTGGTTTTAAGGATTGTTCCTGACCGAGTGGTTCTTCAGCAAAGCAGCTTCCGGCGATAATATGTCTCCCTTCAACGGAACGCGCCCAGACCAGCCTGGAGGCAGCGGCGTCTCTCCTCAGTTCTCCCTGTGGACCTCCTTGAAGCATTTCTGTATGTTGTTCTCAGTCTGGTTCTCTTCCCCAATCCATACTCTGCCGACTGCAGCCCTCGTGGCTGCTTTGGCCTAAACACAGTCGTAGAACACTTTAGGGAATGTTTCACGGCGTTGAAGATGCCCAGTCAATATGGTTGCTCCTTAGACCTGTGAACATACTGTTTTCCTTCGGTCGTCCAAGCGGTCAGGCTACCTTCGACCGAAATATGCCCTCGGCGCCCAAGATGATTTTCAGTCTATCTTCTTGTCGTCAAAATCCCCATGACTAAATACCTTGCCGCGCTGCTAGTTGCTACTGCCAAATAATATGGCAGACCCTTAATTTCCTCCGGGGCAGAGGGTATGCCCTATTAGTGCGGTGTGAGAGACACTGTAGGAAACAACGTGTAAGATGTCCTTGTCTTTCTCAAACTTTGAGTCGATAAGGGTACTTCTCTTACTTGATGGCCAAGTTTGACCTTCCAGGATGCAGAATAGTCTAGTTCTATTCCAGTAGCCCCCCCCCCTCTTGAAATTCTTACTTATTCTGTCCGCCGCAGCAAGGAAAGCATTTCGGTGTTTTGGCGTTCCCGAATTTTTACCTGGGTAAGCCTAACCCGTTCTTGGTTGTTGCCATTTCGCCTCCGCACCCGATGGAACAATACCCTCTTAGTGAGGGCATACTAGGGTACCTCACTTTGTTTTAGTGGGCCGATAACCCCTTTATTGCTGGTGGTGCTTTCCTTGTCGTGTTTCTGTAATACGGTTTGCTAAGTTTCCTTATGATCACATTTCTGTTGCTTCTCGGAGCTGTTTCCGTGTTTGTTTGTACTGTTCCACTTAAGCTTGTCGTAGAAGTTGTATGAGCCTGCAGGTTTCCCAGTTCAGTAACCTGACAATTAATCAGGTAAGACGAGCTCTTCCTTCTTACTTCAACTGGATTATGGAAACTTTTGCACTACTTCCTGCTTGGTAGGCTTGTCCTCCCCTCTTTGCAGTGAATGTCCGTCGCCTCAGTTATCAAGATAAAAAATGAGGCCTCAGTTGTACCGTCTTCAGGAACCTTCCCCAAGCTCCGATAGTTTAAGTGTTAGCTTATGATTAGCCAAATCCCCCATAAGTTCAAGAGGCAAAGCAATGCACGCACTCGGGGATTGATGTGCTATACACCAGGTGCCAGCCATCAGCACCAATGACCACCTCAAAAAGAATCGGCTTTTAGGGCGACAACCCCCCCCCCCAAGACGGACGGGAATCGGTATGAACTCCGCGAAAAACTCTGGTGCATAAAGTTCATCAAGACGGTTATTGTCACATCGGAGTTCAATCGGCCAAAGACAAGCTATCCTTTGATGTGCATGTGAACCAGATAAATCCAGCTGTGTTCCAGCTATATATAGATGGTTTGCAGCCTTTTGCATCGCAGCGAGCATGACTCTCCTTGGAAGTGTCGTCTATCCAACGAAGCCAACACCCCTTGTAAGTGCCTGCTCCAGTCTCCATTTAAAGTGAATAATACAGAAATGGTACGGGATTTTACCAAATAATACGCGCACTGTGTTTGATTTGGTGTCTTGCCCGATTTATTCGTTCTGCTCACAGGTTAATCGGCTTCCAAGGTTTTCGGTGTTTCTAAAAACCTATTTACCACAGCTGGCGGCCACAAAGCAGTTTGGAGCCTCAGCTGCAAAACGAGTTCCACCGTGAATTTCACGAATGGACGGCATACCGAACTTGGGAAGTGGCCAAATTTCGCCAACTTATTTTGTATTTGGGCGTGTTTTTGTTTAAACTGTGCTCAACTGATTCGTCCCTTTGATCGTTTTCTAAGATTTTCCTTTGCTTGTTGCAAAATCAGTAGTTAGTTCTGGAATTATTGACTCCCAGTGTTGGAACCTGGGGCTCTTTTCGGGATAGCTGGAATGTCCATCATTATCCACTTGGTAATACATATCGGGGACGATGGCTTACAGCGCCGTTCTCATGAACAATTTGGTACTTTTTCATTTGAGTTCTTCCTCCTTACGGTGAAAACCATGATCAAAAGAACAACGAAGCGTTGACTTATTCATTTCAACGATGTTCCAAAGCAACCCAGTTTATGTCCCAAATCGGAGGAAATTCCGTTTAGCTGCAACAAAAAAAAAGAAAATGTCACGGTGGCATTTGCCAATATGGTCACTTTCATGGCGCAGTTAGAAAATACCTTCATTGTCGGCGGGTAGCCCGCTTGCGCAAAAAGCATGGAAGCAGATAGTTCTATCCACAACAACACCTATTTTAGGAGACACTTCATGAACAATTATTTAGATTCACCCAAACCATCCGTGTGCCACAAAACTTATCCAGTTAATTTTTCTTCCAGATTTTTTCAGGCGTGCCGATGTCCACTTTGGTCAAACCGATGGAAGATAAAAGTCAAACATTTTGCGTGGTTGGCAAGAAAAGGGCTGCGAAGGACGAGAACCGGGCTCATTTACCAAATGAGGGAGGTGGGATGCTCCACCTTTTCGGGGAAAACCATGCGACTTTGCCACTGGATACACCTAAAAACCTATAATATTCCTATCTTCGGTGTTACGTGAACTCCCGAAATATTGCTCAACTGGCAGCACTCAATTCCCCGACTCGTGCGCTAGCAACTTTAAACGATGCCAAGGTAGCCCACAAAAGCGGCGGGGGATCATAGGAGTCACGACCTTCAGCTTAACGATGTACTTGGTATTGGACCAAAGAAGATTGTACATTACGAATCTGTCGCGTGTATAAAGTTTTTGTAACCCTGAAGATTAAAACGGCGCAGCGAGCTCCGTTGAAGATGAGTTGTACAGCTTTGCATGCCGTACAACCGCCCATCACTCTTGTTCAAAGCTGATATCGATTGTCTTCAGGAGCAGGCATAGTACTTAAAAGTTGAGTGCAGATTCGAATTATTTTTCATCGACTTGTGAAGGCAAACGTTTCCCCAGCGCACACTGATTAGACAAAAATATACCCGGTTGTCAATGATTAGCCACTTATAACGAAGTTTGGCGAGTTCAGGGGCAGGGCGAAGGTCGCCTGGTTCCATCTAACGGGAGCACCACGGAAATGGGACTGCCCGGCAAAAGGATCAAGCAAGATTCAGCTGAGATGGCTTTCATTACGTTTGCAGAGAAAAGGCAATAAATACTAATCGAAGGTAACGCACTAGCTAAAAGCTACCCGATATGTTATCCGCCGAAAGATACGTTCAGGTCTTTAGCAACCATCATATTTGGCAGGCATTAATGCGCTTTTCTATCCTCCGTTGCTTGGAAGGAACTGGCAGAACAGAGTACACAAACAATTCGGTCAAATCAGGATAAGGCTTTAACAGTGTTATACTACAAATAAAACTACCGAAAAAACTGCTTTTCGCGAAGATGAACGGAACATTTTTTCCAAAGTGTGTGAGAAGTAGTTTTTACTATATTCTACATGATTTAGACCAAGAAAATCCCATTCGAATGCAACATGTCGCAGATTCGCTTGTGACTTTGTCACCGTTCAATGTTTCTCACTCTGAACATTATCTAAAAACGGTAACGATGCAAATCGGCGACTGCCTGCGTGGAAGTTGCTTGTGGACTATTCACCACTGAAGAGCCGGCGTGCAACAATAAATGCAAAACAACTTTCGAGACTTTCAATACTTTCCGGGTGACAGAAGCGGAGTTTTTTTACACCAGTCACAAAAATGCCGGTTCCAAGTTTTGTACTATGCGCTAAAGGCTGCCGAATATAAAGCCAACTTGGTTCAATAAGGCTAGATTTTCTACTTTGACAACTTGAATTCGGTTGGAGGATCGGAAAATGTATTTTCAGGGAAGAAATCGGGGGCAGTTTTGCAAGCTTTTTTTCGAGTACACACTTTTCCAAAGTAGACTATTCTCTGTTACTCAGAGGACAGTGACATGGCCAGGTATACACGGTTGTTTTCGCCTGCAATGTGGGGAAAAACTATATCACCAGAAGTCTTCCATTCAGGGGCTCATAACTGGTAAGCTGTCGGAAAAACCCCTCCACGCTGTCTAATATTCTGTGTCTGTTCTAGTCACAGTTCACACTTAGTACCCTAGATTGAGTTTTCGGCATGAAGCAATCGATACCACGCAAATATCCGACACTTATCTAGCCACTAGAGTTTGGGTACTAGATGAAGCAAGTTACTTGAGAAAAAGCATTTATCAAATTGAGAAATTCCGTAGTGCTCGTTGTTCATTTACTTTGTGAGAAAAGATCGGATCACTGTTAACTGGAATTCTGAGTGACGATTTCTTACAAAATACCTTCTCTTCAACGGATCTATGGCCAAGTTTTTCCGAAATCAATACCAAATAGGTTTCTAAGTATTTATTCTTGAACAGGGCTTAGATCAAATAGCAGTGAACTATGCCGTTCAGTATGGGGTGGAATTACAAAATGATGCCAAGATTCATCCAGTCCATAGCTTGGCTCCATGGGGAACGTTATTCGACGTAGAGGTTGTTGGGGGTAACAGGAAACTGATAGGGAAGCATTCGCGTATCTAGCGCATCAAGTTTGGGGTAGCAAAAGTTTTGTCAATATCCCCACCGAAGTAGACCCGTTGAGCTGTACCCTGATTGGTGTATAAGTTTTTGACGAATCTTTCGTGCCTTAAAGATGGTCTGCCCGGAATCTGTCTGAAGGTATGCTCTGGACAATCAAGGCTTTCTTCGGTTTACCGCAGGCTTGTTACCAGCAGGAAATAGTACAGACTCTCGATACTTTCCGGGTTACAGACGCGGAATTCGGTCAACGAGAATGTGGAAAGGATGAGAGTGAAGCTGGAGAATGGTAGTGGGGATGGAAGTTGCCCTGTGATCATACAACGTGCCGTTGGCAAGGATTTCACTCTATCAGGTTGTTGCTGTTGCCGCTCCCTCCATGGCTGACCTGATATCTGTCAAGCCACTTCATTTGCTATCCAGCGACAGATGAAGAAGTATTTCAAGAAGTCGAGGCAAAAAGAGAAGCAGACCTCACCGGTGAAAGAAGCTATCTTATCATTAGTATCGCCTGATGATTCTATACTTCTGCTTGGTTTGATTTGGCTATCCAGTGGCACGCACGAAGTCGTGAACAGCCACTATCGGGCGGTTTTGTTTCATTTAGCGCGGCCCTCGACGACACTGTGCTCTTTTGCACGGCTCATATGAGTGACAAGTAATTTGCGACCACAAGCGCAGCAAACACAAAGTAACCAACATGATATTAGTGGTAGCTGGATATATTTCAGTAGTTCTTATATGGCTCGGGTTAACCAGCGGATGCAAACCTAAGCTCAGAGGTACAAACATGGAAGCACACGTGTTCTTGGCATACCTGGTGCAAAAAGACGATGTTCTATAAGGACTTATGGCTGGGACCGTTTTTTCACTGATCAGTCCTCTGGTATCTGTCATTGGTAGCTTCCCCCATATGTTGGAGGTGAATTGCTCAGAACCGGGGCTGCCAAGGCATTCTGTGAGGGACACATCCCAGAGGTCTTCTGGCTCCCTAACAGACGGAGCCTCGGGTGCATATCGGTGGTTGGTTTCTGTCCGCCTCGCTGTGTAATCTGTCTCCTTCATATATCAATGATTCAATAAGGATAAGAGAGAGCACTTGAAACACCACAACCAGACAGTTCGTAGTGGATGGCTCATTGAGTCTTACGGCGTTGATGAGCAAAGTTTTCTTGTTCTGACCAAAAGGTCCTTGAACGAATAATTCCTCCGTCGTACCCTCAAAAAAGCTGTTAGCAGTTGCTTCTCTGACTTTAAGCAACTATTGTTGGAGTATTTTATTTTAGAATAAACAGCGATGATATGAGAAACGGAATTTTTGCTTAGTTGCGATAAATGTGGAGAATGTATCAAACACATGGGTGGCAAACAAGTTTATTTCACGCGTATATTTGGTTAGTTGGCTACACCTAATTTAGATCCATTTTTGTAGCCAAGAGGAACCCAAACTGTTGGGACTGATATTTTTGAAGTGACGGCCTTAGAATGCAACAGTCCGAATGTTGCATTTGAAACACGCTATGGTAGTTAGTTAGAAAAGGTACTTGCAGCAAAACGGACGTGCTTAAAGCCAACAATTACGAGAAATTATATTCATATTTCTGTTACACCGTGATCGGTCTTCCATGACACGTGCTATTGGCATTGTCACTCAACTGTGTCCTGTGGTGCCTTAATTTGCCTTCAGAAATTCACGCCCTAGTCCATGATTGAAAGGATGGGCGGAGGTTGTATGTAAAAGCTTAGTCTTTGCCGTCCTAACTTGCTGTCCATTTTGAGTCGTACTTTTGAGGATCATTTTCTTTTTATTCGGTAACTTGAAAGTTGAATCTGTTTATGCTAATTTCTCATTTATAGTATATTTGCAAAAGCTGGCAATCGCCTGGGTTTATCACAAGCTATTTGACAACGAGTTTTCTATCCTAGTCCTCACTGTTATTTTGCAATCGCCAATGCTCCCTTAGATTTGTCGATTAGTGACTCTCCCTGTCAAGTGAAGCAGTTTGTCCCGGGTTTCCAGTTTACCGAGCGTATCTTAAACATGAGACAAGGGGAAGTTGGAGGAGATCTCACTTATGATGGAGAACTTTTAACGGAAATATTGCAATCTCAACTTGCTGACTAATAACTACAGGGAAAGTGAAATGTCGGAACCTCTGATGCTGAGGCTTAGGCCGTGAAACTTTGTGTCTGAGTGCACTCTGAATGCATCATGAATAAATCCTCACAATTTCGCTCCGTCTTTGCCAGCCTCTCTTGTTTGGTAGCTATGGTAAGTCCAGAATAACTGCAAGTTTTCAATGTATGAATCTAAGATAAGTCATCTCATTCAGAGGTGAAACCTGAAGTCTCTCACCTTTACAGTCCACTGTCAGATCCCATAGCGAATGAAGTGTTGTGATCGAGAGTACAAGTGTAAGTCTTTCAGCGAGGTGGGTATATTCGTCGAAATGCACAAGTGCATATTACTTATTCATTTTTCTTTCATCTTGATAAAATCAACTGGCCCTCCAGAACGTCACATCTTTAGTTGGTGTCCAACTCGATGGAGACACTTGACTCCAATAAATTGATCAACGGCGAAGAAAAAATCGATTTTTGACAGCAGTCATCGCGGGTGGTTCTGAGGACCGCTTGTCACCATAGCTGATTTCAAGAAATTAGCTACCGTATAGCTGAATGCTATCTTTGTTGGTTTTCGTAACCATGGATCTCAGTGTGACTTCTTGAAGGTGATCCAAGGCACCACAGGACTCCGTTGAACGGTAGCCTCACTTGCATGAGTCACGTACCATTGGTCCCGGTAAAACTGAGAAGCCAGTAAGGGACAACGCTCTGCGGCTTGAAACAGACCAGCAAAAAGAGAGAAAGACCGAGTTCATGTTAGTCCCATGTATTCCATTCGGATGAACTTCGACTGCCAGAGTAGTTGATGAAACCGCGTACATTTTTTGTCCATTATTGGATTTGCCGTTCAGCATTAATCGTGGCGGCCAAAAGAGAATAAGAATGCAAAAGTACCAGCCATTAAAGATTGGGGCAAACATATAACGCGTTTCTTATTGCAACAAAGTTTCACCTCCTAGAGATGAAACTTTTTAAAAATGTTTGGATTTGTTTTTTAGCAAATATTCGTGTGCCCTTTGTGACTGTGCATAGACTTAATTCCGGTTGCATTAGCCTTGATAGAGTAAGGGGACCCATTGTAAGTGAAGGAAAATGTGAAGTGTGATTTTCATAAACTGCGAGAGCTATTTATGTCTTGATGAAAATAACATTCTTTGGTCTCACCCCTCGTCGTACGAATGAAAAGCCAACTGTAACCTGGATGATTTGGAAAGGATGATGGTCATGTACCTTAACAAAACCTGCGTGAAAATCTGCAACCGTGCAAGCGAAGTCAGCCGTTTTTGGTTCGCTTTCGAAAAGCACCATCTAGTGGAAATTAGTTTCGTCCTAAATTAGTTAATACGTTTTGGGGCTATTCCACATTATTAACCAAAAAACCGGTTGTTTTCAAACCGAGAACTTCCAATCAACATAAATTTAAAATAGTAACTGCTTCAGGAATTACCGTGATAGTAGACGTGTTTTTTGCGCATGAACATTGCATTCTGCACTCTAACGATGTAGTAGAACTGCATAATGTGACTGTTAAGGAAACTACGAAATATTCACCATAAAACCTCTTATCACAACCTTCTCTCCCAGAAAGTACGTTCACCGTGACAGACTTCGTACGTGAATGAACTTCGGCTACTTTGAATCCACGAAACATGGTGGATAATACTATAAAACAGATCTATCTGTCAATTTACCAGTTACTATATCCTTGAGGCAGAATTCATTGGCGGCTGAAAACTTGCTATCGTATGTTACCGTAGCTTGTTACCTTATATTCTGGACTTTAGGTTACGTGCACTAAACACTTTATTCGCCAAAACGATGCTGTACCGATCAGACTTAGAGTTGATATAATTTACAATGTAATTCGTCATTTGGGATTGCTGGGTGACATTTGGATCAAGCGGTAAATCTAAAGTGCAGCAAACTAAACGAACGTGAATGAATAACTTGCTGTTATTTATGGCGAAGATAACATCTCCTGGTCACTGAGGAGGTATCTATTTTCCTATGTTCTTTTGTCTCTATGGTGAGCAGACGTACACATGAGACATGTCCTCTGCCTCCAAGATAAATGAGCCATATTATTTGGGATCAAATTCATCACAACTCCACATCCTGGCCGTTACTTAGTGACATACATTTGTCAAAGAAAATAAACCGCTGAACAATTACCGCCTAACTACCGGCTGCCTTTCGCATCAGAGCTCTAAAAGCCGCTCCTTCTATCCATGGGGTTTGTTGGTCTCTCTGGACCAGTAGTTGCAAGATTCACATTGGATTCCTCCATCAGCTGCTTTCCCCCGCAAGTCTTACTTTTGCGGAAAAGCCCTTTAAGTGGTCCTACCTCCCTACGTTTCCATTTGTCTTTGGTAAAACAAGTTATCCTATAACGACCTGCAAACTCTTATCAGCTTGGTGGTACCAGTAATACGCTGAACATAAATTACAGAGGATTTCCCCCCAACGGGATTAAAATTTCGACGAAAACAGGAAGCATAACTCCGAATTAAAATGAACCCCTCTTGGATTTTCTCATAGCAGTTTCACAGCTTCCACCGCCTCCTTCGACTTTACCTTTTAGCTTTGGACCACGGGGCGATTGATGGCTCCCGGCTTCTTCGATGAACTGACGGCCATTAATTAGGTGGCTTGGACTTCCCCGTTGATAATCTTCTCTCAAGAATAGATTCCGTGCTAAAGGAGTTTCTTCAAGCTGCCCCGAGAAACCCAAGGGCTTTTGCTCAGAGAGGAAGACGATGGCGGCAGTAGAACAGACAGGAAGGAACTTCGTCGAGATTCTGGCTGACAGATACTTTGCAGACTGCAGTTCGAATTCCCTCCGGGAGTCGAAGAAGTCTGAGCCATAGACAGTCATCACTGGAGAGTGTCTATAGCTGCCTGAAGGGAAGAATCTGTGCTTGGATAAACCCGAAGCATCAGGTGTCAAAGAAGGTGGCCCTGATACAGGAAAAGTCCCCTTAGAAAAAATCATGAAGCTTGGGGAAGTCGAGTCACATAGCAATGGTTGACAGCCTCGACGGGTTCCTGAAGGAAACTGCGCTGTTTTGCAGGCTGCCGAAATCGGATGGAGCAGCTCTTGGGCGAGAGGAAAAGTCATTAGTGGTAAACCGAACCTTCTGTGAAAAAAGAGTGGGCAGTGGGGAAAATTTACCAGCTTCCACTCAGTCACACTTCTGAGGACTGCAGAAATTCCCGGAAATGTCACCATCAGAAGAATAATGTAGTGGAGTAGGTGGGCTGGGACAGAACGTAAGGAAACATGAGAGCCACGTCCCACATTTGTTGAACCTGCCAACCCCCGACACAGATGTGTGTCCCTCAGTATGACGAACAGTGGCACATGATACTCAGGAGGCAAGTGCGCTGCCTGCTTTTAGGGCCAACTGCGGAAATGAATAAAAGTAACAACGGTGACAGTGCCGTTCTATA
Source organism: Fasciola hepatica (assembly GCA_948099385.1). Classification (NCBI taxonomy): domain Eukaryota; kingdom Metazoa; phylum Platyhelminthes; class Trematoda; order Plagiorchiida; family Fasciolidae; genus Fasciola; species Fasciola hepatica. The sequence goes on from CANUEZ040000025.1 coordinate 1,453,101, forward strand.
AGAGGACGGCCAGTGCCTTCTGGCGTGATGTCGAAGAAACAGAGGATCCCCCCGAAAAGCCTTGGGTAAGCTAAAGTAGGGCTAGGCTACTGGTAGTTCACAAAAAGGCAGTCTTTGAAGGAAAAAGGCGGCTGGACTGCGGGTTAGGGAGAGAGCGCAGAGTTACGGCTTTCGCCGAAACATGGTTGCAGCTGGCTCAAAACGGAGGTGGACTGTCCGGGACAACACACGGCCCATGACGCAGATGGGACTAATGATTTCATGGAAAGAAGTGTTCCGGAACTCGTGGAAGGCCATCTTAATACCTAAGGAGTGGGACGGCTTGCCTGATCGAAAGATCAAACCATAGAGGTGGTAGTTGGGCCAACAATACCCAACATGTCGTCACTCTATGAGAACTCAAATCTCGGGTATAACCGAGAGGAAGATGAGGAGTTGTTTTCACATCTGACTGAGATAGTAGGTGCAAGAATAAAAGTACTTATTTCAGTTGACTTAAACGCACCTGAAATGGACTGGGAACCCAAGGCGGTCCCGGAGAGAAAGCTCCAGAAGAAATCGGGAGGTCATATAGATCTGAAGATTGTTCCAGAAACTGGAGCAGGTAGCCAGTTTGAGGTATGGACAGACACAGTCTTTCATTGATTTGAACACCACCACGGATCCAAATATTCTACAAACGCTGGATGCGGGAGACCCGACTGTTAAGGGCGATTGCGGTGTTCTTAGGATGATAGTCACCTCCGATGAGTAAAGGGAAAAGGACAGATCATAAAGTTCCCTTACACAAATGAAGGACGCTGGAGCTGACACTCCAGTTCTAGTTGATAGAGCCAAGAGGAGATTTTCACGTGAAGGCCGTGGTGGCTCTGCGGCGATACATTCTTGGGGATCGCTGAGGAAGTGGCTCTATTGAGGAAGGCAAAAACGGAGGGCACTTTGCCACGGTGGTGCAATCGCGTGGAAAGACCTGCAAGTGAATTCCGGCGGCCCGGAAAAGGTATACTTGCACAAAAGAGCACGGTATTTCCCTGAATTACGGGATAGTCGTTACTCGGAAGCTGGAAGTGCAGCTAGAATGTAGGGCGGAGCCGCAAAAACGGGATTGTTGCTGCCATCAAGGTGAGCCTCGAATGGTACTGCTTCAATATGCAATCGAAGAACACACTGGGGGCAACAGCAGGAGGAGTCAAGGATAAGACGGCCCAAGGGCTTGAACGAGCGAGGAAAGGCCTAACGCACTGCGATTTGGTTGCATTTCAGACTGGACCAAAGAGAGCTCAGAAGATTCACTAGACAAAAATGCGCATCCAAGGAGACAAAGGATACCGAAGTCTCTCCTAAAGAAGGTCACAGGAATCTAAGTCTCCGTAATCGTACCAGTTGGCGGAACTTGACGGAATTAATTAATTGTTGGTGGAAACATTGACCGATTTATTAGTCATATGGCGAATTCCTTCGTTCAGTGCACCGCCAAAAGAACGCCGGGTACCACAAGGCTGGCTTACTTCCGCAGTCACTCCAGCCCAAAAATGGAGCGAAGGGGAGGTATGCGTGGAATATCAACCTACAAGCCTAAGGCCAGCATTAAAGAAAAACATGGACAGTATATTAAATATTTCGAAATCCACTGGCCGGTATCATGCCACCGACATGGATTCACTAGCCGATATCCGTGCTTGAATAACGTAACACTCTTCTGAGAGGGAGCAAACCAGGTCTCTAGAAAAACCGAGATTTAAAATTCCCTCGTTGGTTTTCCAGAAGGCTTTTGACTCTGTTATTCAGAAGCTGTAGGTGAATTCGCTGAAAGAATTCTTACTGATCCTGTTGGTAGACAGATGGATCATCCGGAGGCGGATATGTGGGCGGTTTTGGGTAAGGGTAGACGGGGTTTTGTCCGACATGAGAGGGGATACATATTGGTGTACAGCAGGATTCGCCCCCCGGCCATTCCTCATGTATGCGAATGAACTAGTGGATGAACTATGGACCGAAGGCTGCTAGTTTACGTTCGATGTCAAACGGCTTAGGTCGGTAGTAGAATGGGCTGTACAGAAAGATCTGGACAGAGTGTAAGCGTAATCGGTGACGTGGAATCTATTTCCCAGTGTGAAAAAGCACCAAAGTGACACCAACAGAGAGAGTCACGAACTGGCCTGTATGCTGGCCCACTGGTCAACCCGACAGAGCTTGATAAAACAAAGGAATCTCAAGATTTGAGAGCTGCAATTAAGAGGAGCTGTTGATTTCCCTTGGGCCACTTGGTGTGGGTTTAAATTGCCTTCATCCATGGGTTCTCCTTTGTCTATCCACTTGCTGCATGCAAGCCCTCAAGCACTCGCGATCAATCCTAGCCAGGCGAGGGCCAGGTTTAGCCTGCAAACCGTTTCTTCAAGTGTGCACACGCACTTTTTTCTGACCCGAAGGTTCACAATGGCCGTTAGACAGCCTTTTTGTGCCAACATGCGACTCCCATATATGATGTCATTCTTTCGATTGCCCCTCGCTTGGAAACAGTGAATTGCTTCCTTGTTGACTTGAAACAAGGAGGCGGCAGTCTTGTAACCTCCTGTGAACTATCGTTTCACTTATTTATGTTTCTGAGAACGAGCTGTATTTCAGTGCCCTTGGATAATGTTGACCACTAGATAATTCACAATTCAGGATTTGCACAATTTACCGAATTAATCTCTTATGTTGGTAATGGCACCGTGCCGTAGGACAGTTTCAGTTTTCATTGGGCTTGACTTTGTACTTTGTGCGTAACTATACTGTTTGGCCGAAAATGGGAATAGCTATCTCCGGACTAAATAATTCCTTGCGCGGAATTAACACAAACTTCAAGCCAGGTAGCCAGAGTTAGAATATAGCGAAGTACTCCTCACGCCTACTTTGTCAAATGAGGTGTGTGTTGAGTTTGAGCAGGTCAGAGGTCCCATGAACACTAATTGATGGTCTTGTGACCCCACTGATGAAATTCTTCCAGGCTTGGATTCTGATTCTCACGCGGGATGAAATTTCTCCAGCTGACAGAGCGGCCATTCACCGGGTGTCTGGGAGGTTGCCGGAGCCTAGGCTGGGAGCTAGTGTTGGAGAAGTTAAACCTGTTATCGTTGGAGAAAAGAGAACTAAGAGTGAAATTAACAGAGGAGTTCATTATTTGGGGGGAACGAACACTTCATTCGGATCCGGAAATCACTCTTCGACTTCGAAAGAAAGACAGAGTGCGAGGGTGCAGGCCTCCATATGTTCACTGAACAAAGCCTAGGAGGGAGTGTTTGGTGGAAGTAGCTGTTAGATCCGCCTCCACTACTTCTCCGCCTCTCTCCTTTCGGCCATCTTGATTTCTTTTTTTCCTTGAGGAAATTGGCCAGGCAGAGTTTATGAATGACAGCTTGACCCAGGAGTCAAATTAGAACGGAGCTTTGCGGCAGGTTTACCTCAAAGTTTCCTGCCTCACTATTTCCAGACGAGCCTAATAAAAGGGAACTACTCCCATCGAATTCAAAGGGCTTACTATAGCAAGAAGCTGGACGATATGGCGGACTGCAGTTAAGCCCTTGAAGTTGGGGTGAATCGAACGAATTGCATCTGAGCAGCTACAAGCCAACACTTTTATTTCGAGGAACAGTTTTGCTCACTGTGTCGTACAAAGACTCTGAATAAATCAGAGGAGCTGAATGCAGTGCGCCTGTAATAACTGAGCGACTCCTTTGCTCTCGAAATATTTGCATTGAATGCAATAGGGCTCTTGCCCAAACCTAGCATAAGTGAAGGTAAGGGACACCTACTGAAAGAACACGAAAACCAAACTTGTTTCCGTTTAGTCATGGTGTAAATGACAGCGCCACTCGACTGCGGTTGAAGTGGAAGAGTTAGCACGTGATGGCAACCCATAGACTTCAACCAATCTGTTACCCCCTGAGCTGTGAAACGAAGTCCGTCACCAGCGACCAGTGCACGTAGTACTCCTTCCCGGGGAAAGGCTCTGAGAAGAGCAGTATTGGTGAGAACAGAGCTGAGTGGCGTAGTGTGATAAACCTGTAGTCCTTTGGAATAGTTATCGACGGTAAAAAAGACGTAGCACCTACTCAGGAATGATACGCAATATTCAGGATGTTATGGGCCACAGAGTCCACTTGGGTGATTTGGAATAAATTTATTACACACAGTCCGTACAGCCTTCGGCAAGGTGGCAAGAATCACCTTTCAGTTCAGGCTACCAACAGGTGAGTAGGGCCAAGGACTTTGCCTTTTCGAATCCGAGGTTTCCGTAAGATAGTTCAATTGGGAGAGCCGACCGCAAGATACATGATATAATCATGCGATCATTGGAGCACACTACACTACCACTGATCATGGCAATGTCTTCATCACACTTGCGAAATTCCTGGTGTAACAACCAAAACTCTCATGTCCTGGTCCGGGTGAAGCCTGACCAACTTATCGATTATCGATTCACCGACTCATACGCTTCACTCGTTCTGGATAGCACCTTGGAACCTCAAAGCAACGCGTAGCCCAAATCGATGCAGAACCTAAATCAAGAACACTAATGCCCTGCCAATTCTACGGTACTATTAGCGAGTAAAAATATAAGTACAAACACGAGCATACCTTTGACAGTGAGCCTCAGTCACTGTCCAGCCAAAAAGGTAGTCAAAAATTGGACAAATTCTGTAAAAAGTGGAAAAGTTTGCCAAAAAGAGTAAATAATAAATACCTGTCCTGAAGTCCAAACAAATAGAACAAGTTCTCCACGCTTAATCAGGCCCAAAGAGCAATTTCCTGAGCGTGGCAGCCAAAAATCAGCGTAAACGAGCTGAACGTCTACGGGCAGTCAACGTGAGCGAGAAAGTGAAACCGAGGAGTAATAAAACAAAATTGTGTTGAATCAGTGCATCTCATTATCGTACCAACTGTAAGAAATCACAATCATAAAGGGAAAAAGTAGGTGCACCAAGCGTAGAATAGTTCTCAACCGCAAAACAATGTCAGCATGAATTAAGTTTGAGAAGGCAGTCCAAAATTGGTCATAGAGTATAGGAATGTGAGCAGAAGAGGAATTTTTCAATCAACATGGACATTACACCAGGAATCAACTTTTTATATCCGCTTTTCAGCAATGCTGAAGTAAGACAAAATAAATCTTTATTGCCTCCGAGCTTCGTGAATCGAACCGGATTGACTTAGAGGTGGAAGGAGTAACAGTCAATTAGAATGAACTTCCTTCAAAGCAGAGTAAGGGTATAACTGGTCTGCTTGAAGAAAGATTGTTGCCTTACGGCGCTGCATCTTGTAAAAATATGCGATAAGATCGAGGTTTCACCGCTGAATCGTGGCCGCGGATGACTCTGGTAAAGAAGTTGGTAGATCTTAAATGAACTTCAAGGCTTCTTGTTCAATCACTTACGTGAAGTGTGATCCTTAAGACAATTTGCGAGGTTGGGCGTCCGCCGAAAACATAATCCGTGTCTCACGTTTTGTCTGTGAATATATATGTTCTGCAGGGCTAATTGGGCGGATAATGCACAGCACTGTATGACCATTCCGCTCAAGCACAACTCAGGTGTCAGCGTGAGAAGTATCAGTGACGAAAGCAGGTGGCGACCTGGGTAAAAGTCTATAAAATGGCATTGGCAGGAATTAATTTTGGCAGCTTTCGAAGCGCACACTCAAGTGCAGACGCCAACTTCAATGATCTTTGAGAACGAGAGGCAAAACCGGTTCTGCTTTGGGAGTAACCTGGAATAAATCAGGAATAAAAAGGCAGTGAAAGCAACAGCAAACGAGTTTCTTCGAGAATGCAGGTCAGTGGGTATGCAATAAAGAAAAAAACCAGTCAGGATCGGGTGGAAAACCATGTTAGTCTACCGGATATCCTAAAAGCGTGAAATGAGCGGTTGAACTTTTCATTTGTAGGGAATATTAGCTGAAACATGCAACTGCAGCCCTTCAGGCAACAGGCGCGGGCCTTCGCCATGCAACTCCCCTGTTGGTGCCTGAGCGATGATATCGTACTGATAAGTAACGACACCATGCAAACCAGAAATAAGAGAACTAATGTCATTTTGGAAAAGTTTGGGTGACTCGCTAAGATAGAAAGTTAAAACGTTATACCGGAATAGTCCAATTGATGCAGTGGTTTCTGTGTACTCAAAAGACATTCCGTTCACTGACGTTTGCAATTTCAGTCTGGTATAGAATTTCGAGCCATAAAACTAAAGCGAAACGCCCTCCGGGTTCCTTCGTAGAATTGTTGGGGCCGGCCCATGGCAATCCAATAATCTGCGCAAAGCCACCATGGTCACCAGAAACATGTTAATCACTAACGAAGAAAAGGGCAACAATTTCGATGGGCACCCATTGCTCAGTGTACACTGTGAGAGCTTGCGTGTAGTGCTTTTGGGCAACGGTCAATTGGCTGCTGTTCTTGACAGGAAAAGTTCGGATCAACGGAAATACGCTTCGGACAAATAAACGAAGCCGAATGCTGCTACGCACCTGAAGCCCTGCGTCACATGAAGATCAGTTACTGAAGACGGAAAAGATGACAAGCAGAATACGACGACCAAGGAATGTGAAACATTTTCATGCAACCAAGACTAACTATTGAGAGTTGGATTAGTGACATGGAACAAGCTCTGATAAGTGGAGAAACTAAATGCACTAGGAGATGGTTCGCATGCCCACAATATACGCAAATGATGTTCAATAATACGCTTAGCAAAAATGTTAACAGGCTTAATAAAATTACGGGGGTTGAAGACTCTGAATAAGGGAGTTCAAGCTCAGTGATCCTCCACCATTTTTATCCGATAGGAATAAAAGCTTCGTGGAATTATTTGCAGCATAGGTTAGCGTACCAACGGCCAACATCCGGAGATAGAGGCCAAGAATGGGAACCAACGAGATCGAACGACGGAACTTTCAGCTAAACGAACACTACCATTTCGACAAACGGAAGCGACGTGGTCAACTTGACCGCATTTGTGACCTGCATCGTTACAAAGGCGACGAAGTAAACCTCAGGCCGGGTCAGGCTGGACCACGGAACTTGCGTCTGGGCCAAAGAGAGTTCAGATTCTTGCGAGTATGGGCCTCAGAGTCTCACCATACTTAAAATGGACCACGATTTTCTCAGCCCTTTGAGTTTGATGGATTCAATTTCGGGGCCTCAGATCGGGTTCGCTTTCGGTAAAAGCAGGGGCTAACAATTTGAGCAGGCAGAAATCGAGAATTCAGCACGAACACTCGTGGGGTAGAAGCATCGGTCAGGGGCTAGTAGAAGGGTAGAAGTGCGAAGTGTAATAATAATTGCATTAGGTACGTATGATGCGAATTAGGCAACGAATGGAATTGTGTCATTTTCGAAACTTCAAATTTGGCCTCTGCAAAATTTTGGAAAAGTGATTGTCTCTGGGCTTCATGTGGCCGGGATGCACTTGAATCGGGAAGTGATGAATTATTCACAATTTGGACGCTCGCACGTTTTATATGGACTCGAGTCCCGTCCAACGAATGGAGATGCAGAACTATAGCAATTGATAGGTTTTAGTAATTCTACTGGTTATCCTGTATCACTGACAGGAGACCGGAGGCTGGAAGGGATAACGGTCAGAGCTGGGGCGGTAGAACGCACTCCGCCGCCTGAGTTGCGCGACGTACGATGGCCATGCTGCCGTAAGACGTCTTTGAGCAATACGTAGATAAATTCGAAACGGATCCCAGAATCAGAGAGCGATTATCCGTCAATTCTACGACACCAGATTATTAAACGAACGGTGACGTAAAACAAATACGAACCTTAATTATGCGACGACATGGACCCAGAAGACGAGAACCAAATCGCGGCATGCAAGAAGGGAGCAAGTGCTTCACACAGGTCTTAAATGGGATATGACAGAGTAGTGCTTTGGACCTGAACAAACAAAGGTTGGCTCATGAAAACATACAGTGCATAACAACACGCCAGTAGTGTGTGTAAGCGAGTGATGTCAGAGGAACATGAAATTACAGTGTTTCTGGGGGAATTTTCCACAACCTGTTGTTATGGCTGCCGACCGTACCGTTTCCAGGTGGACGTAAAACAAACAGACTTCGGATCATCAGCTGAATTCCTGACTTAAAGAAAAGCCCGGTCAACGTTTGCTTGACCAGTTGCATGCCTCAATGGGTGACTGATGAGGACCACCCAAAAGTCCCTCAGGACTTCGAAAATAGGCCCATTTGTCCGACCGAAGAAGATTATGATGCTGCGCTGGCTGAATCGGGTCTGGCTTTGTACAAGTAATTTGAAGAACGACCGTCCTGACTATAAGCCAATTTATGTTGCTGATGAGAAAGATTCTAAAAGGAAGATCGCCTGTAGCTAGCGTAAAATCCAGCACCGGAACTGGCTGCTCCTGGGGAGCAGTTATCTTTCCCAAGTAAACCTAAATGCAGATAACTATTCACGAACATGGAGCAACTAAGCTCTAAGCTCGCAATTGCATTTTGGTGATTTTGGTGCCTTCCAAGCCGTTACAACAAGACAATAGCTATCTTTTCCGGTAAAGTATGGAAAATCAGTTGCTTTCTTCTCGGAATAGTTATTTTTCCTCGTCAACCGTCATAATTAGAAACTTTCCAGACTACGCGGGCAGTCCCACGAATTTTGAGAGTTTTTGCGCCACAGGAATCCATAGCTGGTCGTATGACCGCATTGCCATTAGGAATGTTGCTCATTGGCAATCATCAGCAGGCTTGCTTGAAACAGATATTCGTGAACTTGTTTAAATCACTCAAGGGAGGTTAAGAAACAGCCTTGTCAACAGCGGCCGGGTAAATGGTGGACATTTCTCTTCCTGCTACTCACTTTGAAAGTTGGGTGATATGAAAGCGTTTCCAAATGGTTTCAATGTTTTCATTTATTCGGTTACTAGAAAATAACTTAATTTTTCATGAAGAACTTCAATCGATTCAAAAAATCGTCTCCCTTTTGTCAGAAGGCAGAGGGAAACATACCGTTCGGGCCTCTTCGCATGGACTCAGTTGGCTCAAACTCTGTAAGCTTTCCATCCGAAAGCCTCCAAATGTGCATCTTAATATACCTGTTGGGTACTGATAATGATCTGACCACCTACCACGACAGCTCCCAAGCAGCAAAACAGACCTGGAAAGAACCCGAAAGAGACCCAGAGTAGACCTCAGTGAAGCCTCTTATAGACCCGCGTGAAACACCTTAGAGTTTTCTTTGGTTCTGTTTTTTGGGTAACGGGGAAACGTACCAGTTTTAGCTAAAACTAAGTATTGTTTTACGAAGAATCACTAGTTTTATCTAGCAGTAGGTAATACAAATAAAGTTTTATTCCATCTTATTTCCACCACAAATTAAGCAAAGCATGGGAATCTCCGAAATAATACTGCCATTATCCGTCGTTTATTGTGTACTCATTAATCGTAGTTCGTTTAAACTACACATGCTTCGACGTGGATTATCTCTTAACAGAATACTGAAACTATCCTAACGTCGAGAATGACTGCCCGGCTTAGCGTTACACACTGGCCCATGTGCAACATTAAACCGCACTAGAATTAACCTCAACGAAACTAAACTTTTAAACTGAAATCTGCGTCAGATACCGCCCCTTCCTTCGCATCCCAAATAACGAACGTCACAATTTGCGCAAGCAATAGAAATACTTTTGTTTTTAAATAAGTAAAACGTTACATTTAAAATGTAAATGATAGTTTGGTTTGCAAAATTGTTCATCGTCACATCGATTTTGGATCATCCGGTTGGTCTTTGTTTGATGGTTCCTGAAACGGAAACAATTAATTTCGACCATTATTCGGCATAAAAAAGCATAAAACTCATCTTACGGATGAAGTACAGAATTGTTTTAAAATGTCTTGTTATGTTCTCAGGTTGGTGTGCCTTACAATTTTAGTTGAATGAAACATAAGTGCACAATGAAAATTATCTCCAAACATTTTATGTTAAGATAATGAACTTCTTAATTCATTAGTAAATAAGTAATCGTACGTGGAAACAACAAGCTGCGACCGTTTACTGTATTAAGCATAACTTACCATGTTTGGTGTACAATGCTAGCCGACATCTTTATATTTGTCATTCCAGCTCTTGGATTGCAAAAACCGATTTCGTATTGCACATCTGTGAAGGTTTTCACTTATCTTCTGAATTTGTGCGCCTGCGAAATCTCGTTGACAAACGGCGTCTAAAGTAAAAGTACATGAAAATGTAGTCTCACGAATAATCGTGGAACAGATTTTGTCCCATAGAGCGAAGGTCTACAATGTATACCCTTCCAGTTTACTGTGCACAGAAATTAAGGCGTAATCAAACGTTTCAACATTCCCCGTGCACACACCCCGGCGTTACCTCCAGAAACATTCTGGGGAAACTTCAGCTAGGCAAATCGTAGCGAGTGTCGGTAACTTACCAATTGTGTTGTATACCGCATCACCTTGCAGCCTTTTGTTCAGTTTCTAAAACTTCTGCCTGCTGTAAGCAGGGATGCCCCGATAAGCCAGAATATTAGAAGACAGAGCCGCTATTTCTTTTCAGAAAGAAATGAATTTACATGTCAAATAAGCAATGGCTTCTATGTATTTTTGGTTAAGAGAAAATATTTGGGCTACATTGTGAAAGGACATAACAACAAAATATCTACCAGGAGATTTTTCTGTTTCCGTATTCTTTTTAAGGCAACTGTGCCTACAGTGGACGTGGGAGCTGTCCTGCGGGCAGAAATTTCCCCAAGTTAGTCACCACCACTTATAAAGTGTGAACCATTCGACTGCAGTTTTGGAACTGTCATCCACCGCCCCATTTTTTGCGGGTGAGTAAATAGGAAATTTCGTTTTCAGCTCAGGGCCCATCGCACCGCGGGGCCTAATGGCATTCATCTCGCTATCCTGCAGCCCCTAGCCAAGGTACCTGCGCCTTACCTAACAGCATTATCCAACCTTCCCATTGGAGAGGAGAAGATACCACAGAACCAGAGGGTTATAAAGGTTGTTTCGATTCACGAAGATGGAAAAAGAGACCTGACCTCAAATTATCGTCCCGTATGTTTTCTGCCAGTTGCAGTAAAGGTCACGCAGCGATGCACTGGGGATGAAGTCGCTCGTCATTTCATCATCACAGTCATCAGCTTCACCATCATCATCATAGTACAGCATTAAACAATAGAGAAAGCCTCACAGATCAATGACTTTCTTTCCAAGTCGCACGTGGAAATAGATAAAATGAATACACAAGATCGACGGACAGTGGACTGAAACGGGTGGGGAAAGGTAAGAATTCCCTAATAGTCAACACACGGAATACACAGTTTGACTGTACAAACGCACATTCATCGGTCATTCTGATCCGATAGAAAGTGACAACACAATCGCCACTGTTCGCGGTTCGCCGCCATATCCTTCAGTGTCTCCAGCCAACTGGTAGATGGATCTTTTGGACCCCAACCACGAAGACGTGAAGCACCTACTTTTAAGTTCGATGTACATTTTCTGATTCCTCGCTGCCACGTCATCTGTTGACCTCCACGTGGTTTCTTCCACTGCTGAGGAGGAACGGAGAATAGGACACGGTATAGTAGACGTGTGTTTGCCATACGTAACATGTGCCCCAACCAACGAAGTCTACTAAGCTGGATACGCTTTGACAAAACGTTCTCCGAATTAATACCCAACTCTCGATCTCTGACCTCATCATTGCTCACTCGGCTATTCCACCCAATCTTAGCGATACTACGTAAACATCGGTGGTCGAAAACCTCAAGACGACGAATATCTTCAGCACGCAGACTCCAAGTCTCGGAACCATATAACGAAACTGAACGCACTGCGCCACAGTATACACGACCTCTCAAGTTCAGTGAAATATCAGGTCGGTGCCACAAGTGCTTCAGTCCAGCGTACGCCGCTTGATACTTGGATATCCGCGAACTCACCTCTACTACTGTGCTCCCATCCGTCGTCATGCTGCTGCCGAGGTAGGTGAAGTGGTCGAAAATTGCCAGAACCTCCCCATCGGGCATCAAGTTCGGAATCGTTGATGTCCTGTTCGATCAGCTGAATCGAAGGCGCCTTTCAAGTCTAAGAAAACCATTACTGTCGGTCGATGGTGCGTGTGACGCGTTTCAAGTAGTCAGCGAAGAGTAAAAATCTGGTCGATGCATCCTCGACTTGGATAGAATCCAGCCTGCCGTTTGAGGGTTTTCCTTCCGCGAGTGGGTGTGGAACGGTGCAGCAGAAGCGAGACTAATATCTTGGTGACTATTGGGGTTAAGTTAATCCCACAATGGTTACTACAGTCATTGCGTATTCCTTTCTTGAAGAAGGGAACAATCAAAGACGCACTTCACATCGACGGAATACGCTCCGCGTTCCAAATGTCACGGAGCAAACCATCTCCACCCAGTTTGGAAAGAACTGGGGGAAGTTCGTCGGGACCTGCCGCTTTCCCTCGGTTTAGTAATCAGATACATGAGTCCACTTCCGCTTTTGGTGGGGGCTCAAATGATACTACCCAAGGAGTCGCAGTTGTTGACACAGAAGTAACTGCACTAGCACGCGGCCAGCTAAACTGTTCCTTGAAGTATTCGGCTCAACGGTCAAGCCTTTGCTGTTTGCTATGGATGGGTTCTCCATTTCTATCGCATATCGTTTCACTGACCTGGGTGCGCCGTCCACCGGTGTCACGAATAAGTCTGAACAGTCTTTGACTGTTACCTGAAGCGGCTGCTATTTTCACTTCTTCGGCTACCTTGACCGACCAATTTTTGCGATCCTTCTTAAGGTTTTTCGTAACTTGCCTTTGTAGCTTTCCCCGCATCTTATTCATCTCCTTACGGTTCGAGAGCTGACGCTTTTACTCCATTATACTCAGAGACTCTTGCAAGATCCGGTGTTTTTGATGGACAACGGATCTAGTACCACAGTCGAAACCTGCTGCAACGTGCATCGCCTGTTTGATGTAGGCCCAAATCTCATCCACATTACTGTTCGTCGTGGATCCTAGCTTATGTAATAACTTCTGCTCATAACGGATGCGGTCTTCTGGATCACATACGTTGCACAGCTAACCGAGTTTGCGGTTTGCGTAGATCACCATGGGACTGGGGAGATAATCGCATTAAAACTAATGCATGGTCCGACTCTACGTACGTGGACCAGTAAGATCTGCAGTTTTGAACAGAACTGCGCCACCGGTAGCTCACGGCGATATGATCAATCTGGCTTAGAGTACCTGTAGAGTTAGAACGCCATGTCGCTGTGCGACGCGAGCTGTGTCGGAAATTGGTGCTAGACAAGAACAATCGATTGTCTGCACAAAACTGGAGAAGCCTATCCCCGTTATCTGTACGCTCAGCAGGTAAAGCACAACGCCCACCTAAACAAGCTTCTGACACACTAAGTTTGTCAACTTGTGCACTGAAGTCACCAGCTAACACTACAATGTCAGAACCTTTACTGCTGCGAACAAGAGTGGCGAGCTCATCATAGAACTCATCTTTCTGCGCGTCTCAGCTGCAGTCCGTTGGGGAGTTCATCGAGTTCGCAATCGAATTGGGCTGTCGAACGCTGACTGGCCATTAGAGTCTCACAGCATATAAACGTCTGTTAATCGGGATCCAGTCTAGAGGGCAGCCTCAGCCTTCTCAGTCAAGACTATTCCTATACCACGTTGACCCACAGACCTAGCTGCCTCGTCTTGTGAAGTGCGCAGGAAATACCTTGGTGAGATACCGGGAGAAGTTAGTTGAATCACACTGCTCGAATCCTGTGTACGCGTTTCACTTAAACAGCAGACATTAGTCTTCAGAAAGTTCATTGTGAGGGCTAGACACGCCTGCTGACCGGCCTGCATGAGTGCATGCACGTTGAAGAAGCCGAGATTCAGAGGCTGACGAGGCTTGAAAAAATGTAAGTCACCAGACAGAGGATTATTCCCGACACTATTTGACGATGAATCGTTGCGAGTATCGACCGTGTTATCAGTGGGAGCATTATGGGTGGATAGATGGGGCAAAGAGGGATGGTTAGGGACAGAAGACAAAGGTTGAATAACAGAGAGGGAACTCTGAGCAGTAGCACACTTATCACTACCCACCCCGCTCGATGCAATGGGCAGCGCGGTCCTGATTATCCTGCACGACGACCGATGCAGTATGGAATTCTTTCTATTCGTGCAGTTCATGGGAGATGTTGGATTGGTACTGCTAGGGTGTCCAGCCACAAAGCAAGAGAGCGACTAGGGTTCTAAACCAAAACTTTCAGTTCTAACAAGAACCTATCCGCAAGGCAGCGGAATGGCTTAGTGGAGGCCTATTTGCATGGATCAATTATTCTTCCACTGATTTTACCGACTGAGTTGCCAGCTCAAATTGGCATCCAACCCGGAGGGTCAGGAGACTGGACTTTTTCTGACCTCTACCCATTGATCTGTCAGGTATGATTGCATCTCCGGCCTAAAGAAGCTATCTTGCATAGCTCTTTGGATCGTAGAATCGCGCAAGCCATCACACCACGTCAAGATACAGTTTCGTCATATAGATTACTGTGACCTACTGGGAGTGGGGCGGCACGAGTTTTGCCACGGGTAAGTTATGTCTAACGAACCTACTGCCATCCCCAGATGAAGTGAAGTAACGTCTGGACAAAGGCGAACGGGTCGAGGTGTGTGACCTGGACTTTCGGTTTGCGTTTGACTTGGTAAGCCACCGTCTCCTCATCTCTAAACTGGCAGTATTACAAACAGCACTGCATTGGTGGCATGGTTAACGGATTGCCTGAGGAATCGGAGATTCTGCTTCAGGGTAGAGGACGCCATCTCATCCTATGCTAAGGCTTGTAGTGGAGTTCCACAGGGATCTGCCTTAGGACCACTGCTGTTCCTTGTTTTCATGAACTACCTGGTGGGAGAGCTGAAGTCTCCTAGCTACTTGTTTGCAGAAGGTGCGAAGACTGTCGGGAGCCCAGCGGTTAATGACGTTCAGTACGACCTGGACACTCTCCACACGTGGTCAGTAACCTGGGCCTACTGCCTAACAATAGCAAGTGTTGGCAACTGCAATCCGCTGGTGCTTTGGCCCCGAGATATCTGAATTCGGGCAATCCGCACGAGATAGCACAAACTTCTACCATGAAGGATTTAGGAGTGCTTATTGATGGAACATGTAAGCCCTCATCTCACTGTGCCACCGCAGCCAACAAGGCTAATGGAACTCTTTATCAACTCCGAAGGACAGCTGACACCAGAAATCCCAGGATCCTAATCCCAATATACACAGACATTGTTAGATCTCACCTAGAATATTCTGTGCGGGCATGGGCTCCCTTGTTAGTTAGGGACCGGAAGGTCCTGGAGACTGTAAAATGAAGACTTACAGAGGCCGGACTAATCTCGTCTCTTTTAGAGTAGTTATTGCATGGACTAAGCATCCGGAGGAGGTACTGCCCTCACACACTGTCACGCGGTTCAAGACTAGCTTGGACAAGGCCTAGCCATCAGTGTTCCCACCCTTCCTTGAAGCTCAAAATACCTAAGTCATTAATCACTTGAACCTACTGCAATTCCTCTCACATCCGAATTCCACCTCTCCAACTGTCTCAAACTCTTGCTTCTCTGTGTATTCATTTACTTCTTCCGTCTCTCATTACGCATGTAGTTTTCTCTACTCCTGCTGGTTTCACGAGTCAGAAAATGTCTGTCTCTCTTAACCCAGTGCGTGTTCGTGCTTTCAGCCCGTTCATATTGTGAGTCCGTGCTTTTTTCGGAGTGAACCCGGTTTTACGCTCTGAAATCTAATCCATCAACTTCAGTGCAAAAAAACTACTATTGCAGTCGAAGCACGATGAGATACTGAGGCTCACGCGCACAGGAATCCGGACTGTCGTCGGCTGAGCTTCAAGCCCTGTGATCCGGCCTGACCTGACGTGGTCCCTGGTGAATACTACAATATTTTCCCTAGTTTAAGAGCCAAACGCCGCAGTTTAGTATCCTTGTGCCACAGTAAAACAGCCTTTCGCCAAGGATTTGTAAGCCATCTATCACAAATAAATGAGTTGTACGTGACGATATAAGTTATATAATCTACTTTACAAAATGAACAAAACTATGAATCTAGAAGTTCTTTGGTTGGTTGTACGAATATGAAATTACGCCCGGCGAAGAAAACACATACAGTTGTTGTGATATCATGAGAGAATTTATGGCAAATTTCCTGTAATAAAAGAAACCTATATATCCTGACAGACTGTCCTCCTAGTACTCTTATGAGCTTTTCTCTGTTCTATTCCAGTAAAAAGTTCTCCGAAATTTTAAAACGGTAAATCTCCCTTCACTAGGGTTGAGAAGTAGACCAAAAGGAGGAATGAAACGGAAAGAATGTATAGTGGCCAAATGAGCTCCAGATGCCCGTCGATGTATAGGAGCATTATAAAAAATTAACACGATCTCAGTATTGCGCTGCTTAGTTTTCATTTAGGGAGAGCATGCTTTCGAGACTCCATTGAAAATCTGTTTCTTTATTTTTGCCTGACATTCCTAATGTAGTATCCCAGGGGTCGAATTGCACGCAATGATATTCAGAACCACTCTTTTACTTAACGTCAAGGATTTAATACATGGCTCTCACTTAAGAGATCGCCCGATCGATCGAAAGCACCAAACGTTGTAATTGGTTTTGCCAAAGTTAAGTCGTAACATAGAATTTCCTGGCTCTTGCAGCCATTTTTCATGCTGGGCCCGCTTTGCCTTTTTATCGATCCTATTGCGCCAAATAGACTGGACTGGTTATCAGGAAGCTCGTCAGTAGAAGTCGCGCTCATGGTCAACCCAGAAATTTCAGATTGAAAAGTTGTTTTTATTCCGAGCGGGAGAAGTTGAAGGATTCTCATCCACATTGTTGCATGGCTTAACAATGATATCATCCGAAACTTCCTTTTTCTTGTGGCCTCGTTTTAGCTCAGTTTTTTACCTCTGTTCGCAACGAATCTGCATGTTTTTGTTTACTTCGCGATTGTGATGTGTCAGCTTCAAATCATCACCGTTTCTGGCGCATTGCACAATGCACCTGCGATCCTCATTGTCGGCAGCTTCTCCTCTGCGTACAGGACTTATTTTCTATGGACTCAAGCCCATTGTTTCTATCTCCTCTGTTACTTCCCCAGTGGATACCTTCGTTCTGACGTGTTCGTTCCGCGAATGACACAGTTACCGATTCTCACACCATTATGCTATTGTTGCAACTGATTAGACGACCAAGAGCCGTCAAAAACCAATGGTCAGTTGTCACACTCTCATACGCCATTCAGAGTGTTGCTTTCATTGCATCACCTGATTCAGTCATTTTACGCATCTGCATTGCGAGTATATAAAAACACATGCCAAGGCTTTGCCGACACCGGAAAGAGACAACCACATGCCGCAACAGTTGAATGTTTCTGTACGCACATGCAGTACCTTTGATTTTACAACCTTATCAGGCCTTAAGGTGCTATCATGTTCTCGTTGACATGAAAATCCTGTTTGCACCACTTTTTAAAATTTACATCCCCAATAAAACATCTGCTTAGACGTGAGTCAAAATATCTGATATTACCGTGTTTGCACAAGTTGCGGGATAGTCAGTCCAAGGGAAGCTAATGAATGGCTCTTAAATTACGGGGTTTGACACTTAAACTAAGATGCAAATCAGATTACCTGTCACTGTTCGATATGCCTCCGTAAGGACACCTGTTATTTCGGCTAACCTTTTGCAAGCTGTTTCTTTGTTGCATACGTTCGCTAGCCCTTACTACTGTACTTGGACCACTTGCCTGTCGCTGCAGACGCCCAAGCATGAATCCGTACTAGGCCACCACGATAAGCAAAGCAGTGTTCCATACAACCCATGGGAAGGATAACACTATCGCTGGGGGGACAGCGAACAGCTTATATTGCAACAGCGTGCATGCAGTGTGCACGTGCAATGGTCACCGTGCTTGGCGACAAGCTTTCAGATAAGCAATAGTGTGGTAAACGAGTAAAAAAGTTGGATCCCGTCATGTGCCCGCTGACTCCAACCGACCGTCATAGTTAACTCCGTGAAATCTTTCAGCGGGACAGTTGGTGGCTCATTGCACTATTTCTAGTAAGGCAAAATCAGTATCTGTGCAAGAGAGCGCTACAGCTCCCCAATGTAGCAAAACCGCTCAGAAACCGATCGATTTTTAGTGGGTTTGCACTATTGCAACGATTGGTTTGTACCGGTCTTTTGCAATAGGGCTTATTCTTCATTGATTGTTATCACCCATCCAAAATTACGTTTCCCTTAACACCCTTATCCCTATGGAACAGTGAAATCATTTTGCTAATCTCTGTCGCATCAGTTTAACGGTGCATGAAATAAAGAAGCACTTATAAACTTGAATGAAAAGGAATTTATTGTAATAAACTGTTTAAAATGAAAAATTCATACTGAGTTATCTACAGTGGATCTAGGATCACCACACTGTCTTCTTAATTCAATTCCGACCTGTGGAAAAGGAAGCGTAAACGTCAAAGAAATTTTTACATTTGCAAACATTACTTCATTACAAGTAGTAAGCATGATGATCGATGGGAAGTACATTTAACGAATATAAGCAACTGCAATAGACGTTTATTGTTGAACAAATTTTTCAGGAAATGTAATAACTATGCTTTACATATAATACTGACGAAAACAAAAACGTTGCAAGACGTTCATGTTGAAAGTGAACTAAATATATACTGAAAATGCTCTCATGTTCTATGTCATGATGGATACAAAAACAATAACGAGTCTATTTGTTGGGGCAAGGGAAGTGCACGGATAATTAAATTTCACATTTTTCATTTTCCCTGGGACACCTCAATTTCTTACGTCGGCGCGCATTCGTTGACTGCGTTTCCCAGTGTCACCGCCTGATAACTCACTTAGCAGTGGATACGCATATACGGCTTCTGAAATTGTACGTATATTTACAGAGGATAATTCACCTTTTGTGGTACTAATAAGACCTGGTAGTGCTACTGACATTTTGGTCTCAATGCCAGCCCACTAGCAGTGTATAGCCAATTCATCAGAAGTGACAACATGCACAATATTCCCAAATGCTGCATAATCGTAAAGCGATACTTCGAGAAACAGTAACGTAAATCATCCAGTAAGGTCGGTTTTTCCTCCGTCAATGCACCTGTATAACTGAGAATCTTGTTATCGCATGACGTACCCTACTCGTAATATTCAGAAGATCCGGTACTACGTCAGATGTTTTTTGCCATCAGCGTGGAAACCTCTAATTGTTCGTGTGAATAATTTGGTTCTGTGATAACCAGTGTACTCTGCACCGTATCGCCGTCGTTTTCATTTACCGGTGCAAAAATCAAACAGCCGATAAACCTTACGACCATCCATGAAAGAACTAACGCTACTGAGGAAAACTGGTCTCCTAACTTTCGTATTTTATTTTGTAAAACCACTATCGTTTACTTGAAGAAAACAATTTAAAAGAATGTGGCAGTAAAAATGGGTGGAAATTGAAAGAGCTGAACCTTGTACATTTTTAATTATATATTTTCACTCACTTTTTGAAATTTGTTGAAAAATATCACTGTTGTGCATGCATATCAACGCACTGATCAAACAAGAAAAACTTTCCGGGTGATCAGATACAATGACTAGACCACGCAAATCATGTGCCGCAACGCTAAACCACTATTGCAACCGATCTCCAGCGGTGAATGCTTTATGGACAACCGTGATCCATTACCAAAATAAAACGGAATTTGTTATCACACTTCCTGACGATTTTTGGATTTTCACGACGGTTTTGCAACTACCCTTTCAAATGTCTATTTTTCTTTCGAAAGGTGGCTTCTAAAGAAACCGACCGGAAACAGATGTTGTGAATGGGCTGTAAATTCCAAGGCCTGTTGTTAGAAAGCGGACGACTTCGCAGAGCGAATTCCACTGAAAAATTGTCTACGATGTGCAAAAATGATGTCAACAAACGCACAATCTGAACTCAAAACCAGTCTGACTATAGCGGTACTACCGAAATCTACCGGTTTGCTTTCGAGCAGCACCCTATCGTGACAATTACTTTGCTGAATATATTGCGTGCAAAGGGTTTTGCGTCGTCTAATTTCATAATTCGATCACTGGGCGACTCATTAAATTTCGTTGTTGTCAGGAGGGTTATTGGCTTTCTTGCTAGGGGTGGCCTTTGAACACGTATTTACCCGCGCTGATGACGTTCA
This sequence comes from Fasciola hepatica, assembly GCA_948099385.1. Lineage (NCBI taxonomy): Eukaryota > Metazoa > Platyhelminthes > Trematoda > Plagiorchiida > Fasciolidae > Fasciola > Fasciola hepatica. The sequence continues at coordinate 1,473,388 of CANUEZ040000025.1, forward strand.
TTTACGATCGCGGTGCGCCACTACAGCCGCAATAGATCAAACCCCCTAGTACGAAGAAACACGGCCGGAAAACGGTCATCACAGACATCACTCGGTGACATGAAACTGTACCTATAAATACAGTGTTATGTCGATATATCGACCGCCTCGAATCTGCCATCATGGAGAGCAAACCGCCCGGCAAACTTACACCCGCTAAAGCCGCACTGTTATCTGCGCCGAGTGACTTACCCCTCGCATCGCCCGCAATTACACCTATCTTAATCCCGCTAATCATTCTGCCAGCATCAACAATTCTATCCACAACGCGAAGTATTCTTCGCGATCGGCAACTACGAGATGCTGTTTGTTTAAATCCTTTCAACCAATTCCGGCAAGATCATTCTGCTTTCGAATCATCTCGATTTATTAGTACGAAAATGGCAGTGTATATACGATGAATGGCGGTCGTAACCAGTTCTTGGCCCGCACACTTAGTGGTTCATCTGTTGTTCTCAGCCAGCTCTTCTGAGTGGTTGGTCTGAAAACAAACCCAGTTGGTTCATTCAGTTCAGACGACAGTTGGAATCTGATTCGCTCTTTGATCCGTTTAATTCGGTCCAATCTTGCACTTGTCTCATGGCAGGCAAAGGCATGCTGGCTGTTAATCAAACTATTGTATCGTTTGCTAGACGAACCAAGCCATCTGTTGACAACTTGCAACCCATTTCCCTCACACCGTTCGTTTATCTGATTTCATAACATTTTTACGACCGACTGCTAGTAGTAAGTTGTGAAAGTTACAACAGAATGACTAATCATGAGGACAGGAAATTACGGCTGGCTAATATCCATATAATTTTGTCTTTTCGGTTTTTATCGACTAAACTGGAACCCAACGCCGGTTCTGTGTCTGTTCCCTTTGTTAAACATCAGCTAATTCCCTCAGGCGATATTTTTTTCAAGTTTACCTTTATTACCTCCCAAAAGGATCCATACAATACTACGGATAACAGATTTTTATCACCAACACTCGCATCCCTAAAAAGAGACAACGGCTCAATGAAAAAGGGTGTATGGGACGTGGCGTCTGAAGCGAAAACTGAACACTTATGCATGGTCCATTTGCCGTAATTTATGGCTCATGAGTGTGCAAAACCCATGGGCGTTGGGCGTTGTTAGATCCACCGTTTCAACAGACGTATACTGGGGATGCAGGACGTCTGCACCGGCGTGCGAGATGTGCAACCGGCGCATCGCATATCTTGCAACCAGTAAAAAGCATGTTGGGTGTCCAGTACACGTTTCGTGAAAACCTTATAGTGAACTACGATGTGCAGACGTCAATAATCTCTTGAGTTCAGTCATTTGACGTAACGTTACCAACAAAAAAAGCAAAAAACCACGGAGTTCCTTGGTTATCAGCACACATGGACAACAGTCACAATAGAAGTTCAACTCTGTGGACCTTCCAGGGGGCTCACATAGCAAGACTTAGGTCTGTTAGTCCGTTCATCACTGATTCTTGTTTAAACGGACGTTAACCACCAAGAGTAGTGAACAGTTGCTTTTAAAAATGTATTCTGAAAGTTTTCGCTTATTATCGCCTCCTTCTCACGGGTTGTGAGAAAAATCGTTTTGATTATCGTGTTTGCATAGTGTCTCACACCAAGGCAGTAAAGGACTGACAAGCGTGTTTACTTAGGAATAAACGTGCTAAGGTAACAGGCTTTACAGCTCGAGGATATTTAGTACCGCTTGGGATGGAACAGTTCGTCGGACTTACGTTAAAAAAATAAACGCCGTAAATCATTACTAACCTAGGATCTGGATATCAGGCTTACCTCAAGCAAATGAACAAATGTATTGATATAATCATCAACTTAGTTCGGTGACTGATCCTGGTGAGAAAACTCCGCGCACTCCATAAATAAGTATAACTCTTTACCCCTTAAGTGAGATAATCGCAAATATTGCACCTGCAATAAAACAACGTAAAATATAAAGAATTTCTGCGACCGGCTAGACTGCAGGATGATCGAAGGCTTGTATTTTTTGATTACGTTCCCAAAAATTCCACACACAGTGATCCAGATGCTCCGGTGTATTTCGCATATATTCGTACACACAAAGATTGGTATTCCACTGCTCACGATTGTGCCCCGACTGTCCGTGCTCCCCGACAGACTATCACCCGCTTACGCACCATTACAATGTATCAACTGATGATAAGTTATGTCAGTCATGCTGGCACTGCACATGACTGAATGCTATTGCTGACATACACTCTCCGCCGAGTACTACCCTGAATTCTGCGTCTTCTTGGTTGCATTTCGTGGTTGAAGTGTAGTGCAGCCTGACTGATGGGGTTCGTGACTCGGGCCACTGATAGTTCGTATTCCAAGAGCAATTAATTTCAAATACAAATTCGTGTTTATTTCATAGCGTCAAGCGAGCATTTTTTTTAACTAATGAACCTAACACTGTAGGTCTATCTTCGGAAAATTCTACTTTCTTTTCACTTTTTTCTGAACAGTAAGAATATAGTCGAGGTGAAACAGAATAAATCACAAGCAATTGTTATCGACCGTCCTTCAGAACAACCAATCGTTTCTGTGCACCTAGAAGTGCAAATTTCCGGTTTAGATTCGACAGTTGTTGTTGTATAACACAACTTTCTCGGTTAAGAAAACAGAGGACCATACAACCGTGGTCCATCAGTGGGTTACAATGATCAGTTTACTACACTACTGTAATATGGTGCACCATAGTAATCCAACGTCAACCACTTGTGCTGCCACTGTACAAGGTTGTAAAAGATTTTTCCAGGGAAAAGTGACAAATTTGTGTTTCAAATTCTGTACATAAGGAGTGATTTTTATGATAATTTAAAAAGAACGATCATTTTTGTAATGAAACATGCGTTTTCCTGGTCCGGTAGTGCGACACACAAATTGAGGTCTAAGACAGAACCGAAAATCTTGAGCGTTGTTGCTCGAGTGGTTTGGAGCATTTTCCTGCCACTGCCGGCCTTTTTGGTGGTAGGAAGTAATCCAATGTCGTCCAGTACGTTGACACACCTGACCTACTGAGACCCTATGTGGTTTTCTGTCACTCCAATCCTCGGGGTCTGGTTGACGGCTTTCCCTATTAGTGCAGGGGCTATGTGAAAAACCCACTCCACTACCGTCATGCGCAAGCATGCAATAAAAAATTCTAGGATAGTTATGTAAATCGTACTTTTCCATCCTGAAAAGCTGTATGTACTGAAAATCTGTCTCAATAAATCAGCAGTTCAATGAAATATTATTTTATAATTTTTAACCGGTAGTCGCTTATTCTTGTGGACGTTATTTGCGCGTCCGGAACAGGTATTTCCTGGAACAAATTGTAGAAACGTAGACGCTACGACCTGACCAAAATTCACTTACGTGGAAAACAGCAACCCTCTAGAACAGCGCCTTCCAAGTGGATACTTTTCCTTTTAGAGCCAAGGCGATCCAAAATCTTGTGGATTAGTTTTGGTTCGCTCCAAAATTGGGTTCCTCTGTTTGGGTAAATATAATTTAGTACTATAATTCCGTTTTACGCATCAAATTGTGTTTAATTATTTTTTCATTCCACTGTAGATTACTTTTCCAGCTGATTGGTACCAACGAAGAAAAGATCCGAGAATATACAGACAAGAACGTCGAATCTGTGCAGTACGTCAAACCATCCGTGAATGCTCAACACAGCCCAAGTATTAAGAACGAAACAGCGTGGTGAACAAGCTCGTTTTCAGTTGTTCGTACTCATACCAATACATAACATTAAATATGACTCAAACCAACAAAGGGGATGATCATCCAAATCTGTCTGTGCACGTGTGTGTGTATGCATGTAAAATTGATCACAACGAAGAATGTTCGAGTGGTTGCACACGTGTTCGGGAACAAGAAGTGGGCCATGGAAGTTTAAGTGCTTGCACAAATTGTTTCTGAGCGCAAAGGGGAGGGTTGTAGAGTCGAATGCTCACGGCTTCGGCTGTGGCTAAGATGCGACACTTGACAAGTCTTGATTGCTTGCCCCGGACTTTGTAAATTGTGCGAAAAGCGTTTATCACCTCTACGGAATGGTTTGACTCAACAAGGTGTGAACACACAGCACTCGTAATTGTCTTAATTGCTCCAGTGTTCAACCAAGCCGGGTGGTGTTCACAAACACGTTCGGATAAGCGCCTGGTCGTGCGGCCAACGTACCTGGTTCCACAGGAACAGGTGTATTCATTCACCAGATTTGGATGATCATCTCCTTTGTTGGTTTGAGTCATATTTAATGTTATGTATTGGTATGAGTACGAATAACTGAAAACGAGCTCGTTCACCACGCTGTTTTGTTCTCAGTGTGTTCTGTGGGATTCTTCGTACAGCCCAAGTAGTTTAGCGCAGTAGGCCATGAGGTGAACAACTCGTACACCAATACTTCGAGTTGAATACGAAGACGAGGGACACGGATCACGGCGATAGTAATGAAAGCTTACAGTACACGGTACAAATGGTCAGGGGAAGCTCACAAAAGAATATCCTTTTGACATCCACCCGTGACGTGGTTTGGTTTACCTGATAAAACAAAGTTAACACAGCGCTGAAAATCCAGTAGATATGCCATGAAAAAACGTAGTGTCAAATCAACGGCATGAAGAATATTGAGCCTTCCCGATGTGTCATACTCATTTTTGTAAGCTCGTGCCGCTTGAAACGGATCCGGTTTCATATTTCTAAGTGTCTTCTATACAACAGTACATTCTTTATTACACATAAAGTACTGTTAACCTTTCTGATGTAAGTATTATGTTGTCATATCTGAATGACAGGAAAAACTTTCCCTAGAAGCAAATGACCGATTTTGGGGTCGTGGGAGATCGTCAGGTATGCGTACCCGGCAGTCTCCTACTCAATTATCCCCATACCTGGGCACTCCACATTAGGTTCACCAGCCTAATCCAGCTTGAATCCTTAGGAGCGTACACTGATGAAGAGTTCGTCTTTAAAATCACAGAGCGATTCTTCTAAAGTTATTTCGTCTGTTGGCCAAGGATGTTTATTGTACAAGAAATATTTATGCTGTTGAAAAAGCCACATGCTGTCCGTAAATCACGTGGGAAAAACCGTTAGAAGCAAAAAGCTATGAGTTCGCATAGAGACGAATGTGTTTAGGCTTCTGACCAGACACTAGTAAGGTGCCTCACAATCGACCGCTACAGCAGATCATGCTCGCTGTGCAATCAACTATGAAGGTCACCGAAGGTCATCATCATCATCATCATACAGCATTAAACGGTAGGCCAAGCCCCACTAACCACTGCCTTTCTCACCATATTGCACGTTGAATTAGAAGGTATGAATATACAAGATGGATAGGGAATGGACCTACATGGGTGGGAAAAGGTAAGAATGCCCTAGTAGCCAACACACGGAATACACAGTCTAACTGTACAAACGCACATCCATCAGTCATTCTGATCCGATAGAAAGTGACAACACAATCGCCACTGTTCGCGGTTCGCTGCCATATCCTTCAGTGTCTCCAGCCAGCTGGTAGACGGATCTTTTGGACCCCAACCACGAAGACGTGAAGCACGTACTTTTCCTGTCATATTTGTGTACAATTAAACCTACGAACTTTCGTGAGGAGATCCGATGCGGAACTGATAACTAAACAGCATAACTTGACCGTCATCTACTTCACTTGCCTGCGCGAGCAGAGTGAGGATAAGTATTTGCAGCAACGTTTCTCCAGACAGATCCGTTTAGAATGCCACAAAAGCAAGGATAGTTAAATTGCCAACAGAAGTTTTCTTTTGTTCTGCTTGTTCTTTAGCGCAATGAGGTCAATGCTGAATTTATCCAACACTATGTGCATTTTCTGCACGAGGAAACTAAGATGCTCCGCCGTCGTAGAAATGAAACCATTCGTCTCGCCCCAGCAGTTTACTAGGTCTTACTTTTATCTTTTAGAAATAATGAGAAGTGATGGAATATTATTGGCACGTTAAAGTCTAATCATAAATCCCGATTTTAAAATAATCTAGGAACATTCATGCTGTTACCACTTTAGTTCAGTTCACCTTTTATATTTCAGTTGAGAAGAGAAAATACCTAGAAAATATGTATCGCAGACCGCTGTTGTATCGCCGACTCACATTGGTCCTCTTTTTTATTAACGGACTTTCTTTCGTGAGTTTCCATTGATCTGACAAATAAAACATTTAGCTTCTCGGAACAGCTCTGATATCCCTTGGAGTTTATGCCATCATAGATAACGCGAACATTTCCGAACTTTTCGGAACTACTTTATACACATCTGGAGTGTATATTTTGATTTTCTTCGGGATCATCATAGTATTGGTTGCCATCTGCGGTACTGTAGCAGCAGAGAAAGAAAACCGTTGCATGAATGTTACGGTAAGTGTAACAAAACATAACGAACGTGACACAAAATAACTACAGTATTCCGCTATCCTTTGCATCGCTATTCTGTTTTTGTTTATATCCGGGATTATTGTACTTGTATTCAAAAACTCGGTAATTCGGTCACCTCTTAATGCTAAAACTTCAGTTAGGGGAGGTGGCTAGGACCATTATGCTCAGCACCCTTCGAAACCAATACGGAAGATATAAAATAATAACCGACGCATGGAATTTTACGCAAACCAATCTGCGTTGCTGTGCCGTTGATGATTCAGGATGGCAAGCCTATAATGATTCGTGGTGGGATACATTTGTAAACAAAGATCTTTACGAAAATAATGCAAAGATAGCAGGTGAGTGACCATGTTTTTCATCAATACGTAGCAACCAGCCCGTTTTATAAGTTTGTTCCAGAATCTTGCTGCAAAACAATAATTGACGGCCTTACTGGGTGGCCATCAACCACTTACCTCGATCTACCTCGATGCCAGAATTGGCAATATGGCCCACCTTATCACTTCGAAGGACCTCACAATGACGCTATTTATTACGGGGTAAATCTATACAACAGTTTTTCTTCATCTTCCTCCAAAGGGCTGCTTCAATAGTCTGAAAAACTACATCAGTACTTATGGAAAGGCCTTGGGCGCTCTTGCATTGATTACAATGGTGGTTTTGGTAAGATCTTTTATCTCGTCGATAGTCACGTTGCCTGTTCCATCACAAAGTAACTTTACAAATGACCGAATCACTTAAAGTAAGTGGAAATAATACACTTAACCTGAAATGTGCAAGTCGCTTTCGTGCAAGACATGTTTTACCAGAGTGGATGATGACAATTGGTAATTTAAGAAGACTCTATTGATCTATTTTGTTTGAAACGAATAATACATTTATCTGTGCAAATATAAACCTTCAGCAGACCCAGTTGCCAAGTGAGAAATCAGGATAAAAGGGAGGAAGACCCCGTGACTTAAAGTCTCATACAATGGACTTAAACTAATCAAGCAAACCAACATGGCTGCATACGATTAAAAGAGTAGTAGAGTAAAAAACAAGTTTGATAAGTGAGCGACGAGACTGTGGTCTTGTACAGTCTCAACACTGAACTGCGGAATAACTTAAATAATAAACGCAGTAAGCTGCATTTTTTTCCATACGTAAGTTTTACGAAACAATTTTACCAACTCCATCCACGAGTGTAACTATATATCCACTGAGTCGTTTTTGGATATTTAAGTAGATGGAATGCAAAACTTAGGTTCCAAGAGTTTAAACGTGCTAACCAAAGACAGGAGTGATGGAAAAATATGACAGACTTTCAGATGCGGTAGACCTGGTTTGTTATCAGTTATTAAGTTAACAGATTTTGAAGCCATTGGTTTAGAACCTTACCTGGATTTAACAAATGGCGTACGTCAGGGATGATGTGAAGAGGACGTGCAAGTCAGGGAATATTCATTAAACCAAATGGGTTGCTGAGAAATTTTTTGTAGGTATTTGCGTCAGACTTTCTTGTTGTTATAAATGAGCTATGATCGACAACTGATTATTACAATGCGCCTCCCACATTTACAAGCCAAATGCGCTAAAAAGGAAATACCATACAGATTCCGGAATATCTTATGAATTTTTTGCAGATAAACCTACTGAACAACAATCAGTACAGAGTGGACAAACCAAGTAACTGAACACTTTCCCTACACGGATGAAAACCAAGCAATTGTCTCTATTAAGGCCAATCGTAGGTTGCAGATTTGCATCTTCACGAAAGAACAACACAACCAAAAGCATACATCGAAACCCACTTTGGAATACCTGCTTTGGGCTTTCATCATCGGCGGCGACAACCACATCCTAAGATATATTGTTCCTACGCGGAATAGGGCTAAATGAGCACACTTACATCCTTAAAATGTTGTTACCCTCGGGTGCTTTTTGAGTTTGGATTTGTAGCTCAAAGTTTTCAGAGTTGCCACCTCGCAAACATCATCAAGAGTGTTAAGCAGCTTTTATCCAAAGGAGTTTGCATCGTTACTCAGAGCGATGCAAAATAAATCCTAAACCATATATGATAGTCCTGAGTCACATTACATGTCTAGGCCAGTAAGCGCCTTGGTTTTGAAGTCTGTGAAACAAACGACACTAACCGTACTCAAAGAAGAAACTTCTCAGAAACCATGTTCGTTGACTGGTCAGTTAAAGAGGAGTAATATTCCCTGATATACCCAGTGTAACCGCTGAATTCATGAGGGCTAGCTCGTTTCGTGTCCTACCTGATACATACGACGTAAACCACGCATTCTAAAAGAAAACGCGAAGGCTCAAACATTCGTGAAAACTAATGTGGTGTTCCGAAGCACTGGACGAGTTTTCTTTCTCGTTCTTTACGTTTGGTCAGAAGCGCGGAGTTATGAGTAATTCAGTGGGACTGAGCTGGAAGCCATGTGTGAATGGTGTTCTGAGTACCTAAGAAAAGTTATCTATATATCAGGTTTTTCAGGAGTATTCAGTTTCTTAAAGCCCGTATCGCAATCGGCAGTGATCGGGAAAACCAGTGAAAGAGCCATTTGGAATATAGAATCAGTCTGACAATCTAAATTCACTATACATTCGGAGTTCGTAATTGAGGTCAACGAAAGAAAAGCCATTACATGATAGGAAATACACAATGTGCTCAAAGACCCGAATATTTAGAAATGTTTTATATTTAACTATAAGCTACAGAACACTGTGCAGAGCCTCACTACTCTATAAGCACACCATCCACTGAGTGGTTATTGGCTAATCACTATTGTATGATGAAGAAACAGAAAATACAACCGTTACCGGAAAAAAAACAAAGAGGGTAAAAAACCTCAAGTGGATTCATAACAGTGGGTTCGTCGATAGTTAGATGAAACGAAGTACAAAACTTGACGCAGTAAATATAATAAGTTTAGGCCTGGGAAAGTTGATTGGGAGCTGTTTGATCCAACGAAAGCACTAGGCCTTGGGTGGGTTTATCCTATTCCGGTAGATCTGGATATTACTACTTCCCCTAAACCGTCCGGTAAGAATTCAACAAAGCCCTTGGAACTTATTCAGGAAAACATAATGGAGAACAAACAAATATCGGTGCGATACCTTCAGCTATGCACAAGATGTTTCCGGTTGCATGCACCTTGCAGTATGATACAATTACCGACACAATCTCCACTCCAAAACAGTTCTTGGTTTTGCCATGAGAATTAGCAGAAAATGTTTGTTGCTTCCGTACCAAACCAAATATATTTTTGCTTTTCGCCCCCCCCCCCCCCCCCCAACGAACAACATGTGCTCGTTCTGCTTAAAGCAGTAATACGATATTCAACTGATTTTCATGTACAATAAATCCAGTTCCTTCAATGTCAGCTCTCTTCTCAAGCCTGGGAGAGACAAGACCGGTTCCACGTCATGCACCATTATCATATTCGATCGTTTTAAGTTCACTGAACTAGCAGGTTCATAAAAATGTAAGAAGTGTGGTTTGGCAGAATTGACAAACTTCGAAATGATAAAATGTTAACAATCGTCTGCATAATAATGCGACGCGACTGAGAAGCAAGTATCAACAGAAAAACCTGCATCGTATTTACGGAACATATTGAGTTATATTCTACATTGTTACTGCGCGTGGTATCTAACATGAAGATGAAAAAGAAGTAGGAAGATCTAATAGGATGACTCAGATTCATGCGGTCCGATGCATATATTAGCTGCAATCCTAACGTCTTTGGGAAGTCCACATTATACACCAATTACTGCGTTCATCTGTTCAACTGACTGATGTCCTCCACGAGTCGACTTCAGATCAACGATGAGTAGTACATAACGACTGGACGCAAAAGCACCCTGTTGTTCGAGAATGGTGTCTCACTATTTGGATATTGATTAAAACATCAGTTTTGCTTTGGCAATCTATGATTGGCTTTTCTTAAATTAGTCTAGAATTTAGTTCGGCTAAAAATCCTAACTGGGATAACACCAGTATACTTTCAGATGAGTCGTCGTGAAGATGTTTCAGTCGGCCGGTCGATACATAGGTGGGCGACGTGGAGTGAGTAATTCACCCACTGCCGAAGTTTCGTGCCTCTTAAGATGAAAAGGAACCTAATTAAGTGTCTCACAAACGGAGCAAGGCGAATATGGTTGTGGGACACCACTGACGGAGAACTCCGAACAGTTCGAAGCATTTTTATCCAGAGTAGCTACCCAGTTGATAAGACGACGCAGACGGATGTGAAAACTCAGTGAAAGTCTGTGATAGTAAGAAGGTCAATATACACATCATTGCCATTCCAAGGTAATACGTTGTCAGAGACTGCGCAGAGATTATCAGGCGTCATCAGCTAAAGCTTTTACGCAGCTATTCTCTGGATGTTATTCCAATCAAGCCCAGTAGTTTACTTGCGGGTGAAAGACAAAATGCCCGGTTCTGCAGCGTCATTCTGTGTGTACTCTTTCCCTCGATCCTGTGGAACAATGTACGCCGTCTTACGATCGGGCATTTGTCTGAACGTATCCGTGAGCACCACACTTCATAGTTGAGCACTGGAGCAATTATGTCGCTCACATGCCTCAGGAGTCGGAAATCTTAAAAATGCGTCATCAACGGAGCTGCAGTTCGTATTCTTTCAACTGAGGAACAAGGTGCTTTGCGAGCACTGATCACTGTCAAGGCCCGCATACCCGACATAGCAGTGCAGTCATGACGCGTGTGCCTATGAACCACTCAGTCCATCACACATCACTGTTCACATCGACCACTGACAGACAATCTACTGTCTAACCTTCATACAAACGTGCCAACAAATCAGGCCTATGTTATACAGTGATCCGACTTACCCAATCACATCTTCCCATCACGCCGGGCAATCAATAGCAACGCCATATGTGTCCATATATTTCTTGTCTCATACTATATAAAATGTTGATTTTTGGTTACAATCGAATACAATTCCCGCACCTAATCGTGGTTATTTTTCCGTTGGGATTAGACGATCGAGAAATCACCGATCGGAGATAACTCGGAGGTTTGCGTACTGGTACAACAAGAAGTGCGAAGGTTTCGCAAATAGTTCAGTCTGATCACACAGCAAACGTGTCCGAGGCTATCCGTGCCCTGTATAAGATCCAGGATCAGCTATCAAATGCATAAAAAGTCGCATTCTGACCACAGCTGAGGCCGTCGGCATGCATCTCCACAACCCCTTCTGTGCTCAAAACAGTTTGTATGAGCTCTCAAGCTCCTCTGGCCAACCCTCCGCCCCACAATAGGCAATACACTATATGAAGACCGACGTAACACGTGAGAAACAATCCACATCCGGTCTTGAGCTAAGTCTGGATTACAACTGTATTCTTTTCCGTCTTACCATCATTGATCTTTATCACTTTCACCTTCTGTCTAATTGGCCCAGTCCCTTAACTTACTGTAACACGTTGTGATCTAACGGTATGAGCATGAATCATCAGAAACAAGCTTTCTCGTCAAAAAGTGATCTCCAGATGTGCTCAGTGGGAATAATCGGATGATTGTAAGGTGGTAATCCTTATACGCAGTCGATACACAAAGCGTAATGGTCCGACTGGTAAGGATAACCAGACCTAACGGGCCAGTGTTGAGGCTATACATTTGCTGACAGGACTCATCACTTATTCTATCGATCTACTTCATCGATGAGCCTTCCTGTCGCTCGTGGTTCCCTTGTCTCAAACCTTGGGTTCGATACTGGATAGGCTGTGCTTGCGCATCCCATGACTCACTGTGATGATATTGGTCTGCTAGGAAGGATAGGCTGCTTGTGAGCCAAGAATAAATCACCAACCCCTTGCCCCCTCAAAATGACTACTGCCGACTTTTGTATGCCGTGCGATACTGCTGCATACCAAAAGAGTCGCCATGAACACAGGATTTATTTACGGAAGAAGTGTGGCCCCTCTGATGTTGCTGTTTGATCGTATTGTGGAGTGCAAAACAGTTTATCTCAGTGCTCAACGAATGAGAAGCACAATATATTGAAATGAACCGTATACTGGTGTTATCCCAGTTAGGATTTTTAGCCGAACTAAATTCTAGACTAATTTAAGAAAAACCAATCATAGATTGCCAAAGCAAAACTGATGTTTTAATCAATATCCAAATAGTGAGACACCATTCTCGAACAACAGGGTGCTTTTGCGTCCAGTCGTTATGTACTACTCATCGTTGATCTGAAGTCGACTCGTGGAGGACATCAGTCAGTTGAACAGATGAACGCAGTAATTGGTGTATAATGTGGACTTTCCAAAGACGTTAGGATTGCAGCTAATATATGCATCGGACCGCACAGTAACAATGTAGAATATAACTCAATATGTTCCGTAAATACGATGCAGGTTTTTCTGTTGATACTTGCTTCTCAGTCGCGTCGCATTATTACGCAAACGATTGTTAACATTTTGTATCATTTCGAAATACCAGTGAATATTACTCCTTTTCAGCTGACCAATCAACAAGCACGGTTTCTGAGAAGTTTCTGCTTTGAATAGGATAAATCGTTCCATTCTACACAATTCTGGTAGCAAAAGACTAGGTATTATCACGCTTTTCACTTTCGTTTATTAATAGTCGTGTAGAATTACTTCGCGTGTCTGATCTGCAACGTTACTGGGAAGACGACTATCAGTCCACGTGTAATGAGTACGTTTGCCTGTGATCCTGTGTTCCATGCCATGCTTCCAGGAAACGAAACCAGAGTTGACAGTTATCAATGAAAAACTCGGGGACAGCTAAGGAAACTGTTTAAACGGACGGCCCTAAGTCGGGCTTACGGTCATTGCTAACTATAACTGCAGTACTGTATTTAATGCGAAATGATATATAAAGGCGAGTCGAGTTGCGTTTAAATGACGGTAAAATGACACTTTCGATATGTTCGTGATAAATATGAATGGAGAGTATCGTAAAAGTACTCGAAATTTTGCGTCGATATGGCTAAATATATTAAAGTATAAACGTATAAATGAGGTGCAAGGACTTATGAGAGTCCTTGATGGAATTAGTTTGTTGTTTGGGGTCACTAGTTTAGAAAACTTCTAGGTTTATTCAGGGCCTGCCCGTGGATGTTGTCTGTAGCCTACAGTTGTCGATTGGTACCACAATAACGGTAATACTCGGCAGCGCGCAAAGAACAACTCGAAAAGCTGGAGCGTGATAACGTGTGTTGGAGTAACACAAGATCACGTGGACAGTGTACACAGGCGGAGCGAGTGGTGCCACCAAATTCGGTATTCGTTCAGACAAACGAATTTGTTAGTGTGGCCATCATATCAGCAGCACTACACATGTTCCGGCCTATCTACAAAGAACACTGAACGAACAGACACAAGCGGTGACGCCATCGAGTGAACGCAGAATTCTCCAATCGTCTATTATGCAAAAGCTGTGGGATAAAAAGCAGTCATTATGAGCACGACGTTCACCGTCATTTACGTCACGAACAATCAAGGACTGCTGGGACAGGCGTAGGCACTAAAAATTAGCCATCACTATTAACAATTATGCAAGCAGACTGAATGGCTAATTGCGGTAACCATACTTTGGCAATATGTTTCTGGTTGTTGTATTTGTATCTGGTCAGACGTCCGCATTTCAGTCAAAAAATATTTACACTTAACACCTCACTGAATTGAGGGAATAAAAAAGTAACGATCACATTTCATAATTTGCTAAGAAATTCAGCCCAGCTTGTGAGGTTTCCGACCAGATAAGGAGCAATAGAGTTGAATACGAGACGGCATTGGTCGAACGGTGCAATGTGTGGAGACGAAAAAGTTACACTTAGACAGATCGCCGTATAAGGAGTGAGAGGAGTCTGGAAGGATTTTGTGAGCGAACATTTCACATGCGGTCAGGTGTAGTTCGCAAACCGTAGCAGATAGCTCAGTTAAGGTTATAAAATATACTCGACTGATAGTAGAGAAACTTCAGCGAAGAATTTTAAAATCTATTTTGAATAGGTTAGCAAAAATAACTGACGAACAGTATAGGAAAACAGGAGAAAACACTTTGATAAGAGAAAATGGAAACAGCAATTTGTTTAACGTTAAAATATCTGCGCCTCCGTATTTGTTATGATAGCCTGTGAAGTTTCTTTACACAGTTTGAAATGTGAGAAAATTAGCTCAATTTTGTATCGATGGTGGTTTCTAGATATTTGATAAAACCCACTCTAGCCAGTGGCTCGGGGAAACAATGGATAGATCACAAGGAAAGCCGATCGAGAAAGGGCGATTATGTATTCAAAGCATTTGGGGAAAATAAAAGTGAAACCGGATCAAACAGATAAATCACGAATATGGGATAGATTAGTGGAAATAACTTAACAGAGCCAAATCGTCGACATATTCAAGTGAATGTGCCGGAGAACTGACTAAAGGGTCATTAATGCAGAGAGAAAACAAACACTGGGAAAAGACGGCTCCCTGAAGCACTCCTGAATTATACCCCAACGGTTGGAATGCTTCATAATCCAACCATGTGCACTGAGCTCTGTTGGTAAAATAATCAAACAAAAATGCCAACAAGAGCGTGGGACGACCAAAAACTTCCAGTTTACGAAACAGGAAAATCGCGGAATGGAACCGAAAACGGATGTGTGGTCTGGGAAAGCACATTGTGCAGACTTCGCTGATGCGTCCCAAGGATTTTGTTATATGGCGCACTAGAGAAGCGGTAGCATTGCTTGGTTTATAAGCAAACTGAAGGAATCATTTATAGAGGATTTCAAGCGTTTAGGAATCACATGCTCTATCAATTTGATACCAAATGAAACTAAAGTAACAAGACGAAAGTGCTTGGCTAGAACACTAGAACTACCGGGTTTTGGTGTCGCAATATCAGTGACGGATATCCATCAGTCAGGAACAGAAGCGAGCACAAGGGTGTTTAAAATAGAAGTAAATACACCGGTAAGGGCAACAGCAACGTGTCTCACAATTTATGATGAAAGGTCATCAGGACCAATACCTGAGGTTGATTTAGACGTACGAAGGAACTCAAACAGTTTTTCTTTGGAGAACGGGGTTCTGTGCGCGATATCTTCTGGGATGGATGAACTTAGAGTTTTGTTGGGTGGGTGGATGAATGCACTAGGAATACTGTCAAATTCCACCTCATTGTTCACCTGTTTCGTTTTCATGTTGAATGTGTTTGCCTTCGGTCTTATGAGAACGTCTAATTCATCATTTAGGATGGTCATTTTGACTGCAGTATGCACTGGTAAAAATGCGGAGAAATGCTCTAGAATATATCATGCAACATACTGCTATCGACTTTTGTGTTTAATACATTCCTCGCCACTGCTCATTTACCGAGAAAAATGACGGCTATTGAGACTACAGGGGGAAATCCCGTTTAGTGAGATAGGAGTACTTCAGTTTCTAACTCATTTCACCGTTTTTTTTACCAACTTTCTTTTCCAGATAGTGGCATTGGTTGCATCAATCATGCTGTTGGTCAGCACCAAAAAGTCTTCCGCTTGGAACCAGAAAAGCCCATCCCACCACCCGTACACATCTATATCAGAATGACTTTTGATAGAAAAAATGATCTGCAACTGGCAAAGACAAATTGGTTATCTGTTAATTAGTTAAACTGGCTGCGGAAAACGATCGACTTTTTCATAAATAATCACTGAGGATTGTACGTTTTTGAAGTAAAGCAATTTGATGCAATCATTTAAGGTTTAATCGATGAGCTAGCCTGTTTTCACAATTAAAACTGAGTTTGACGAAATTCCTACTTCATTTCACAAGTGAAAACAGGGATATCACACTGCTAACTAGGACGCGTAAAGTACACTCGTTTCAGCGTAGTCTGCTTACATTATACAATCAGTCACATTGCACTTCCCTATAGCATCCACCGACCACTGCCTATTTTTTAAAGACGTGTGGCAGAAATTCCCCTTCATTACTAACGTACTGCACATGAACGGCCGAACCCAGTCCTGTGGTCTTGTTTCAATCGAGTTTATCAGGGTTGCGCCTCCTCTTTTTCCTTTAACTCCGTCATTAATATGGTTTAGCGCCAGCACAGATGCTTTGCTCACATTCACAGGTTGATTTAATGCATCCCTGCAAGTGGACTAGACATTTGAGTTAAAATCGTCGTTTGGAGGGCAGCGATGAAATATTAGACTTAGAAATCTCCTACTCCTCCCCGATTCATTTTATAAATCCGTCTTGCAAATCTAAACAGATCCCAAAGGCCAAATCGTAAGCATGAAATTATAACTCATGGTAATAAAAATAACTATAAGACAGGGAGAAATAAAGGTCCCATTTTCAGACCTAGGCATTCCATTCAATTAGCTGTCATCAACTATCACGTACTTTGTTATACGGGATAAGTCTATTGGAACTTGCAGAAATAGATGTGTACTGTGTCCCCGGAACACATCAGCGGTAACACTTATTCGACCGGACACAATCTCGGCTTCTTGCCCCACTCTTCGTGAATTTGGCGATTCGGTGTTCAGTGCTCGTGCTTTGGCTGGCATCGGTATCACCTTGAGCGTAAATGCTGAGTATCATGGTTGAACTGCACAGTCAGTAGTGAGTTGTACGCAGTTCGGTTTAATTGTTATGTACATTTTAACAGCAAACGACTGAAGCGTTCCTCCTTGCTCGTTGTTTCTGTAAATGCCCCGACTTTCTGTGGTTCTCATGAGGCTAAAGACGAATTCTATCGTGATTTGTGTCAAATGCTCCAGTGTGCGCTTGATGAACCTAATGGTTGTTGCTGGTGACTTCAAAACCGAAGCTAGACGTCTGGACAAGGCCGAAAGCATAGAGGGGGTCGTTTTAGCTGATCGACTCATGAAACTGTGTTCTAACTACGTTTTCCTAACACGTACAAATTTCCTGCCCAAAAAGTGGCACCACACCACTTGTCATCTTCCTGCGCTTTCAAACATCTGAAATCAAATCGAACACATTGCTTTCAGTTACCGCTGGCGGGGATCAGTTTCATAACTGTCGGTCGTTTTGGTCTGCATATTTCGACCCTGGTCGTTTCCGGGAAGTATTCTGCCCCTTCAAAATTCAAAATGCTCCTGAAAGACTGGGTTGTTCCAAAGCCAAACCTAGCCGTGTCGAAGGAGATAATAAACCAAGCAGACAAGTTCTGTTATCTAGGCAGCTCGATTTCACTGGGAGGCCGGATATCGGATGAAGTGTCGTCGCGTATACAGGAGCACTGGCCTTTTGCATCGACGTGGCAGGCTATTTTTGTCAAAGGCCGAGTGTACGCTGTAGCAGTTAGGTCATTTCTGTGCGGCACAGAAATCTGACTGTTGAAGGTGAAGTATACAAGACTAGATGTACTCAAACTCCGATTTAGTTGCAGTACTACACAAACCTAGTGGGAACACCGGATCGGCAATACTAAGGATAGGTGCAAAGCATAGAATACACGAAGCGAAACGATACGCCAAATACTACAGCTTGCAAGGCTCAGGTGGTTGGAATCTATTGCACTTGATATCGGATAGAATTCGTCGGTGCGTCATATTCTTTAAGATAGGTAGCAGATTGAAGATGAGGAAGGATGACCGGCGCATGATAATGTAGAAGGATGGAAAGCCTGACAAATGAAACTGGCGATCGTTAGGCTACCGTGGTGGATTCCAACAGACCTACTCATTTAATACCCAAAGCATTAGAAGATTTCATTAGGTCATGACCATTGGAGCTCTCGTATTCAAGGGCTTCTTTCATTTCCTCAATATTATTTGTAGTTCTCTTCCTATTTTTTTCAATTCACCAGTAAGGTTTTTTCTGGAAAATAGTAACTAGAACAAGTGCACGGTTGTTTAAATTAAACTGAACATCAGCATCGCTTTCCCAACTAGAAGATTCTAGAAAATAACCCAAGTTCACGTAAACATTACAAAAGCTAATTTTGTGCCCCAGTAACAAAACTGGGCTGGCCGTCTTGCAGTAAACTTGCCCTTCAAATAATATAGTTAACTTAATCAATCCAGGTGCGAGATATACCCTAGAAGCAAGGGTAACAAATTTACGGGTGTTAAATGCAACTCGATGTACTGTGCTGATTTTCATGGGCAAAGCATAACCTTTACCATTATCGTAAACGGACGAATGTGCAGGCTTGATGACTACACAGAAGTTAGGTTATCTTCCGATGGATTCGAAAAAGAATAAAAACTTAAAAACATTATGGAGATCAAAAGGAAAAGAATACTATACATCAACTTTAAAGGAAGTGCTGAGTTTGCTGAGTATATGGTCGGGTGTATCAGATAATCTGGCACTCCCCATCGAACGAGATCGCAGATATTCGTGCAATTAGGTGAGCCAAAGGCTACTCGGAAATAAAATAATATCGCTTACCTGCGATACGGTTGGCGGAAATCAGTTATCCGCCCGACGATAAGCAATTAGTGGGCGCATCTGCAATTGTATTAAAACCTGATTTTTCTGAACGGATCTGTTGTTTGCGTTTTGAGAACAATCTACGGAGCATTATAAAACTTAAACACGACCGTAACCAATGTCGGTGATTGGAGCGAAATTAACGAAACCCACCGTTGATGACCGATACACTAGAACGACAGTTCCAGCTTAGTGGGACGTGAATCTTGAACTCAGATCTCATGGAAAACGCTGATGAGCACTTAAATGAGTGTCCTGTAACCGTAACTAAAGGCAGACAGACTAACAGAATCAAAAACTCCATGACATTTAGGGAGTTGGAATGCTTGAGCGTTTTCCGTATCGGTTTGCAGGACGAACAGTAATCATACATAAAGCACCACACGCTACACTGGCAAGAGAAACCATTTGTTGACCATTGCTTTAATCAACAGTGACCCGCGAAACACCCAAAGGAGTATCATTAGGAGAACTACGAAGAACTGCTTTTGTCTGGTGAATTATTAGGTGAAACTGTTCAGTTGAGGGGATAAAACTGTTACAGAAACGAAAACATCCGATCTGGAGACATCAGCCATATAAAATGATCGGTACAGCGACAGACCATTGCGTTTATGGATATACACCTACCAGTGCACTCATGAAAAACCATGGAATAAAAAGCGTTGCTTGCGATTAACCATATTTTCTTCTTCGCATTACATTTCCATCAATTCACGAAGACTAAAGAAAGCTGAACAATCAAAGCACTGTTATCCGATATGTATTATTCATGATATTGAAGCACAAAAACCCAGACATTGTACGGTTTCTACAAAAAGTGACATCTAGTGGAAAAAAACTTACACAGGAAGGTGAAAATATGAGTCAAATAATTCATTAAAATGATTTTCATACTGCTTAGTTATACATACGGATGCACAGTCCCGCATATGAATATCTTTGTATTTGGTCGAATTCATTTCCGCTAACTGTCTCCATCTAAACTAATCAATCTTCCCAGTTTTCTGGTGCAGGCTTTTATCGACGTTTATGAAATCGAAGATTTTGTTGATTGTCTTGTTAGTGATTAATCACTGAAAGCTGACGGACCATTAGACGGCATAACGGAGAAACATATCGATGCGAGACCAGTGAAAAAGCTCATTTGATTACTACCCATTCAAGCTACAGAGTGAAACGAATGAACGACAGCGATGGAAAACACAGAAACAGCAAGTTGAACAAAAATAATATTCGGAGGATTTTTGTGCGCCGATTTTTAGAATGCATTTTCGCCAATTATCTCCTTGACCCGAAACCGAATTACCAACTAAGGACTCTGGAGTAAGTCCTGGACAAGCGCTGTGAAAACAACTCCGTTGACAAAGCTTCTACTTTTCCCAAGGAACTGACTGAACGTCAGTACACATTTCCCGAATACAACCTGACTGAACAAACAACACTTGCAACAAATTACATTCGGGATCATGCACACAACGTCTACATCATCAATTTTACTGTGCAACGGACTTATTGGTTTTGTTAGACCCACACCGGTGCAACGACATCAGATTAGATTTGTATAGTGAAGCTATCGATGGACATGTGTGATGTACTTCAATTCATTTTGGTATCACGAAATTTCTCCTGAAGTTCAGTATATGCAGTGGCCTTGGTTGATTTCTCGGTGAATTTATTCGTGAATTGTGATTGTATTGCAGTTATCAGTAGGGAAACACATTAACCCTCCCAGTTTGCAATCTCCCTAAAAGGATCATTTTACCGTGCAAGAAAAGTCCTCTGTTAGAAAACCTTCCAGCATGTAATAAACCCCATAACCGAGCAAGAAACACTTTCATTGGAAATTTAACCTCCAGAAAGAAATAGTTTGGAGTAACATTTACTCGAGAAATTTTCCGAACGAAATTGCTTAATCCGTGCTCTCGCCTAGAACATACTCCCGAAGAGCGGTCACTCTCAATGCGAACAGACTGTCCCTGTCCCGACTGATTTTACCACTGAAACCTATCAAAAGCGATCAGCCATCAGGTCGCATACCTACACACAGAAAGAAAATGCCATCTGATCCTGTGCTAAAGGAAGCTTGTAGACCCTTTTGTTGTGATGTGCCAAATTTTGCATTCGGGTATATATGCGTGAACATTGTAGGCACTTCAGGTAGTTCGTAGAATTATTTGGCAAACACTATCAGTGGATATTCCGAAATTCCGCGTATGCTGTGAGTCGCTGTACCCGCTCAGGTGTTTGTGAAAGCCACTGACACTTGCGGTGGTGGATATTGCAAATGTACTTTTAGCGTTTGATCTAATAGCTGACAAAACCACTGGGTTCATTTAATATAATCAATGCGACTTTTACACGACAGCAGTAGGACTTGTAAGCGCCCATAAATCGAGATGCAACGGTCAGCGAGAAAGACATGGTAAAGTAACGGTTATTAACTTTCGCAAGAATGGAGTTTCCGTGAATAGGATTGGATTCCAATTCGGTGCAGGGAGAGCGCAATTCCACACGATTGTGAGAAATGAGGCCAATATGAAAACTAGTTAGGATCAAGGAACTTCAAGCCAGCGAAAAATTTTGCCATCATGTCTCAGTTGCCTTAATGACGACAACAGCGTTGCGTACGAATGGCTTCTCACTACCCATCGGAATCATCTGCCGATAACAGGAGTGATACTACAAGAGAAAGCAAAGGAGGCGGTTCGTAATATGGAGCACAGTGATCTTCGCGTGAGAAATGGCTGGTTGTACAAATTACAACAAAGCCATAATATTACCTCAAGACTAGTGAACAGTGAGATCCCAGAAGCTTCAAGTGAAGAGTTATCAGACTGGGTGGCAAGGATCATGATACGAAGAATGAAACGCGCAGCTTGGTTATGAAAGTTGATTCATGCAGCGGCAGTGGAAATTCTATTATTATGTGTCTGAGCATGAGTGCGGTGGAAGGGATGTATCCCATAACATCAAAAGTCCATTGTGCTATTATGTATATTTGGAAAACACAAGTTGGCGAACAAGCTCGTTTTCAGTGATTCTTAATCATGCCAATACAACACAATATATAGGACTAGATGCATAAGGGATACAGTCAACAAAAATCGTGTCAGGGATCATCGTTCACACCTAGTGTGGTACAGGATTATCCGGAAACCAGGTGTGAATGGACTAACACGTTCTCAACATGTAAGCTTTCGGACGTTCGTGGACCTGACGTTGGGTGGTGAGTGGGCCAGGGTAGGTTGAGTGCATGCACAAATTTCTTCTGAGCACATAAAGGGGGGTTGTGGAGGCGAATCCCGACCGCTTCCGCTGTGGCCAAGATGCGACTTCTCACCGATCTTGAAAGCCGACCTCGGACCCTATACAGGGGGCGGAATGCTTGATCCACGTTCACCATGTGATTAGTTTCAGCTAGGTGTGAAACGACTGTGCTGGTAATTGACCTAATTGTTCCAGTCCTCAACCACGCTGGATGATGCTCACGGATGCGTTCAGACAAGCGTCTGGTCGTGCGGCCGATATACGTTGTTCCACAGGAACAAGTGAAAGAATACACACAAAATGAGGCTGCAGAAACAGGCACATTGTCTTTTATCCGCAAACACACCGCTGGCTTAGAGGTGAACAAAACACGCAGTTTAGCAGCGTAGAATGTTTTGTTGACGACGCTCGCCAATCTTCGGTGAATTACATCTGCCAGAGTGTCGCCTTTAAATGGCAGAGAGATGTATACTGATTTCTTTTCAACTACCATTTTCCTTGGAATTTCTTTATCCAACTGCATTATCCGGTCGACTAGGCGTTCCGGGTATCCGTTCTGAATAAAAATATTGCGCACCGTAACAAGCTCTTCTTTTATGGTATCTTCGGTGCAGATCTTTTTCGCTCTGTTCGATAGGCACATAATTAGATTTATTTTCAATTTGAGCGGTACAAAACTACGGAAGTGGATGTACTGTCCATTCCATGTTGATTTTCTGTGCACTGACCGCCGTATTGAGCCATCTTCTCGACGGGTCAAAAATACATCTAAGAAGGCCAGTGAGTTGTCTGATTCCGATTCTAGTGTGAATCGCAAGTTTGGATGTGCTGAGTTGAAGCTGTTTAGTAGTTGTTCTCTGTGGACAAATTGGTCTGTTATACATAGAATGTCATCCACGTATCGCTTGTACAACCGAAGTCCGCGAATCGATGATTGTAACGGGCCGTTTTCCAATTTTGCCATAAAGATATCAGCAAACAGTGGCCCGAGTGGAGACCCCATTGCTACACCGTCTTTTTGGCGGTAAATCTGCTCGTTAAACTTGAATTGAATATTCTGAGTACATACAAAGAGTAACTGTCGCAGGTCGTCCAATGGCACACCTGTTTCAATCTCGTTAGCTTGTATGAAGCCACAAAGATAGTCAATGGTTTCCTTGATTGGGACGTTAGTGAATAGCGACGTGACGTCCAATGAGATCATATGTTGTCCTTCCACATTGAGATCACTCACACATTTTACAAGTTCAAAAGTATCCTTTAGACTGTGTTTCGTCATTGCCGCTCTAGCTGGCTCCAAGAGATGTGTCAACCACTTGGCTACGGCATGATACGGTGAGTTGCACATGTCTAAAATGGGCCTTAGTGGGACTCCTGTCTTATGAATTTTTGGCAATCCATATAGTCTTGGGATGATAGTTCCTGTGGGTCGAATTCTTTCAAATGTGACGCAGTCAATAGCGCCTTTTTGTTTAAGATACCGTAGCCTGTTAGCCAGGGACTTTTCTATTTGCCTAGTTCTGTCTTTCTCGGTTTCCGTCTTCAAGAATTTGGAACCATCGTTAAGTATGGCCTCCATCTTTTCAACGTAGTCCGACTTTTTAAGAAGCACTATACCCGCCCCCTTGTCAGGTCTTGTTATAATCACTTCTTTGTTCTTTTGTAACTCTTTTAACTTTGTAATATGATCTATTGTCAGTAAGCCTCTCACTGTTGGTTTGGCCCCACTGTACTGATAACTTGTATTCACCAAGGTGGATTTGAGATTTTCTAGATCGGTTTGTGATGATGGAAGTAGATCACTCAATTGGGCATAGAGATTCTCGAATTCCACTTCAGTATCCAGCTGTGTGATCTTGTTCGTTGGGCAGCAAAACTTAGGTCCCAAGGATAATACTTCTAGCAGAAATTTGTCTAGCTCAATGTTGGATAGGTTGTGTACAAATTTTTCAGGGTTATGTATATCTGGGTACCTGACCCCACTGTGAGACTTGAACTGAAGAACCACGTTAAGTCCCAATAGGTCAAGTGTGGTAACGAGCTGGAGGCAGTGGATTACTGCCTACCACCATGAAGTGCTATGGAACGAAGGCTTAAAACCACTAGTATTCGGCAAACAGAGAAGTAGGTGATGCTCTGCACATGTAAACCTGGCGCTGCTGGGAGTTGGTAATCACGTTAATGAATGAGTGCGGGTGATCAGATACATATTTCAAAGGTGGATTAAAAAAAGCGATAACCACAGGCTCCTGGATCAATGATCAATTATTTTTTTAGATAACTGCACAGGCCACCAGTAATTACAACTAAGTAACGCAAATTTGTTGATTACGCCGCCAAACACAACGGCAAAACTTCAGCCACTGGATGCGGGCATAAGGTAGCAGACGAAGTCGTCCAGCAACATCTGACCTATTGAGACCTTATGCGATTCCCCGCTCCAAGTCCTGAAGTCTGGTTTCCGGCTATCCACAGGAATGCAGTGGGCCTTTGAGACTATGGTGTATATCCCTCCCATTGAATTCATGCAGAAGCACGTAATACAAAAGAAAAAGACGTCTGACACGCGTCGCCAATAATTTCACTTGAGCCTTTTGAAAATCTGGCTGGTGCAGACAATTCGTCTTCGTGTTTTAACCATTTGTGCTATTTTCTTCCCAAAGGCGAACACCTCTGAGGACAGAACAAATTTGGTCGGTCCCGACGACGTTCGCTCTAAAGGGAAGCATTGTAGCACTTCTGGTTAGAGATATAACATGTTGGAATCGCAGGCCACTGGGTTTAGTGAGTTCCATTATTGTGTATCGAGTTTGATTTGGGTCCGACAGTTATATCGTTACAGACTTCAGCTGTTCGGGGATGGAAATGTTTCTGCCTTACGCTGAAACATAAATATAGTTCGCCTATCAGGATGACCCAATTAGACATCTACCTACACCAACACTGATAAGAAGACTTGTGGTCCCGATGTCTGCAAGCCGCTTTTGTATCACTTTTTGATGAGCGTTGAGACCACACAAAGCAGCATGCGTTTCTCTCACGAATTTTGCCTAGTTGATTTTAGGGTTATCAGGTTGACATAAGTAAGTACGGGTCATTTAGTCAGATTTGTGTAGCCACACTTACATCATGGGCCCTGGAGTCAAAGGATGAAAGTGACCTAACTGAGCGAACGAGGAAAATGTAATCAAGGAACTGGGGAACAAACCGAATTCGCTCATTTCCAGGCATGAAGCGTTCTACAGAAGAAAGACTTAAGCTAAGAACAATGGGGAAACGGTAAGAATTCACAGATTGTTACCCCTCGAGCCTGCATGTATTACTACCAAGAAGATAAAACATTTAGGTGGTCTGTAATCTGCATCTGAATATGATACAAAAGCTATTAAATGCACATTTTCGTACCAAAAAATAAAGCGTTCTGGAGTGTTACTCAACCCTTGCGCAAAGTTGACAAAGCGTAGGTGTTGTCAATTTGATTGCAAAAAAAACGTTTTCACAGTAAAGTATGAAACTAAATGATCGTCTATAGCTGTTTGCTACATAGCGCATCCCCGAGTCTCCTATAGGAAAGTGGCCACTCCCGTGGATAACCGCAAAAAAATGAGCAACAGCCGACAATAAGCGGTCGCGGTCGATCAGCGGCGTTCATAAAGCGCATGAGGAGTTTCTCGACCGGCAGCGAACTCCCTATATAAAGTCCATAGACCAAAGACAGCAACGTGACGTGCGCGAATGTAGCCCGCCACCAAATGGAGCCATTGTTTCTTGCCTCTTAATCAGTTATCCTGAGGCGCAAGATTCACCAGGACATGTTGGGCATCCTCGACTGGCAGACCGACATCCCAAAACCGATCCACGACCCGATCGTCCGGTCAACGGTTCCTAATCCACAAATTTCTTGTTGCCCGACAAACAGTACTTGGTTGTGCACACCTTGAACAAACAGCCCAGTGAAGCAGGATTCCAATCTGTGCCCATTTCCCAAGAGTGCATGAGTCGTTCACTTACACGCACCGCTCACGCTACGGCGTCGCTGAAAAGCAGCGCATCTTGCGTTCTCCCCACAGTCGAGTAACAAAATGTTAGGTGACGGTCCTACCAAGCGAAATCACATCCAAGCCACCGTCGCACGGGCACTACATGACTACCGCATCGAAATCAGGTCTCTACGAAGTCACCATCATCATCGTACAGCGTTAAACGGTAGGCCAAGCCCCACTAACCACTGCCTTTCTCACTATCTTGCACGTTGAATTAGAAGGTACAAATATACAAGATGGATAGAGAATGGACCTACATGGGTGGGAAAAGAAAAGAATGCCCTAGTAGCCAACACACGGAATACACAGTCTAACTGTACGAACGCAAGTCTATCAGTCATTCTGATTTGATAGAAAATGACAACACGATCTCCACTGTTCGCGGTTCGCTGCCATATCCTTCAGTGTTTCCAGCCAACTGGTAGATGGATCTTTTGGACCCCAACCACGAAGATCTGAAGCACCTACTTTTAAGTTCGATGTACATTTTCTGATTCCTCGCTGCCACGTCATCTGTTGACCTCCACGTGGTTTCTTCCATTGCTGAGGAGGAACGGAGAATAGGACACGGTATGGTAGACGTGTGTTTGCCATACGTAACATGTGCCCCAACCAACGAAGTCTACTAAGCTGGATACGCTTTGACAAAACGTTCTCCGAATTAATACCCAACTCTCGATCTCTGACCTCATCATTGCTCACTCGGCTATTCCACCCAATCTTAGCGATACTACGTAAACATCGGTGGTCGAAAACCTCAAGACGACGAATGTCTTCAGCACGCAGACTCCAAGTCTCGGAACCATATAACGAAACTGAACGCACTGCGCCACAGTATACACGATCTTTCAACTTCAGTGAAATATCAGGTCGGTGCCACAAGTGCTCCAGTCCAGCGTACGCCGCTCGAGACTTGGATATCCGCGTACTTACCTCTACTACTGTGCTCTCATTCGAAGTTCGGTTGCCGAATTCTGACGCCCGGTGTATAAAGGCTCCTGGGTCAGACGATAACTACAGTCTCTACCACAGCGAACCTACAGACAACCTGGACCTCCGCAGCGTCGCTATGATTGCCAACAACAGAGTTGAGAAGACACTGCTCGCATGGAATCCGATGTCCTCCCAGACCGCTTTAGCAGGTTTTCGGGCCACACCTTTGAACATGTCGGTCGTCACGGTCTATGCCCGACGGTGGCAGCCGAAGAACCGGGAAGAGACGAGATCTACGACAGACTAGAACAGGTAATAAATAGCATCCAGAAACAAGACATTCCCCTGTCGATCGTGGAGTTGGACAGCATCGGTGAAAGAGGGCAGCCCTGTCGGACACCAGCAGTGAATGTGAACTCGGAGGACTTTTCACCATACATAAGGACCGGCGCCGCAGTGGACGAATAGTATCCTTTTAGAAGACTTGAGTTTTTCGGACATCCCGTCGGACTTCATTATCGCCGAGAGACACTCCCGGTTAACTGAATCGAAAGCGATCCGAAAGTTGATGAAACAGGCTACTGTTGACTGCTGGAACTTTTAGCGGTACTCGAGTGTTCGATGAAGCGTGGAAATTTCGTCCACGCAGCCTCTACCACGGCAGAAACCTCCTTGGTTCGGTCGGGTGCGGCGATCTCTCGTAACAAAGAAGCCGTTGGGTAGCAGCACGCAGAAAATCTTCGCAGCCACGTCGATCAGGCTGATCCTCCTAGAGTTCTCGCACACTGATTTGTCCCCTTTCTTTGGGGTGGGCAGCAGAACAGACGTACCCCAATCAGTCGGAAAGACTTCTTCCCCCCCCCCATACGGAGTCAAATAGGGTGTGTATTCTGTAGATCAATGATGACAGACAGCACTTGTACACTTCAGATGGAAGTCCATCTTCTCCAGCAGTTTTACTGTTCCTCAGCTGCGTAGTGACTGTGGCGATTTCAGTTGTGCTCGGCGGATTGCAACCGACATCGTACGGCTCTGCAAGAACTGGACCGTCGTGTGGTCTGAAGGTCGGTTGAGCAAGCCGATCGCAGTGTTCCACCAATCGCTCAATTTTTCTTTTCTGTTCAGGTATGAGCTGACCGGCTGTGTTGTGTGGGAGCAACTTCTGCTTGCAGCGCCTACCCGACGAGTTGCGGATGAGGCGAAATAGCTTGCCGAAGTCACCGATTCCTGCTGCAATCTCCATTTTTGCAGCTACTTCTATCTAGTACCGCTTATGATCAATCCTAGCGGAGCGCGAGGCCTCGCGCTGCAATCTGTGGCGTTTGCCACTCCTTGATATTCGGCTTCGCGTGCTTTAGCCGACTGTTGAAGTTGGTTCTCGGAGATCCAGTCTTTTAGACACCTTTCGGTTTTCCTTATTTCTTCTAGGGCAGCTGTTCTAACGGTTAACTTGATTATTTTCCACTGTTCTACTGGAGTTGAATCCGGTGATACGGTGGTTACTGCGGTTAGTCCAGTGGCGGTTGCACGTAACAGCACTTCGCATTTCCCTGGCATTTCCAGGGCTGCGACGTTTATTCGGGTCGATGGAGAGGTCTTAGGGTGCGTGGATAGATGGATTCAGAAGCGTGCACAAGCGTGAACGTAGTGTATCGTTTGCGTTCCTCGTCATTGCACCGCGGTACGCTTGACAGTCTTCTACAGATGAAACTTAACGAGACCTCACTAGAATATGATCGATCTGATGCGAAGTGCGACCGTTAATGGAGAACCAAGTCAGTAAGTTTTTCAGGATGCTCGAAACGTGTTAGAGTCGGCCATACTGACCAGGCGGTCACCATTCTCATAGCGTTGACCTAGGCCAAATTTTCCCGGGGCGTGCCGCGCTGACTCATCCGAGGGACCTGTGCGACTGATCCAGTCTCCGGCCACGAATAGAATGTGACTCCTCTGGACCCGATTGATTAACTCTTGGGGATTACCGTAGAATTTATCTTTTGTCTCGTTGTCTGCCGCGTTGGTCGGAGCACTGACCTCAATCACCGTCAAGTCCTGCGGCGAGCCTCTGAAACTTTCCAAAGCAAGTCTTGCTGAAATCGGCTCCTAAACGATCACTGAGCTGTTGGATTTATTGGTAATGGCGAATGCGACGCCGTGGCACCCGGATTTGTCTGCCGGGCCGCTATGATAAGTCCAGTAAGTCGCCTTTTCTCCTGGAACTTTTATGCACCAAATGCCCATATCAGGTATGCGGACTTCTCTGAGAGAAACTATGTCGATGTTTTAGTTGTGCAGTGTCCTCGTTGTAATACTTTGGCTACCCACGCCTAATAGTATCCATACATTACAACAAGCTATATAAGCGTGTTTCCTACATTTGAATATTCCAGCTTGTCTTGACACCGACTGCTGGAGCACGAAGCGCGCCGCTTGCCGGGGACGCCGTAGCGTGATCAGAGTGCACGTTTTCAAAATTTTCATGAAGCTTCCCTGGAATATAGTATGAGGCGGTGTACCCAGCACCCCTCTGGACTGTTGTACTACTCGGTCGCCCATCCAGAGTAGGAAGTAAATTGACGTTACCTTAATCGACCTTTTTGTTCGAGGACACACCTCTAGCCTTTGAACACCCAAGTGCAGTCTGCAAGGCAGCAGGATTGTTCCAGATGAGCCGGTGGCTCGTTATGCGGCTCATTCGCCTCTTGCGGAATGCTGGGTTGGGTAGGTTGGACAGTTTTTCATTTGTAGCCGTTGGATCGGTAGATCTCGTCCGCCCATTCAGGAGTATCCGTCTTCGCATGTCGAACACTATATCGTCTAGGTTTTTAGAACTTGGTTACCCTCAACCCGGTTAAGCCCGCCTGTCGAGCGGTATTCCGGGGTGTGGCCGCTGATGCATGTTTCAGGTTCGTGGAGCCACAGGTGAGAGCTGGGTGAATGATAGAGAACAAGAAGATAGAGGACGTCCCAAAGGACACGATAGTCTACCAACTCCGAGGTGCTGCTTCTCTCAGACACTACTTCAATGGCTCTAACCAATTACCATCCTCCCTTCTTGAGCCCAAACCAAGGAGGCGTGAAGCATCGATTGAAGTCACTGTCGATGACAGTTGCTTCACACACCGGCGACATATAATGGTCTGACCACCGTGTCTCTTACATATAACTCTACCTAGCATACGCGAACATGGCACAGAAAACTAGATGATGGGCAGGCATCCGTAATTACGGCGGTGATGAAACAATCACTACCGTGGAATTCGAACCGTGGTGTCCCGGGTTGAATTCCCGCCACCAACGGTCACTTCCCCCATTCGGCAGCCTTTGAATGGCCACGATCCGCCCCTAGAAATCGTAAATTTTTGTATAAAAATAAAGGTGAAGTTGTATTTATCTCATTAGTTATGACAGTGATTAGAAAGCGTAAAGTGGTCACGAAATATAATTATATCCTTCAGTGTATGTGTTCACTCATGGGAGGCTTACAAACCCCACATGAACATATACATTGATTAGGATTCTCCTAATTTTCTGTCTTGTTATGAACTGATAACCTTTAATAACGATCTAACTAGTAGACACCTCAACGAATCCTGCACATCAAAAACGTTTACTCGTGGATATGTGCAAACAATGTTTCGCAAAGCGTTGGTTGTTCGGACAATTGTTTGGTTTATCGGTTTATCTCTTTCAGACAAAATTGTCCAACCTATCACTCCATTGATGTTATCCGACAGATAACACATCGTACAAAATGAAAAACTCACCGAATGCATAAAAAATCTATTATTCTTAAAGAACTGAAAAGAGATTTTTGGTTACCTCGTGCAAAAATTAAAATACGAAACTTTACACGAAATCAAAACAGGGGCGCGATATTGCTTAAACTAAATTGCCCAAACTGAACATTAAATCTAAGAAACTGGCCATTATGAATAACAGAGACAAAATTACTATTATCAAGACGCTGAAACTTGACAACATTTCAGACTAGAGTAGCTAGTTCAGAAAATATATTTAAGAAAAAATGTGTACACGGGTTATTGTTATTATTTAGATCTTTTTCCAAAGCCACCGAACCCCATGGCTGAGGCGACCTCAGGATCGATAACACTTTCTTCATTTTTTCTTTTCTTTTCTTTTCTTTTTTCACTTCGATAAGCTCGTAGTTTTTCTTCTTCTTCTGCGATCTGCTTCATTTTTTCATCTAGGCTATATTCTTCGGCCTTTTCTTCACTTTTTCTCTTATGCAGTGCGAAACTGAAAACAAAATACAATACAATAAATCAATGCCTACCGGTCTTTCACATCCTCTAAAGTGGAACGCTTGATTCTCATCGACATTCCCATATTTCTCTGGTGTTTCTTTCCATTGATGTGATCCAAGTAATTGATGGAGTCTTTCACTACACAATCGCAAACTTCACAATAATAACCCGCCTGTGACGAGCCAGGACCAGTTTTTGCAATCACTTGCGACTTGTTTAGATTTGATTCCAAATCTATCTATACTAGAACACTGAGAAAAACAACTAAGAATCACCAACTGTGTAATCTCTAGCTCGAAGATATTCTTTTTTGATGGTCTCTTTTTCTTTCCTTGAGTTTCGAAGAGCTTCCAGTTCATTGCTAAGGCGGTCTTCTGCAAGTTTCTCGAAGTAGGCGCGATCCCATTTACGCCGGTGATCAACAGGATTCTGGAACACATAAACTGCTGGGACCAATCACTACTTACCGAGCCGGCCATTTCGAAGGCTCTAAAGTTGCTGAAAATGAAACTCGTGTTTGTTCACATGACTTCCACGCAATTAGCTAAATTTTAACTTCGTGATCGACAGGTTTCATGTGATGCAGCTCCGTCGGCTACTATTATAAGTAATGAGTCCTTCATGTTTGTTCAGAAAAGAAATGTATTCCGTCACAGGGATCGCATAACGCTTCTTTCATTACATGCTTGCGCATTCAAACAGTACAACGGTTAAATACCCCATAACCTCGAAGGCCCACTGCACTATTACGGATAGTCGGTATCCTGGCCTCGAAACTTGGAGTGGAGAACCATATGTTTCGATAAGTTAGGTATAGTAACGAACCAGACGATAACAGACTACTGCCAACAACCAACTTATCTGCAAGCACTGACCTGAAACACCAATCATGAATGCAGAACCAACTATTTCTCATCACAGTGATTTACAGTAAACGGGGTAAACACCATGGCCAAAAGACGTACTGTAAAACGGGTGTGTGGGGAGCATTCAAGTAAGATTCAGTTTGTTGACCCTGTTTTTGAAAACAGAAAGATCGTAAGTGGTTGGGAATACGGATCCGTATTTCCCTTTTTTGTTTCACTAAAGGTCACTTGATGGTACTGTCAGGGGATTCCCAGAGGACGGCCAAAGGGACACTCGTGATGACTAGGGTAAGAGTGAATGTTCCACAGCTTTGCAATACGGAGAATAAAGGAAGAGTGACGTAACGAAGTTCGACATCTAGGAACAGAGACCGGATACGAGCGACTGGCCACCTGCGTGCAAGATAAACGAGAAACTCATGGAAAGGGGAATTGCCAGAGCAAGTTCTAATGAACGAAAACCAGAATAATGACGGTCTATTGAGTGAGACAAGTGCCTATTGTGTATTTTCGGCTACTGAGAGTAGTATTAGTTCTGTAAACTGAAATGTCAGGATTTCGACCGAATTGAGGTGATTCCGAATGTTTTGGACAAGCCGTACACTCGACTCTTGCCAGACAATCGGAGGCCACGCTGGCGCCACAAATGGATGAGGTTATCGAAAACTCAAACCAGCCTTCTGTACACGCGATGACACTTCATCCGATATCAGTTCACCTGACGAAACGTAACTGCCCAGACAACAAAACTTCACCTAGAGCTTCTCACGCCAACACAAAATATAGTGTAGCGCTAATCCCGTCCTGCAGCATCATTTTACACTTTGAAGGTGCAAAACGCATCCCGAATATTGCTACACTGTTGTTAAGGCTAGTTAAAAAAGCTTGCAACTTGTCTGGATCCTTACTCAGAAGAACAATATCGTCAGCATATTCCAAGTCAGACAGTTTACTGCCTGAGCCGAAATCGATGCCGTTATTCGTACGCGAGAATGGGGTTATCTCAGGAATCAATTCAATTACAAAACCAAAGAAGAAGAGCGGAAGAGGGCAACCCTGACGAGCACCACTTTTTATGGTGAACTCGGATGAAAGAAAACCGTAAGCACAAACTCGGCTTCGACTGGTCGCATAAAAGCATTGGAAAGGAGAAATAAACCCCTCAGTGAGAGGCAATGCCAGGGAACTGTGTGGTGGACGGAGTCGAACGCCACTTTCAGATCAAGAAAGACAGGTTGTGGGCCCATGGAAGGTTTGTCTGTGCGCTAAAGTTTGCCGCAGAGTGAATATGTGGTCGATACAACCCCGACCGGGTCTGAAATCTGTTTGATTCTCACGCGTACACATTTCGCGGGCGCCGAATGGTCGGTGGAGAATAAGCTCGGCGAGCAGTTTAGACGCGATACTTACCAAGCCAATTCCTTTGTGGTTTCCACAAGAGGACCTGCCACCTTTTTTTGTAAATCGGCACAATTGCCGATTCGCATTATTCCCTGGGTATCTGCTCACTATCCCAAATAACCCGGAGTTTTGCTCCATGGGGAGGTGCTGTCAGTTGTCGATCACTTCACCTACCTCGGTAGCTGCGTGACGACGGATGGGAGCACAGTAGTAGAGGTGAGTACGCGGATATCCAAAGCTCGAGCGGCGTACGCTGGACTGAAGCACTTGTTGCGCCGATCCGATATTTCACTGAAGTTGAAAGGTCGTGTATACTGTGCCACTGTGCGTTCAGTTTTGTTGTATGGTTGCGAAACTTGGAGTCTGCGTGCTGAAGATATTCGTCGTTTTGAGGTTTTCGACCATCGATGTTTACGTAGTATCGCTAGGATTGGGTGGAATAGCCGAGTAAGCAACGATGAGGTAAGAAAGCGAGTATTGGGTACTAATTCAGGGAACGTTTTGTTACAGCGTATCCAACTTAGTAGACTTCGTTGGTTGGGACACGTGTTACGTATGGCAAACACACGTCTACCGTACCGTGTCCTATTCTCCGCCCCTCCCAGGGAGTGGAAGAGACCACGTGGAGGTCAACAGATGACGTGGCAGCGAGGAATGAGAAAATGTACAGCAGACTTAGGAAAAGTAGGTGCTTCACGTCTTCGTGGTTGGGGTCCAAAAGATCCGTCTACCAGTTGGCTGGAGACACTGAAGGATATGGCTGCGAACCGCGAACAGTGGAGATCGTGTTGTCATTTTCTATCAAATCAGAATGACTGATAGACTTGCGTTCGTACAGTTAGACTGTGTATTCCGTGTGTTGGCTACTAGGGCATTCTTTTCTTTTCCCACCCATGTAGGTCCATTCCCTATCCATCTTGTATATTTGTACCTTCTTATTCAACGTGCAACATGGTGAGAAAGGCAGTGGTCAGTGGGGCTTGCCCTACTGTTTAACGCTGTACGATGATGATGATGATGATGTTTTGTTAACCAAACTTCGCCTCCATCCTTGAAAAAAGATGGAGACAACCCATTCGGTCCAGCAACTTTGTACCTTTTCAAGTAACCTATCGCCTACATAAACTCCATTTCTGATGGAGGGGTGATATTCACCTACATCTTTTCTCTTGCAAGCATATTTTGAAGGTCTGCTGTTGAAGTGGACCAAATGAATTTTTCCTCAAAGTGCTCCGTCCAACGATCAAGACGACGTCCCCGATAGTGAATCAGTGAGCAGTCGGATTCCTTGATTAACTCACATACACCAGACTTCCGTGGACCGGTACTTCTAATCCAACGGTAAAGATTGCGAGTATTGCCAACAGATGCAGACTTTTCCATTTCCTTAGACTTCGCAATCCATCACTGTTCACGGTCATTTCTCAGGCCCTTAGTCAGTTCGCGTCTCAGGGATTGACGCACTTCATTGAATGTGGCATCTAGAGCGAAGATTCACAACTTGCATTGGTTGAAAGCTAGAACACTGCACGAACACGCAGAGGGTTGAGGTGAGTGGAACAATGTCCGAACCATGAAAACTAGATGGAGTGAAGAGCACTGCAAGCGAGCTGGTTGTTATGGAGGAGTGCAAATCAGAGACTAGTGGTGAAGTTAAAATGGGATGAGAGCATTTTTTCAATGGACGCAAACGACGATGGACGTAGGTGTTTAGACCTAGGGTACGGTGTGAAGCACTGAGGGCGTTCACCGAACTACCTGTTATATCGCAAGATGAAACACACTTGAACCAGAAGGTCTCGACTCACTAAGCTCATGGAAAACAGACTATTTGGCGTTGATACGCCGTACATGCTGGAAGCACAGCTAAATGAACACAAAATCACAAGGCACGGGCTAAATAAACACACGGAACGGAACACATGCCACGGGGTCAAACCGAACCATGATTCAGGATACGAAACACAAAGCTAATTAGGCTCATGAGACGCAGAACTCAATTGCGGACGACGGGTGACACCTGAGGCCTCGCAGAGTACTGACACACTAAACGCTCAGGAGGACCGTACCAAACCCGTGACCGCACAACATTCAGTTCAGTTCAGTTTGCACAGGACTTGGTGTGGCTAGAGCCAATCGTGTGTCCAGATAGTTGTGTTGTCGGCGCGTTTCCGTAGCTCCCAACACTGCGTGATTTTCTTTTTCTGAAAGGCAGAAATTTTGTGCAGTATCAGCCCTGGCAGAGTAAGGTGGAAACAATAAGTAAATTGCATCTGACCCTAAAAGCTGCTTAACATAACTCGGGGTATACTGCCACCCAACATGAGTCTACTGCTTTCTTAAAGGCCTTCACTGTTGTGGTATTTATGACCTCTTCCGGGAGCTTATTCCAATAGGGTACCACTCTATTTGAGAAGTACTTCGCCCTAATTTGGAGCCTCGAATGTTTCCTTTGTAATCTAAGGCTATGCCCCCTTGTGCCTCTCTCGGGGATCAGAGAAAAAAGGTCTTCTCGACTTATTCCTGACAGTCCTTTCATTACCTTGAAGGTTTCTATCAAATCCCCGCGAATGCACCGTCTTTCCATCGAGAACAGCTCTAGGGCACGGAGACGCCCTGTGTAGCTGAGCCCCCTTGCCCAGCCACCATTCTAGTGGCTAGCCCCTGCACTTTCTCCAGACAGTCTATATCCTTCTGGTAGTGCAGTGCCCAAGCCTGCACGCACTACTCCATATGCGGCCTAACTATGGCTTGGTATATCTGAACGAAAATCTCCGGCTGTCTGCACGACAAAATGGATCTAACTCGAAAGAGTTCTCTCCTGGCCATACTGGCTGCTGCGGTGCACTGCTTCGACGGCTTGAAGCTGTTGTCCATTATAACGCCCAAGTCTTTGAACTGCGAGACCACTTGCAACGAACCCACCCCATTCCCACTGGCCCCTGTATTTGTGGTCAAGCACTGACAATTGGTGAGGTTTAGTGGAAGGTACCATTTGCGTGACCAGTTTTGTACTGCTAACAGGTCAAGCTCTATAGCTACTCCAGCTATCTTGACGCCACCGGCAAACATAAAGGTGGGGTTTGTAATCCCGCATGCTAGGCCATTCATGAAGGTGAGGAAGAGCAGAGGGCCGAGCAACGAGCCCTGTGGCACCCCACTTGTTACACCTTTCGGTTTTGAGACATGACTTCCCACCTCAACACTAAAAGTTCTCCCTGCTAAGGTACTATTTATCCATTGTCCTGCCTTTCCAAAAATTCCCATAGGCTGCAGTTTGACGTCCAGAAATCTGTGGTTCACAGAATCAAACGCCTTGCTGCAGTCAAAGTAGTAGACTGCAACCGATTGCCCTTCGTCCAGACGCTTGAGTACCTCATCGAGGAACAGCAGGAGATTCGTCAGACAGGATCGTCCTGTCACAAACCCACGTTGAGCATTTGATATGAGGCTGTGTTGAACCAAATGCCTAGAGATCTGTTTCCTGACTATTCGCTCCAGGCATTTACACCGTACTGAAGTCAAGCTAATCGGCCGTTATTTTCGTCCTTTTGCCGGGGCCCACTCTTGTAAAGTCCTACCACTGTTGCTCTCCTACAGTCTCCCGGCACAATTCCCTCTCTGAGTGACGTATCGTACAGCTTCGTCACCGGAGCCTTCAGGACCTCGGCCAGAGGCCGAACGATTGCTGGATGAATCCCGTCTGGATCTGCTGCTTTATTTCTATTCAACGTTTGCAGCTCCGCGTACAATTCTTCTCCTACAGTAAGTTCCGGTATTGGGGCGCCTGGGGGCCCTCCATTCTTTTCCCCCAAACTATTTTCTGGTCGATATATATGCTCTTGAAGAATGCCAAGGGCATGTCATCCTTGTCCTCGTCGTTTAGAGCTAGTCGTCCCTGTGCTCCTTCCAAGGTTGCTACACTTTCTCTCATACTTTTGTGAGATTGCACGTAGGCGTAGAATCGCTTTGGGTTGGCGCGGACTGAAGCAGCTAACCGACGCTCGAAGGCATATTTTCCCACTCTTTAGATCTCTTGAGCTCTGTTCCTAGCCATCTGATAGCTATTCAGTCCAACTCAGTTTCCACGTGACGAAAGTGGCCGAGACCAATCGAGCATCCACAAAATTTTGTTGTCGGCAAGCTCCCTTGTATTCCAATACTGCGCGTTAAATGTTTTGTCTGAAGGGCAGAATTTGCGATGTTGTATCACCTTCACAGACAAGTCCATTGACAACAATACCAGGGGCTCATTATCTCACCTCCCGTTCACACAGCAAGCTCTGGGGTTGTGGTGTTCCAGCTTAAATCTGGGGCCTTCAGGAAAGTTGATACGTTGCCGCATCCAACAGCATCCTCTGACAGTCTCTTCTACAGAGGTACAACCCTATTTGTAACATATTTAGGCCCTATATCCAGCCTTGAGTGTGCCCTTTTTAGCTTAAAGCTGTGTCCCCTGCTTCTGCTTACAGGGGCAGAAACGAACAAATCACCCATATCTACACCCGACGAGCCCTTTTCGATTTTGAGCTCTTCTATTAGGCCACCTCGGCATCTACGGAGCTCTGAAGAGAAGAGATTAAGATCCTCCGTACGCTGGGCTTAAGGTTCCCTCCTAACCGAAGATCATTCCATTTTCAAATCGCTGCGCCTTTCCCTCCCTTCCTCCAAGAACTCCTTATCCTTGAGAAAATAGGGAGCCCATGCCTGCTCACAATACTGCAGAAGAGGTCGCACCAAAACATTGTAAAACGGGCTGAACACTTCTGGTTTTGCAAGTGATAGTATTGCATACCCTAGTTAATACCCCCGGCCATATTGGCAGCTCTCTAGCACCACCTTGAAGGTTCAAAGCCCGGTGTGAATACCACGCCTAGGTCTTTTAACTCTGACACTCTTTTAAACGGAGCATTGCTCGTTTCGTCTACGTTAGCGGTCAGGATTTGACGTTAGTTGAAATTCCGCGGCCAATCCCATCTTTCTGCCCCTCTGAGCACAAGCTGTGCTGAATCGCTCCCCGCCATCTCCAAGTCATCGGCAAAGATGAACCATGGTTTACTCAATACTTCCTCTAGGTCATTTATATACAAGAGGAAGAGCGAGGACCCCAGTACTAAACCCTCTGGCACACCACCGGTAACTCTCTCCGGCCTAGATAGATAATGGCACACATTAACACAGGAGCTACGATTCTCTGGAAAGTGTGCCACCCATTCTCTTGCTTTCCGACTACCCCAAATGTTTGCAATTAATAGTCTAGCGCGAAATGACTCACAGAGTCGAAAGCCCTATTGAAATCCAAATAACAAACCTCCACTGTAGTACCTTCATCTGTTCACCTTGTGGTCTCGTCTAATATCATCAGTAAGTTTGTCAAACACGATCATTTATAACAAACCCACATTGTGCAGGTGCCAGTAGGTGTTTATCAACCAAATGCGGGCAAAATTGCTTTCCGATTATACTTTCCAAGCACCTGCACAACACTGATGTCATGTTGACTGGTCTGCCGTTCCCCACCTTCTGTCTGGCGTCTGTCTTGGGTACTGCTAAGACAACAGACTTACGGCTGTCCTCTGGCACGTCTCCCCCTTTGGCGACTCTTCGCACAATCGGGTGTTTGCCACTGATAAGATGTCCAAAAAAGGCGGAACACGCTCCGAATAGATAGTGTCCGGTCGGGCCGCTTTGTGCTTGCTCAAAGATCTGATTATGTAGAGCACCTCGTCCTCACTTACAGTAGGCTTCTGAAGCACTGGCTCACTCCCTATATCTAATCCCGCCGCACTGAGTATCTGGTTCTTACGATACACGCTGTTAAAGAAAGCGGGCAAGGTTTCTGCGTTTTTTAATCATCTACATTAACGCTTCCGTCGGGCATTTCCGAGATATCTACGCTCTCGCGCGTCGTTCTCCTGGACTGCACGTATTTGAGGGAACTCTTTGGGTCTGCCTTCATATTTTTGGTTAGTTTCTTCTCATCCACGTGCCTTGCTTCTCTTTGCAGGGCTCGAGCCCTGTTTCGGGCTATCTTGTGAGCGGCCCCGTGTGTAGTGCGTGCTACGACGTTTGTGATGATCCCGTAGCCTTCTACCAGCAGTCAACGCTCTTGCAATCCTGGGCTCCTACTAAGGCGGCTGGCTCCTATTCCTTCGTTGTTTTAACGGAGCAAACTCGTCTGTCAAGCGTATTAGCCCGGCTCTTACTGACCTCCATCTATCCTCCACATATGGCCCCGGGCTTCCGGTACCAACAAAAGCTTCGTGCCCTTACTCTCAGTTGATCCCCATCTGGTCCAGCGTAGTTCCGGATCAACCTAGATCCTGGTTTGTCGTGCCCCACAGTGAACATTGCACGCAGGACTCCATGATATCTCTTCCCTATTGGCTCCCTTAACACCAAAGAGGCGACGCCTGATCGATACTCGGTTGCCAGCTGATCCAGTGAAAATGAACTTTGTCCGCCGCTGAAGCATGTTGCTTCTCTTACATGCTGTGTGAGGGCTTGGTTATGAAGCCAAATCACCGGAGCGTTTCCCGTGGTTCCCCTGGGGGCACCTTCATCTTCCCCATTTACTCTTGGGAGGTTCGTGTCTCCCAACATGATAAAACGCTGTGACCTACTGAATACCACCTGTAGAAGCTGGAATATTTCAACGACTTCTTCCCTATCTGCGTTTGGGGCTCTATAGGCACAGACTACCCCTAATGGCCATCGGCCTAGGCAGCTGCGTTACACCGCCACGAGGTGTTCTCCGTTATCGCTGGCTAGTTATACAGGTTTCTGGGAACTTAGCTAACTATTTTGAGGCTAATCATCCCAAAGCGTTACACGAATTCCAAAGATTTTTCTCCAATACTTTTATCCTGCCTGTTACTCAAAAACTTCGACCCAAGATTAAAGTTAAGAAACCGCCAACACAACTGAAACAATGCTCTATACCATTGGCTGACCGCCCGAAGGATGCTATCCTCAGTGCTCGTATTCATCAAGACACTGAGGACATCTCAACAAGACTCACGATCCCGGATGACAATATCGCCAAGCTTGCTCCGCTGCTGTGCCTGATGGACCCCGCGGCAAGCTATACGCAAAAGCAGCTTAAATCTGCTACTGACTTCCTTGAATCTGCTTCTACCGGGGTCTTCAGGCGCATCTCAAATATCAAAAATGCTATAGCCTTCAATCTCCCGGACAAGGTCCGAATATCACAACTGAAATCCACCCTTCTCAGGGCAGCTGGCATGGAGCACCGTCTGTAACAGCCGGTCTTGGAAAATCCCCCCTTTTTCCTCGCGATTCAGTGTTTTTCCCAACATCACTCATTTGCCTACACTATTGACTTGTCTTTACGAACTGGTTGTTTTTCTGGACCAATTGTTGTTTGTTCGCGCCCAGAGCACTAATTTGGCACATCCTTGTTCAGGACCTGCGTGACGCACGTGCTGTTTGCTCACAGGCTGCTATTCAGTTTCTCGTTGTTGAGTCCTTGTGATCGTATTATTGAGATTTGTATATTTTTTATGTCATTGTTCATGTACTAATCTAGTTTTGTAGAACATCACGGATAATCGTCTTTTGATTTCGGGATCCTTTGCGAATTTGGCTACGCATTGCTCAAACGTTCGTTACACCATCCATGCACTTTCACTACGCCACACATGTCCCATCCTTTCCCAATTCCCTTCCGACCAAATAGCAAGGGAATTCATCAAGAAGCAATCTACGCTTGCCCTTAACACAGTATATAGATCGGTCAGGATTACTGCCTACAAAACTCCTCTTCAAAGAGAGGTGTCAAGGACAGCCATCCCAACAATACCTCCCGCTAGTACCTCACAAACCGGCCCTCGGCAGAGGCTAGCCTAAGCCGAGCAATCATCATCCCCCAACCCGGCAGGCCCCGCACCAGTTCAGGTGCCTGTCGACCTTGGCAGCTCACCCTTATCGGACCCCCAGGTAACATCCAGTGGACGGCAGGTACCTCTAGATGCAGCTTCGACCCCCACCCGCAGCGTATCTACCCCACCTGCCCCTAACAACGGCAGTGTAGATCAGGGCATTAGGGAAGTCACCATCACCGACCACACCTCCACCAGGTAAGCGGGTTAGTAGGATGCAGGCTACCTCTACCCCCACTACCTCATCCGGTTGGGCCCATCCACCTGTCCCGTCTGCCCTTACTAGATCTCTAAATTCCTCCACGAACCTTACCGGACCAACAAAACGTGCAAACGCGAGACCCAATCCGGTCCGTCATCACGTACAAATAGATAGAGTGGGGCCTCACTGCAAGGGCCCCTCTATCATGCAATCCGAAGTAAAACCGGAAAGTAGCTGTCGAACATCTGTGGGCTCCCGGCGGCAACTGCACCGATCCACCCACAAACCTGAACCTAACCGTGCAAACTCTGGGCCTACAGAGAGCACTAGCCTAAAGATACAAGCACCCAGTCCACTCGAGCTGCCCTCGAATTGTCAGAAAACTCACAATAGGGTCCGACCCACGCCCGACCCCTCTCAGTATCAAGCCTCCCCAGGGACCCAGTGGCCGGCTTTTGACCCGTATTCAGCACCACCACGTATGCCCCCACGAATAATACAGGTTGTACCGATACTAAACATGGTGCCGGGCAGACCGTTTTTTCCACCTCTGGCCCAACATGCCTTCGCTTCCCTGCCACATACCTCTCCAAACGGGGTATTCGATTTCACCTCTCCGGGGGTCCTCCAAAACCCATATCAGCACCAAGTTCAACCCTTCCTGTCGAATATTCCTAGTCTCCCATTTCCTCCTTCAGTGGACTACCTCAGTGCAGTCCGCAACCTTGGCACCAGCTTCAACTTCCACTCCGCTCCCGGGACTGCTCCCGTTTTTTCGTCCTTATCCCTCACTCTACCACAATCCACATATAGCATCAAGCTCCGGGCAAATGCACCTAATGGCCATAAGTCCTTACCACCGCTTTCTCCCCCCAGCTCCTTCCGTGCCTCACTTATCCCCTCCAGAGTTTAGCCACTTCAATTAGAACCCTCTAACGGCTTTTCAAGTTATGCCCACCTTGAAAGCCCAACAGCGCATTTAGTCACAGGCACAAACTCTTCATTTGAAAAGCCATTAAAATGGGCTGAGCGTCGACTGCCCATCGTAAGCCAAGCCTTATTTGACGATCCTTCATCACCTAATCACAATGAAACTACGGCTCTAACTACTAAGAACCTAACCAGAAACACCTTGTCGCTCTTACTATTTAACGTTCGCTCTCTC
This sequence comes from Fasciola hepatica, assembly GCA_948099385.1. Lineage (NCBI taxonomy): Eukaryota > Metazoa > Platyhelminthes > Trematoda > Plagiorchiida > Fasciolidae > Fasciola > Fasciola hepatica. The sequence continues at coordinate 1,516,330 of CANUEZ040000025.1, forward strand.
CCCCCAAAATTGCCCCTGCTTAGATCGCTTGCATCAGACCTAAACCCTGATATCCTACTAGTTACTGAGACGTGGCTGACGGATCACACCCTATTAAACCACGTATCCATACCCGGCTACCAGGCCACCGCCAACAACAGATCTGACCAAAGAGGAGGCGGTTGCATCGTTTATACCAGACACATTCACGGCTAGTAGGTCCCATCATCCTATTCTTGACAACATTCCAGAGTCGGTCTGGCTCACTATCAGAGAAGATGAACAACTACTTCTCGTAGGATGTCTCTACCGTCCTCCAGACCAAGGCATGCACGAGTTGACAGCAATTATAGACCCATTCAACCATTTCTCTAACCTCCCCGTAAAAGCCAAAATCCAAGCTGGTGATTTAATGTGCCTGAAGCGTGCTGGCATTCCATGACATCGCCCCCAAAACTCCATGATTTCCTTTCGTGTATCCACGTTGACAATTGGGTATAGCTTGTTTTATCCCCCACTCGAGGGAGAAATACATTCGACCTTATCTTCACTATTGATATCAAGAACTTAGGTACCCAAATCTTAAGTCGCTTCATCGGTATTGGCCATAAGATGGTATACTGTGTTTTCACCGCACCCTAGCCTAGTCAGCAGAAACACACCTTCCGATCGCCAATAAGCAATACCATAGAGCTTGCTGGAATAGTCTACCCTCTTTTATCCGTTGCCTAAACTGGGACAAATCCTTTTTATCTAATGACCTAGAGATAGCGGCTGCCCAACTGTATTCTAATCTTCATTACTGCCTCGACAAAACCAATCCAGCCCCAGGGCCCATCATGCGCAAACAAATGAACTCTCTAGATCCTCTCACCGGTAACCTAGCCAAACTCAAACGAAGATTCACTAAGACGAGGGACTTCTCGTCGTATCTCCAAATAATACTTATAGCCCATACGATTAAACTGCGTTTTGATTCTTCCAAGAAAAAGCAGGAACTAGATACCTTAAACCATCCAAACAAGGTGAAAGCACTGGCCAGGCTAATGATGGTCAGAAACAAGCAACCTAATCAAGACATCCCACATTTGAACTATAACAATAATTACTTAGATAACCCTCTTTTGATTGCGAAGGTTTTCAACACCCACTTTGCCTCCTCTTTAACGACGGATGACGCCGCATCCATCTCCTTTCTAAATCCGGTGACATCAGTAACTTTCTCGACGGTAGTGTTCTACTCTGATGAGGTTTCAACCCATGTAGCAAGAAAAAGACCGTCCTACAGGCCAGGTCAGGTGGCATTACCACCGGCCATTTTCAGTCGAGGTGGCGAAGACGTTCCAATGTTGCTGACAAACATATTCAATTTGTCACTCAGGTGCAGTGTTTTCCACTCTCAATGGAAAACCTCCACTGTCATACCTATGCACAAAATAGGATCTTGTCTAGATCCAGTTACCTGTCGCTCGGTGAGACACCCCGGTCGTGTCCAGAATCATGGAGTGAGCGATCGAGAAAAGGCTGAAAAGCCACCTTCTTAGCCACAATCTGATCAACGCTGGTCAGCATGGTTTTCTGAAAAACAGATAATGTGCGACATGCGTGACAGATTTCCTCAACCTGGTCACAGATGCTGTCAGTATTGGTAAATCGGCAATCGTGATCTTTTTGGACATGACCAAAGCGTTTGACCGAGTATCCAAGAGGATCAAAACACATGAAATCCTGGATGCGATGCTCGCTTGGTCTGCATCCTATTTATCAGTCCGAGACCAGGTTGTAAGTATAGGCGAAAATTTGTCTAAACCCCGTCCCGTAACTAGTGGTGTGATACAAGGTAGTGTGCTCGGCCCACTACCGTTCCTAGTGTACGGCAACGATATATTTACCATTTTCCAACAGGGAGTTCCCTTCCTGTTCGCAGATGATATCAAAATCGTGTACACTTTTGAGCCCGCGGCAATAGCCTCCACAGTGGATGACATTACAAGGGAACTGCTCGCTCCCAGCCTCTGGGGTGATGATTGGAAAATGAACTTCTCCGCCGAAAAAAGTAATAATATTACTTATAAATGTCACGTCCCCACTGGAAGATTTAGTATAAACGGCAAATTCATATCCATCAACTCTCAGGTACGTGACTTGGGTCTAAACTATTCATGTACTTTTGGCTTTTCGGAACACACAGCCATCCAGGTGGCTAGAGCACGCTGTAAGATAGGGCTCATACATTAAACATTTATCTTGCCAGAAAGTAAACTAACCTTTTTTTAAGTCCCATGTCGGACCTCTTCTGGAATACGGCTCATTCATTTGATCCAACATGCGACAGAGACCGAATGGCTTTTGAGAACGCACAACGGGCATTCACTAAACAGCTCCTAGATTTTTCTTTGCCCTCAAATTTTATGAAACGTTGTGATCTGCTGAAAAGCGATCCCTTTTGGCCAAGCCGCATGAGGAATCACCTTTTATTCTTTCACAATATCTTAAAAAGTAGATGGTGTAGTTCAGCACCGCAGGTGAGAACCCTTTCTAATTATCTCTTACGCAGCAATGAGTTCTTGGTTTCTGTCCCTTTGCCGAAGCCTGCACTCAGATGAGACTTCCTCATCAACAAGTACGCTTTATTGTGGAACGAGCTACCACAACGAATTCGTGCATTATCACCGACATCGGTGGCTTTCAAACAGGAAATATGCACAGCCTCAAAGGTGGACAAGCTGACCAGGATGTACAATTTCTATATTTCAAGGGCTCGGGCCATCGAGGTAGGAATAGGGTGCTAGTAACTCGAATAACAGCCTTAAACAACCTAGCCTCAATTAGACCCGCATAGGAGTGGCCTCCTCGCGGCAGCAATTAGGGAACTCAGCGGTTCATTCACACGATCCGGGACGGCAAACGATATAATTTTTTTACCATCAAATACCTTTTTTGCGGCAAGCCAACATAGCGGCCTATGGCATACTCGGGTATAAGGGCGTCACGTTGTTAGGGCTGCAAGTAGTGCCCCAACCTTGTGCAAAGTGGTGTTTCGGTGAGCATGAACCCCATCGAATAATCGCAGGATGTAGCTGACTCCACCTTCCCCCGCATTTTCTGTCCCATGTAAACCTCATTGGGGATCCGACTTCACGGACATGGAGAGTCTTGCCGCGGCACATCTGTGGGCATTCCTGGCTGTGGTTGTCTCCCTGCACAGAGCTGACCACCGATGAGACGACAGAGACCTGAAAATTAAGAGAGGCACAAAAAAGAGAGAAAAAGTACCCCACTGTTTTGTCTTCCAGGCACACCAGCCTTGTCACATGTGAGCCATGTCTCATGGCTGACGTATTGCTACGGGCTGACCGGTGTGGTTGACCTATTCCCAAAGCGGCTTGTTGCATGCGGTCCATGTTTCGGCCGGATTTGGGAGCCCTGGTCACCCACCAAAAGCAGCTCCGCCTTCTCTGACATCCAGATATCTGACTGTTATAAAACTAAAAGATAATGAAAACGTCTACAAAGTGTGGATCACCCTTGGAGAGGCACGAGCTGGATGCCAATAGATGTGTATCGTGATACCTCCCTAACTGAAGCAGGCCCTAGTGCCGCCTACCACGGGCACCGAATGTAGATCGTTAGAGTTCGCCTCCCTGACAAAAGTGTGGCCCCGTCACGTTCCCACCTCTCACGGCATTCCAAACCAGTCCTCACATGGACGTTTCCCTGCTATGCAATGTTCTAAAGACGAGAAAGATATCACGGTAACCATGCAACCACCACTATATCGGATATCCTTGCTCTTAATCAAGCATAATCTCAGCACACCAGCACCATCGAGTATGATCGAAGACTAACAGCTATGTTTCTCGGCACGAGACTAATTTTCTTTAGTGCGTCATCGCCGACACCATCATAGTTTCTCCCACTTCAGGGCCCCTCAGGAACCATTCAATATACCGGAAGAGACCGTAACAGCCACAGTGCTGTGCTAGCAGGGTACCAGTCCCATTAACTCATATTCTGTTCTTCAAACCCACCTTACCGCCTCGGTGTTGAACTGCAGTCTGCTTAGACAAACTGTATCAAGGGGTATCATTTCTAGGTCCTTTTACCCGTAAAGCTCTAGGTTTTTCTTAGTTTCCCAACACCTCCGCACCAACTTGCGAACCATTAATCCTTTAGAACGCATACTAAATGGCCCAACAGTTGGACGCAACTCTGCTAGCCTGTGGCATTATAGCTCAGTCCCCGACGAGCCCACTTCACCCAGAACGTGGAGTAGGTGCCACTGACCGCTTAAATGGAACTTTATCCTCGCCCCATTCACAGAAACCTAACCAGCTCATTACTGTTGTTGTCATATATTACCCTAACCCACAGCTGGAACTACGTCCAGACTGCAATCCTTATTCATTTAAGGTTCGTCACCTCCCACTATCTCAGTCGTCAAACTGGATAACCAAAGATGCCACTTTGACTCGTACCGACAGGAACCCAAGGGGAACCTTCCACAGCATCTTGGACAGCAATCAAGCTACGAGGCAGAAAATACCTCCAACTGCCCACCATATTAATTAAGGTTTTCTAAAGCAAAACCTCTCCTGCGAATATCAACATTACAGCCAACACAAGTAACAGTTCACGCGCAACCTGCTAATATACCAGTCTTCTTTTAAATCCGTCATATCCCGCAACACTCTGCTGATTGACCGACACATATCTTTTACCCCGCCAGACGAACCGTACCCATAGAATGTTGTACATTACCAGTGATGACGCTGAATAACACTGAGGCTCAATGCTTCAGTGCGCATATATATATATATATATATATATATATATATATATATATATATATATGTCAGTGTAACAGCATAATAATGCTCAAGTCAGTGCAGAGGTTTGCCACTTTAGTATCAGTTGCATCAGTCCACTTGCCCCCCGATCCGTGTCCGGCTGAAAATTGATCCCCCACTTTTCCGGGACCCTCCAACAGCACTTTTGCATTCCTGAATGGTACAGGGTGCTGATCATGAGACTAGACCCACTTTCATATGGACTTCTGTTCCTTCCACACTCACCAAAGTTCCAAATTTATATTCATAAAATTGGTTTATTGTCTCCTTGTTTCACGACTCATGCCTTTTATTGAACCCCGGTAGAACCAACATTCAGGGTTCGCATTAGCTTCACGGTTTGTTATTTTCTTCGCATGCATCGATTTCCCCGAGTGTACTTCCATACAATCTCTTTTTCTTCCTATTTTAAACTTCGCTTTTCGCAGATCCCCGGTAAACCGCCGTTTTTCATGGCTAGCATCATTCTCGTTGATAATGCACCTCTAGCATTATGAATGAACGACCTACTCGGTATCCCCGCGGTGCGCCACCGCCCAGCTCGAAATTGAAACCGGTTCAAAGTTGCGGCGCAAACCATTATTAGAGTGATCCACATGAACCATCGCTGGCTATGTTTTTCTACCGCTGGCACTTTTGACTTTTATCCTGAAGTTTGTGAATAATTCATCTTACTGAGTAACGCTGTACACAATGGTCATGCTCCTGCGCGTGCGTCTCGACCATATCCGAGAAATATGCAATTATTATCTTTATTATTAGACCTAACTTGCAGTGGCCTGTATGTTGGGTGTAGCAAGTGTAAACGGGACCTCTCGCAGATTACAGTCGGCTCCCTCGAGCAGCGGTACCTCTCGGCCCAGCCTACCGTCTATTCTGTCTTGTCAGTAGGTGGAGTAGCTACGGAGTTGCACAGAGCCCTGGTCCTCTTTCCGCCGTGCCTCCGTGATGGATACAGTCACGGATCCACTCGTTCTAGTCAGTAGTTCCCTACCCCCTTACCCTCTGGGCTACAGGCACTTTTTGTACCACATGGCGGAATCTTCTGCCAGGTCATCTGCTTCGATTATTCTCTTTTGGACCGTTGCACCCTTGGGCGCAATTCCTGAGGGGACACCTCGTTTTTTACAACAACTGTCACCAGCCCCGTATTTTCCTGAACTTTCAAGGCCACACTGTGCATACTAATTGCGATGCTGTCCGGGGAAACACTTGAGGCCTCCCCTGCCTCACCATTTGGACGCCTGACTTTCCTCAATGGTGCCAGGGACCTGCTCCTGCCCAGCTGTGTGGGTGTTCGTGCAACGACTGTTGCCCAGCTTTTATCCGCATTAGGGACATTCTTTTTGAACTGGATTGGCGTTACCGCCACTTTAATTTCCATTTCGTTCACACTCCCTTTCTCGATGGTAAGCAGTCACTGAGCATCCTTTTGTTTTACACCCTCTGCGTATACTTTTTTGCCTAATGCCCTGTTTGCCTCGTTTTTTAGCTGGCCAGCTCTCTATCGGCTGTCCGGCTCGCCTACTGCTAATGATTGCGGCTGTAAACGTAGACTAGCTTACAGATGTGATGTCAGCCTAATCTTTCATGTGCATCGGTTGCTTGAGACCCGGTTTTAATGAAGGCTGACGCCACCTTTCCACTGAAGTGAGTGTCCGGCGTGATCAGTATGCACTGTCGTGGCTTGCTCAACCCTTTATACCCGGTCTGGCAGTAGGTCCCCGCTGTATGTGCTGGCAAAGACGATAAGCAGGGGCCTTGGCTTTAGCGTGTTGTTTGCCTTCCGTAGCCCCACTCTATGACACTTTGCGTGCGTCAAGTCATTGCGTAGCCCCGCTGTTTTCGGTACATTAACCAGGTGACCATATTCGGCCTCTCTTCTGATCCACGCCTCTTTAGTCACCGGTTTCGCAAAATTACGCAAAAGACACTTGCTCTTTCCAACAACTCCCTCGGTGATGACCTCCACTTTTCAAGCTCTTCTTCAAGTCTTTCTATCCTCTATTTAAGCACCCACAACACGGCCGTTTCCCTGGGTTTGTTCCGTGCCTTTGGACTGTCCGGCTTACCCTTCTTCTCATGCTGCTTGTTTTTCCCAGTTACTGTACTCCTCGCTATCACCAAGCTCTGTGGTAACTCTTTCCCCGGGTTTCCGCTGTGGCCCATTTTCCCCCATCTAGCTATCCCCGTAGTATACTTGAGCATTCATCTGCCAGAACAACAAAGCGGACACATCCATTTCAAAGATTTGTGTTCCCTGAGCAGCTCCTAGTTCTTTCTTGGACAGGACAGAGTAGCTCTGGTGGTACCACCCATTGCCCTCATCACACTGTACACCTGGTCCGACATACCCTTTGCAACTGCTAATTCCACATGAATTTTGAATGCAAATGGCCGTCATGCAATTAGAGGGATCAAAAGCGCCTAAATCAGGAAAATACCTTATGAGAGTATATAAAAAGCATCAGGCTGTTGTGATAATTGTGTAAAAACACAATTGTCGAGCGCACGAGGAATAAAACTCCTTGGCTTAAAGACAGCGCTTTAAAGAAAATGAACCAGTCGGAGTAAAATAAATCCCAGGATGAAAAGAGTACTTCGGTAAAAACTACAGTGTGCAGTTATTGTGAAATACTTATTGTTACTTCCTTGCCAGGGCAAAAGCAAATGAGGACAGAGCAGAGTACATAAAAAATTCAAGCCTCGCGTCTACTCAGTTCAAGCTTGGCCAGTGTTCAGTTCAGTTCAGTTCAGTTAAGTTTTCACAGGACAGGTAATGGCCACGGCCAATCGATCCTCCATAATTCTTTCGATGTTACGCACACTGGCTACACACCCACTACTGCAAGAAAAACCTCACAGCACGTCAACTGCGAGAGACGTCGTGCATCGTGCGAGTTCGCCGAAACTATACGCAATGAACGAAAACGTCAAATAGAGCACACCTCAGAAAGACCACAGTGCTACTCATTATCCATCCAGTGAACACTCAAAGCTCACTACCAGGATATATCTTGCAGCACTTATGACCTAAGGTACCTTTGAAAGAGTGGAGGGTTTGCAGTTCCATCATTCCACCAGGCAGACCGTTCCAAATTTTCACTACACTGTAGCTAAAGAATTGCTATCTAGACATCAACCTTGCTTGAACTTTCATCGGCTTATTTTTGTGCACCCTAGTTCCGGAATCCAAGGCCATCTGGAACATATCATCCGGCCTGTGGCCAGAAAACCCTCTATTACCTTGAACTTTTCCGTGAGATCCCCTCGACTTCTCCTTCACAACGAGAAGCGATTCACATTGCAATATCTATGTGCATATGTCGCCCCCCTCCGCCCTATAACAGTTCGCGTCGTGGGACGCTGAACTTTCTCTAAGCAGATGGCTTCTTTTTTGCAGAACGGTGCCCAAGTCTGCTCGCTAGCTTCTGAGTGAGGTGGTACCGTGGCCATGTAAATAGGTGCGAATATTTTCAGCTGCCGGCAACACAGTGCTGAAGGCAGTCTAAAGAGCCCACTAGGAGCCTTTAGTCCATCAAGTTTGCACTGCCTCGACCACTTAGAATCCCAGCTCACAACGACCCTGGGGTTTTTAACCCTACGGACTGATTTTACGGTGAACAGCCCTCGGTCGTGAGCGACAGTTAGGTTTTCTGTTGACCTTGACAACTAGTGGCCTCTTTTGGCGTTCAGCTGTAAGCCACACTTGTGCGCCCAGTCCAGGAAGGCTCTTGTATCACCGCCCAAAATAACCCTAAACTCAGATCCAATAACCTTCACTCCACCCGCAAAGATGAAACTAGGGGGTTGAAGGTCGGATGCCAGGTCGGTAGTGTACAACAAGAACAGCATCGGGTCTAGGACGGAGCCCTGAGGTACATTACTGGTGAGATTCACCAAACAGGAGCATTCGTCACCCACTTTACCGTAAAACTTCCTGTAAGAGGAAAAGTTCGCCAGCCACCTATATACTGGCCCACCTACGCCGAATGTCTCCATCTTGCGCAGCAAAACAAGGTGAATAAAGGAGCCGAGTGCCTTACCAGAGTCAAACTAACGCACCTCAACTTGCTTGCCTTCATCCAGTCGTCCAGTCACTTCATCTAGGAAGCAAGAGGATTTGGCCAGACAAGATCTATTGTTTAGGAATCTATGCTGGGCGAGGCTCAAAATTGAGTGCTTCTGTGTGTGCTGGCAAATGTAGGTACGTATGATCCTCTCAAGAACGTTACGTAGGATGCTAGTTGCGCTTACCGGCCTGTAGTTTTCCATGGCCTAATTAGATCCCCTTTTGAGTATAGCCACGACGGCCGCGCTTTTTGTCTTGAGGTAGCTCACCCTGGTCCAAAGTGGACCTGTGCAGCTCGCATACCGATGGGGCTATGATATCCACCACCTGCTCGAAGATTGCTCGGCGGATGCCACCTGAGCCCGCTGACTTAGAGCGGTTTGATTCCTGTGGGAACGTATGCATGATTCCCTCTGAGAGAAACAGCTAGTTTTACAGCGGTGGAGGACGGTCCAGAGCCAAATCGGCTCGTGCCACTTTATCTACCTCTTTTACACCACTAACGTATTCCCCCAGGACGTCCGTTTTGTCCTGGTCGTCAGTGGTAACTCCGCCATCCCTAGTGGACGGTGGACCTGTGTTATCCTTTGCTGAGCCCTCTGACTGAACTCGGCTATAGAATCTCTTTTTGGTTGTTGTCTCATGCGTCTGGGTAATTTGATCTCAGATTCTCGCTTACAAGTTCGCAGAGGGCTCACAGTCTCGTTTCTAAGCTTCGTATAACGGGTCCAGGCTAACCGACAGCCGAAAGATTTGCAATGGTTCCCGATGCTATTCTTCCTTCCACGGCCTTGGCAATTGCAGCCTTCCACCACATGGGTTTGCTCTCCCCACTCCTTCTTTTCAAGGTTGCAAGCTCTGCCTGCAGAGCAACCAGGGATCCGTGTATAACCTGCCAGCGCCCCTCGACAGTAGCCCAGTCTATCGAGTTCCAGGTCAAACCCATCGCCCTATTACGAAGCATATCTTTGTCCATACCACCAAGGTGTCTAAGCAACGTTGAGGGTACCTTGGGTTGCCGCAAGCGTAGTGTGATTTTGATGCACACACGGTCAGTGTTGCCCAACGGTCACACGTCGTGGTTCGGATACCTCTTCTGTGAGATTCGTTGTTGCGAGATCCAGCAAGGATGGGAAGCATCCAGCCCAATGTCTGGTTTTCTCCTAATATGTTGGAGCAGCTAGTTTTCACGCAGCTATTCCAGGTAGCTCTCCTCCTACCGCCCCGGCAAGTAGCCTCCAGCTGTCCAGTCGGTGTGCGGGGGATTGAGTTCACCCATTGTGGGGGTTCATGTACTCCATCAATGGGTTCAGTTAGGGTCCGCAGTAGGAGAAAGTCCTCATCGCGGTTTGTACTCGGAGGGCAGCAGACACAAATAAAATCAACCCTCCCGCCCGGAAGGATAACGGTAACGGCGCACAGAAGGACTTTTCGAGTGCTGATCTTGGTCTGTGTTCGTCCGGTACGATTTGGTATCGGCCCCTGGCTTTGTGGGCCACCACTGCAGCCCTGACCAGCAGCATATACATGAAAGGCCTACCAGTGAACTCAACTAGAATTGGTCGGGCGGTATTGATTCCCATCCTGTCGAAAGGGGTCTTCCACGCCCCCACTCCGAGCACTCTTTTCAAAAGAACAGGATGAGGAACACCTGCGATGAGCAGTATGTTCTGTACCAGCCTCCTGTCCATGTCCTGCTTGCTGACTATTCCCATGTGAACAGCTACTCTTGATTAAGAATCAGCGTTCTTTGACTTCCTGTCTGCCCCATAGACTGGATCCGCCTTTAGAGGCCTGGCACTGGGGCTTCCAGAGCCCTGTAACTCGTCTCCTTGCTCTTCGAGTAGTTATCCTTAGTCTGGTGTTTGGGCTTTGTTCTTACTTTGCTAATTCTGCTTCGGTTTGAGGGTCACCCACTCGCCCGTAGCAGTTTGCCGTGCTCGAGTGGACGAAGCTACAAAAGGGAAACCATCAACTTGGTTCCTAATCACTGCAAGGATTGTTTTCTGGGGCCATCCTAAGACCTCCGCATATGAACTTGATAACTCACTGCGCGGCAGCATATTATGCTCAGCGTCTCTGAAATCTGCAGGGTGAAGCTGGGCCTAATTAAGCTTGGACTTTTTGATGTGGACCAACCTCACAGCCTCCTTGCACAGACCATGGACATTTTCCACCCAGCCGTTCTCGCAGAATAACGGATAAACATTACTACCAATGCCGGAACATTCTGCATAGGCCCACCTATCACCTTCGGTCGGACACAGATACATCTCACGCCTCATGGTAAGCACAGAACAAGACGAGTTACATACCGAAATCGTAAATGACTGGTAAGGGTCGAAATAACCTGTCTACCTGAGTCGAGAAAAACACTAGCACAACAAAAGAATAACACAAAACTTGAAGGCTGCTTGGGGGAAACTGTAAGATTCTCCGAATAAAAAGCCTACCTTGGGGTTACTCTAGCACTTTTGGTGGTGCGAAATAACTTTCGTTATTTCGATGGACACTTGAAAACACGGTTCAAGGCAGTGTAACACGCAGGGGCAACACTCTTCCGACGAGGGTAGCACGTGTGCGATCTGCAAAAGCACAAAAGGAGAAAACTCCATGAGGCCCAGTAGGTGTATCAACGGAACCAACACTTACATTAAACGAACAACAAGGTGGCGGCCTCCAATCTGGCCGTTACAGCAAGGCATTCCAAAAAAAAACTTACAATGTCAAACGGAGTGCGCGGGACTTTGTGCGGCTAGAGCAAATCACAGGTCCGGATAGTTTCGTTGTCAGCGCTCTTTCCTAGCTCCCAACGTTGCGTGATTTTCTTTTTCTGAAAGGCAGAAATTTCACGCAGTATCAGTCCTGGAAGAGAAACGGGAAAACAATGAGTAAACTGTATCTGACCCTAATGACCGCCTAGCATAATCCGAGGTGAGCAGCCACCCAAAACTGGTCTACTGCTTTGTCGGAAACTCCAACTAGCGTGGTATTTATTACCTCCTCTAAGAGCTTATTCCAATAGGGTGCCACTCTATTTCAGAAGTCTGTCCTACTTTGGAGCCTTGAGTGCTTCCTTTGTAACCTAGGGCTGCGCTCTTTCGTGCTACCCCCTGGGATCAGAGGTAAAAGGTCTTCTCGATTTATGTGACAATCCTTCAATTACCTCGAAGGTTTCTATCGAGTCCCCGCGAACTTGCTGTCTTTTCATCGGTAACAAATCCAGAGCATCTGGACGCTGTGTGGCTAGACCACCTTAGCCTAGTCAACATTCTAGTGGCTGGTCCCTGCACCTTCTCCAAACAGTCCATGTTCCTCTGGTTGTGCGGTGCCCAGGCTTGCACGCAGTGCTCCATGTGCAGCCTAACTATGGCTCGGTATGTCGGAACGAAAAACTCCGTCTCTCTACGCGACATGGTGGATCCAACTCGAAAGAGTTCTCTCCTGGCCATATCGGCTACTGCAGTGCACCGTTTCGACGGCTTGAAGCTGTTGACTAGTATAACGTCCAAGTCTTTCACGTGGGGAACCATTTGCAACGATCTCATACTATCCCTACCGGCGACCGTATTTGTGGTCAGGCACTGGCACTTGGTGAGACTTAGTGAAGGTCCTCTCTTGCGTGACCAGCTTTGTGTTACTGGCGCGTCAGGTTGACTTCCACCACGTGGATTCATTTCCACAGCTAACCACCCTCAGAGGTGCTAGCTCCTCTGTGAGTCCGAGTAGCCTCATCATAATGACCTCTCAACGTTCCCTTACCGCTGGTGTCTCCACTTTCACTGGTTGCACCGGAGACATTTTAGGCATTTCCTTCAGGATTGGGCTGGCTTACTGCACTTTCTCAGTGCCGGCCCGACTGAATGCCCTGCGAGTCCCCTTCCTTTTGTTTTTTTGAACTATGTGAACTTTGGCTTGTCTTCTGCCAGCGTATGACGCCACCCTGTGGGGCTGACGTTTCCCTCGGGCTTAAAGTGCTGAGTTACCAAGAGAAGTCATCTCAAATTCCGCAATATGGGGAGCCGGCCGATTCAGATCAGGTGTGCCCGTTCTTAACGAGACCATGGCGTTACTTCGTTGCCTCTGACTTAGGTAGCGGCATATCTCTCCGATAGACCCTCTCACCGGTCAACGTCCCATCCCTGCTGCCCTACCTTGGCCGCCCACCTACTGGCGTTGACCAATCGGGTGTCTCCTACGGAAACCTTCCACTCTCCCTCCTCGGACAGGGCACTACACTGAACAGGAATGAACCTTAGTATTCAGAAAAATCAACGACAGCGGTCGAAGGAAACGAATGCCGAGTGATATAATAACATATCTTCTGTAAAACGGGTCATTGTGCATACACATCCGCGTAGGAATCCTGTCCATTCTCCTCCTGCGAAGGAGAATATTTATCTAATAAAATTAAGTGGTCAGCTTACGATAATCGAAAACGAATGAGGCTACAAATATTTTGAAGCCGAATTTATTGGCTACGTGTGCTTTTGATTTCTCTGTGATATTGAACGTGGGCTGTTGAAGATCTAGGTCTGGAGGATAAATCAGGCATGGTAAATCCGTTTAGAAACTTAAAGCTCGTTTCTTACTTTTCTCCTTGTTCTCCTTCCCTACTTGATACTTCAGTGGTTGACATTGGTTCCCGCCCCCGCACCGTGTTCCTAATTGCGATACCTTAGTTTGGGCGGAATGGCGTTATTTCACTAAACAACGCAAAACCTTTCTCACCGAGGGTGATCTGGGAATTCAAACCTGTAAAACTCAGTTTCAACAGGAACCGGGTTTTCTAAATCCAATATTGTGTTCAGACTGTTGTGTTGTCGGCAAGATTTCGTCGCTGTCGATACAGATTATTCAAAGCGGGTCCAAGTGCTCTACCCATCCCCTTGTATACACTAACGGTGTTTTTGAGCTCCTGTTACGTCAAGATTTCCTCCAACTTTTCCAACTGGGGCAATTTTGCGGGAAATGTGGCTTTGATCTAGATGATGTGGTGCTAAGCAGTTCCAATGCGGTTGGTCCCAGTCCCAAGTTTTTGGAATTAGAGTCAGTGGGACACCTTTCATATGAGCCCCGTTTCTATCCACTCCTGCTGTGACCTCACAAAAGTGATTCAATCGATCTCTTTTTCGAGAGCGCTGCACGTTTCCCTTCGTAACTTTTGCAGTTGTCCTCTTCCACCACATCAGCGAGCAGTGGGTTCCACAATTTGGTTGCCGTCCTAGAAAGGCATCAGACTGAAGGTAGCCCAGTCGAATGCATTTTCATGAGCCTAATAGAGAGCCCTTTGTGCGCAAGGGACCGCGAAGGAAGGATTATGCCCGCAGCTTGCCACTAAATTCAACCCGGATTATTCCCTGGATACATGTCAGGTCACCTCGCCCTCTTCGATACACCTCCGGAGGAAGCCGGTAAACTCCGGCAGCTTTTTGCAATTAGGCCCTCCTAGTCCAGCAACGAGACCAGTGGCGGCTCGCTGCAGCCTTTCCAGCTTCGTAGGTTCAGAAGCCAGCAGGAAAATATAGTCGCTCAACCGTACTCCAGCCAAGGACAGGCATGCGATGTATAGGATTCTAAAACACCATAAGGTAGCTCTCCAATCATCCGACTGTTAGCACCATAGATACTCCACTTCAAGGCGCACACCTTGTCAGCGTACTTCGAGTTTTCAGCATAGATGATATTACTACCTCCGGGTCTCTTTCAGCGATGGACATTTGAAGAGTAGCTCCTTGAAAAGAGTACGCTTCCTGACGCCTCGGTCTTCCTGGCAGCCACCGGGCACACTTTTGCACATCAACTGGGGGAGCTCACACGTTGGACCACTGCTTTAGAGCATCCAAACCCACTTTTAGTGCATCATGGTCCACCTTAGTTTTGACCACACACCAGATTTTGAAATCATTAGCGAGGACCAGACGAGGAGACACTAGTTATTGTAGCAAGTCTTTGATGAACCCTACGGACAGCAGTAGGCCTAAGACCGAGCCTTGTAGTACTCCGCTGGAGGCCTCAAGTTACTCAGAGGATGATGAAGCTACTTTCACAGAGAAGAACCGCCCTTCCAAGTGACCTTCGATCCACGCGAGTATCCGTTCTGCCAATCCTAAAGATCTCAAGTTACTGGGCGAGCGATTGTGAGGCACCCTGTCGAGCTCTTTGCAGAAATCAGTATAGTTAACTTCCGCAAGGTGGCCTTCCGCTCCAGCTTGTGCCCAATGTTTGCGTGCTAGTAAAAGATTTGGCAGACAGGACTAGCCTTTCCAGAAACTATGCCCCTGGCGGCCAAGGAGCTCACGACTATCAAAATATCGTGACAGTTGCTTCGAGGCTATGGGTTCCATAATCTTTCCTACCACACACGTGAGACATACTGGATGGCAATTCGGAGCCTCCGCCTTCTTGCGGCCCTTATATGTCGGGATGACAACGGATTTTGTTTGCTCGGATGGTGTTATACCTTGTTTTATCGAGTAGTTTAACAGCCTCGTGAGTAAATGCGAGACCGTTTCAGCTAGTTCCCGAGGACTAGCGGAAGGATCCAGTTCTTACCAGGTGATGTTCGTTGCCGGAGCCCGCGCATAGCCTCGGTAGCCTCTTCCACAACACTGAACAATCTTGCCACGGCGACTGCACTCTGTGGATGCTCAGGCAAGTATGGTTCCTCCGTGGCATAAACTTCAACGTAGGGACCAGCCAATATTTCTGCCTTATCGCAATCGGAGTCCGCGTTAAATCCATTATGAGGCAGTGTTGGGATGCTTGGTCGAGCCCAAGTCCTCCTTATCAGGTACGCAAACAGCCTCTTTGGTGCTGAGACGGAATCGGCCGCAGGTCGCCCTTCGCATTCTTGTCTATTCGTAGCCTTCAGCGTCAAACATCAACTTCGTATCTGTTTGTAACTGTTGTATCCCCTGCCGGAGAATCAAAAATGCCTCCAAGCCCGGTTTCTTTTTGCAACTAACTACGTAATTCCTTGTCAAACCATGGCGGTCCCTTAGCATGACTTTGTTGACTGTGTGAAGATGCAAACAAGCCTACCAGCGCAGTTACTTTTATTGTGAAGGAACCTAACGCTCCATCCACCTCACCCCTAACGATCGAGTCCCACAGCACGGAGGCGGCTGCATTTTCACTTCAGCAAAAAGCATACGCTGCACGTTCAGCGAGCTGTGCGGTTTCTGATGGATGAACGCACACAGTCTCCAGTGGACGACCAGAATCGCGTGGTCTCTGGGGCCCAACGGTGGCAGAAGGTCGATTCCACCTATGCCAGAAGTTTGCGAGGAGGACACTAGATCAAGAATGAGCACCTGATCCGCCCGATTCCCGGTCGGTTCTTGCACACGCTGATACAAGGCAGGGTCACACACTGTTTCGTGCAGAAAAAGGGGAAGCCTGTCCTCGGATAATTTGCATCTGCTCGATAACCGCTCAATATGAGGAACAATACAGTCCCTAAGAACCAGATAACGGGCCTCCGTCAACCATCGATGCAAGGGATCCAGAATAACTTGCTCGTCGGCCGCCTGAGAACGACAGATGATTCCAAGAACTACATAGCTGCGGTTGGAAAGTTTCACCCAGCACAACTGTGACTCCCCGTGCCCACATTGGTCCTCAGGGGTGTTAAGTATGCGTATGGCATCTCTCTTCTCACTTAAAAGCCGACACCCCCTTCATCTTTGTTACGAAGTCGATCTACACGAAACAGCGCGTACCCGGGCAGTGAGACCTCTGAGTCCCGAATGTCATCCGTCAGCCAAGCCGCGGTAAGTGCAACGGCAGACGGGGTTCCATGCAGCACAGAAGCCCCCAGTTCATTCCCTCTGCTCATTGACGCGAGTACATTGGTCAGCAGCTGTTTAGCCGGAGCTGCCCGGTTATCACTTGCCCGAAAATTGTCTACCGCTTAGGGCTGAGACAGCTCGCCAGTAGTGGTAGTGGCCAGCCCATCCGTAATCTCCTTCGAATCACACAAAATTCCCGGATGCAAAGTTCCGTTTCGCCGTCTTCCCCTCGCTCCTCCATCTCAGCTTAGGCTTGACTCGTCTTATGACTATCCTCAGGAGAGAGAGAGATCTTGGCGTGGACGAACGGGCTCTCCCTTAAGTCCAAATAGTGAATGTGGACTAACGTGGGTGTGATTTTTTATGGGAATCTGCTTTTTCAAGGTAAATCCGTAAAGGGGACAACTTTTTTCTGCAGCATTTGGTTATTGGTGCTGTTTTATTATGCCTGATGAGTTCCGATTGGTTAGCTGGTCACATGTGGGAGCGCGCGCAGTGCGGCATCTCCATTCTGTCTTTCGGTTTCCAGCCTTCCTGTTGGTCAAACAAAGTGCGTAACTATTGACCTTTCTGCTGCGTTTCAGAGACGGTGCGGAGAGTGTGTGCAAATGCGGAAGCTTTCACAGCGGACTCCTGAGAAGCTCAAAATTTATTGTGTAAGTCATTTGCCGTGCTCAGTTCGGAGTCCCGAGCAGTGACGAAAAAGCTTGGTGCACATTCACCGGATGATAAGCCCTGTTATTTTGTGAAACTCTTCTGCTTCCGCCGAAGATGAAAGGGTGGCAAATCTTCCAGGTACTCTTTTATTCACTGCTTAATTTATAGCTTTTAGATAATATGGTTACAACTGCGGAGCGTTTGTAACGATTTGTGTAGTGGGGTCGTGCTACAATGCTGTCAGCTGGTCAGAGGAGCACTGGCAAGGTTTTCAACTGAGAATAGAGGGTTTTTACGCAAGAAATCGTGGGCCTCCACGTGAGCGAGGGACTGGTGTTGCGGTTGATGACCTGTGCCAGATGCACATCAGAGCTTAGGGACTACACGTGGAAAAAATTCCACATTACCTTGAATAGTTGTGATTTTAAGTCTGTAAGGGTAAGACACGAGAGAATGGAGCCTGTCAGCAAACTTTAATGAGTTAAGGGGTTACTAGATGCACACGGCTTTTCGGACATCATTTCCGATGGCCCATGGATGAAGTCTGTTGCGTTTTTGCCCTTTAAAGGTATGCAGCTGTGTTCAGGGTTCGGGGACATGCTTTCGGAGGATGCTACACCCCAGGTAAAACTAGATGGGTACATCCTGTGACAAACTACGGAATTGGATGGGACTGAGTTAGGTCACAGTGGGTCTTATACCATTCTTCCCAACGGGATTGGTGTTAGTTTTCAGAAGGTCATGGATTTTATGGTCCGGGTAGTTACGCAGAGTCAAAGTTGTAAGATCGTTGTGGTAGACCGGAGTTAAGCACACAGCATGATTATTCCCGATGTTAACGTTCAGGCAGTTATAGTATTATGCAGGTTTCATATCACGCAAAATATGGAACGCAGGAGCAGTAGACTACGTGCTTTGCAGCAGTCTGATAAGTGATGCTTTTTTCCCGCGGACGCGTGACTCAGCTTTCTTGCATTCCAAGTCAAATTTTGAGAGGTTTAAGGCTGCTATTGGATCACGGAATTCCGAGGCAGTGGCGTACCTGTAAAACACATGAATGCCTTACAAGAGGTTCTAAGTGGGCCACCCATTGCCTAAGATTCCGCCACTGGGTAGTTTTACAACCAGTAGGGTAGAAACGGAAAAAATAAAATCGAAAGTGGTCTGCCATACCGTTCCACGATGCTTGATGGGCTCATAAACGCCATTCGACACCTTCAGTCATTGACAGAAAGCAATGGGTGTCCAACGGCTACGAATAAAATGGTAGGTTGTAACCTAAGTGCTTCAGTTCACTGGTTTGAATTGCCTTTGGCGAGATTAACTGGGTGTGCTCGCTGTGCCGTCCCTCAGCACCTCAGTAAGGAAGTGTTTCTGTATCTGGAGGTTGAAAGTCACATGTAGCCTAAACGTAGTCTCAGGAGTAAGGTATACCTCGTTTCTCTGACAGAAGCCCCGAAGCTTGACTGTCTCCTCGACAAAATAGACTAGGCATTGTTGCATGGTTAATCTTTGAGCATAACGGGAAGGGATTCTGAACGCTTGATTGGCCTTTGCAGTCATCGACTGGGAGTATAGCAAGGCTCTTGGTCAGCTCATTAGAGGAAACGCGAGGCACGGGAGAGAGCAGCAGCCCTCTCTCCTTGCCTTAGACATCAAAAGGCACGAAAGTGACATAAGTGGGTTAAATTTACCGCCCGCTTTGTGCAAGAGTGATCAGATCACCGTCACAACTCCCCCCCGGACCCAGGCATGCGACAGCAGCATGAAAATTACGTGGAGGTTTTAGGAGAGTGAATATAGGGGAACTCGAAACTGTGGCTGCAGAACTGGACTGGGGCGTAGAGGGCGAGGATACTGGAGTAGGGGAAATGAGACTGGATAAAAGAATACCCTCTGGAGCTACAGGACAGTCTTGCCCCACCCCTGGCCGGCGGTGGTCGAGTGGCCTAGAGCGCTTGCACACCGCCTCGGAGGTCCGAGGTTCGAATCCCCGCCATCGTCTGTTACTTCAGTGGTACAGAGTAATCCATTGTTGCCAGGATCGTCACCACACCCTACCTATTGGGACCTTATGCGGGTTCTCTCCACTCCAAGTCTCAGGTTCTGGCTGCTGTTTATACCCAATAGTGCAATGGGCGTTAATAGCTATAGGGTAATTGCCCCGTCTCTGATATAACTCGTAGGCATGTAACAGAAGAATAAGGGCAATCCAGATTGGCGGACGCCGGCCATTAAACGGGCGGGCAAAAAGAAGGGCCAAGCTGACATCTCTTCAGGGCACTGGTAGCGAAGCAGCCTGGTTACAGCACGTGGAGGACAGAGTTATACCCGTTAGGATCCAACGAGGGACAAAGAGAACCTTTGAACTGACGCTGGCCAAGGAAGCTTAACACAACCCAAAAAGCTAATACAGACATGTTCACTCAGAGGCTTCGCTTAAGAATGGAGTGTGACCTCTGGTCTCGAGCGACGGGGGTGAAACACGAGATGACGATCAGAGTAACCTCAATGCTTGGAAACTAAACTTCGAAGTTGTACATGGACGCGACAAGAGAGAAAACATCGACCAAAAAGCGAGTGGTTACCCTTATTCTTCACAGTCTGCAAAATGGGAAAGGGAAGACGGAGAAATTGTTGGGGGGACTTAACACACACAAGTCGGCGTGGCCTGATGACATACGCCCGGCCATCATCAGGCCAGCGGCTGCGAAGGTCAGTGGACATGTCCGTCTTCTATGCGGCTCCACGCTTTATCAGAGGGTATCACTGGTGAGCTGGAAGTTAGATACAGTTGTGTCTATCCACAAAGGAGCGTCACGGCCAGAAAAGGAAAATAATCGTTCTGTAAACCCTGCACGCATTCCCAGCAGGTGTTTATAGTGACTGGTAAGGAAACGCGTAAACACTTGCCGAACCACTAGTTGTTCTGTAAAGTACAGCGCGGGTTTTTGAAAATCGAATCTTGCTTCTCAAGCCTTATAGTATTCTGAGTAGTCACTAAACAGCCTGACGAGGGTAAGATGATCGTAGTTTGCTATGTATACTTTAGCCAAACTTCCAACCCAGTCGTCCATCGCCTATTGATGGACAGACTGAAGACGTTTGGGATAGGAGGACGGATACACAAGTGGGGGCCAGCCTTCCTGACCAGGAACCAGGAACCTTCAGGTCAGAAGGAGGAGGGGTAACCAGCGGAGTACCTCAAGGGTCTCATTTCTTTCAAAGCCTCTTCTCTACATAAATAGCTTAGCGAGGGATTTATCACCACCGTGTTGCATTTCTGTAGGGGGGGGGTAATATTTGTTTAATCAGGAGACCGTGATGAACTACCAAGAGGCCTGATGCAGGTAGGTAGCTGGGCGAACGAACGAAACGTGCCCTTGAACAAAAGCAAGGGTATCCTGCCAACCAGAGCTTCAGCGGGATTCACTGTCATGGGCGAAAAGGGACCAAGGTCCACTGGCGGTGACATAGTCAATAAGGGACTTTGCTTTCATAATGACTGCGGATTTTCAGCGTGCTGGACAGTGCAAACCGGCGGCTCGCAAGGCAAACAGTGAGCCCTTTCGGCTGCGCTGAGCCTTTTCTTGCAGGCCAGTGTAAGCTTTTATACCATTGTACAAGGCAAAATCAAAGCCACTTTTATAACACTGTGTGCAGGCTTGGGCACACTTTCTAAAAAGGATGCAGCCTGCCTGGAAAAGGCTCAGCTACCATCCACCCAGATGGCCAAAGGACTACAAGGAAAATCATACAAGCGAAGACCGCAGGGTAAGGGGTTCTCTTCACCTGGGAAAAGATGACTCAGAAGAGACCCAGTTGGAGAGCTTACCATCCTAAAGGGTTTATCAAGCACAAGTACGAGGATATATTTGAACAGGTCACCGAGCACAGAGCAGGAAAAAATACCACAAAAATGTGAAAGCCACGATCGAGGCCGAATGTGCGGGCGGAGGTCTTCAGTAGTGGGATTGTGGAATAGACTAAACGAAGAAATAGCTAGCGCGCAAGGTGTAAGGCGGCTTAAAAGGATGCCGTATGCCAAGTGGGATGGGTTTCTGTCGAAGTAGAGTACTAAGGATCGGAGGAAATTCTGATTTGCTCAGGACTTTTCAGTAACCCCGTGTCCATGCCTACGACCTGGGTGCTCTAAGCGTGATGGAAAGCTAAATTTATGTCAGTCTCTCGCTCGATGGTGAGGAGAATGCTTTTTTTCTTTATTCCACGGGTGAACCAAAGGAATAGGCCATTTTCGCGAGACAAACTGGGAGGAAAGAACGGAGTAGCAGCAGTGAGCACCTATCTTTGTGGATAACACTGGAATCATTCTGGACGTTTGATTGGCCCCGGTCACTATCAGCCCTGTGCAACCTGACCTGGCCTGGCCTGACCAATGTGCACTTCCACAAAGGCACTTTTTGAGGGTAATGAAAGAGGAAAAATACCCAATGGACTAAATATCCTCGGGTAGACTTTTCTCGGGGGTTTAACAGGGGTAATACTAACGACAGCGATGCTATGCCATTCATGAACAGCGATCACGGTCTCCCATTACTGCTAAGAGTGATCGTCCATGTCAAATACAGTATATCCTAAAAGATATAGAAGTTGCTTTGAGCGTTTTGCGGGATAGAAAGCTCATAGTCTATACCAATCAGTTGAGCTTGGTTCCCATTAGTATGAGTTTACTTCCGGATGCATAGCTGCCTTTACAAGTGTCTGAAAAACGGCTCCCGCAGTAACTTGGTCATAGCGGATATCCCCAAAATATTCGGGCCTAGGAAACACCACGTGGCACTGAATAATCAGCCGGTTCCAAGCACTTTAGGGCATTGAATAAGTACTTCCAGGCTAAGTTTACGCTGCAGAAAAAGGAAAATAGATGAGGGGGATAGGTTAGGTTGTTCGGATCAGCTGTGCAGGGCAGCGTTCAGAATCTTCCGGAGGACTACCTGCGCCATCCACTACCCGATGATAGAACGGTTGAGGGTGGACATCACATTGCCCCTTTTTGGGAGGGTATTTGCAGCGTCTGCAGGAACGAAGAACTGACGGTAGATCTGACCGAGGAATTTCGGTGGGTTTATTCTGGATCACGTGGACGACGGACACAGCTCCAGAGCGCTGCCTTTTGCAATAGGGAAAACTAAATGTGCGTTCGGTGCATGAGTCGACAAAGCCGGCTCTGGGACCCATAAAAGAACAGAAGGCCTTTTGTGGGGCCACAAAAATTTGACTACCACTTGGCTTGTCCTCTAAGCCTGAGGAATGGGGAAGATGGTACGTGAGTCTTCCTCCATGTGCACACTGGGATGGACTGGAGTACGAGTTGCACAGATCTAAATTCTATTTCGTAGAACTTGGTACTCCAAAACTCGTAGAGGAGGGCTTTTCTTATAACAATATTATGGGCGTATTAGTTAATCGAAATAAAGGGAGCACATTTTTCTCTGTGAGTTACAGTCTGAGACAACATGGACAGGTATACCTTAGAACCCCGGAGGACTGCAGTGTATTTATTAAAAATATTGAAATAAAACTTCCAATAAACAGTATACGTTAATCCCGCTTCGGTTTTATTTCTGTTAGTTCACTTTTGCTTCGTGCAAAACGGCTACTAAACAAACCGGTTGAAAACTAATGGTACGAATGGGCTGCATGCTGTAAGGGGCCGGTCTGTTGGATTTATTAGTAGATATATGTACAGCGGTGCAAAATTTCGTGTATAAATCGGCTGCTCAGCTGACTTTTCGTGTAGTAAATGGACGGAAAGAAAAACAACGTCATCGACTCCATCGCTGGGTAAACCTAAGTCAGGTTTACCATTAATTAGTTCACTTCAGTATCCCTATTCACAAATGAAGCTGAAAACCACTTCATTGGAAGGTTATTGTTTGATAACATTTTGGTAGGCGCAGTTTTCAACTTTAGTTCCTGCATCTTTACCAGCTTCATATGTGACAGCTATCATCAATAAGGGAAACTTAATCGAAGGAAATATTCTTCTCTCTAGCATCATAGTTGTCCATCGTATTCACATTCGCTTTGCCGAAGCTTCGGTTTCACGTTGTGAAAATCGTACTATCACACCTTTCGTCCATTTGAACAGTGCTGTCTTAGTTGTAACTCAATCTTTTTTCTGTTGGAACGCATCGATCCTGGAAGATTTTTTCCTCTCGTTACTGCTAAACTCACTGGTGCCCTTGTCAGCAATTGAATATTAACTCCATTGCTGACCTGTCCTGTGTTGTCCCACTTTATCACCTCCTTGGTAACACTAGCTAGTAACTCCCGCTGAACCTGTTTGACAATCCTGGTATTGTCTGCAAATATCAAACACGGGAACTTCAGTGCTTTAGCGAAGTCATTTATATAGAGGAGAAACAGAAGTGATCCCGGAACCAGTCCCTGGAGGATAGCGCTTGTCGTGTATACCTGTTTGAAGTTCGCATCTCCAAACCCAAGATAAAGCTTCAGGTTCTTCAGAAATTTAGCTGTCCAACTAAGTAGCTGTCCACCTGCCCCATAGGTCGTAAGTTTTCTCAGAAGCTTTCAGTTGTTTGCTGGGTCGAAGGTCTTGCCAAAGTTTAGATAAAAAACTTCCACTGTTTCTCCCTTATCCCGTTGTGTGGCGGTCCTTTCTGATAACCCGAAATTGTTCAAGAAGCCCGGTCTACTCTCTGAGAACCATTGCTGCGCTTCACCTAGCAGCTCGTTTTCTGCTTAATTCTCGTCATCTAGTTCTCTTAACAGATTTTCTATTCATTTGCGGAGGATGCGCAGTAGGCTAACAGGACTGTAGTTCTGCTTCTGTGGGCGAGTTACAAGTTGTAGACGAACATGCTGTCATTGCTTCGCGGATGACTGGCAGTACACTTCGCCCGACAGTGGCACCAAACAGCCAACAGATATGTCCACTTATTTCAACAGCCGGTGGTTTGATGAAGGCTGAATGTACGTAACCTGGCCCCGCTGACTCGCTCACGTTCAGCCCCTCTAGTGTTATCCTGGTCTCCTCTGTTACTACAGACGTGTGGTGTGTCAGGTACTTCCAAAGGGTCTACTGTTGAGCCATGATGTCTGCAATCTCGTCGAAGCTCACTCTCGAGGTATATGCTGAGCGCTTTCACCCCTCTTTAATGTTTGCCGACTTATCTCCTATTGCTTAACGCTTATGTACCGACTGTCCCCTCCAAAGGCACCTTTTGATTGTGCATATCCAAAATATCTCCCAGGGTTTTTGTTTCACTGCTTTTGCCAGTGCCAGCTCATTATCTTTTTGCCCTTTTTGTTAGCTTGGCAGCTGATTTTTGGTATTCGGTGTATTGTTGCTGCCATGTGTTACTTCTAACTGCCCTAAACTCCTGCCAACTCCCACCGTGTTTACAAGAAGACATTCTCACCGCTGTCGTATGCTTCTCAGGCTTGCTCCGGTGCTTGTTTCCTCGTACTGGAGCGAACTCACCCTGCAGCGCCTACACGTTTCAGTTAATTTTCTTCCGCTTCTCTTCTGCTTTGGCGTTTTCATCGTCCATGCCTCAGTCCAGCTTAACTGGCTCTGTTTTTAGTTTGGCAGCGTTCAACTTTCCCAAAATAGCATGCGGTCTCTCTGTGTCGATGGGCTGCTTGAAGTGGAGTGTGGACCTGATCACTACCCTATCACTCTTGCTCAAAGGTGAGTAAAGGCCTAGTCTACCTACGTCGTTTTCATATTTATTGACCACCAGGTCTAAAAATACTGTTAGGCTCCCATTATGTATCTGGTGTTTTCCCTCATCCGATGAAACGCTGTTCTTCAAAAAAGAAGTTTGATGAGGTTCTCCGCCTTACCGTGTCTACAGCTGCCCGTGCACCACTCCCCTCCCGACAAGCGAAATTCCCAACAACCTTTATCACATTGGCTCCTGCCCCTAACCTGGACAGTGCCTATTGGAGTACTGTGCCACCCACCCCTTTCGAGTTTGGACTCGCATACGCACAAAAATTGCAGCTTCACTCATGGGTATTTTGACAATGGTGGCACACAGCTGCGCGTTCGCTGTGCATAACCTGACGTCCGATTCTCAGTCAGCCAAGCCCCTTCAACGTACCAGATACTACCCCGTCCGCAGTATCACCGAACCTGACCCGCCGACAGACCAAGTAGTGGTTGTCGACCTTTTGCGGGAAGTCATCATTTTCAGACAACTACGTTTCAGGTGCTGCAAGTACTTCGGAGCTACAGCCTCCAGCCTTTTTCATCAATTCCGCCCGTTTGTTTCCAACGCTACAAGCCTTGGTGTACGTCATTAACTTGACCTTTCCCGGCGGAATGTGCCAGCTTAATTTTAATTTGTCTCCCGCCTCGGGCCGATCACCCGAGTGATTACTCATCTTTTTGAATCCAGCGCACCAGGTGTCCTAGTATTCCGGTTCACCAGCTTTACCCTTTGGTCCATCAGCTTAAAGTCTAGTGCTTCCCTCATCGGCGTCATGACTTAGCTTCCCCCTGCCGTCATTCCTAATCGGGGGCGTGTTTCACAGCTTTGCAGCATGGAGAATGAAGGAAGACTGGGGTAACGAAGTTGAGAATCTAAAAACAGAGAAATAATACGGGCAACTGGCCGCCTGCGTACGGGACAAACGGGAGAAACTCGTGATAAGTGGAATTTCCAAGGCTAGTTTTGATGAGCAAGAACCAAAATCATGACAGAAAGAAGTAGATAAGAGAGCAACTCCCCAGCGATTGGCAAGTGGCTTCAGAGTGGGAGCTAGGGAAGGGACACTGGTTAGTCGGACAGAGCATAATGTAGAACTGTATTAGTGAAATTGGAAACGAGTACGGAAACATCAGGTACAAGACAACAGTTTCTCCAGGGGCACCAGATCAAAAAGTCGCGAAATAGTCGGCAGAATCGTAATGCCAGAAGAGGCATCTACAGTATGGTGCTAGGACAGAATGAGAAAAACGAGTGGAAAATGAAATGAGACGATGGTCTAATGATCCTAAAAGAGACCGGTATGTGATATTAAGGAATGGGGAGTGAATAGAAGAATGATTTCCATAGTGTGTGGCGGGTCGCCAATACCATCGGTAATGCTTGCAGAGAGGCCCGCCATTTGGCAAAGGCTGTTGACTGCTTCGGCATCACATCCCATAGTTGAAGTGCCCGAAGAGTGCAACACCCAGTGATTGTTGTGGGAGTCAAATTATCAAGAATGAAGACTTGGCAGCCGGGGTCTATTGAAATCAGTATCCCAAAGTACGAAGATGGTAACTCGAAAATCGGGGGGTCAATGGTGTTGTGGGAGCAGTAACCAGTACAAAGTTAATGGGTGAGTGATGGGAAACGAATTTTCAGCCACTCGAATTTAAAATCCCAACGGAAGGGATCGAAATAGGAATGCCGGGAGGAGGCACCCGATCGATGGATATGGGTGCAGACTCCAACTTTGGGGGAAAAGCAGCAATAAAGTAGGTAGTTGGGAAATGGGAGATGAGGGGCCTTGGACGAGGGAGAAATTTGGCTTTCAGTCAAAAACAATGCGAAAGAAGAGGACAACCGAGGAAAGTGAAGCACACGGGTAAGATTTCGATTCAATGTTCTTGATGGCAGAGGGAGAGGGCACCATGTGGGTTTTGTGGGTGAGTGCGCAGTCGAACGAAAACGATTATTCAAATGATTTGCGATATTTATAGCAGATCAGGGAATCGGCAACTATACGTCAATAATTGGAGTGAAGAACCCCGTAAGACCACAGAAGTTGGGTGTGGTAGTGGGGCGGGCTACAGTGGAGCTGTCTTCCACAGGCGTAGATGCATACCCGCCCGGGAGGCGGCGGTGGTACATTGGACTGACGATTTACCGGACTCCCAGATCAATGCCCTTAGATATCTCGTCACCGCAGATGCTGGAACCTCGCGGTGGTTTTTTGTGCCCAGTGGTCTCGGAAGCCGCTCTCTATTCCACAGAAGTTGTTTAAATTTGGTAAAATATATAGATAGGCCCCGATTTTCTGAAAAGTATCAAAGTCCGACTGGATCACATTGTCTGACGGGTCTCCGACTATTGTGGCCTAGGGCAAAAAAGCAGCGCGGTTTCTTCACATCTACTGCCATGTTCGTTGTGTAGACTGTAAACAGTAGCAGCCATAGGGCAAGCCCCCGCGAGAACCTTGCACATGCATTTGCCTTGCGGAGGACGGTATCCTCAAAACCAAAAATTAACTGGCGGCTTTGAAAATTATCGCCCATCTGTATCACTAATATTTGATCTGCCTTGACGCAACCTTCTTGATGACGAGAAGGCCGAGATTTGCCGAGTTCATTTCTTTCTGGAATTACAGGTGGTGTGTCTCAACCTGGTTTCCTTTGTTCAATCCGTCAGCGATCTCGTCTAAGGGGACAGCAGTTTCGTGAGGCGCGGTTTGCTTTTCCCAAACCCATGTTGTTGACCCCCTGGTAAGTGGTGCAACACACTGGTAATATTTTCAGGCACTTGTACGTAATATAAAGGATCGCTGAAAGAAAGCCCACGAAGCGATGGTTCGTGGTCTTGTTTGTAAGGCCGCTTTTGTGGATTAGGACCATCTGAATCAGTCTGGTGTTTCTGGGAATTTTACCTGTTTCAGTGGACAAGTTAAAAAAGTTTTCCAGGAAGGATGCAATGGACCATGCAAGGTGCTGTTGGACGGCAGGGTGTGTCTTCATGTCACGCGGTTTTGCCTGGTTAGACTATTGAGCATCGATCTTACCTCCTCGTTCGAGGCAGTTAAATCTGGCACGATCGCTAATATTGAGGTGAAGGAACTGCCGGGCGGAGCCTCGATTCTTCTGTAAGGGCTGTTTTAAGATAAGTCAGGAAGGCGTCGACTTTCTGATCTGATGAAATGGAATGTTTCTACGCAGGGGCTTCAATGGTAATAATGATAAAGGTATAGTTTGGATAGAAGCGGAGCATACTGCGACTCGTGTTCAAGTGATAAAATTGATGTCAGGATCAGAATTTATAGGAAGATAAAATGGGTGTACACGAAAGAGTGTAGGAGAAAACTTGAATGGATTGGGACGGAAACAATCCTGGAGAAATTAAAACTGGGGGTGAGGTGGTCAGCTCGAACATTTTTCCGAGTGACGTCGGCTGAAAATTTGGGGTGTATATAAATGGTACCGGAAATAATGACAACGGGTAAAGGCTTGAAAGTATTTAAATGATATTCTCTTTATCTTTGTGAGAAGAAGAGCTTATGGAGTGAAATATAGGGAGCCACTAGCAAGCTGCACAATGTTTAGGGCATATAGATAGAGAACTCAGCAATGATCCAGAATGGTACATCAAAGATGAGTATTCGTTGAACTGCTCACTTTCGGCTACCTTCATAATTCCTTTGATTGCGTACTGTTGTAAAACCATTTTGGTGACATTTTAGCGTTTTTGGTCGGGTTAAGTTCGTATCTAGCCTTGTGTGTTTTTTGGGACATAGACGGCTAAGTTCCGTGACCGGGAGTATTGACGGTTAAGACTGTCGTCTTGGTTTTCCAGGCCCTGAGTTTCACCCATTGAGCACTAGAGACTGCCCTGTTCCATCACGAAGGACAATCTCCGCACCGCGCCCTCCTAAGTTATACGGATTCATCGGCCGGAAGCCTAAGGTCACTCTCTACATGGTTCCGTATGACTTCTTATAGATATTCAGCATTCAACGTCAGACCACTGACAACTAATTGTTTGAAGCTTCTCCGCTCGTCTGAGGCTTTTCGTGTCCCGTGGCATAACTTCACCTTTAAGTACAGTGGCCACTTACACGGGGTGGTGCAGTGACCATCAGGTCCCGCGGACCGATCGAGTACCTGGCAATACTACGTCTGATAGGGCAAGGGCTAGACCTCGAAAGCGCGTAGGCTGGCGAACAAGTTAAAAAAGGCCTTTCCCTCGGCCATTCGATGAGATCATGTCAAAAAGAAGAACATCGTGTCGATCCACTGTACCAGCCTACCTTCGGAGCATTTGGATCCTTGACTATCAACACGTTACTGCCCACTCTGATGGCTCATCGCAAATAATGCGCAAAGCCTTTGTCTCCTTTTGTGTTTGCCTCCCTGTCCAGCCTATTGCTCGAGTACCTTGGTGGGAATGATGGTTCCGTTAACTTTCCCGCTCAACCGTCTCACAGAGAGCAATCCAGTCTGCCTCATTAGCCTGTACTTAATGTTATTTACACTCTTTTACCACAAAGCACAACCTACCACAGAATACCATTGGACTCTTCTGCCTCCCTGGACAGCATTCCTTACTCGAGCTTCCTTACTAGGGCGTTAAGACAAAGTTCTGTGCTCATTTTGTGGCACGGAGGTTACCGGGAGGAAGGTAGAAGGGCTACAACGTTGCCCACAGCTGTCGATAGTTGCTCTCTTTTCGAGAATTATATTTCATGGTGGGTGGTTTTCTGGGGTTTATCATCCCAAGGGACCCACCTGCTCATCGCATCTGGTCAGATGAGCTTTGGAAGGCCGGTGGTACCCGGTTGGGAGCTCAGTTTCAGGTGTGCGGTTTGGACATAGTCATTCGTCACGGGTTAAGGGAGTTGTAATTAGGCTGGATCGCGTAATGAGGTTCAGTCAGAATACGCTCGCCTAAAGTGTAAAGGATATTTTCGGCACCCACCGGCAAAATGGTCCCTGTTAGCGAGGTTCAAAACTGTAACAGAATATGAGTACATTTGATTACCCTGTGTGTTAAGCATCAACCTCACTGCCGGACCTGCTTCGTTGACGAGTTTACTGAAGTATCCGCGAACTGTACTGTATTCACGAAATATTTTCGGAGTCCCACTTGTCCTTGATTAGAAGCGCAAAATACTGTTTCGTAGACGCTCTCAAGTTTTCTTATTGCCCTCTAGCCGGGCTTCATTGGCATTTGACTCGAGCCTTGAGAATCCCCTGGCGTGGGTCTGCACTCCTTCCTGGAGTTGCTTGAATTGATTCTGCTGACGAGCAACTGGAGAGGACATCACCGAGTTTCTTTAGCACGGACACGAGATGGCACCTTCCAGAAGGAGAATGCCCCATGTCCCCATGTTTCCTGGTTGCGCCATCCGGGTTCTTGCCAGTCTTATCCCGTATGGTACCTAGTTTCATTAAATGTCACAATTTTCTCATCCTGACTGTGTCCTGTATCTAAGTTTCGGTGTTTTGTGCCCGGGAAAATTTGCGACCCAGTGACTTCTTTAGGGTAAGTTTATGATCTTGTTGCTCGTAGTAACTGTTCCAGCAGCCGATGCGTAGTGGAGAGTTGCGTATGAGGAGAGGTTCACTAGATTCAGTTAGTTCATTGGAATTGGCTATTCCTTCCCTTTCCTTATTGTTTGTCCAAGTGCTCCAATTTTCCTTCTCTATACGATCCGTTCAGACGCTTGGTTCTCGGTCGTTCGGCAACGTTGATTCTGTTCCACCCTCATGATCAGCCTGGGAACGTTCGCAGCCAAGCACGATTTTCAAGGTTCTGATTCATAGTTTTTTCATATTTGGATGCCGCATCAGTAATAAAAATGTTCCATTTCTCGATGGACCTGACTTATCGAACTTCGCCGACTTCGGGTTTCGGAAGTGGCGAAAACTCATTACTGATTGTGCGTAGTGGCTTACGTTCCGGGCGATCGTGCATTGATCTACGCATATCAGACAAACCTGCCTTAGCACCTGAAGCCTTCCGGGAAGATGAAAATCCTGAACCTACTCTTTACGGAGAGCCACAGTTTGAGAATGTTGCGGATCATTCAGTCTTGAAAATCAAGATTACGGCCCTCCTAGCACAAAGGAACTGTTAAGGTGAGTTTGATCCCGTATTTCTTCTTGCAGTTTGGCTTTGGTCTGTCTGCCATTATAGTAGCAAAATGCTGAGTTAAGAAGAATAAAAGAGAAGCTGATCTGAAAGAAAGTTTTTGATAGAAATAGCTGCTGGAGAGGAATATCTTGCATAACGGTGTGCAGAAATAGAGTGAAAGCGGAATGCGGAATATGGCATGGTGTGATGGGACTAAACCACATCAAAAACGCTAGTCACTTGGCCGCCGGAAACCAGCTGACCTGAGTATACCTTTTAGTCAGCTGCGGTTTTATTGAGCTTCCCGTCTGATTCAAACCTTCGAACTCGGCCAGAACCCAGTTCTGAGAGGATAGGGCGAAAACAGAAAAAACCCAGAGCATGCTGAAGCAACTGGGCTGATTCTTTTCTAGATTAGGTAGAACTCAGAGTGAACTGTTAGAAAAGGAAATATCTGACTTCAGGAATGCCGCCAAAGAGTTCAGATCTTGTTTTTGGCAATCTTCTATTGAAAAACCACTTTTTAACACTCTCAAACCCGCAGAACTTTACCTTAACATGGCCTTTCCACGAAAATATAGGGTTCGAGTATTATACACCCATATGTTTGTAAAAAAATTAAATTTTTTCCGGCCAGTTGTTGTTCTGCTGACTTCAATGTAACTTCGCTGTCCGGTTAATGGAAGATTTTTGCTAGATGGCCAGCACAGACAATTTAAACGTTTGAGTTGGCACCTCAGTTTTACTTGAGTTGGTCGTTTCCGTTAAAAGCTTGATACGCTGTCTTGTTTGGCTTTTCGCTTTGGCCAGATGGCGGTCTAGCATTACTGCCTTATGTTCGGGTTTTTGACTTGTCAGGGGCCGTTTTTCATCGTACGAAGACGGATAGAGGATGTCCGACTGGTGGTCAGTTTTAGCATTGTCCCGCGAGGCTGCGGGTATCACTCATCGTCTACAGTTGCTATCTGTGTTTCATATGTCAATCTGGCTTAACATTTCGTTTTCTGTGTCTTGAACCTATTTGGCCCGGTGCCCTGAGTTACGTGTAGTGTAATCATTCAGCCCGTGCCTCTTGAGTGTTTTTCCATTTGGCCGTGCTCGCCCGCGGTCGATGGAGTATCGACGTCAAGTATTTGTGTCATCCAGTTTTATTGGGTTGAGAAATTCTGGGTCAGGTGAGTCTGTCTTCCTACCGTATAACGCTTTTCTGTCTACGGAATTTCGTCCAAAATATCGTTATTGGATCCAGGACTAAAATGAAGCTGCTATCACTTCCCAGGCTGGTGGAGGTGCTGACCAGAATGACCAGTGAACTGGGAATGACATCGGCACCTATAAAGCCTGCTTCGGACGGGTACCCAAAACGTGGAAATTTTTGTCCATGATCCACAGATTGTTAATGCCTTGTACTCACAGTTCGTGCGTCATGGAGGCGTCTTTAGTGTCCTTCTAGCCTCCAAGGATGAAAAGAAGGGCCGGACTCTGGTTCGAAAATCAGCTGCCTAAACTACGTCTGTTGCAATGAATCTCGGGACCGCACTTTTGACCAAAAATATTTCAGATTCAGAGGTATATATGGGGGCCTACTTCCTTATTATATACATGGTTAAAATATATCAGGCTGAATAAACCAGGTGTGGACTGCTTGGTTACAAGCGCCGGACTGGTTAAACCTGAGTGCGGCTGCTTCGGGCCTGTATCTGTAGAGTAAGGTCAGTTCGGGCGCGGCTTTTCATCCCCCGTCTGCAGATCGCAGCACAATCTAACCTAGGAAAACGCCTTTTACACGGAATTGGTCAGCAGTACGATATCACCCATGGACAGCTAACAGATAAATGAAAACTACTGATCAGTTTGCAGCACCACTTGGAAGAGCTTAAAAGGTAAGGTTGTTGAATTCATAACGTCCAAGAAGCAGCTGTCGCTAAACTTCCTCCACAGAGCCGAAAACCATTCGAGCCTTCAAAAGCCGGCCTTGCCAAACAGCCTAGTCCAAGCACTGATGGGAGGGCCTGTCGTGCCTGTAGATCCTCCCCGTTCCGGCACGGTAGTTACAACAAAAGCTCTTGGTTTGCCAACATGAGCGGCTTATGTCATCTTGAGGGGTCTCAAGAAAAGAAGACATTCACCTCAACCAAACTACAAAGCAGCCGTTCACCCTCGACTCATCTGTACGGAGTCGATTGCAACACAACTGCCTCAGGCTACAGAAAGCCACTACACTGTCAGCTGATGCGCATTGCATGTCTTTACTTCCATCGCTCTGCCGCAAGCTTCCACCGTTTTCCCTCTGCCACTGTAGGCTCACACGTTGTTCTTGCCAACACTCTTATGGCCTCCCGTTGCAGTCGTCCTACAATTGTATGCACT
Organism: Fasciola hepatica; assembly: GCA_948099385.1. Taxonomy (NCBI): domain Eukaryota; kingdom Metazoa; phylum Platyhelminthes; class Trematoda; order Plagiorchiida; family Fasciolidae; genus Fasciola; species Fasciola hepatica. Next base: position 1,549,856 of record CANUEZ040000025.1, read on the forward strand.
CCTACGCACTTTGTCCTTAACCAAGTAGTCCCCATTACGACAGCTCTCACTGCATGTCGTCACTATTGCTCTATCCACTTACTCTGCCCCAGCCGGACAATGTTTACCCTTCTACTCAAGGTCCTTTTACTGACCCCATATCTTTAATCTGCCGTTGCCCATCTATGATCTTGCAGTGTATTGCTCCCATTCTCATCCCCCCCCCTTTGCCTACCGTTTTGTCATATCTCTCACTTTCCCGCTTCCCCATGCTTGTTGCCAATAAGCACCTCTCCCATCCGTACCCATGACTAGACCCAATATTAGGGGTCGTCCTTCCCGCGTTTTCTTCCTTTACAGCCACTTTTGTTATCGACTCATCACAGCTATGTGCCTCTTGTTCTACTCCTCAAATCCCTTTGAATCTTTCCATCAGCCAGTGTCCAAATCCATGTCTTTCGGCCACCTCCATTTGTGAAATCTTCCGTTGGTGTGCAGCTCCCCAGCTCCATCATTCCATCTCCGCTATGCATACACTTTTAGAGCTAACTGTTTCACCACGGGTTCTTTTTCCTAGCGCCTGCTTTCCTCTCGGTGTTCATCCTGTTTCGCCTGTATCGGAATGACCTGATTGATCACCACTCACCTGTTTGCATTGGACCAGTACTCAGGTCTCCTGTGTTGTATATTTTTCCCACAAGCATCTTTTCTGTGCTCACCAGGTTGCTGCGCTCCTTCCCTCCTTTTCCTGCTTCTCCATGTTTTATCTGCAGTAAAAATTACAAAGTCAAACACAAGGGTTATCCAGCAAAATTCTCAACCATACAGTGCACCATTCCAGGACGTCCCTGATCCTTCGTACACTCATTCACCTTGTTGACACATACCACTGGCCTGGCGATTGGTTACGCTGCATTTTGTTGTGAACCTGACCAATGTCCCTTGGTAATTATCCTCGACGTCAGCTCATTCCACTCAGAACTCGCCACTATAAAAAATCATTCACTCGGATCAGAGAGACACGTTCTGCTTTACTATCCTCTACTCGTTTCTATGAAAGCTGTCGAAGATGATGTTGGACGAGAAAAAGCAAACAAGACGGTTTGCTGACTGCTGTTAATCTCACAACGTCGGAAAAGATGACACTTCCCGCGTGGGTCAGCATTAACATTCGGTCCCCTTTTAGAAAGATCACTTTCCTAACCAACATCCTGAACTCTCGGATTACCGCGAAAACTGTTGTGTGGCCTACATATGTGTCTTAGTTAAATGAAAGTATCGATGACGAAATAGTTTTCCTTGAGAGCTTTGAGTGCCATCCTCAGGACAAAAAAGAGTGCAGGAAGAAGACAGGTGGTGATGTGATTACTTATATCAATCCCGAATGGTCAGGCAAGTCTGGGGTTATTTTTAATTTCTCCCGTTATGGCACTGATCGCGTGGTTGTTAAACTTCAACCTAAATTCTCGCCTTTCCAAGGCACTGAAGAGTAACTTGTATATATTTCCTTTTTGCTCCAAAAGAGACATAGACTTGTTCTTTGGCGCCTCCATATCAGCTCTGATTCCAATACTGTGTGAATGTTCACGCTTTGTTGTTGGTGGCTTCATTCATGCGTCTACATATCCCCTACTCGCTTTCGGCTTAAGTGACCTCTCTTGTCCCTACTAGAGTGAAAGCTGTTTTAGAGAGAAGTGTCGCAAACCATACCTATCCTTTTCACTTACAGCCGAAAGCTCCTGTTTCAACAAGTGTTCATGCTCTCACTATCATCAGACCCAAAGTCTATTCACCCCCAAAGCAATGTTTACTCATCAGAACAAAACAATTAAATGATAACCTCTATAAATCTATCGTCCACCAAGATTACTCTTCTTTCTTTCCATTGTTGCTTCGTGGCTGCCCTTCTGTTGCTTCCTTTGCCCGCCGGGCTTATTCACGAAAACACTGGGATAGGTATTTGATTTTTGATGCCTCACGGAGACTCCATTTGTTAACAACGGCAGAACAGCTTCTCCACTGCTGAAGTCTCTCGGAGGACAAGAAGAAAGTGCCTATAAACTACATGACCAGGCTCCGGTGAAATGGCACTCCATCCTTATCAAAGAAGAAATTCGACTTCTGAACGAGACATTTTACCCACCAGCTGTTTTGTACTGTCACTAGCAAGCTCCAATGGCAGGAAGCCCGGCTTTTATGTGGACCACAGGTCGGGGTAGAAAATACGAGTTAGACGCCGGCAGCGCGAATGCCGCTTTCATTCATCCTTCATAGAAGACGGTACTTACTTAATTTTATTCAGTTCCCTCAGATACAAAGGCGTTTTCCAAGCTTCTTCGAACCTCAAAAACAGCTTCCACCGTGATTCCAGACGGCTTACTTTCCACGGTTTTCAAGCTTGGAGCACATCGGCTATCCTAGAATCACGAATTTCCTCCTCAGTAAAACTGCTGGTGCTGGTGCCATTTCCGCCTTCTGGAAACCCGTAAGAGTGGTGCCCATTCTCAAATATTTTAGGTCCAAAATTTGTCAGAACAACTTCGCACCACCTCCGTCACTTTCTCCGCACTCAAGGTGACCAAGCGTGCCATCCTAGGCCGATAGCCTTTCCTTCTTCCTGCTTCAGGTGACCCCCATCAGCTCGCGTACAACTCCACCAGATGCACCTTCGATGCTGCCGCTTTAGTTTGCCATTTTATTTCAAACTACTTGAATCGTCCTATGAGTTCCTTCCAACATATTTTTCCCGGCTATTCTTCCGCGCTCTATTGAGTTCTTCTTTCTCTACCCCTTAGAAAATTAGGGCCCTTCGGCTGTCTCTCTTCTTTACTGTCGTGGTTGGAAGATTACTTTTCCAGCGTGAATCAAATTACTACAGTTGGTACCAGTTTATCGAGTCCCTTGATTACTGACCTAGGTGTTCTTCAGGGCGCCGTCCTTTTCTTTTTCTCTTCACCAAATATATTAGGAGCTTCACCAAAGCACAACCTGCAAAATCGTTTACTTAAGACCATGCCAACCCATCACCAACCAACAGGACTTTAACTAATTATCCAGGAATTTATATAATATTCAGCATTCTTCGTCCCATTCTGGACCACTTCTCAACACTTCTAAATGTTTTCAGTGTACTTACCCTCTTTTTTGTTCTTTTCACCTCGGTGAGCAGTCATTTATCAGCGTTGCCCTAATTTCCTCAGCTGGCTTGGTCATATACTTGGGCATCACAATCAGCGCCAATTTACAATGGTCTTCTCAGGTTCCCGATGGTCATAAAAAACTGCGTTGGCGGTTTTTTCAACTTCGAGGGCTAAGGCCGTTTTGTTGCCACATAAACTGTTATTCCTTCTTTTGTCTATCAGTGTTCTACCATTCCTACTCTACGGCCCTCGTTATCTTTCCTGGTCTACTTAAGGGGGACTTTATCATTCAACTCCGCGGCCTTTGATTTCCATTAGCTGTCTTATCTCCGAAGATTGTGGTTTGCATATTACAACCTGTGAAAAATTTGCCAAGAAGATTCTTGCAGACCCCACCCAACCCCTGCACCGTGACTTACTTGCGTGCAGTTCTGATCGCTCTACGAGTTTCGAATTTAGATTTATCCCATCCCGCAAAAAAGTCTATCGTAACTCAACAGTACCTTGCTTGGCACATGTTCTGGTCGACAAAATTAAAGTCACGGAAGGTGCTTGCACTAACCTCGGTGGCTGAACCAGTTTTATTCCTAAAGCGCCCATTTTACGCGTGTTACAGAGTGATAAGCCTTCCCTATTTTTTGCTGAAAATGTGAGTTTTTTAACTTGCTAAGGACTCCAATAAAATATAATATATTATCGGCCTTTGCTGTAGCCGTACTGTAGCAGTACAGTTCTTTCAAACTCCCGGTCCCCTCATTCCCGCTGGTGGTCCACACTACACTGAGCGCCCCGAAATTATATTTTTTTTTATCACAAGCTTACACATGAGTGCATTAGAAGGGGCATTTACCCCATATCCACGAAGGCCCACCACGCTGTTGGGGATAACCGGCAACCAGACCGCGAGACTTGGGGCAGGGAAGAACCACACAAGGTTCCAATAGGTCAGGCTTGGTAACAATCCGGATGACAGTCGAATATTGCCTACCACCAAAGTAACCGGTGATGACGAGGATTCACATCAGATCAGATCAGGTCACAAGATATGGAGGCTTAAGCCAACTTTGTATCCAGTTTGTTGCACCCGAGGCTCCAGAGGTCCTGTCGTGCTCGTATAGAAAGACGGGACTGTAACCTTCGTTCGTGGTTAGGAAAATGCCGCGGCTTTCTAGCTGTCTGATCATCCATTTTCTCTTTCCATTAAAAAGAGAATCCTGCTAGAATTAAGAGCGAGCTCAGACCACACTGAACTGTGGGACATGGTGGCACTACGGGTAATCTTCGTCTGAGGTGAGTCCTTGACGCTCATATTCTTTGGTTCTCTCCCTAGACCGCCGTAGTGGTGCTTGCTTGGACGACACTGAGGGCTTTCTATCTTTCTGTTGCGTCCACAAGCACGACTGGAGGTACGGCAGTGAATGTGGAAGACCAAAAAATAGAAGAAAAAGAAATACATATAGAAAATTAATAATGACAGTTGAGAATAAAATAATAACACGTTGAAATCGGGGGAATACGAAGAAGTTGAGTTCAACGAGTTGGACATTGGTTAGAAGTGACAGCGATACCGGCTTCAGTGAGGGTGAAAATGTTTTATCTTAAAATGTCAGATATGGGACGCCTCATCGTAGTATGACTCTACCTGCAAGTGGACACAATCCAATCTCTGCCACTTATCTTGTTTGATTCAAATCAGGTTAAGGACCAGTTGTGCACTGGGTGATGAGTGATGCGTTGCGTCGTGATTTGCTGCGACAGAGAGGCAGATCTCTGCAACTCTTGCCCAGGAGCTCACCTGACATTTTTCTTTTTTCCTTTTTTTCCGACCCTTGATTTCTAGGTGTTTAGTTTTCCTCAGTAGCCTCCGGGACTCTTTCAAAAGAATAAATGTTTTGGCAGTCTAGTATTGTACCTCACTCTTTGGCGGCTTCCTCTGTTAGGGCTTGGTTACTCCCTTTATGACATCACAATCTGACCGCATTTGGTTAAGACAGGAACCAGTGGGAGAGTACAACACACCAGCCCTTATTTTTTGTTTTTATTTTTGGAACCTTCCACCAGGCCGAAAACCAGTGCTCCATTATAGTGACATTTTGGGGACGGCAATGGAAGAAGTGTTCAGCTGCCTTGTTACGATTATTACCAGTCTTTTCCCATATGATGATGCCTCACATGTCGCGGCGAATGGGCTGTGCGTGCTGCCTTAGGCGTTTTAGTCCGTAGTGGCGTCGTGCAAAAGTGTGGAAGACAGGTGATGCGATAGGTATATTCAATTTTGCCTGGCCAGTCTATAAAGCTGGGTGTCGATTCGCCTTTATAAATAGGTGGGAGAAGTTGAATTTCAGCGTCGTCTACACGCAGGCAAGGCTACACTTTCCAGACCTTTTGTTTCCTGCAGCTTCAAGCACTACGTGCCCTCGTACTCAATCGGTCGTGAAGTAGTTTGCCGTTCTATGCTAGGTCTCCAAACAAGCTGTCCCAATGGGCACCTAACTTTTTCTTGACGTCAGCTATTGTCTGGGCTTCCACCGCCAAGGACGGGAGTTTAGTCCATCGATTTACTGCTCGTTAGGGGAAGAAGCTTGCCCTAACTACCACATTGCAAAGACGATTCACAAGCTTCGGCTTGCCTCCTCTGGGCTTATCATCTTTGTTTCTTGGGGGCAACTGAAGTCCTCCCGGGTCCAAGAATTCCCTCTTTATCCTGAAGGGTTCAATGAGATCCACCTTACCCTCCTCCGTTCCGAAGAAAACAGCTTTAGTTCTCTAGGCCTCTCTTCAGAAGGCCCATTTTAGCGTTCAGTAAACATTCTTGTGGGTCTCCTCTGCACACGATCAAGTAGAAGCCATTCCCGATTGGGTTTTGATGCCAAATGTAAACGGCATACCCCAGAGGAGGCCTTGTATGGGTTATGTAGAACGGTAGCAGTATCCGCTGCTTCCGCGAGGCAACGATTATCAATAACTGTGAGAGTTGGCGTTGACCTGAGTGCTGACCTGAGTGCTGTCCTCTTCGAGTTGCTTGCTTTCAGTGGTGTTCAGTGGGAGCTCCCGTTCTGTGCACCGACGGTACACCTTATCAAGGTCGCCCTACTGAGCGCCTTCCCTACGGTCTCCCATTATCCTAACGTCGTCGGCAAACATAAAGTTTGGGCAGTCCATCTCAAGAGCTAAGTCGCTTATGTGTGCCAGAAATGGCAGCTGCCTTAGCGCAAACGTCTGTGGGACTCCATTGGCAAACATACCCGTACTGGACCTGTGACGCTGCCCTGCGTAGAATCTCTCTTTCCTGAGAAAAACCCAGCTATCCAGTCACCCAACGATGGGTTAGTTCTACAGGCTTGAGACTTGTGCACAAGCAGCCTGTGAATTACCGAATCAAACGCCTCACTGAAATCCAAGTAAAAATAACCACCTTTTTGCCATCGCCATGTCGCCTCGTAATTTCATTGAGGAAGCATACGAGATTCGTTGTGCGCGACCACTTCTCTACAGAGCCGTGTTCGTAAATACATACCAACGTGGCAAAAAATCTCGTTTTCGGTTATTCGTACTTATACTCACCTGTTCCGGTGGAACTAGGTACACTGGTCGCACGACCCGGCGCTTGTCCGAACGCGTTCGTAAACACTACCAAGCCTTACTGAACACGGGAGCAACTGGGACAACTTCAAGTGCTGTGTGCTGACACCGTGTTGGGTCAAACCACTCCGTGCGGGTGATGAACGCTTTTCGAACTATTTAACAGTCCGCGGAAAACAATCAAGACTTGTCAAGAGTCGCATGTTAGCCACAGCCGAAGCCGCGAGTATTCGTCTCTACAATCCTCTTTTATGCCCTCAGAAACAGTTTGTTCAGGTGCTCAAGCTTCGGTGGCCCACTACTTGGTCCCGAAAGCGCGGGCAATCACTTGAAGATTCTGCACTGTGATCAGTTTTACTTGCGTACACGCACGCGCAGAGACAGATTTGGATTATCATTCTCTGCTTTCATTTTGTGAGTCATGTATATTGTTATGTATTGGTATGAGTACGAATAACCAAAAGCGAGCTTGTTTGACACCTTGTTCATTCTCAGTGTATTCTCTCGGTGTTTTCAGACAGCATACTCATCACTCTAATCCCGGATGGGAAAGCAACCCTCTGGTTTCGTAGACTTCTTTCCAGGACCTTCATTTTCACGGAAGTCATGCTTACTGGTCTGTAGATGAAAGCTCCTTCGCTACTCCTACCCTTGTGGATTGGCACCACCTGTGCCAGCTTCCAGTCTCCAGGTGGTTGTCAGGCCCTCAGAGATTGGCTGAATAGCTGACGGTGAGGTTCAAACAACAGGTTGGCTAGTGGCTTCAATGGGGCTGGATATATTTCATCTGGGCCTGCTGCTTTACGTAGCTCCAGTCCTGAGAGCTCCCGTCTAACTTCGGCTTCCTTCATTTGGACGAGTGGCATTTCGGTCCCTCCGAACAGAGAAAAACTAGGGGTGTTTCTGCCACTATCATTGCTACGCACTCCCTTAGAGTATTTGAGCAATACATTGGCCTTGTCTTCATTAACTTAGGCGTTTTCGCCCATCGGGTCCTTTTTATTACCAACTACAACCCGTGGGGTTGACTTCGACTTGACACAAATGAAATATGCTTTTGGGTTACTTTTCACCCCTCGAGCTAGCCTCTGTTCGTATCAGAGCCTTCTCCGCTGTTGGGTTCTGAAAGCCGTTCCACGAGCCGTCACATAATCCAGTAGGTTTCTGCGGCTCCTCCTCCTCCAACGTTCATCAGGCGTTGCTTATCCTGGCCTGTGACTTCCGCGCCCTAAACCTCCACCTTGGGGGCAAGTTTCTTTGTCTATTCGTCACCGACAGTGCAAAAACTTCCAGAAATGTCTTCAGGTTCCCCTTGATATGATTACACTTCTCTTCCAAGGTACCACGAATGATCTCCCTATTCAATTCTGCCGCCGCATCCACTAGCTCTGGGGTCTTCAGCCCGCCAAGCATACGGTGGTATTTGTCCGGCTGTGCGCTTTCACCTTCCATCAGTTCGACTTTTAACTCCCCGCAGTCGCTCTGCTCTAGTGGAGCAGAGGACCACTGAACCCAAATCCGCTTCGTACTTCGTCATTACTAAACCAAGTGTCGCGGAGTTCTCATTTATCCTTCAACGAGTTTACTGTTGCATGTATTGGAAGAGCACTTCTTCTTTTGGGACTTGCAGGAGTAAGTCTCCGAGAGGTCCCGGTGGTGCATCCTCCAAGTCCTAATCTATTTTTGGTTCGTTGAATTCCCCCACGATTAGCACGGCCTCATCTTTACTGACTGTATCAATTACCGCCCTCAATTCAGTACCCTTCACTCCGGTAGAGAATGAGCTTTGGTAAACGCAAAGGAGAGTCACGGGGCTTCTTTGCAATTTTATTACGCAGCTAGTACGCCGCACCTCTGATAATCCCATTTCTATTTCCTCTTGCCGAACCAAGCTCTTAGCAACCAGCAACAGCACCACAGCACCTAATCTGCCATGGTCCCTCTGCCTCCTGGGCTTCATGAAGCCCCCCGCGCAAGCATGAGAGACGATATCCTGCGGTGTTGACCGCGTCTTACTGAGTGTAACGATCTGTGCATCGCCCAGTGTGGCTGATAATTCGTCTTACTTGTTGCAAACGCTGCAGGCATTTGTGCACATAATCGGCAAGCGCCCGGAACTAGCGGTATTTCCTTCTTGGGACGGTTACAGGGATTTTTAAGGCTCCCCAACCACAACCTTGAGGGCTGTTCCAGTTTTGCTTCGCCTCACGGGCCCCATTTTCCGTAACACCGTCCACAAGCTCTACGAGAGAATGTTCTGCGCTTTCTTTCTGTATCCCACTTCCAGCATGTTTTTTCTCGTCTTCCAGGTTAGAGCACCTGCTGTCCTCCGTAAACCTCTCATCCTCGGGTACCATAGCTCGACGTATTGGCGGCTTTTTAAATTTCAGACTGGCAGACCCTATGCTCTCTTTCAGGATTTCTTGCCTAGTACACTTGCCGGTTGCGTCACCCCGGTTAAAGAAGACCCGACCTTATGAGAGCCCTCTAATTTCTTCCAAGTCAGCCAGCATCCTGTCTATATGCTTTGGGATTGTGAACTCCCCTGAGGTGAGCCTTGGCCTTCCGATATACTCCCCCTAATTTTCCTAGCTACTGGCTTCCTTTTATAGTGGCCCATTCAGACAGGCGCACTCATCTTAGCCACTTTGAAATATGATATCTTATGGCCCTAATTCGTTTTCTGATCTTCGTTATATGCGGTTCTGGAATCCTTTGAATCATCATGTCCCTGCACATTCTGGTAGTAGCTTCACTAACCTTCTTTAGATTTCTGATCTGTCAAAAAAAAATCCTCCCGCCCTCGAGTAAGCCTTTTAATAATTAACCATGGTTCTTTAGTTTCGCTGCAATGTTTGGAGGCAGCTCCCGCTGCTAGCAGGCTAATTGGCCTCAGTGTCTCGCACGATGGATCTGTGTTTTCCCTGGTTAGTTTCCTAGCCCACTCTTGTTTCACTCTTTTGTTCACTCTACCTTTACCAAGTCCTCCTCTGGCTTTACTTTCCACTTGATAGTCTTCCTTATGAGTTTCTCCCCCTTGACCTGCGCACTCGTTTTCGGGATGCTTCAGCGGGTCTGTGTCACTAGTTCTCACACCTCAGGTCACTTTTGTTACCCCTTAACAAATTTTGTTACTGTGGATTGACAGTCCACGCAGAACCACTTTGAGCTCTTACTTTTCACATAAAGCTCGTGTGCTACCTTAGCAGTTTTACTGCGTGTTCCAAGGTGCCACCGATTACAGGCGTCACAAAGAACCTCTTCTCCTTCTACATCCCTCTCACACTTCTTGTTTCCACGTGACAACCGACTTTCTGTTTGGTCATTCTTGTCTTTTATAGTCTCCTTTTTGAAAAAAACCCCATTTCCATTTATGGTGATAGAAAACTCCGAGTTCTCTCCGGGTTGTGAAAAAGTAAGCTCCGCAATAAGGACAGCTAAATCCTATACGGAGAACAAATAAACACCCTCAAGGCTAAACAGCCACATCAAAAGGAAAAGCAACTTGAGGAAAGAAAAAAAATGATCCAGACAGCCTGATTTCTACAGCGAGCTGGTTTCAGTTTTCCAGGTGATCAGGCTGAAGACTGCAGCCTGAAGCTTCCCCGAGGTTTTTCGGGCAGTCTCTGTTGTCCCTCCTTCCGACTTTTTCTCTTCCACAGATAGAGACTTCGCGCAACTCCACTTCACTGTGTCTAGTTCTTTCTCCTTCGACTAGAATTAATTTCTTTGCACTTGGTAGCTCGCTCTTTATTTTTCTTCCTGGTCGGTGTGCTTTTTTCTCCGCCGCCTTCCACGCGGCCCAACGTCACCGTGTAGAGCAGGTCAGGTCGGCTGAAGTAGTAAGCAAGCTCTCTAAGCCACCTGACCACCACGGCTTTGCATCCCCAACCACCACTGTCATCTTTATCTAGCATCCTCAAAATGTACGCCAACCAGACGAGGCTGCGCCTGGACTTGCCGTGAGGGCTTGCGCTCTTCCATGACCCGAAGAGCTATACAGGATGTCTTACTTAGGCCGGAGGCACAATCATGCCCGACAAGTCAATGGGTAGAAATCAGACAGACGGCAGTCTCCTAGTCTTTCAGGTTCGAGGTCATTTTGAGCTGGCAACTCAGTAGGTAAAGACAGTGGGAGAATAGTTGATTCAAGCAAATAGGCCTCCACTATGCCATTTCGCTGCCCTGAGGATAGGTTCTTGTTAAAACTAAAGGCTTTGGATGAGGACCCTAATCGTCCTGCTTTTTGGCTTGACACCCTAGCAGCACTTATCAAACATCTCCTATGAACTGCACAAATAGAAAGAATTCTATACTGCATCGGTTGTCGTGCAGGATAATCAGGACCGCGCTGCCCATTGCATAGAGCGGGGTGGGTAGTAATAAGTGGGCTACTGTTCAAAGTTCCCTCTCTTTTATCCAATCTTTGTCTTCTGTCCCCAACCACCTCTATTTGCCTCCTCTATGCACCCATGATGCTCCCACTGATAACACGGTCGATACTCGCAACGATTCACCGTCAAATAGTGTCGGGAATAATCCTCTGTCTGGTAACTTACATTTTTTCAAGCCTCGTCAGCCTCTGAATCTTGGCTTCTTCAACGTGCATACACTCATGCAGGCCGGTCAGCAAACGTGCCTGGCCCTCACAATGACCTCAATGGAGATTGATGTCTGCTGCGTAAATGAAAAGCGCATCCAGGATTCGAGCAGTGTGATTCAATTAACTGATCCTGGCATCTCATCGGGGCATTTGCTGCACACCTTAGGAGACGAAGCGGCTAGAACTCTGGGTCAACGTGGTGTGGGAATAACTGAGGCTACCCTTTTAGATGGAATCCCGGATAAAGGTCGTCCATGTGCTGTGAGACTCCAGGGGTCAGTCGGCTTTCGACAGGATAGTTTTGTTGGGCTCAGTTTGTTTGTAGGCTTGGAGTACGCTCCAAAGGGCTAAAACTTTGACACAGGAGGATGAGTTCCATGATAAGCTCGCCGCCCTCCTTCGCAGCAGTAAAGGTTCCGATATTGTGGTGCTAGCTGGTGACTTCAATGCATAAGTTGGCAAACCAAGTGTGCCAGCAGCTTGGTTAAATGTTTTCTGCGCCACCTCCACTGAGAGCACAAGTAACGGGGATAGGCTTCTCTAGTTTTGTGCCGGCAATCAATTATTCCAGTCTAGTACGAACTTCCGACACAGCTCGCGTCGCGCAGCAACATAGAGCTTTAACTCTGAAGGTAACTTGAGTCAGGTTGATCATATCGCAGTAAGCTACCGGTGGCGCAGTTCTGTTCAAAACTGCAGATCTTACTGGTCCACGTACGTAGAGTCGGACCATGCATTAGTTTTAATGTGATTAACTCTCCAGCTTCATGGTAATCGTCGCAAACCGCAAACTCGATTGGCCGTGCAACGTTTGTGTGATCCAGAAGTTCGCACCTGTTATGAGCAGAAGTTAGTATATGAGCTAGGATCTACGACGAACAGTAATGTAGATGAGCATTGGGCTCATATCAAACAGGCGATGCACGTTGCAGCAGGTTTTGCCTGTGGTACTGGATCCGTTGCCCATCAAAGACACTGGATTTCGCAAGAGTCGCTGAGTACAATGGAGCAAAAATGTCAGCTCTCGAACTGTAAGGAGATGAAAAAGATACGGAGTAATCTGCAAAAGCAGGTTATGGAAAGCCGTAAGAATGATCGCGAAAATTGGTGGGTCAAGGTAGCCGAAGAAATGGAAATAGCAGCTGCTTCAGGTAACAGTCAAAGACTGTTCAGACTTATTCGTGACACCGGTGGACGGCGCACCCAGTTCAGTGAAACGATATGCAATGGAAATGGAGAGCTCAGTGATGGCAAAGAGCAGAGGATGAATCGTCGGGCCGAATGTGGGCGTCGAATTAGAAAGTAGCGAGAAGCTGTGTGACGTCGATCACGCCGATGACATCTGCTTGTTCGAATGCACGGAACATGCCCAACGTGCATATGATAGACTCGCAAAAACTGTAGCTCCATGCGGCATGCGCTTTGCACCTTCAAAGTTTAAAGTGATGTTACAAGGCTAGACGTCAACGATTCCGAGCTTGATGCTCGTTGGGTAGGTGTTGGCAATTGTGGGCCGCTTCTCTTACCTCGGCAACAGGGAGACGACGGATGGGAACACGGTAGTAGAGGTAAACACGCGTATATCCAAGGCTCGAGCGGCGTACGCTTGTCTGAAGCACTTGTAGCGCCGATCTGATATTTCACTGAACTTGAAAGGTCGTGTGTACTGTGTTGCGGTGCGTTCAGTTTTGTTGTATTTTCTATTTTTTATTACACATAAAGTGAATTATAGCATAAGAGATAAACTCCATAATCAGAAGACATACGGCAAAAGTGGGTTGTGAGGAGCATTTACGTTAGAACCAGTTTATTGATCTTCGGTTGCGAGACGTGGAGTCTGCGTGCGGAAGATGCTTGTTCTCCGTAAGTTTTTGATCATCGATATCTGCGTAATATCGCTAAGATTGGGTGTAATAGCCGAGTGAGCAATGCTGAGGTCAGAAATCGAGTGTTGGGTACCAGCCCAGAGAGTTTTCTATCACAGCGTATTCGGGTTAGTAGACTTCGTTAGTTGGGGCACGTGTTACGTATAGCGAAAACACGTCTACCGTACCGTGTGCGATCCTCTGTCTCTCCTGAGGAGTGGAAGAAGCCAGCGAGGAATGAGAAAATGTAAAGAAGTGGGTGCCTCACTTCTTCGTGGTTGGAGTCCAAAAGATCCATCAACCAGTCGGCTGGAGGCACTGAAGGATATGACGGTGAACCATGAACATTGGCGATCGTGTTGTCACTTTCTGTTGAATCAGAATGACTGATGGATGTGCGTTTGTACAGTTAGACTGTGTATTCCGTGTGTTGGCTATTAGGGCATACTTCCCTTTTCCCTTCCGTGTAGGCCCAGCCTTTGTCCATCTTGTGTATTAATTGTTTCTAATTCGACGTGCAAGATGGTGAGAAAGGTAGAGGTCAGTGGGGCCATTACTACCGTTTACCGATGTAAGATAATGATGATGATGATGCTTTTCTCGTTTTTGACCGTTGTAACATGATACACTGGAGTCTGAATGAATTGGCGGACCTACTTTTACCTGTTTTCTCAGATCATTTTGATAATGTTTCTTCCTCTACGAAAGGTTCATCGCAGTCATCAACACATCCGTGCTTCCATGCGTGTTCAGTTCCCGCTTTTTCTATTTCTTCTCTTTACTAACCATGTTCCGTCTAATATAAAGAAAACGGTAATTCATGACCTCCCTAATTAGTTCCCTACCATCTGACCTAACCCTACCTGTATCTTTTGCCGACTGCTACTTCCTTCCCTTTGTTGCTTTGTTCCCCATTGCTATTCCCCTGCTCTGGTATCCTACTGTTCTAACCTCCGGCTCCTCGCTCCTCTGCCAATCCATGTTTTTCCGCTTAGGTAGAACATATATTTGCTTGGCATCCTCCACTTCATTGCCAGCCGTTTATTTTGCTATCATCCCCTTGCCTTTCGCGACAAGCTTCCACTCTGAATAGACCTTTACCTAACAGCCACCCTATACCAAACTCTTCAACCAATCTGGCCGGCTGATCGACCTCCCAAAACCTGCCTTTTTAAAGCACTGTTTCACCTCGAGTTTTGTACCCCGACGTCGACCACCTATGGCACTGTACCAATGCTTCAGCTATTCTTCTTTGTTGTCCACCACGTTTCTATGTGAACCGACTTATTCTTGGTAGCCTCTCTTTGCCCATGTCATAACCCCTAATTTTCATTTATATCCACTCGGATCAAGGAGTTTCTACCATGGACCTTTACCTCCAAACATTCCGTGTATCCATTTGAATTTACTAGTAGGCCCGTGAAACCCCCTCCATTAGTAATTGGCGTGCATGAAGTTTTCCTTCATAAATCTGTTCATCTTACCCTTGTCACAAGCATGTCCATATTAGTACAAAACATTTGCCCATATCATCATTTGGAGCATTTGAGAGTGTACCTGGCGTGGTTCGGGCCTCATCGAAATAAGCCATTTTTCAAGCACCTATTCACTCGTGGCCCAAAGTAACACGGCTATATCTGTCATTTTCCATATCTATCTCCGCCACTCTTTCAGCTGTCTACCAGATTCGATCAACTTAGCACTTCATTCTTCCTTGTCTGGCCACAAAAATCTCTATTCTAAACACAATAAAATGGCATTGTTCAGGTGTGTTCATTATAGAAGCCACATATCCGTTGCGTAATTTGTCGGACACTAATCGATTCATCCAAACAAAACCACAGTTTGAGTGTGACTTCGCTCATCAGCCAGTAAAACCACAGACAACGACTTGGTCCAGCTTTCAGCGCCTCAATGGCTTGACGCATTCGCTTTCTGTTGGGCCACGTCAACCCTTCTGCTTCGTATCTATCATTCGGTTATTTGCATTTCCTGACAGTAACTATCAACTATCCACATTCATGGTTATCGATTTTCCGGTTATTTTTATGATGCCCATGCCAACCTTACTGAGTGTATCGATTTGCACAATAATCTGCCCTTTGTGACACCTTCACCTACATACCTCTGCTAAATGATTTTATCAGACCACAGCGTTTTCATCTCTTTTTCTACCTTACTACCAGCCTGTGCTGCAGCCATTTTGTTTACCAATTAGCCTGAACAAATCCACTATTTGGGTCTCGTCCCACTTATCTGTGAACTTCTATCACTCAGTCCCACCAAGTTCGCATTATCGGGCTTCTACGCTGAAATCCGTTGAGGGCTTTCTTTCGACTGTTCCTCCAATGCCTCAGGTTGGGCATTCCTCGTTATGACCAGCCACTCACTTACCTGTTTCTTCTGACGATTCCAGCAATGTGTTAGTTCTATGTGATTTTGCCGGATATCTGCCAAATGTACCTCCTTTATGCTGACTACGTTGTGAGTCCGCATTTTTCATACCAAAGTCTTGGATTTGCTTTGGCAAAACCAACAGTCTGATATCAACGAGCGTGACGTATGTCATCATCTAGACACCGCATCGGGCATAGCGGTAGTTTCCAAAGATACTTTGGGCCCCATTGGCAACCCGACGATGCAATCGACCTCGTTGAACCCCGTCGGCGCAAGAGGCGACTTGCAGCAACCAGTGGGCCAATCACAGTGCACTGTGACGTCCCTGGACAAAACTATCACTAGAAAGTGCTTCCTCACTTATTCCGGCACCAGCCTGTTGGGAGCCAACTGGTAAGCTGTGTTCAATCTTTATAACACGAAATTCAGCATTCTCTATGGTCATACTCAAGCCTCTTCCTGCCCCCTCCCCGTCGTCCGCCTCAATGTTAAAACAATTTTCCACAGCTTTCTCGAGGAAACTGGGACTCAGCATCCAGACTCAAGCAACATTAAAAGTGAGGAAAGCTATTCGAGCTATTTGCCTAGCCAAATATTCTGTCTTATATGCCACATTATCATCCAGTAATCGAGAACTAAATCCCCTCAAAAACCTCGGAATCGTGAAACCTTCCAAGATTTCTGAGTGGGCGGCTAAAGTCGTGGATGTACGAAAACAAAGCTGTCGATTTTTCCACCAGATTGAATGCGGCTCACCAAGCATGCAGCCATCCACTGCCATTTCCAAGGGATGTCCTCGTGGTTGAAGCAGTGGCACCTGCGGAGCAGGCTTCGCAAAGCACGTCCTGGATTAAGCGCAATTTTTAGCAGGGGTCGCCCTTGAATTGAGACCATTCCTCACTGTCAATGATCACCGAGGCTTGGGTCATTTAACGAGGCCACTCCCCGGTGCTGAAAATGCTCCAGCTACACTTCAACCTGTGATAGACAAATGAGAGACGGATTGACGGGAGCAGCCGCGTACTTTTGTGGCATAATCGTAACCAGAGGGCTTACGGAAAAGCTCGTGCGTTTTCTAACGTCCACAAGAAATACAAAGTTCTGGCCTTCCTCTCGGGGCCAAGGGATGCCACTTTTATTCGAATTTCATTGAATACCTCAGCCTTGTTTTAAAAAGAAACGGCCAAGATTCCGACCCCGCCAACATACAAGGTAATCAACAAGTGTCTAGTTAAGGGCTTCGTAGATAACCACCAAGACCGTACGAATTTTGGCGATTCTCCACCGGCGGTGTGAGCGGATTTTGGTGTCGTAACATGTTCCTCTAGGAGACCCATGTCACATGAGACTTGTGATGCCAATGGCGACCTGCTCGCGGCACGCCCTCAGTTGGATCGAAGAGTCAATTCGATGGTTTCCTTCTAGGATGGGAGTTGTTTGCAGCTACCTGGAGATGACTGTGTTTGAATGTGTTGTCCGGTGGGTTCCTATTGAAGACGTTCCACAAGTTCCTTCACGGCCGTCACTTTGTTCTTGTTACCGATCACAAGCCAAAAAAGGACCCAGCAAAACTCCGCTACTCGGTTGGAGCTTTGGGCCACAATGTTACCAGGAAACGACTTTTTAATTGTCAACGTAAAGCGACAGAACTCGGCAACTCCAATGGATTATTGTGGCTCATTAAAAAGCAACAAATTGCAGATGAGGTGGTGGTCATTGCCTCAGTGTACGAGAGAAAAAACGTATTGGGGTGATTTTCAGAAGCAATCCGTGCGATTCCCATCAACGCAGGTGATTGCCAGGCCACTAGAGGCGATCTTATCATGTCAGGGATAATGTAAAATGTTTAGTAATCTTGGCCAACGAACACACCGAAAAGGTAGCTCCAACGTTTCTAGCGCCATCGCGACTCATAGTCAACTGTCGGACTCTACCAAATGCAGCACTGCAGGGTTGTTATGTCAAGATTAGTGATCCATCGTAACGTAAGCCGGAACGTAAGCCATTACGCACAATCAGTAATGAGTTTTCGCCACTTCCGAAACCCGAAGTCGGCGAAGTTCGATAAGTCAGGTCCATCGAGAAATGGAACATTTTTATTACTGATGCGGCATCCAAATATGAAAAAACTATGAATCAGAACCTTGAAAATCGTGCTTGGCTGCGAACGTTCCCAGGCTGATCATGAGGGTGGAACAGAATCAACGTTGCCGAACGACCGAGAACCAAGCGTCTGAACGGATCGTATAGAGAAGGAAAATTGGAGCACTTGGACAAACAATAAGGAAAGGGAAGGAATAGCCAATTCCAATGAACTAACTGAATCTAGTGAACCTGTCCTCATAAGCAATCCCCTGCAAAGAGTCAGCGTTTGCTACAGTCACCTCGTTCCGCCATTTTGCAACACTTCCTTGGGGCTCGTCCAGAAATCACAATATGAGAGCCACTTCGAGAGGCAAATCATTTTGGCTCGGATTGCATAAGGGTATTACGGCCATCGTGCAGCAATGTTCGCGCTGCCATTAAGCCGCTGATTGGCCACGTTGTAGTGACCTAGAGGTGACTGAGTTTGAATGTGTGAACTCATGACCAAAAATATTCGTAGACAAACATAACCAATCAGCATTTAGCCTTAAGCAGTTTGTATGCTGTTCGATGACACAGGGCTGTGCGTTGTTTGTCTGCTTGCAGTAACGACAGTTGGTTTCAGCCTATTGGAAAATACATTTTCGACTGCACTGCTTGCGGACAGTTGAGAGCTTAACTCTCTTGGCTAGTACCGAATCCGGTGTCGCTCCCAAACGTAAACGTGAACGACATTGTTTCAATATAAAACGTCCTTCACCTATTCCATCGACTTTTACTTTCTTTTGGCACTAGTCAGAGCTATTGGCTTGTTGCACATCTCCTAAACGATTCTCGGGATCTAGTGAGTACCTGGTATCCACAGCACTAACCTGATGAGCCCTTCGTCTGCACTAATTTTTTGTAGATCCTGGAGTACCGGTAAATAATTTTCTCGATTGTTGTCGACGGTAACTGATATTTTAACCAGTATTTTCCAGATTTCCCTGGTCCGGGTCACTCATCGGCTTTGAAGGACCTATTGGGTACACATCATATCTCGGCTTTGTTGACTACCCGTCCAAATGGCCTCTAGTGGCCTTCAGCAAGACCTTCTGGACAAGAAGCTGTCAGAATACGGATCAGGATTTACGTCCGGTAGTCTCCGATATCACTGCCAAAATGACACAATTGTTTTCCTTTTTCAATGAAGGTACCACCCTCAGTCAAATGGCCTGGCCGATCCCCTCGGATGTACTTTCAAGCGAGCATTACTGAAGTTCAAAATGAAGGTAACTAGTGAGAATATACACCAGTTTTTATTCGTATACAGAAGAATGTTGAACTAGGCTGCGCCAGGTAGGTTATCACCGGCGGAAGTTCTGACGGGCCGCAAAATCAGCACATTTCACTGTCAAACACTCCTCGAAGAAACTTCGAAAATGCTTCCAAGACCACTGTAGGGTCTCGTGCCGAGGCTCTGATGCAGACCATACCTCCATCTTGAAAACTTCAACTTGGTTGTGATTGGTGTACTCAGACGAAACAGGGTTGAATGAAAATAGCCCCATTTGATTGAACCTGGATAAAGCATCGGAACCATTTTATTGCTGGCCATCAATCAACCGCCTAGGAAGCAGAACTAAGACGAATCCACTGGCAATACTGATAGATACTTTGTGCATGTCAAACCTGTCAATGCCAGCAGAAGACACGGGCTATGAGCTGCTTTCACGGCGGGTGCCAAATCACCCAAAGGAAGAATCACGACGGTTGCAGTTAGATCCACTGTCCCAGGGGTGTGTGTGGTGGCTTCATAGAGGTGGCCGGGCGAATCTCTATTGAAAAATGTAACTGTCACATATGTTTGAACCTACGGAGTTTTACCTTGATATCGTCATTCCCCAAAAGAGCTCACTTTTAATTAGCTTCCAATTTTATTTTTCAGCGGGACTCTTTTCTCCCCGATGGTTGGATATTTTCACGATAACCTTCAGCTCCTATTCTCCTGCTGCTTACGTGACTTCGCTGTGTAGCTCGCCCTCAAAAGAGAGAGAGGATCCGAGAACGGTGTTTATCAACGCGTAATGATACTACAAAAAAGTGACAATTTGGGAACATGAAATAATGGTATACTACCTGGGCACTCAATGAATACTGTTCATATCTTCCAGTGTCGCCTTGTCAAGGTGTGAATTCCAAAGGTTGGTCTGATCAGCTGCAACATAGAAGAAAGACAACCCCCAGACCACACTAATTCTCTCCTACGTCAACACCGTTCCCTGTACTCTGCCAGTGTGATCTTCCGCCGGAACCCTTGGTTCTAGCTCTACCTTCGGGATGCAGCCTAGTCGTCTCTCAGCACGTTCACTCCGTTCTACATGTATGGTTTGAATCGATTGAAATACAATCCGTCAAGGTTACCGTTTAACGAGGCATACTTCCTGATCATCAAGGCGGCCTCCCAAGAGGACCAGTTTGATTGCTTTTGGGCCTTGTCATCCTTGTGTAAATTTGCAGAGTCTCGGGTTCCTGGCGTAGTCACGTGTAACCAGCTTAGTTGAGTCACCCATACCGTAGTCCAGAAATCTTTCCCGTCGTAATGCTCTTTTTGGCATCTGAGGGCACTTCCTCAGTGTGCACGAGCTAGTTGATGGGCTTGTTGAAGTGAGTCTAGAGTTTGTCCCAAGTATTCGGTGACCGGGCTTTTAGTTTTTTGTACGACTAGTGGGCTTGCACCAGACAGCGTGGGGGCAGCTCCTCCAGTCCGTAACACTTGCGGGGGTGCTCAGTAAGGAGAAGCATCGTCTCCGATAAGTCAACAAAAACCAAGTTAGCTCCAGGTCTCAATCGGCGACATTTTCCGGTGAATTCTTACAGGAGGGCTTTCAAAACCAGTTTGTCCTTTTAGTTAGAACATTTTCTTGGTGGTAGCAGGAGGTTTTTCGACTTTTGCAGGTACCGAGCCTCTTACAGAGTTCATAGATAGGTGCACTTGCGAAATTAGCCCTCTTGTCTGAAATCGTTTGATGCGGGGCTCCTTAAAAACAAATCCAAAGACCTACGACTGCAGGAGCAACAAAGACTGCGGCAGTCTATGTGATGGGTATTGCCTTACAACATTTTGGCA
This sequence comes from Fasciola hepatica, assembly GCA_948099385.1. NCBI lineage: Eukaryota > Metazoa > Platyhelminthes > Trematoda > Plagiorchiida > Fasciolidae > Fasciola > Fasciola hepatica. The sequence continues at coordinate 1,570,616 of CANUEZ040000025.1, forward strand.
AAATAAATGGTGGGAGCATATTATTGTTGCCTCTTGAGGTTCATTGAAGAAAGCTTATGGTGTCTGCCCCTAACTTTTCGTCAGCGAAGTCCGCAGCTATCGGTTGTGACGAGGCTCAAAAGGTTTTTCGTGGGTTCCCAAAACCATCATTATGTCCACAAGAGGCCCACAAGACTCAAACGTCTCCCCGTTGCAGTGGTCACCAAAATCTCTGCTGGGCAGAAAGTTCCAGTTTGCCTATTTCGGCAAGTTCAAGTTGTTGACGAAGTTCTGCCACGACCTCAGTCACCATGGGTTAAGAGACAACCATTCAAAACAGTTTTCTCTTCCGCGGAAGGTTGTCCCTTGGTGCCCACAAACACTGACTTTTGTAGATGCCCCCGTCTACCATTTCGCTGGTTAACCGGTCAGCATTATTTGAGATTTTGTCGTAGGTAAGTGGTGTTTCCGGGCCGGTAGCCTGTGTTTGTACTCGACTAAGGTACTTCGCTCCTCCTGGACCACTATCTTTGCGTGTTTTGTTTCACATGCCCGACGGTCTCGGGATACAGCATCGGTGATGGAGTGTTGTTCTCTTAGACAATGTTGACGGAGTAACACGCACTTTTTGTAATGGCTTCTGCCTCGTCGCTATGTAACCAGCCGGGTTCTTAAGGTTTCAAAATCAATGACGCACATGATGGTCTGTGCTTACTAGAAAGCTCCTCCCGGGTTAATAAAGCCGACAGTAGCTAGCGTGATCAACCAGAGACGACACCCTCTTCTAAGCAGCGCAGCAGACCTTGTGCCTATTTTAGGCACCGGCTTCAATAAGCCATCACTAGCTTACCTCTATCCTAAACTATCTGTGACAAAATTGCTCTAACGGCTGCAAAGCTGGCATCAGTGTTGAGGATGAGTTTAAGCTTTTCCGAGGATAAGTTTAACAATGTCAAAGATGGGACTGAGAAGGAATCCGCTCGTAGGATACCGAAAGCTTTTTCGCTCTTTCGGGACCGTTCAAAGGCTCAGCCCTAGCCCCATAGTTAGTGGAGTGTGGCAGACACGTTGGCAAGGTCGGCTGCAAATCTGTAGTATGACGCCAATCCTGGGAGCTACTGGCTTCTTCAAAGCTACAAGGCAGTGGTCAAGAATTTTCCTGCCTGATCTTCAAGTGTTCTACGCGACTCAATCCTTGTAAGCCAAGTGGCCTAGGGGTAACTTCGTCGTGTTTGAATGGTCTCAACTTAAGGCTATTTTCTGCAGTCAGTCTAGTACTTTCTCTAGCTAATTCATGTTCTGAAGCAGACTTCCAGCGTAAAATTGCGTCCCTGAGATGAACCACGAATCGACGCGGAATTCAATTCCGCAGTGCCACCGGCATTAATCAATAAAAAGAGTCGGGCCCATCACACAAGCTTAAATACTTAGTTTGGAATCCGTGAAGTCTCGCTGATTCCATGAACGCCAATTTAGCTTGATCCACTTCTTCAACTTTGGCCAATTTATAGTCCATGGCCCAGTACAGCCATGCGTATTGGAGAGCGAACGTTGAAAAGATCGTCGGTTTTCGACAGTGAGAAAGTGTCTCTCTTGGTGACGGAGTTCAGCTGTCTGTACTTCACGGATAACCTTCGGGGTACACCTTTTTTCTCTTTTAGTGCAATGAATAAAGAGCACGGTGACCGTGACGGTTGGATAACATTTTTGCACCATGTCTTCACTTGCCCTGTGCACCTTGCTCAGGGATGAAGGATTCGACGCGGAGGGAAACTGGTAGCCACAGGGTCACCTGTATCTATCCGGAGCTTCAAGAGACTGCGTCATAGTAAGCAACGAATAGCTCTTCTGCCTGACCGCTGATTGCTTCGTTGCCCACTTTGTCCTGTACTTGCGAAGCGTCAATAATACAGCTCGCTGGCTGGCCCCCACCGGGATGCGGTGCAGTACTCACTAGGTTCTGGTTGCTAGTTTCGGTTATTCAGCTAAACCGAGCCACTAGAAGTGAGAAGTAGGCTATTTTCCTAATCTAGCTGACTGCGTAATCGGGTCAGCTAGCCCATCTTTAGAGGGGTGTCAAAAGAGGTTTGGTTGACAACGGCCAACGGGTAGTGCAAGATGCACCGCGCCATCTCTAACCTCACCAAAAGATATCCCTTCCGTGATGATTTTGGTGCTTTGGCTGCGGCTAGGAATTCAGAGCGCTTTTCTGTGGTAATCTTTAGCTTCCTCGGGGCAAACTTTCTAATCAACAACCGCCAGTTCCCGTATCTAAACGCCGTAGCAACGCAATACATCTTACACACAATTCCTCTGATGAGGCTCTTTTTCCCTGTCACGGTCACGGATGGCAAGTACACAGGTGGAATCGGTTGCCGGAAACTCACCTTCTTGACTGTTCGAGAAGTTAAAAGTCTGTACGGATGACTAGCAGTGGAAGCACCGCTGCATCTTGTATGAGGTGGCAGCGTCAGTTTGACGCAGTTCTTCAGTCAAATTTAGGACACTTACTAAACTTTCTGCAGGATGCGAAAGTGGTCCTTCCAGATTATTTGGGCCCTCTCGTCGCGGTGGGTCGCTCCACTATCCGACTCTCATACCCTCGATAGACATGTTTGGCCAGTCTCCTTCGGCCAGAAGCCGTAGCTCAGTTTGGCGCATCCTAATATCTTCGCCATCATTTTGGTGACGGGCAACGAGCAGTTGCCTGTGCTGCATCGACGCTAAAGTAAAGTCCGCAAGCATTCGTAACCACCTAAACTCACCCTCAGAGATTGCGGGCTCGACTACCCCAGTATCTGAGATCGTCGTAGGCATGGTCACCCAACAGCGATGAAAGGACGATTTCCTAGCCTTGCGCAAGAAAGCTCTTCATAAAATATTTGTTTGCCCCGTTTTTTTGAATAAACTGGTACCAGTTGTACAGTTTTCAGGAAGCTATACTTGGGATGGAACTGCTATCCGTGATAGCCAGCCGATGACTTCCGTCATCGATTACATCACCCGGAAGAATTGCTCGCTGTTCGGACCAGTCTCTTTCCCAGGTTCTTCTTCGTGTTTTCGAGCTGAAGGCGTCTTTTTACTTCCGAATTCCATCAAGGTAGCCAACTGTAGAAGAGAGAGGATCCGAGAATGATATGTGTCATTGCTTTATGATACTACAAAAAATGACATCTTAGGTACATACAATACTAGTGCAATACGTGACCACTCAATCAACACTGTTTATATCTTCTGGATTCGCCTTGTCAAGGTCCGAATTCAAAAGGTTGATCGGATCATTTGCAACACAGAAGAAGAAGGGCAATTGCAACATGGCCGGTTGGTTCATGCGTGATTTTTGCAAGGTAGCCTGTACACACCAAATAAATGACTGGTTGACGCAGCTTGACTTGTGTTGGTCGTTACCATAAACTCATGGCTTCCTTTTGCGCCCGGCTTTTCACTCTACCCAGCGGAAAAGCTAATCACCCTGGAGCCAGAAATCCCTTTAAAACGAGTTCTGAGCAGGGCTGCAGCCCACAACTAGCCCTCGAATATGGAGCCTCGTGAACACTAACCACTGACAAGGCCCGCGCATCCTCCATAGCAGTGCAGCCATGACTCGTGCCCGGGGGCCAGTCGGTCGGTCACATGTCACTTCTCACATGAATCACTGGCAGAAGATGAAATGCCCACCCTCCACAACCACCGGAAAACCAGTCGGGTTTGCGATATAACGTAATACGACTTGGCAAATCACCTCTGCGCAGCATGCCGGGAAATTAATAACAACGCCTTTTCCACGTATTCTCCGCCTCTTTCCGCATAAAGGCTGATCTAGGTTACAACTGAATACATTCCCCGTACCTTATCGTGAGTACACTTGCTTTGGGATAAGATGATCGAAGAATCACCGACCGTTGATAATCCGAAGCTTTTCGTGTCAGCTCAAAAACTGCATCACTGAAGTCCACGTCTTTTGTTTTATTCACGGCGCTACAGCATGAGGGGTTACCACCACTTGTGGAAATGTTTGTTTTCTGTATTTTGTGCCTTTATGTGGGTTTTATATCAACATGACTCCGAAGACTGGGCAGTTGGTAAAACTGTTTACTTGTTTCGTTTGAAGACCGTTAAAGGTCGCGATAAAGAACCCCAATGCGATCGTTGTGCTGGTTGGTTGCATCAAAAATGTACGGCCGTAGACAAAGAATTGTATGCTGCATCAGTGCAATGTCCTTTTACTGTCGCACAAGCCGCTTGCACGACTTGTCTCAGCGCGGGATTCAGAGAGTGTTGCCCACCATGGTACACCGAGTACCACGTCTGAGGGCAAATTATTTGCCACACACGCGGATCTAAAGTGCCTCGCCTATGGGCCAAATCGGTGCTCGGTCCTAGAATACTTTTCCACTCGATGGCGAATCCACCATCCTAGTTTAGTGTTCTACCGGCCAAAAAGTACGGCAGAGCCGCTTTCTCACGCTGGAGGATGATAATCTGAGTTTTGATACGGATACTGACGTAATTCTCGTACTCATCTCAGCCTACGTGGAAGCTGTCGCGAGGATGGCAGCACTTTCTGAAACTGCACCCATTTTAGCGATGCGACGCCCACTCAAGAAACCTCAGGCACATTACTCCGGCGAGTCTATCGCCGCCACAGACCTCAAAGCCATCACTGAACCATCCAAACCAACACATAGCGAAAGCTGTTCCACCTTGGCTGGTAGCTGAAGTGCCCCGGTGAAAAGCGAGATCAACAAATAGGGAGTGATTGCCCAATTCTAACATAAGACCGCTCCGCCAAGTAAATAATATCTTCTGGTTATGGATCTCCCGAGAACAAACGTAACAAGGGCCCAAGGACTCCGTAATCAGGGCCTTCCTGCGTCAAATAAGTTTTTAACTGAGCTGTTTGTTTCTGGCGAAGAAAAGGTAGAGGACAAAGTCCGAGGGAACCCGGGGTTTTTCGGTTGGTTAAGGCGATCGGAGTCGGACGACTACTACTTCTAAGGGTGACTCTTGAACAAGATAACTAATTAGGCCCCGTACCACAAAGGTCCTACCGGCCAAAATGCAAACGAATACGGCCGTTCCGAAGAGCAGAACCCGAAGCGCGGGAGAGATACAAAACTTATCCCGCTGAGTTTCATGTGCGACAAGCCAGTGGTCAAACAAACTTGGCCGTTCTGGATTTTAAGGCGCACAAGCGGAGCCCCCACTTCCACGAAGGTTACTACAATCGGAATCCTTGGCAGTCCCGCGCAGCGAGTCCATTGTGAACAGGGGGAGGCTGGGGTGGAGGACCCACCCGGGGCCACAGTTATGCAGTCAGATGCCTGAGGCCTAGCCAATAGGGAAGATTGACTGGAAGTCAAGCTTCAGTTCGTCCCACCCACTAGTTGAGCTGAATGAAACATGGCTCCGTATGAACATCCTCGACTCTGGAGTGTCCCGCTTTGGCTACTCCATTATTTAGCTGACAGGAACCCTGTTGAAGGTGGTGAATCCGGGTATAGTTCGCCCGATCAGACGCTCCAACTGCGCAGTTGGACGAGTAAGCCAACCCTCAAGGATTTGGCAGGGCCTTTTGTTGTTGGGACTAGCTAACAACCGGGGGCTTCAAGGCTGTTGGGATCGTTCATTGGAAACCTTCGGCCAGCCAGCCAGATACGCTGACATCACTAATCAGATGGTCTTGCGACGGCGACTGTCTCGTTCTGGGCGATTTTATCGCCTCGCATACTTTTTGGACTTCGGGCGAAACTATGAGAGAGGCAGACCTTTCCTCTATGAATTCATTGAAAACTGTGCAATGGCTGGCCTCATACCAACATTTTTGGGTGTCAAAGGGGATACATTCTGCCCAGAGTTCTATTCCGGATTTGGTAATCTTCCCCAGCTCTTGGAAGCGGTGATTACACCGTGATAAAATTTCACTGGAGCAGCGGTCTCTGTCCAGCCCTCGGGCCACGTATCGGGCTGAACTTTTGGCCCACACCACTCCATAATGTCGGCAGCGCTGTGCCGGGCACTCGCGGGTTCCCCGTGGATTCAGATGTCCACAGCTACATGAAAGAAGCTAGGAGTTTGTGTAAATGGCCCATTGTAGTTTGACCTAGGGCCCCGAGGCCTACTCAAACGACGAAATCCGGCCTGTTAAAGTCTACAGGTGAAGTTCAGGACCTGCATCACGAGACCCGTAGCAAGCGTACCGACTAAGTAAACAAAGCAGATGGAGTTCGAGCAAGCCTTCCCGGAAGATGCAGAACGAGCACCTAAGGGCCCTATTCTCTTACTTTGGGCGCCTCATCAGAGCGAAGGTTGGTATCCTAGCGCTGATGGGCAACGACGAGCTGGTTGCAACAAATGATGGAAGGACTGAGACATCAGCCAAACATTACCTGTCTGTGTGTTCCATGGAGGATGGCACGAAAACCCTTTCACTGAATTGCTAGCCGTTGTTTGCGGAGTGAAAATTGAGCGACATAGTTAAATCTATTAAAACTCACGAGTCACAGCAACCGGCAGACGTGCATTCAGTGGTTTTGAAGAAACCGGCTTACTAACTAACTCTTTCGCCAACTCCATTTTTCTTCGTCGCTGGCCCCTGGTAGACTACCCCGGAATAGGAAAAAGCTGTGGTCGTTCCGCTACGCCGAGGTAAGACAAAGTTCGCCCAGGTTAACCATCGCCCCATTGGTCTCACTTACGCAGCTGGAACGGTCATGGAAAGACCTGTGGCCTCTCGCACACGCGGACATCTGGGGGGCTATCAACTGCCAAGCCACGGCAACACGGTTTTCTGAAGAACAGTTCAGGTCTGATAAATCATTCACCTGCTCGTGAAAGTTGGTATTACTCAAAAGCCTAGTGAAACATCCCGAAAGCTTTCCTTCTGGGCTTCAGTGAAGCGTTTGGCAAAATTCCTCATGACAGGCTGTTGCTAAAACTCCAGGCTCTTGGCTCTTCTAGGTCCACGCTTTGCTAGACTGAAGACTTCTGTGTGGAGCAGACCTTTTCCGTGGGTTGCGCGGTCCGAGCCCGGGAGGAACCCGATCACCAGTATTATGCCACAAAGCTCCATGCCGGGACCTCTGTTGGTTCTGGCGCTTTTGAGAGACCTACCACAAGCCCTCAAGTTCGCAGGCAGACGAAATATTTATCTGGAGCACCTTTCGGTAGGCTCATGATGGTGGAGATGATCCTCAATCGCTGGTCAATTGGTTGATCTCTTAGGGTTCGTCAGTAAGCCTGGACGTATGCGAGTGAGGGAAGTTGGCTGACCTAATTATAAGACTATTACCTCTGAAGTATAGTACTCTGTCTCATGGTTGAGGCGAAAGACTTTGGAGTTGCGGCCACTCGCGGTCCGAAATCTCAGGCTTACGCTGAGGAAGCCGGCGCCTCACCATGAAAAATACTTCGCCCATTTCGCCGTACTTTTAGGCTTCTACGCCTGGATACCTTCCGGCGGCTGTATTCTTTACGTTTATATCGTCTCTTGGAACCTAGAGGTCGGGCTGTCTGCCCCTCCATGGTGGCTCACGTTACCAAACTGGAATGAGTACAACGAGCTTTTTCACGCCCATTGACCGGATCATCCGGGACCAACTAACAGGAATGCTCGGACGCTACCGGATTGTTACCTGCTGCCTAAAGACTCCCCCGAGGGAACTCGTAGTGACCTAGAGATGACTGAACTTGGATGTCTTAAGTAGTGTCCAAAGTTTTCATAGACGAATGACTATTTGGCACAGCACAAGGAAGTCCGTATGTCGTTCCATGCCAAAGTACTGTCGGTTTTTGTCTGCTTGTCAGCCGATTGAAAAACAGGCTTGGCTACTGCACTTGCTGATGGTTTATTCCCCTGCTCATGAAGCTAGTGACATGTGCGGCTTTGCTCTGTTACTTGAACCCGATGGACAATGTTTAGATGCAAGCCGTCCCTCACATATCCCACTAGCTTTTACTGACCTTTGGGAGTCATTCGAAAGTTTAGCTAGTTTTTTGTTCCCTAGACCATTCTCAGGATCAACTTGGTACCTGACATCCGGAGTACTGAACTGGTGAGCTCTCCGTTTTCTCCAGTGTATTTACAGATTATCATGTACCTGGCAACCACTTTACTCATTTTGGTTGATAATATCTCTGTTTTTCAACCATTTTTCCATTTTTTGCTGCATTCATTTTGCTTACACCTTTTCAAATAGTTTCTTTTCATTTTGCCATTTGCTGCATCAGCGATCTTAAATATTTTTGGCTAAGGTTATTGCACATGCCATCCCTGTTGCACCTATTAGGTAAAGCAAACCTAGAGCTTGGTACGCGCAGCTAGAATAAACCGATGTTCTGCGCCAATTAACTATGGATAGTAAAGGACTTCTCTACGTGGTCCCAGCTCTTCCCCAACACATGGTCGGCAAAGCAAACGTCGGAATCAGAGGAACTCAGCCTTTAGGAAGGCTTTGAAGCAGCGGTCATTGATCAGATTGGCACTCCCGACAAACAGCGAACTTTTCGTTCTTTTGGAGACATTTTGCCTGGAGACCGCAAACCTTCGCAGCCTTTTCGGCACATACACACTCTTTTGGAGGCCACTTAGGTCGACAGTAGACTCCTGGGAGAAATTTGTCTCCAAGGACCTCCCAAAGACATGCGGAGGTCAATCAGGTGACTCTCCCACAAGCTGGGTCTATCACTACTTCTTCAGCAGCAGCTGTGCTCGACCTTGTCAAAAGGGCCGAGGCACTCAGCGTGTGGTCAGTTGGATACCAAACCCAGGCATAACCTCGCAGACAGTTTCGCCGAAGCCTATCCACCAGTAATGTTCATGAAAAATCCCAGTTCAGCCTTTGCTAACTTGGGCTGTTTGTTGGGGTCATTAAGAGTGTATTTCCTAGGCGCTTTATTGCACCCCACTCCGTTCCGTAGCCCCAGCTAATTTCGGTAATGGGAATGCCAGTGCATGGCTACCACGGACGCTTCCGGCCAGGGTAGTTGCTTATCCGACATTCTAGCGGATTCAGTCAAGGTCACTTTGATTTTGGACCCGAGTGGTCACGTATTTTTGCTTTCCCTGTTTCTCGGACTCGTAACTGTGTTCATTGTACTACACATCACCTCCCAAACTGGAGTAATGGCCTTCAGGCGTAGAAAACTGCTGGGCACCATGGAGCCGCGGCTGGTCAATGTCTCGAGTTACAGTAACACATTATGGTTGACATTTTCAGCCTCCGATACATTTATTGGCATTCCGCCGGACTCATCCAGAGAATTCTCTCTGGTTACCTCCGTGATATCACCTATGTAGCTTGTCCACGTCCCTCATCCCCCAACACTGTTTCCTCAACTTTCTCGCTACGCTTTTCCTGGAACATCCTTCACAGCCCCTGCTTTACCTCGACATTTTCTTTCTTCTGTTTCTGACTATCCTTGACTGGCTACCTCTCCGTCATTTACTTCCTCCCATGGAAGTATACTCATTCAGTCCTGTCCATCGACCCCAAGTCTAACAGTTATTTCTCTAAACCACCCGCTGTAGCGGCCCACAAGTTAGTACAGTATCCATCAAGTCCTACGCCGATGCTACCCCTCTGTACTGCACATCGAAATCTCAATGGCTCATCATCCCTTACTGCACTTGTATTCTTGCTTAATTCCCACCCCTCATTGTTACTTAGATCACACCACGGCCTGTTCACTTATAGCTCCCTTGTACACTCCTGGCCGTAGTTCTTACCCTGGACCATTCTTGGGGTCTGCCTAGCACCTGGCATCCGGAGCACTGAAACCCCAACTGTGCCAGATGAATTAGTCGTGGTGATTTGGGCCCTGACCTGCGACTGGAAGTCCCGCTCACGAACATTGACTGTATCTGAGGGCGTGCACTGACTCTTCGTAGGGCGCATTCCACCGGCTTGCCAGTTATCCGTCGACTATCAAAGTGAGTGAACAACCCCTGGAGAGTCTTAACAGCGGACATGCCGGAAGAGGAAAATGGGTCCATTTTCATGAGGAAGTTGGACCAAACGCCGGAGGACCGTTGATAGTGCACTGATATCTATCAAGGTCAATAGATTACAACGTGATGGATCCTACAAGGGATAACTTTCCATTGCCTTTCTCCTAAAAGCTGGCTAGAGACTGAGGGCGGCACTGAGTTGCGCTGCACGGTAGCGCGTCTCCGCTCGAGAGACCACTATGGGCACTTCGTACAAAAGTCTGGGGAGTCTGGATAGAAGAAGCTGGAAAATCACCAAATAATCTCAGTTACTGGATCATTCACCCTCGTGGTTCAATAGAATGCAGACGCGAGCGGACTTAACAGTGGGATACCAATTGTCACTCTTATCCACAAAGCGCCTGTGTAAACGAAACTTGGAACCGAAATCAAAAGGCTGGATCAAATAGATGTCTGGGAAGGAAATCTTGAATGAAACGCAGTTGATTGTAATGCAAAACCAACTGAGCTGCTCTCCGGAGCACACTTCATCCGTGTTTCCGGCGCTTTGTTTTTCTCACCCCATCAAAAGCTTCCATATTCCATGGTCACCCTAACTTCGCTCTGAGATGGACTAGGCCCCTGCTTCTAGAAGCTTTCTTTTCCATTTGTTTTTTAGTTTACCTGCCATTACAATTTGCCTAGGCACATCAAATCCTTGCAAAGCAAGACTGCTAAAGGCATCTTGGGATCTCGTCCACCGTCCAAGTTCCTCCGCGGCGAAGATGGCTATAATTCTGAAGTTCATGATGCTTTCCGATGTGGCATCTGCAAGTCATGGCTCCAAGAAAGGTGCAGCAATCCAGTAGTCAGGGTCTTAGACCCATGTGGAAGCACCGGGCGCTGGAGTCTTTTGCCGGTTACACAAATCAACGAATTTCCACAGCCACCCTCATAGAAGTCAGGGGGCCAGATAAACCCTTGGAGGCGGAGCCCCGAAAATCTTGTGTACAACATGATCAAGATGAGAAAATTATGACGTTAGGTGGAACTAGTCTACGTGCAGAGGGAGACGGAAGGCACGAAAAAGACGGGTGCCCGAACAGTACACCCACACAGTAGGGTGGGGGTAGGGCCTACACCTTTCCGGGTATCCCAAAGGGAACCATCTAGTGAATTTAGGAGGCTTAACTATTTTGCCCGCCATTAGCGTAAGGTCGAGAAACTTCAGAATGGACCTTCTACAGTAAAGCCTCACAGCTTGAGCACATGTCAAAATGGCCCTTGGTAGGCAAAATATGGTGGTGATTAGGGGCTTTTTTTGAAACTTCCTTCACGGCAACTAACCAAAAGCAACGGGAATTCCGTCAACATGCAGTAGGTCTCCTAAGACACTTGAGTGTTGCTGAGGCTGGCAGAGCGGCTGTGAAATTGTAAGTCTGACTCACAGGGGAACAAAAATCACTCATGCTCCTTTCTAGCAGAACCCAGGAACTTTCGTTTTGGGTATCTTTTCTTGGCTGCAACCGAGAAAATCCACCTGCCCTCCCGAATTAAGCCTGGTAGCGCTACTTGAAGTAAGTGCAGCTCCGTAGGCCCGGCGTAACGAACTACATCTCCAAATCGGACAGTCGAAGACTAGCTCAAAACAAGCGTCAAAGGACCCCAGTAATTCATCTGGTTGGGTGTGACCTGAAAGTGGGCCCTCAGCAGAGTGCTTCACAGAAAACCGCTACGCTGTGAAATCAAATCTGCTGAAGGGGACTACCTTTGGGTGGCATTTTGCAACGTCGCAGTCCCTCTATCACTGAACCGTTAACTCTCTTGACAAAAAGCAAGCGCAACACTCGGACCTACGCTGGGGTGCAGAAGCTGTGTTAAGGAGAGGCGCCCTAAATCACGTAAGGGTCTATCGACATTCTACAGTAGTGTCTGATGTTTGCAACAGTTGGAAAGAAATTCAAGTGGAAGCCACCCTGGCAGACCGTGTCCTCCTCTGCAAAACATGGTTGAGCAATGAAGCTGACAGAGCAGCTCCGTCCACCAAGGCACCCCAAATATGGGCTTCATGGAGGGACGACAGGGTAGACTGATGTGTACAGCTGTCAGTCGCACAACACCTACAGCGAGTAAACGGTAAGTATTTCGCGAAACCTAGCATCCATGTGGTTTCTGCCACAGTCACCTCTTAGGTTAGAAAAGCTCTTCCTATCTGCGTCTAAACCAGCCCTTCGGCAACTGCGGAATAAAACAAAAACCTCGTGGACGACCTACGGAAAGCCCTTGGGCGGAATGATAATTTCCCAATAGCGGGAGACCTAAATGCTCCAAAGGTGGGCTGGGAAAAACAGATGCACTCTACTGTCTTCTTTCTGCCAAGGCCTCATTAATGTAGTTCCACGAAGGACCACTTTGCGGCATGTTAGCTAGCCTACGCGCTTGAGGGAATAACACAACCCTGCCCTATTGGATGTTGTAATAACCAAGCACCCAGTAGGTCCGAGGGACCTGAGGATCAAAGCATCATTTGGTGTAGGTGACCATAGTGTTCTACTGTTCATTTATGCCGACGGCAACGAAAAGCCTCCTGACAAATGAGGGAGAAACTCCAGTAATCTAGGTGTCAGCAAACCAGTGCAGAAGGCTGAGTCACTGTACTGGAATTGTTTATCTGGCGACGCGGATGACAGCAAAGATAGCACGAAAGGTAATCTAAATCGTTTAGCTCGAGAGTTAGTTAAAATAAAGGGTGTGTGTGTGGCGCGGGGGTCATCGTTCGTGGTGGAAGGATGCGGTGACTAAAGCTCAGCGGAAGAAGCCCTAAGCTTGGAAACTCTTCCAGGAGAATCGTGCCACTCCAGATAGCTACGGTACATAAAGGTACGAGACTCCGTGGTCAAAGCACGAGGAGCATGCAAAATCGGGTTTGAGAAGGCCCTCGCACAAAAAGTGGAAACATCGCCCAAGGCATAGTTTAACTATGTATAGTCCGGGGAGACAGTGGGGGTGGCCTGTGAAAAAGCGCAATCCGTGACCGGTGACCATACCTCTAACCCAGGGAGGAGGGCTGAACCCCCCTGGAGTACTTCTGGTCGGTCTACATCGAAGACCCAGGCCGGCAGCCGAAGCCCCCTGCCACCCAGAAGTATTGAATACGTCAGGCGAGACCATCCTGCCCGGGTGATCATAATGAGTGCTCCGCGCCCCAAGAAAGTGAGGCTGGAGGGGCATGACGGCATCCGTCACGCCATCCCAAAGCCCGTGGCTGAAGGCACTGTGCCCCATCTAGCGGAATCATTCAAAATTTTGCTTCAAGGAAGAGAAGACCTGAGAGGACTGGAGGGTGTCAAAAGTTGTCTCAAACAACAAGAGAGGACGGGAATATAGGATACCCAATTATCGCCTAGAAGGTCCTCTACTAGTTGCAATAAGGGTCACGGAGAGAGGCATTGGTAACAAATTGCTTGCCACCGAAATAGTCATGACCTGCTTGGAATAAAGATGCAAGGGGTTGTCCAGAGCAGGTCCTGCACTAAGGACCTACTTTCTTTCCTCAGTGGGGCGATGGAAACTCCGGACAAGGTTGACCGGCAGCCAAAAAGGGTTTGAACCGGCAAACCCTCTTCTTCACACCTTTAAGGTGGAAGCTTTGCAAGCTGCGCCTCCAGTAGTGACGCATTTAGTGGACTACTAGAAAAACCGGAAATTCTACTCCATGGTAGAAGATGCGGCCTCATCTTTCGTGAAAGCCTTTGGTGGGGTCCGAAATGGGTCCGTTTTACGGTATCTGCGGTTGCTTGTTTTCATAAGTGATCTGCAGAGAGAGCTAAGGTTTCTTTGATACTTGGTGGCGGACGATGATGAGATAGCTAGAAGCCCAATTGGTTATGATATGCGATCCGAACTGGACACATTTTATAAGTGGTCAGTAGTTTGTGGTCAGTTTCTTAACAGAAGCGAGTGAAGGCAACTGCTGTCCGCTGGTCTCCAGCCCCACAATACAGTGATTCAGTTAATCTCCACGAGATCGGGCGAAACTCTACCACTAAGGACTTCGGGGTGCTTATCCAGGAACCCCTCAACAGTCAACTAAAAGTGTCGCCATCAGCCAGTCAATCCCGAAGAACAGCTGATTCCATGAACTCCCGGGGTGTAATCTCAATATACATAGTCATGGTTCAGCCTCACCGAAAATATACTGTGCACACATGGGTCCCCTCTTTGGTCAGGGTCCGGCAGGTTCCACAGGCTGTACAGCAGAGGCTTAGATATACCATCCCACTTCTTTGGACTCTACCGTATGCAGACAGATTGGTAATTTAAGGCTTTTCTCCCCTGAGAAGAGAGAGGTGAGAGGGGTTTTGTTTGAAAAATTTAAACAGCTAAAAGGGATGGTGTACCAGGCTCCAGATCCATTCCGAGTGTATCGAAAAAAAACGCGCCATGTGATGTTATAGGTAAGTGTATATTGTTCGGCAACACAGAGTTATCGGAAAAGATGGTAGTCAGTCGACGTTTCGGTTACCGTGGGTAACCTTTCTCGAGACCGGTTTGCATTCGAATGACCTTGGGATAATAATCTTGGCCTTCGGGTGTCAGACGCTTTGCCTATTGGCCTCTGCGAGAGTGTGTGCTTGTGTATGTACACCGTGGGTGTTTACGTACACCGTGAGTGTGGGTGGTGAGACAGAACAGCGACCAACTCCGAACATTCACACCCACGGTGCACGTAAACTCCCACGGTGTACGTACACACGCACACAAGCACACACGGATACCAACGAGCAAAAGTCTGACACCCGATGGCTAAGAGTATTATCCCAATATCGTTCGATTTGCAAACCGTTCGTGAGGAGGGTTACTCGCGGTAGCTGAAACGTCGACTGACTACCATCTATACCGGTAATGCTGTGTTGCCGAACAATAAACGCTTACCTATAGCTAAAAGAATAGTTGATGAACAATGTACCTCTCTTTGAAATCGACGATAACCCGGTCCTGAGGGAAAAGCTAAAAGCGGAAGAAGCCAGAGCACTGCATCCTATTCGGGCTAATTTCTTCTCCTTAAGAGTAAGTGACACACGAAGTAAACTCCTGGAAGAGGTGGTGTCCGCACACAGTCACGCGGTCCAAGGCTGGTTTGGACAGGGCTTGGCTATCAGTGATCACCACCCTCCTTTGAAACCCAACTTGCCTACGTCTCTCATCGATTACACCTGGCTCAATTTCTCTCATACATCATAATTCCACATCTTCAAACGTCTCTAACTACCGCTCCTCTGTGTATTCACTAATTCCTTTTTGTTCCTCATTATGCATTCGTTATTCTTCACCCCAGCCGGTTTCACGAGTCAGGATATGTTCCGCTCGGCAACTCCAGAGTTTGTTCGTGTTATGTTCTAGATTTCAGCCTGTTCGAATTTTGAGTTCCTGCTTTTTCCGGAGGTAAACCCAGTCCTCCGCCCTGTATTTGAGCCCGTCAACCCCGAAAGTGCCAAGAAAATACCTTTGTATTCAAAGCACGTTGAGATACTAAGGCTGCCGCGCGCAAGAATCTGGGCTCCTTTTGATCGAGTAGCAAATTCTCTCTGCTAGCACAAAATGGGTTGTTGGGTCGTCCAAATATTGGCAACGGCCAACATTTTGCCGACAATCTCCACACGGGCACCTGGTTGGTAGTTATGGATGTGAGGGGAAAACACGCCGACATGTCGACAGCAGTTATCACCAATCGCTTGTCGCGCAACCGACACAAACTTTCGACACATTCTTGGATTGAGCATCGGTGAATGAACAGTTCTTGCATGGATAGTTCATTTGTGAATGCCCGCAATGAGTCACCGCGCAGTTGAGGCAAGTGCAACTGCTCTTTAATTCAGAAAAATGCACATTCTTTTACCTATTGGTTTGCCACTGCGTTATTGGCAAAAAACAGCAAAATCGGGCGTGCTTGAAATGTTTGCCAAATGAAGCTATCTGCAGGTTGGCTTTTTCAGTTGTGGAATTTTTTCGAGTGGAAAAATACTGACCGGCCGTGTTCCCAACTGGCGAAGTGTCGCTTTCGGTGGCTGTCTTAATTTATACTATTGTTGAGTGGATAGCGACGGTTGTCACGGCCCACTTAGTACCTATAATTTTTTCAATAAATGAACTTTTTCAGTGTTAAGGTTATTCAGTACAAATGCAATGCAATGTATGACACCTCCACCTCCTTTCGGTGCTCATCAGTTGCAGCGCTACGACAATAGTTCACATTCTGTCGTAACTTCAGTTTCATTTCTTGTGTTACAAGGGAGAACGCCCTGTACTGAAATCTTTCTAATTGCTGGGGCCGTTGGACAAGTTGACAGTCCGTTTTCACGAACAGTGAATGAATATTCAATTTTCAATATATTTTTGAAAGGACGCCAATAAGCGAGCAGATAACTGAGCGGAAAAAAGAGGAATTAAACCAACTGCTGCCCCTTCCAATAGCTGCAAGCAGCGCCGTCAGAAAGAGGAAACACCTAATCGTAGCTTAGATACCACGAACATTGATATTTGGGGGGTGTAACTTTAAATTCGTTACCTGTCGTATGGCGATAATACAAATAATTTATGGTGTATATTCCTTTTAACCTCGCTAAGTTGCTTCCTTATTGAGTGGATTCCTTAGCCTTTCATACCATGTGTGAATCACCCATCCGTCACTGTGATGTTTCCCACAATGCCAAAACGATGACCACAGCATTGCCTCCCACTTCTTATAAGAGGGAAAACACCTTTTATGGAGAGAATGTAAACGCCGTGTATTGCACGAATGTGCCTTTAGCCTGCTTTTGTAATTATCGAATGGCCACCGCACTTGGCAGTGGGTGTACGGATAAAACCACAAGAGCGGGTGTGAAAGAATATTCGATATCTACCCTGTTGGACGCAACGATTAGCAAGGTTTCAATCTTGTTAACTAGAGTGAAATTTTACGAATATCAGAGGATTTTCATGAACCGTCATCATGGTCACTAGTAGACATTGTAGTATATTTCACGGAAAGTCTCGCGTACAAATGATGTTAGGCGATTAGCCTTACCAAGTAATGACAACCAGGTCCAACTGTAATCAGACGGTGAATCAGGCGGTAAGCACTGTTGGCCGCTAACCATTTTCATCTTGGTTCAGTGTGTTGTTGAGGGCTGCAGCGGAATAATTCCTGATGCGCTCCCCCCTTTTCCTGGGCCCTTGTACCTTCTTCCGTGAACCGTGTGCGAGTTGGGACGAAAAGGGCTAGCGTGACGCACCTGAACTCTTACATCCTCTAATTCTCTTGTCTTCTGGACTAGTTTGCGAGTGAAGTGGGAACTGCACTGCTTTCTTCTGGGGAGCACGGTAATGACGGATGACGTGATAACAGCCACAACCGGTAACACACACAAACAGTATTCTGTGTTTGTGAGTGCAAAGGGGTAGTTGTGTCAGGAGCATGTCTAGGCGTGGGGACTTGTGCCTCCAGAGGTAATACGGAACCGGGCTGAAAAAAGATCACAGAGCATACCTGATAAAGAGCACTACCTCGGTCCCCTTCTGTTCCCAATACCACACAGGTCTCAAGGAGAATTTTCCAATGGGCTCGCATCACGAGGCACGGCTTTAGTCCCATTCCTTACCCTCGTAGCCGTTGTAAGGGCCATCAAAGTAGCCAGTAAGCACCGGTACCTGTTAAAACTTACCCCCTGGTTCCACTTCATATGACAAGCCTCAGCAGCCGAATGGTTCTAAAAAGTTTCAGCATTTCATGAAAGAGGGGATCTCAATTATCGGCCATCAATGTCACGGTCCTGGGAACAAAACCACACCGTTCACAGGCTACACGCTCGGTAGTTCATCTTTACCGGGGGGTTGACATGGGGCCACAAATACGGTTAAACATCCCCTGAGTTCACAATGGGATGGACATTTAGTAGGCAGTGACCTTGTGAAAGTAAACGTTTAGAGATAGCAATAATCATCTACGTGCAACAAATTCCAGGGGGTGGTTAACAGAACGGAAAGTAACGGGAATAATGGCTTCAAACGGAGGATGTGCAAAATGGATCTGGTGATGTTGGACACTGCTTCCGCTGTTGCCATTTACGTGAAACCGCAAATACAATACTAGAGTGAAAGCTTCCAGCAATATTCAAAAATGAATATTCCGCCGATCTTTTATAATTAGCAGATTTGCGAACTATTGAAATTTTTTGAGTGGAATGTGCCTTTGGGAAATTTGCCGGTTATATTAGTGGAATGGCAGTTAGCGGCTCTGATTAGCAGTGGATCGGTGGTGATTTGACTATCTGGGTCAATGCGCAACTAAAGATATGACAAAACGATGTAAATTGTAAGCCCTTAAAGATTGGCTGTAATTAGGAACTTAACCCTCGACAACGAAATTATTCCTTTAGCGAAGTCCGCTTTCTTCCACTTTGACAAATCACTGATTCATTTCACAGTAGGTTTAACTTCACTCTGCAGCACTTGAACAAACTTCACTGTCTCATAGGCAAGTAATAAGTATTCAATTCAGGCAAGAGGCACAGTTCATGTGTCCATCTGGTTCAGCTGCCACTGTCTGCACGAACATACTTCGCCAGCATTGTCACCTTCGCATCAGGCATGATCTTTGTCTGTTTTCGCCTTTACAGATCACCTTGTTCCCTCTTCTGAAAACTAGTGTTCCAGGACCGGGGAGTCTAAGGGGGCTCCTTTTCCTGGAAGGCAAGGGAAAGAAGGAAATGGCTAGGTCAACGCAATAATCAGCCATAAATTTATTGATCATTCAATGCTCTGAATCCATCTAATGGCACTGACATAAAACAAGTGTGTTGTCCGTATCTAAATGGCTCCTCTGCAACACCTCCTGCAAATAAAAACTGACAACGCACTGGTTTTCCCTTCACGTTGTATCATATTCACAGCAGTAACAAGCTGCTGCATCGGTTCAAGTTCATGATAAAACAGCGTAATATATGGCCATTTGGCTTAAGGTTACTTTATTTACGAATTATTCTAAATATATTTATGTAACGCAATAACTTAATGAAGAGACAAATAATAAGATTAGTCTTTCTTTCATTGCGCTTACCAGGGTAAATTTTCATCACTGTCTGGAGATGAAGTTGCAGCTAATAACCTGTCTAGGTACACTTTCATTGTCTCGCCGTCATGATATCATAGTTTAATCTTTCCCCGTTTATCATGCCCACTATTTGATGTTTCTTTTCAGCCCAAACTGTTTTGTCTATTCTTCATCCAAGCAGACGTATTTTCCAATATAGCAATCGCTGTAGTAATAAAAGTGAACCAGTTAGCCTTTGAGCATCCCTTGTCATAGGTTACCGTGTTTTACTCCCTTATGTTCTAGCCTTCAAAGTGCGTGTACCACGTATATCATTTTCAAAACCACAATGTGCTGCTAACTTAAATTTGAGTTGGCGAGACAAAATATTCCACCCTCAGATTATGAGGCATGAACTATTAACATGTTTCTGAGCAGCACTTCAAAAGCCCACTAATCAATCTCTTTTTGGATGAAATGATGTAACCAACAGCTCACTCCTCAGTCTTATCAGTTAAATTAGTATATTCATCGAAAACTGTGAGTGAGTTATATGTAATAATTTTCCTTCCTAACGGGTAAAATAACTGCCTTTTGGGAAATCAAGTGACTTTTTCTATCATCCACCTTGATAGCATCTATTGGCTCTGGTATTGTGCTTCTTAGCGAAGAAACTATCCCTTTTTCCCCTAGAGCAAGTTAGCCGAGGATGGTTTTGTGACACAAAAATTGTCACAAGGAAATACCATGGTCAGTATTTATACGAGCTGCTAATAGAGGTTCCAATTTGTGCAAATAATACCGTCCATTATTTTACAAAAATATGGCCACCAGGTTGCACGTTGTAAGGTTGTGGCCTTTCTATAAATTATCTGATCCCGCCTATTACGAATTAATTGGAACCATTATTGTCTGCTTAGTGATAAAGTGAATACTTACTCTTGTGTCAACTTTGGGGTAAACGCAGAAAAATCTCTTGAACACATAGAAGTGGTCAAAAATGTTCGGATGTGAGGATTTGTGACAAGACTTACATGGCGCTACTACACTGGGGTAACTAAAACGTCGTGCATATGATGATGATGAGGTCCTGCTAGCTGTACAGTGCTTCCATAGATTTTGTTGGTTTCAAAACTCACATTACACGATGGATTACCCAACCAAAGTCTAATCTGTTACTGACTACTCAACCGTTTCGTTGACTCAACAATATCCAAAAAATTGCAGAATAATCTATCAGTCAGACCACTGTGGGTGCCGTGTTCACCGTTTCCCAATAGTTAGTTATGGACTGAAAAGCAACCCGCGTCTCCCCAGCTAACCCGCAACAGAGGAACTCTCCGGAAAAGTCTAAATTACCAACACCAAGTGTTGTTCCAGTAAATAAGAACCATTTCCATCGCTGGTAGTAATCAATCAACAAGTCACTTCTTTTTTCGGCTTGCACATTAGTTTGGTGCGGACTTCGTTCGCCTGATCGGTCGGACCATATTTTTCCCACTCTCTGTGTCAGAAGCACAGTTAGCACCCCCATTGGATCACGAACGACCAGCTTTTTGTATGTGACCACAAAAGCGGTTTATTTTTTCTGCGCTCACCGCAACATGAGCTGAACTCGCAGTCAGTCCTGACCTCATCAAAGCGAACGTTAAGATAATAAAAATCAGTCAAGCTTGACAAACGCCAAGAGGTGCCTATATGTGTGACCAGACCAATTAAACCGTCATTTGTCAGTGAACCGACAAACAGGGGAGGTGGCCCCCATTTCACTGTGATGGTCAGCAATTTGGATACGATTAGTAAGACGAAATCCTAGCCTGCAGAAGTGAATTGGATAAACTTAACTTTCATTCCTAATTAGTCACTAAGTCTGTTAGAAGAGCAGCTGGATACATTAAGTGTTGAGCGTACATTGTGTTGTGTCGCCAACCCACGTGCCATTGGCATTCGCAAGTGATTTATTCTGGTCCCGTTGACCTTTCACTCGAGTGCGCAATTCTTGTCCATTCCACTCTGTGCTTTGTTCCACTTTACCAAATACATGTGGTTGGGTGCGCGTGGGACCGACATTAATTCGGTATTCCTGTCCCTTTGACACGGTGTTGTGCTGGCGCTTGCTGGCGGATGATTCACTTATTTGCCCGCTTGTCTACTTACGTGCTAGTTTACCGATGTACCAATAAGCGCATCTATTACATACTGTGTTCTGTGAATTCTGAACACAAAACACTAGTTCAGTGAAATGAGTACTTTTACCCTTCTGCACTGAACTGTAATCCACCATCAGTTTTCTTTCTCTCCTATGTTCACAATAATATCAAGGATATGCCGTGGGGCATTTCTCGTGCATTTTTATTGAAAACTAGGTTAATTAATTTTCTTTCAAAAGCCTTGCAGTTGTCCCACACGAATCCCTGTTGCCCGATTATAAAAGATAATTTCACTGAAGTTCTCAGATTCCGCACGCCTGTGCTCGCACACAAGCATACTAAACAAGCCAGGTTCCTACTTCAGGGTCTGCACTTTTGGTATCCACCTAACTGCCACTCCTTTGAGATCGGCGTGCAATAAATTTCTATGCCATGCCAAGCCGAAAGCATGTGCTGCATTCAGCTTACCGTCATTCCCCATTAGACGCGCCGTGCCTAGAAACCACATGACACTGGCGAGATGAACCAACGAAATTACTGTATCACTCAGGTATCTCTGAGCAAATCACCCTATTTACGCATGATACTCGACCCTCCGTGATGGCGACCTTGGCTAAAGTATGACGTGTGTTGGACGAAAAAAGTAAAATGAAAGCAATATAACTGAGGTTCGTTGCCAGTTACGTTCGCCTACCACTATTGTCTTGACTACCAGCATGAAAGGACTCAGTCGCTTTGCCGCCCATGAGCCTTGTAAATGGACTTTGCTACGAAACTGACCGCTGTGGATGAAACAACGTGGTTATCCTTTATCAGCTGACTATACTGCTCGTGTGAATCCACAGTGAACCGAGCATTCTAGGGAGCCAGGGGCATGGACTGCTTTCGTCCCGGTAGTGAGCGCAGAGTTGTTGTAACAACTAGAGTCGAGTAAGTATATCTCCACTTTTCACCAATAGCAGTGGTTTCCCTCGACTCCGAAACTGTGAAGATGGTGTTAACGAAACACCTGTGCAGTGAACACCAACTGACCGCAACACGCATGAGAGGACATCTTCAGATGTTTCGGCCAGACCGACCCTGTCTGCTTCGAGACTTTCATGAGCTGATCAGAAAACCTAAGCCGACTGCTGTACGTCAGGTTTATCCAAGCACTTGCTGTCACTTTGGACTTCAGTCGGCTCCCGACAAGTTACCACCTAAAGAGCTGCGAGAGGAACTAATCAAAATTGGGGTCAAATTGCATACTGATGGTATGCACCCCTTAGGGCCATCTAAAACACATGTGCGGACAATTCTTGGACGCGTAGCATATCCAGTAATGCCTGCACCCTCCTCGGAAGGGGCTTACCGTGAGCTGAAACAAATTACGGACGTGAACTTCTTTTCGGAGTACTCGGCGGGCGATTTGGTTGAGGTTCGACGAACTAAGATCAGGCCAAAAGGGGTTCCAAAACAATAAGCAAGTTCTACTGATGGATGTCATCTGCAACCACCCGGCCAAGCAGGCTACTTCACTCACAATAAGTGCACACAACAGGAAGTGCTCCACTAGCAAGAGGTTAAATATCCTTCCGTTATCGATCCTTTATTGACAAGCATTATATCTCGCAGGGATCGTATTCCTCAGCCAATATTTGAACATTTGAACAAGGATATGACTAAAGTTTTTTCTCGCTGAATATTTATATTGGTCCTGTCCATGTGTACCGCTCAAGCTAGTTTCCCTTTGGGACGGGTAGCCAATTGCCAAGATCTTCCTTCTGCCTTGGAAGAAAACAACAACTTTAAAAGATCAAGCAAAGAGCTTTCTTCCCAGATTTGCTTGAGTTTCTCCGCAAGTGTCGCGAATAGGAAGGCTACCGATGTTGGAAAGCTGCCGAAACCCGTCAACCTGTATGGTAATTCGCAGTAGTTTGCTTAAAAGATGTACCGCCAATTAGTTTCTATATCGTTTTACCTCCGCTCGTATTTCAGCCAATCCGCTGCTTGTATTTCAGAAAATCTGGAGAAGACTGGAGAAAGGGTATTAGCCCGGGATAACGATATCATGCGCCAGCACATAGAGTGACTTTTGGGTTAAGTGGGAATTCTGTCAGTGAGCTTTTGTTAGACTATGTTGTTGACGACTTTGAATACGACCTCCTCTTGGATAATTTCAGTGCCCCTTCCATTTAAGTCCCTTCTCTTCAAAATAAGACGCATGACCAAAGGCCCAAACAGCATATAGTCACAAATATTTAGACGACTTACCGAAGATTCGTCGGCTGCATTTGATAATAATATCACGGTTAGTGGATGGACCGGATGAATGCAATCCATGGAGGAAGCTGGTGGTGGCGGAAAGGAAAGCATGAAGGCAGATCACCAAGTCACTCAGTCAATAAATATAGTTGCTCGGATCGATCAAAGTTGATGGGCTTGATGTGCAACTGTGTGTAAGGAGAGTGACTGAGGGCTGGGGGCTCGGACTTCAAAGTTGGCCGAAATATCAGCGATAGCCTCATCAGAAGCCTCGTTGGATTTCGGGTGTCAGAAAAAAACTATTGGATTTTTCTTAGTATCTAGACAAAGCTTTGCCATAGAAAAACCCAACCAAGCATTGAATAGTCTGTAAGGCTAGAGAGGTAACAACTCAGCGAGGCACGGGTAGGTACCTAAATGGCGTGATCCAGCCGAGAATCAGTATGCGCTTTATAGACAGGGTCGCCAAGGCTGGGTTCAGGTGGGTTTGAACCGAAAGTTCCTGGAAAAGGCTTACGTTGATATTTCACGATAACAGATTACGAATTCACGGTGGGCTGCCGCAGCTAACAGCTCTGAAAATACAACGCTTTGGCGTGGATAAAATTTCCTGTTAGAACTGGCACAAAGCCGAGCCTTAATGATGAAAAAACCAGAAAAACGGGACGACCTGATTTTCACGTCTAGACGACCTTGACTTATCCCTCATGGATTGGGCAAATGTTGATTGTAACGGAAACCTATTTTACGCGCAGCCGACACGGGAGGTTAGTAACCACAGGCACTGAAATAAGTTATTGGTAGGTAGGGTGAGAGTCATGAATCCATTTTGAACCTCGGACAACTACCTCCGCGGAAAGATTTTGGCCGGTGGTGTAAAGATTAAATAATGAAAATCCTTACAAGTTTCCTGCGCGCTTTGTGAGATTGACGTTATTTGACGGTACTTTGAAAGTCCCGTCCATACACCACTCTCTCACACGTTTGTTTATTCGTGTGGGGCATTTGAATTTGGCTTTGAACCCTTTCTGACTGTCGCGCTCGAGCCACGGGGCTTTGAACCCTTGGGTTTTACTGTGGAGTCTACTTAGCCGCATATTTAAGTTTTGTATATTTTTGCACCTTTCGTGAATTTCAACTGAGTACCGTAGAAACTACGAATCAATCTTGTTTTGGTTTCGGGATTCGTTTGAACTGACTACGCGTTGCTCGACTTGAGAGCATTGATTTACGGTAGATTTCTGCGACGGCTGCAGAATGCAAAAAATGCAGTTGTTTTCAACATCCCTGATAGTTTAGATATCACATTGGTTAAATCCACCATCCTTCAAGTCGCGGGCATGGCCCACTTTTCATGTCACTGCAGAAGACTAATATAAAGGTCTTAGAAGCACTCTTGTTCCCTTCTATTCCCATTTCCGGATGAAAAAATCGCTAGAGATTTCATCAATAAACAGCGTATAGTCGCAACTGCTTCACGGTTTAAATCATTCAAGATACAAGCTGATAGAAAGCCACTACAAAGAGAAGTGATAAGATGTGCCGCTATAAATTCTAATCATATTGGCATTAAGATCTGGAAGTCACCCTCTTCCCCAAGCACCTTACCAAGGATCAACAAAACCCCTCACTCTTCTACCCCTAGAAGATCCACAGGGTGAGTTGATCTAGACGAATCTTTCCTCACCTCCCCACAGCTACCCTAGCCAAAACGACAACACATATCGACAACGCCTACGGGCTCATCCCAGGAGGGTCCTGACAATACGCCTCCAGCTACGTTCGACCGTTCCACGGGACTTCAAGTTCCCAATGAAATGAAACCTGCAGCACTTATATCTGTCTCCATAGGCCCCCGTTCAAAAACTGATGAAAAGCCCATGCGTGTCACTCGTATGCAACATACGTCGCTGACAATAAAGAACTGTCCAGAAGAGGGGGTCAACGAGAGTTTAGTTGCCAAAGCTAAGTCTTCGTGCGGGCAAACGATACGGGGATGCATGAACAACGACAATGATCGTTCTTTCTCTAGACCAAATTCGACACCGACCGCTTTCCCTCGTTTGGGATACCCTCGCATCTCTCAGCATATGAAACAAAATAGCACCTCCAAGATGATGATGCAACAACAATGGGACAATACCCGTAATAAAAATAGATGGTTTGATGAACGAACTGCGTTCATACTTAGCTCCGGACTAATGGAACCTTCCCATCAGCCTAATCTCCCATTATTTCCATCTTTCCCACCTCCCCTCCGTTAGCCAAAGTGCCTATTTTTTCCATACGTACCGTGGGCACAACATGGCCCCATAACCTAGATATGCCTATTATGGGCCGTTCTAATCAGCCGTATGGTAGTGTAATACCTAATACCCTGCCATTTAATATTCCACACGCAGACCCAAGTCCTCCCTTTGCGAATAACAACTTAGGCGGGCTTGCATCCTGCGCTGATGACTCTTTCCAGGTGAAATGCAGTGGTCAACAAACGGTGGGTACTAATATCAATGATGACGTCAGAAGCACTGGAATTTTCCCATTGCTATTGGTCAGTGCACGCTCTATTAGGAACAAAATCCAATACATAAAATCAGCTGCACTAACAAACGACTATAACTTCATTTTAGTGACGGAATCTTGGTTATCGGACTCTTATCTAGTAGAGGACATTAAGGTACTCGGCTACAGATCCTTCAGCAAAGGCAGAACACATCAACGTGCTGGAGGCTCTCTAGTGTATGTAAAGGAAACTCTCAGGGAGACAAGCTTTCAGCATCCTATGCTAGACGGCATTGTCGACTCTGTATGGCTGAACGTTGAAGTCCAACGTCAAGAACTGATACTAGATTGCGTGTACCGTCCGCCTAGATCTAGTCCTAATAGTTTCCTGCAAATTATGGAGGCAATCAACTAAATTAGTTATCTTAAAGTAGGCCCAAAATTGATAGCTGGTGACTTTAATGCACCAGAAATATGCTGGACATCACTCACAGCACCACGCCACTTACCACAGTTTTTGAATGCAATTTACCTCGGAGGATGGAGGCAGCATGTCACGTCCCCAACCAGACGCGACCACACCCTTGACTTAATTTTGTCAATAAGATTAGCCCAGGTTATGACAAAAGTTCAGAATAACCTACCCGGGAGTAATCACGCAACTGTCCGCTGCTGCTTCACAGTGCCCATAAAGGATAAGCAGCCGACGCCCCCGCATAAACCATATCAAAAGGCTAACTGGAATATACTGCCTTCTCTGATTCGCAGCCAAAATTGGGACACCTTTTTAAGTGCAGATCCCCAGCTGGTGGCAGATCAACTTTACTCTATCTTTGAACGATGCCTCAACCGAATAACCCCGTCACAAGGGTCGTCAATCCGCCCTAAAGACAATAAATTGTCTCTTCTCAACTTGAAGTTAAGTAGACTTCAAAGAGTTTATCTTAAAACAAGGGACTTTTCGCCGTTTATACAGTTAAATCGTTTGGCTGAAACGATAAAACTGAACTCCGAGAGTGGAATGATACTATAGGAACTCAGGGCCGTACGTGATTCCAAGAAAGTCGAGATTCTTGCAAAACTGATGAAGTCGGGGAACCCCGAAACAACTTCATCTATCTCTTCTATCTCCTTCAATAACACGTGCCTCGACAAACCGGTGGGCATAGCTGATACGCTTAACACGTTTTTTGCTTCCTCCTTAATTAGTGACACAGCACCATTTTTCTGCAATCCACAAGTACCATCATATGAGCCACTTTCTTTCGTAACATTCTTGCCTTCTGGAATCGAGCCCTTAATTTCAAATATCAAAATGTCTTTCCACCCCGGATCGGACTCGTTACCATCGGCCATCTTTAAATTGGGTGTCCCAGATATCCCAATTCTTTTATCGAATTTATTCAATTTGTCTATGCGCTTTAGCTGGTATCCTATACAGTGGAAAACGTCGGTTATTTTTCCAATTCGTAAGAAGGGAACACGGGAGGACCCGGCCAACTACCGGCCTGTGAATCATACCCCAGCAGTATCGAGGATTAGGGAAAGATTAATAAAAGTTAAACTAACAGATCACCTCCTTAAAAACCACCTTATAAGTGAAGGTCAGAACGGTTTCCTAAAACATCGATCCTGTGCAACTTGTATGACTGACTTTCTGAACCTTATTACGATAGCTGCCAATGATGGTAAGGCAGTGATCTCAGTCTTTTTAGACATGTCTACGGCCTTCGACCAGGTGTCTCACATTCGTTTGTTGTCAAAGGCCAAGACATTCGGCTTTGTTGGCCCACTATATGCCTGGCTAGAATCATACTTGTCCTCGCGCAGTCAAGTGGTAAGCGTTGATTGCTTGATTTCCACACCCAGCCCTGTAACCAGCGGCGTGGTCCAAGGTAGTGTACTGGGCCTGTTGTTGTTTCTCACGTACATAAATGATATATTTACCGTGGTTCGCCGTGAAACTCCGTTTTTATTCGCTGATGATGTAAAGTTGTTGTACAACTTCGACCATAATACATTGGGTAATACTATAGCAAAAATATCGGAGGACTTGCGGATGCTCAATTCGTGGTGTACCTATTGGCTAATGAAGTTCTCGGCGGACAAAAGCTGCATACTTACATACAAGTGTCATGTCCCTCCCGAAACGTTCAGTATAGGTGTTCATCTGATCCCCAACAAATCATCAGTACGCGACCAGGGCATATACTACTCCTGTTCGTTCAACTTCTCGGAGCAAACAGACACTCAAGTTGCTAGGTCCCGCAGGTTAATAGGACTTGTCCACAAAACACTCCGTGTCTATACAACACACCTTAGACCATTGCTAGAGTATAGTTCAATAGTTGGCTCCAACATGCGCCAGATGGATAGGATCGCCATCGAAAAAGTTCAGCGCACCTTTACTAAACAAATAGTTGGATATTCGTCTAGTCTCAACTATAAACAGCGCTGTGACCTGCTACACCTCGAACCCCTTTGGCTCCGACGGATAAAGAACAATTTGTCTTTTTCCAATCACTATTAAAATATAGGTCCTGCAAAGCCTCCCCTGGGGCACGAGACCCATTAAGCCTAAGGTATTCGTTACGACACAGCAGTCATTCGGTCACTGTGCCGTCTTCGAGAACCAGCCTACGGTCCAATTCCTTTATTGTTAAATATTCACAAATGTGGAATAAACTTCCACCAAATGTCCGTGCAACAATCCACTTGCCGAGATTTACAGAGGAATTAAACAAACGGCTTGATGTCCTGACACTCGTACCAAACAATGATCCATACACTTAGGAGGGGCGAGCGTACGAATTTGGTTTGGGTTGCTGATACGCGGGTCTGAGTCGGGGGCCACGAGACCTACGTACCACACAAGTCGCCGTAAATACCACTCAAGTTTCATTAATCTTTCGTGTACAACCTTGTGTTTGGCAAAGTCGAACCATCCCCCAAGTAGTTCCAATTTCTAGATACTAGAGGTTTCTCTTTACTACTGACCGTTGGTCCTCAACTGGGAGCACCCCAGACTGCGTTTTCCTATTTTTACCTTTCCAGACAACCGCTGATGGTGCCTTCCCTTCGATGGCTTGGCATAATACCTGGCCCGCATTTCCCGCCGAAAACTCGATACCTGCTCGTCATTTCGTCACTACCACACAGGCCATGCCCTCCAGGACCCCTCGCAACCTGGTCGCCAGCTCCTGGACTATTCGACTTTGATGTGACAACGCCAATATCACTCACTCACTTGCATCCGGTCACTTCTTACATCATCACCTAGGCAATCTCTCTACAAATAAGTCCTTCACTGGGTATTTAACGGACTCAGCCGATATTTGGTCGCTGATCGTTACAAGGAAAATCTTCGAAAGATTTTGATTGTTCTTTGTCTGCAAATTCATTCCTTTTATCGTCTGACTTCCAAACCAAAGCCGTGCCATACTCCGCGGAGCGCTATAGCTGGTTCATGTCTCCCTTGGAAACTTATTTTTCCTCAAGGTGGACAAAACCTTCGCCACTTCTGTTTGATTCTCTCGTTGCATAGCACTTTTTTGTACTATTTCAGGAAGAATCAACTACCTCCGACCAGCTCGACCCTGACTTGGCCGGGTTGGCTACCCGACCTTGAGTTCAAACTTGCCGGGCGCCGCCCTAAAGAGTGACTTAAATACTTTCTCCTGTACAATGTCGAGTGCATATACTTTAATCATCCTCTTGGAATTCGGACCCTTCGTCCAATTGTACAGTTTGATCTTGCGTTACAGCATGCTTCGGGTTATCCGAAATAAACCATTGTCATTATCAATGTTTTTACAATTCTTGCATCGTGACAATCGTGTTGAATAACCCGTAATTTCCGCACACCAGAACATTTATTTTGCAACGGATATCTCTTCCATTATCTTTTAGTGCTTGCCGAAAGCAACTGAGCGAGCGCGTCGCACCGTGCCCATCATTGACAATGCGTCTTACCCCTTGTTCATATCGAAAACTTATCCTTCCTCATCATGCCACATTTTACCGTGCCCTCTTTTCAAACAGGAGCACAAAATAAACAGTGGTTATTTGTTCTTTTTCCGGTGGAAGAGGCCACAAAAGATTAATTGTTCTCTTCTTCCCTAGATGTTTCTCTGTACACCAGTGTTCACGGTAATAGCGTTGCTAAATTATAAGAACAGAGACGCGCACGTGAGTAGCCAGAAACGGATGTCTAAAGACGTGTTGCACGCGTCCATTTCCAATGTAGATGGTGGAAAATTCCACGGCATGGTCGGCAATCACGTTTTTTGCTGGCGGATACTCCCCTGGGCCTGCATCCGTCATGGTCGGCAACGGCATTCTTACCACACACGTGATCATCACTGCCGACGGCTTTCTGAGAGGGGGCCGGCGGGTGCAGCGATAGAAGTAGGAGAGCCGGTTCTTGTCAAATGACGGAAGAGTTGAAACAGGGTCACTGTCGAAAAAGGTCAAGCAAACCTTCTTTACTCTAATGACCAGTAAACAAATCCGGGGAAAAGTCATTTTTCGGAAGACAACACACCACCGAAGTCATTATGAGACATAGTAGGTTACTTTTATTACAAGTTTATTTAGAACTGTCTGAGGAAACAGGTACAGCAATAGGCTATCCGTAAAAACGGGATATAAAATAGTCCTCAAAATCCTGTAGAGTAGTCAACATTTGGAAATATTTTTTCCGTCCTTCGTCGACATGAAAACCGTCAGTTACAACGGCCGACTGTTGGTTTCCTTGTCCACTTAAGTGAACGCTAATGCGGTACAGCAGCTAGTTACGCAGACATTCTAGAAAGAGGCAGCTTAGAAAAGTTCTCTTACCAGGTTTGGAAGAGGCTGAAGTCTTCGAAAGAATCTCGCGAAAAAAGAAAGCTGAGCGAAAATGCCTCTTTATTTGTTACTCTTAATTCTCCATTATTACGTGTTGTTCAGGCACCATCCGTCGGTGATAACTTCGGGCTTCGCGCCCGATCAGTGATACCGAGATTAACAAGAAGCCAAACCACCTTGGATATCAGTTAATCCGGAGAACACAACAAATAAGCATTTCGGGAAACAGTACTCCATAGCATAATTTTCTTCCCTTTCAGGATATCGTGTCTTGTTATTTCCTTTCACGGAACTAGAATGATACTCTCCTTCTGTGAGCAACCGAACAATTGAGATAAGCGTACAGCCCGGTATCAAACGTTATGAGCACCGAGACAGTCCGGATATACGGTTTCATTACTCAATAATTGCTAAATAAAGTTAATGAATGATGCAAACCCCAATTCGTGAGGTCTCTCGGATATGATGTTCTTTCGAAGCACCTTCCGAAATAAGGCACTTCTTTCGATGCAAGAATAATAAACGAAGTTGTTCAACACACCAGAGGGAAATAAGACAACGCGCGGCTGTGTTCAAGGGGCCGCCTACAGTGGCAAAGGCACCGTCATTTACTGCACGTCGGCTAAGACAGTCACAGCTGTGTCAAAGAGCTTTCAACGCGGCACTCTTCTGTGCCAAATAATGCCAATGAACCTGGTAACCTGCAGCGCAAAGAAATGCGCTTAAGGTCAACATGTGACGTGCGTGGATGGGGCCGAGACATACAGCTCAAACGGGGAACAACCAAAGGAAGGAAATAAGGCACCCACAAATGAACCACGCAGTCAACTGTTTGTGAACAGTCTGACATGTTATGCGAAAGTGAGTGCATTTGTATGTAACGAGCGGCTCAAAACAAGCCCAGTTAAATGGAACGGTCGGGGTCAAAGTTGAACTGAGGCAGGGAACAGAAAACCCTTGGACAATCTGCCAAAAGGCGTGTGTTTGTGGTGAGCCAACTGCCTATAGGCCCGGAGTCAGGGCCAAGAACAAGTGTCATACGAACGTCGATTATCCGGGAGCGGGAATTAATGTCAACCGCTCAAGTATCAAGTAGGGAAGGAGAACATAAGGAGAAAAGTAAGAAACGAGCTTTAAGTTTCTAAACGGATTTACCATGCCTGATTTATCCTCCAGACCTAGATCTTCAACAGCCCACGTTCAATATCACAGAGAAATCAAAAGCACACGTAGCCAATAAATTCGGCTTCAAAATGTTTGTAGCCTCATTCGTTTTCGATTATCGTAAGCTGACCACTTAATTTTATTCGATAAATATTCTCCTTCGCAGGAGGAGAATGGACAGGATTCCTACGCGGATGTGTATGCACAATGACCCGTTTTACAGAAGATATGTTATTATATTTCTCGGCATTCGTTTCCTTCGACCGCTGTTGTTGATTTTTTTGAATACTAAGGTTCATTCCTGTTCAGTGTAGTGCCCTGTCCGAGGAGGGAGAGTGGAAGGTTTCCGTAGGAGACACCCGATTGGTCAACGCCAGTAGGTGGGCGGCCAAGGTAGGGCAGCAGGGATGGGACGTTGACCGGTGAGAGGGTCTATCGGAGAGATATGCCGCTACCTAAGTCAGAGGCAACGAAGTAACGCCATGGTCTCGTTAAGAACGGGCACACCTGATCTGAATCGGCCGGCTCCCCATATTGCGGAATTTGAGATGACTTCTCTTGGTAACTCAGCACTTTAAGCCCGAGGGAAACGTCAGCCCCACAGGGTGGCGTCATACGCTGGCAGAAGACAAGCCAAAGTTCACATAGTTCAAAAAAAACAAAAGGAAGGGGACTCGCAGGGCATTCAGTCGGGCCGGCACTGAGAAAGTGCAGTAAGCCAGCCCAATCCTGAAGGAAATGCCTAAAATGTCTCCGGTGCAACCAGTGAAAGTGGAGACACCAGCGGGAGAGCCAAGGAAACTGGCGGGGCTGAGTTGGTCGCAGGGTCAACCCGGGCCATCGGTATGGTGACTGAAAAAGAAGGTACATCCGCTGTGCATGTTGAACCCGACACAGGGCCGACGGGTGGGAACGAAGAAGTCGAGAAATCTGGAGCATCACTCAATGCCCAGGACGCAGCACCACAGATACCTATATAAGCGAAAAACGAGGCATCACCACGGAGGTTGCGTCCGAAGATACTTCAGCCGTTAAGCGGAAGGGACCAGAGAACCGTCAATCTGGTACAAAAGCACCTGCAGTCTCCCGGAGAAAAGGAGCAGTTGGTGAACAGGGTCACACAGTCCGACGCCGTTGCACTGGCTGAAACCTGGATGGGGCCGGATACTGACAAAATGCTGTTTCAGGGATACCCTGCCTACAGACAGGGTAAAATGGATGGAGGATGAGGGGGCGGAGTAGCATCACTGATACGAATCGACATAGGCCACTGGGAGGCTCCGTTCAACTTGGCCTCTGGTAGTGTGCAGGCTAAGTTGTACTTCATCGGGATCGAGGTGCGGACAGTCTGAATTATCTGTAC
This sequence comes from Fasciola hepatica, assembly GCA_948099385.1. Lineage (NCBI taxonomy): Eukaryota > Metazoa > Platyhelminthes > Trematoda > Plagiorchiida > Fasciolidae > Fasciola > Fasciola hepatica. The sequence continues at coordinate 1,603,867 of CANUEZ040000025.1, forward strand.
TTACAGGGCACCGTGAGCGACAGATGAAGAAGACGTCAAGCTTTTGCAGATGCCAGACGCAGTGTTGGCACAGACAAGGGAGTTCGTCTTATCATTGGATCTTAACCCGTCAGAAACCAACTGGGAGAACGAGACCGCACCGAGGGGATCAACGGGCGACAAGTTCCTGCCTTGGGTCCAGTTGCTTGCACTTAGGAAGCACGCGACGCGGGATACCAGGCACAGAGGCGGGTGGTACCCGTCTCTACTCGATTTACCAATAACGCGGTGCCGCCAGGACGTTAAAGAAATAAAGTCAGAAGAGCCACTGAGCAAAAGCAGTTATTTAGTCCCAAGGATTACACCAGGGCTTAGCAAGGCGCCAAAGAAAATCGTGTCACTTCGGCGCCAGGGCAAAGTTGTTAAGGATGAAATGAAGAGGGCAGCGGAGGAAATTCGGTGGACACCGAGTCATACGAATGCCTCGGTAAGGGAACGTTGGGAGGTCACCAAGATGAGGCTACTCAGACTCACAGAGGAGCTAGCACCTCTGAGGGTGGTTAGCTGTGGAAATGAATCCACGTGGTGGAAGTCAACCTGACGCGCCAGTAACACAAAGCTGGTCACGCAAGAGAGGACCTTCACTAAGTCTCACCAAGTGCCAGTGCCTGACCACAAATACGGTCGCCGGTAGGGATAGTATGAGATCGTTGCAAATGGTTCCCCACGTGAAAGACTTGGACGTTATACTAGTCAACAGCTTCAAGCCGTCGAAACGGTGCACTGCAGTAGCCGATATGGCCAGGAGAGAACTTTTTCGAGTTGGATCCACCATGTCGCGTAGAGAGACGGAGATTTTCGTTCCGACATACCGAGCCATAGTTAGGCTGCACATGGAGCACTGCGTGCAAGCCTGGGCACCGTATAACCAGAAGAACATGGACTGTTTGGAGAAGGTGCAGGGACCAGCCCCTAGAATGTTGACCAGGCTAAGGCGGTCTAGCCACACAGCGTCCAGATGCTCTGGATTGTTACCGATGAAAAGACAGCAAGTTCACGGGGACTCGATAGAAACCTTCGAGGTAATTGAAGGATTGTCACATAAATCGAGAAGACTTTTTTGTTACGAACGTTTGAGCAATGCGTAGCCAAATTCGCAACGGATCCCGAAATCAGAAGACGATTATCCGTGATATTCTACGATACTAGATTATTAAGATAAACAATGACATAAACAATATACAAACCTCAATAATACGATCACAAGGACTCAACAACGAGAAACCGAATAGCAGCGTGTGAGCAGACAGCACGTGCGTCACGCAGGTCCTGAACAAGGATGTGCCAAAATAGCGCTCTGGGCGCGAACAAACAACAATTGGTCCAGAAAAACAACCAGTTCGTAAAGACAAGTCAATAGTGTATGGAAATGAGTGATGTTGGGAAAAACACTGAATCGCCAGGGAAAAAGGGGGATTTTCCACGACCGGCTGTTACACCGCCCACCAAAATCCTCCTGGATCCTTAGCAAAGTCAAAGGTTCGGTATAAAGGTACTGATTCTTCCTACCTGCCTAGGCCCTGCTGTCAGTGCGCGCGTCTAACGCTCGTCGTCGACGTTCTACTACTGGTCGCACCTAACCCATTGGCTACATAGACGTGAGGCTAGTCTACATCTTCCACAAGACCAAATGACCGATGGCGGGCGTGAATGGTCACATAGACGTTGTCCTCGTAAGGGGCCGTCCGGTCCTGGATGTACGTGCTTGAGTGTGTGTGTGTGTGTGCGTGTGTGTGTGCCGGGGTTACAATGAAATCACAGGTATGACTACACATCAAAGGAGGACTTTCTGCAATGTCAACAAAAGACCGCGTGGTAAGAAAACGAGTAAATGTAGCATGTATGTGTGACCTGAGCTCCGCTACTTCCACATATGCAAGGGGCATTCGGTAGCGTCAACAAAAGGCAAACAAAGGACACTGTCACATGTATGATGGGTTTACGGGATGTAGAGTGCGTGGTGCATGCGTGTATGTATCGGGATGTATAATGGAATCGCACTCATCACCACATATCGGAAAGAACCTTCTGTAATGTCAACGAAAGGACCGCGAGCACCTTAACGTGTTTGACGGAGATTGTGTGGTATATATGGTGTTTCTTTATCCACCTCGATTACTGGTGTGAAAAAGGTTTACTAGGCCTCAGGGTTATCAGCTCCTCCGTCTTCGCTCTCGAGTAGGTTAATACTGCGTATGTCACGAATGAGCACTCCGTTAGCTGTCTTCACCTTCACCGTTCTTATCATTTCGTCAGTGCTTTTGATGGTTTCCGTAACTACTCCCAAAGACCAAGCGCTGAAATGTGCGCGTTCGTCGGCGATCAAAACCACGTCCCCAACTTTGAATGGTCTTGTTTTGGCCAGCCACTTCTGTCGAGTCTGCAAAGCCGATAGGTACTCCCGTAGCCATCGGCTCCAGAAGACCTTGGCCAGATAGCTCGCTTGCTTCCACCCGTGGAGGTAGCTCCCACGAAGGTTCGACCTTAACGTCAATATGTCGTTCGGGGTGAGCGCCAGGTGGGTGGGGTCGCCGTTCAATACTGGAACCAGGGGGCGGTTGTTCAGGATTCGCTCCACCTCAGTCATGACGGTGTTCAGCGTCTCGTCGTCGGGCGGCTGCTGCTCCATGATTGACAGCAATATCCGTCTGGCGGACCGGATCATGCGTTCCCATATGCCGCCTCGGTGACTGGCCTGTGGGGGGTTGAAATGCCATCGTATGCCGTAGGCCACGGTTCGATTCTGCAGTTCGTCTCTGTTTATGTTCTTGTGCCAACGCTGCAATTCCCGTTGAGCGCCCACAAAGTTCGATCCATTATCTGAGTATATATCGGCCGGTACGCCTCTTCGGTTGATAAATCTTTGCAAGGCCCGTAGAAACAAATCGGTCGTCATCGAATGTGCGACTTCTAGGTGTACCGCACGTGATTTCATGCACGTCATGATACATCCATATCGCTTTTCTAATCTTTTCCCGCACTTGATCCACAAGGGCCCGAAATAGTCCAACCTGGTGTCACTGAACGGCCACCAGCCCGTAGTCACCCTGCATTCTGGTAGTGGGGCCATGAGTTGTTTGCCTGCTGTGGCATTGCGTCTCCTGCATTGCACACACCGTCGGATTACGCGTTTTACAGTCTCTCGTCCTCTCAACAACCAAAGACGCTTTCGGATGACGCTCGTCACGTGACTTTCCCCGGCATGTCCCTCCATGGCGTGGACGTGTTGGATCATTAGCTCTACTACAGGTTGTCTCGCAGGCAGCAGTATAGGATACTTTGTGTCGAAGTTCAGGTGTGCGTTGGTCAGCCTACCATCCACCCGCAGCAGTCCGTTGATGAGTTTGGGGTTTAAACGCTTCAGCTCGCCTCTTGGAGATGGCATGTCTTCATTGGTCGGCCCCACTTCTTCCGCCCTCTTGAGTTCTTGGGCGAAAGCCTCGCGTTGTATCATTCTGAAAATATCGTACTCTGCCGCTTGTAGCTCATCGGGACTTATCGGGCCGACCGGTATCCGACCTGAGGGCCGTAGCCCTTTCATGACTAGTAAATTTCTCTTGAACCTGGTTAACCAAACTAACGAACGAAGCGTCTTCATCCAGGAAGAAAACCTGACCAGTCGCGATAGAATGGACGACGCTTCGACGACGTTGGTTGCTATCACTACGCCTTTGATCTCCAGTTCCACTTCCGTAGGGGGTTTTAATTCGAACGCGGGCCAGTCCTGTTTGGGCAATTGCAGGAAGTTTGGCCCTCTCGTCCACGTGTCCAGTTGCCTGAAGTTTTTCGCACCTCGGGAGCACAGGTCGGCCGGATTATCGCCAGACCTGACATGACTCCACTGGTGCGTGGCTGATTCATCGTGGATAATCGTGAGCCGGTTAGCAACGAAAGTACTAAACCGGCTCCGTACGTTGTTAATGTAGTGAAGTACTATCGTTGAATCCGTCCAGAAGCTCACCGACCAAATGTAGAGATCGAAACATCTCTTCACAGCTTGCACCACTCTGACTGCCAACACGGCTGCGCTGAGTTCAAGGCGTGGGATTGAGACCGACTTCAGTGGGGCAACGCGGGCTTTGGCGAACAGGATCCTCGTGGTATATTGTCCATCTCCTGCGCACCATCGTCCGTACACCACAGCTCCATAACCGACTTCGGATGCATCGGAAAAAGCATGTAGTTCTCCAGTCCGTGTCGTATGGCCGGGGGTCAAACATCGTGGGATTCTTATGTCCCCTAATTTCTTCAAGGTGTTCAGAAATTCTTCCCAGTCCAGCCGGTCCCCTCGGTCCAGTGCCTGGTCCCAATCAACTTTCTTACGGCACAGCCGCTGCAGCAAGATCTTTCCGGGTAGCAGCCATGGTGAGACGAAACCGAGCGGGTCGAACAAACTTGAGACGGCAGATAGTATGCCACGACGGGTTATTGGCAGCTCGGGAACGTTCAGTTCGAAAACAAAATCGTCCGTTTCCGCGTCCCATTGTATCCCTAAAGTGCGCTCGATAGGAAGTGGAGAGCCGTCAAATCTCTTACCTTTTCGGCCTTTTCGTGATACGGGATGACCTTCAGCACTTCCGAAGCGTTCGACATCCATTTAGTTAGATGGAAGCCGCCCTCTTCCAGCAATCTCGTCAGACCCCTGAACTGCTCTAGAGCTGATTCCACATCATCGAATGACCCAAGGTAGTCGTCGACGTAGAAGTTCCTGCTGACGCTTTCTACCACCGTCCGATGTACCAGATCGCCATGTTTGTTCGCTGATTCTCGGAGGGCGTAGTTGGCACAAAATGGTGACGATATGGCTCCGAAGGGGTGGACGGTCATCCTATAATTCACCACTGCGTTGTCCCGGTCGCTCCCTTCTCACCACAGGAAACGCAAAGCATCTCGTTCTCCTACCGGAATCTTCACCTGATGGAACATTTCCCTAATGTCAGCAGACAAGGCCACTTTACCCACTCTGAAACGGCACAGAACATCGATCAGTGGTGTGGTCCAGTCAGGCCCCTGTAGTAGGCGATCGTTTAACGACTTGCCCTGGAACTTGGCCGCACAGTCGAAAACCACGCGCAGTTTATTGGGTTTCTTGGGGTTGATAACCGGATGGTGAGGCAGATACCAGATACCCCTTTTGCTGTCGGTGTTAACAGGCACCTTTTCAACGTAACCGAGGGCCTCGTTTCGCTTCATCAAATCCGCGTATCGTTCCCACAGATTGTGGTCTCGAATGAAGCGTTCTTTTAGTCGTAGTAATCGTTGGAGAACATAATTTCTGTTGTCAGTCCACGGGTCGACCGGTGTGCGCCATGGGAGGGGAACCTCGAACTGTTTTTTGAGGCCTCTAGAGCCTTGCCGCACCGTTTGTAGAGCGAAGTGATCCTCTTGAGACAACGTCGGTCTTTCTTCTCCAATGTCATGAAACTCCTTTTCATACAGCCGTTGCAGATGATACTCTATGCGGTCCGTTTCGGCGGATAAGTAATTCACGGAACCGCGTACCCCTACTGGACCGTATAATATCCATCCCAGAGCCGTGCGTACGGCATAAGGTGCCTGGCGGTCGCCCACTCTTTGGTCAAGCACCCAATGCGCCTCTGGCACGTCGCATCCGATGAGGAGATCCACCTCATCATCTTCCCAGTCTACGACGGTTACATCCTGCAGGTGGGGCCACCGAGTCAAGATTGCGTTCACCGACCTTGGTGCTCGCATGGGGAGATCCGCTAACGTGAATGCCTCCGTTGGTTCAATTTCCTCGTTAGTGTCTAGAGAGATGAGTTGCAGCCTTAATCTACCGGCAGTCATTACCCGTGTTCCGCCCATCGTGCTCACTGCTAACGACGTCGCACCTTTAGCCAGTTGGTGTTTGTCGGCAAACCGCTCTTTCACTAAGGTGGTGTCGGATCCACTATCAACGAAAGCCAACGCCTTGACTATCCCAATCGGAGTCACTACTCCCACGGCCACTACGCCTAAACGTACCGGTTTACTGGCAGATTGTGAAGTTGAACAAATCACGCTGGGCTTGGTACTCGCCTCGGATATGGTTACTCTCGCCTGATGCAGCAGCCGATGGTGTCTGCCCGTGCAGCCCTCGTAACCACATCGATTCCTTGTTCTACAGGCTGCTGCCCGGTGCGTGGTGTTGAGACAGATGAAACATGCTCCTGCCATCCTCGCCATTCCCCACCGTTCGTCTATTGTGGCGTTGCCGAACTTGGGGCATTCTGGTAGGCCATGGCTAGTACCACAGGATCTGCAATTTGGTTTCGCCGTAGCATCTCGTGAAATGACGTGTGTGTTGGTCCAAGGCTGGTACTTTGGATATTCTCGTACAGGGGTTTGGACTTGGCTAGTACCGGGCTTGTTTGCTCGGTTGCTGTCCCGGATGAGTCGGCCGAATCTGCTGTCAGCTATCTTCGTTTGCCTGTCTAAGTATTCAGTCAGGTCTTCGAAGTTGGCTTCTCTGTCGCCTCGACTCATCCGTTCAGCTTCTTCCGCCCACCGACCCTGTAGTTCGGGAGAGAGGTGACGGACTATGCCTTCCAACGTGTGCATGGCGTCTAGGTCAGCCCTGTAACCTAAATGGTCGAGGGCTATTGAGCAGTTCTGCATCTTGATCACCAGGTCGGCCATGGTGTAGACGTCGCCCTTGGTTCTCTTTGCCTCTGCCATCACGCCCTCTATTAGGTTACGGGCTACTTTGAAAGGTTGGCCAAACAAGTCCCTCAGAATCTTTCTTGTCCTTGTGTAGCCTTGTTCTGGATCGAGCATGGTGCACCCGTCGATAGCTTCTCGCGCTCGGCCTCGGCAGTAGTGAGTAAGGTAAGGAAGCCTTTGCACAGGGTCGTTTACCTTGTTTTCAACGAACGTCTCGAACTGTTTGACAAACTTGCAGTATTGCTCAGCTCGCCCGTCGAAAACCGTTAACTCCACTCTAGGCAGATCAATCGATGTTGGTTTATAGTCGGCGACCGGCGTGGGGTTCCCTACCTTATTGCACTCTAACCTATCGGAAGCGTCGAAGTCACTGGTCTCATGCTCTCGCTGTTTCTGTGTACACTTCTCTGCTTCATGCGCCTGTAGTCTAGCCGAAAGTAACTGTTGCTCTAGTTCTAGTATTCTCAGCTTATATAAATCGACATCCTTACGATCAATATTGCTTTCAATAACACATGAGCTAGCACTGACAGGACTAGGCGATCTAGCATTAACTAAAGAATCATATGTACCCAAAACCTCCCCAGAGACTTGCCGTATTACTTCCTGTCCGGATTCGACTGCTTTTGATCCTTTTCTTGGCATTTTGCGTGATTTTTCCTCGTTCCAAATAGATCTATTGAGTATTGTTACGAACGTTTGAGCAATGCGTAGCCAAATTCGCAACGGATCCCGAAATCAGAAGACGATTATCCGTGATATTCTACGATACTAGATTATTAAGATAAACAATGACATAAACAATATACAAACCTCAATAATACGATCACAAGGACTCAACAACGAGAAACCGAATAGCAGCGTGTGAGCAGACAGCACGTGCGTCACGCAGGTCCTGAACAAGGATGTGCCAAAATAGCGCTCTGGGCGCGAACAAACAACAATTGGTCCAGAAAAACAACCAGTTCGTAAAGACAAGTCAATAGTGTATGGAAATGAGTGATGTTGGGAAAAACACTGAATCGCGAGGCAAAAAGGGGGATTTTCCACGACCGGCTGTTACACTTTTACCTCCGATCCCAGGGGGTAGCACGAAGGAGCGCAGCCCTAGGTTACAAAGGAAGCACTCAAGGCTCCAAAGTAGGACAGACTTCTGAAATAGAGTGGCACCCTATTGGAATAAGCTCTTAGAGGGGGTAATAAATACCACGCTAGTTGGAGTTTCCGACAAAGCAGTAGACCAGTTTTGGGTGGCTGCTCACCTCGGATTATGCTAGGCGGTCATTAGGGTCAGATACAGTTTACTCATTGTTTTCCCGTTTCTCTTCCAGGACTGATACTGCGTGAAATTTCTGCCTTTCAGGAAAAGAAAATCACGCAACGTTGGGAGCTAGGAAAGAGCGCTGACAACGAAACTATCCGGACCTGTGATTTGCTCTAGCCGCACAAAGTCCCGCGCACTCCGTCTGACATTGTAAGTTCTGCGTCGGTGGGTTTTTTGAAATGCCTTGCTGTAACGGCCAGATTGGAGGCCGCCATCTTGTTGTTCGTTTAATGTAAGTGTTGGTGCCGTTGATACACCTACTGGGCCTCGGCTCATAGAGTTTTCTCCTTTTGTGCTTTTGCAGATCGCACACGTGCTACCCTCGTCGGAAGAGTGTTGCCTCTGCGTGTTACACTGCCTTGAACCGTGTTTTCAAGTGTCCATCGAAATAACGAAAGTTATTTCGCACCACCAAAAGTGCTAGAGTAACCCCAAGGTAGGCTTTTTATTCGGAGAATCTTACAGTTTCCCCCAAGCAGCCTTCAAGTTTTGTGTCATTCTCTTGTTGTGCTAGTGGTTTTCCCGTTTCGAGTAGGCAGGTTATTTCGCAGTGTTGGAAGCTACTAAATTGCACCGAAAACGAAACTGTCCGGACCTACGTTTAGTTCTACCAAGCTACTTGAAATTTTTGCGGTTTAATGGCTTTAGCTCCCTCAGGGCCAATATGTGATTGTGACATTATCATTCCCATTGTTTGCTTTGTACGCTATCTCTGTTTCATTACCTTTCAAGCCTATATGCCAGCCAATCCGGTCCACAAGAACCTCCCAAGGAGACCGAACCCAAACGAATCTTCTCTTACCTTTGGAGTTACTCTTGTCCCTGGGGCTCCCATCTCCCAAGAAGTTAATAAACTTTTTGCCTTGCATGTCCGCTCAGCTGGTGTCTGTGTCCGTCCTGCGTGTGAGCGGCCTGAGAGCGGTGTGTTGGACGCCGGCCCAGTGTTTGTTTACCAAATACTAGCTCCCAGTCCATCTCGGATTCATCTTAGACCGATCGCCATCTCGCCTACTTGCCCAGATCCGCCTTGCCCGTTACAGCGGCCAGCTAGGTAGGATGCGCTATAACCGGCATGTATGCCGGCGAGTCGTACCGCTAAAAGCCCAGTGATAGGACTTATGCTGAATTTCTCTGAAACTGAAAATTATCTCACGTATGCAATAATTACTTCGTATACTTTATTAGTTACGAAACCACTTGGGGACCATGAAGGTAGCTAATGACATGATGATTTCCGTTTAGTGCAAAGCAAAGCAGCTCAAAATTTATAAGTCCGTGGTCTGAAGGTTAATTCGAGACACCAGGTTCGTCATATTCAATGTATGCTTTCCGGCACTGCTTACTATTAAGAGCATTGGTGCGATAAGTCCGACCATTATCCTGGATTCTTACGGGTTCATTCAAGATCCTTCCACACTGCACACTTCACCCTACCCGCTCCCTACAGTCGCTGAGTCCCGAGCCTTTCAATCGCCCGCGAGCTGTAATATGCTCAGATAGATTGCCATTCCCATCTTTATCGGAGTAAGTGTTGATGCTTGCTGAGCTCCGGCCCACCGAGTTTCTTTTCTGTCTTTGCAGATTGCACACTTGCAACCCCCACGGAAGGCACTGCATCCCGCATACTACAGAGCCACCAACCAGCCGCTGAGGTCAGTGAAAGTAACGTTGGCCGACCTAGTTATATATGTTTGTATATATTTCTAAATTAAAACAAAAGTCGTTACAGAACGGAGGATATCATTCTTACTTTCCGCATATAATATTTCATCACCCTTAACCTTCTTCTCCAATTTGAACGCTTTACGCCAGTCTGAAGAACAATAAGATTGGACCATAAGACACTAGAAATGCCAAACGAAATCTTGACGTGGCAGGAGCTCTAAAAACGCAACCACTGTCTATATGTTAGTAACTGGGCACCTGCAGCCGTCTCGAACACGCAGTGTTTGGAGCTACGGAAATGAGCCGACAACAAAATTGTCTGGACACGGTTGGCTTCCGCCACACAAAGTCCTGTGCAAACTGATATTGGTGAACTAAACTGAACTGAACTGCTCTACACCGGCAAGTCTTCCGACGTGATACGTGGGATTGTGTTTTCTGTGGTTGTGTCGTTCTATCGACTATAATTTGCCTACAATGCCTCCAAAAAGAGTCAAACATATTGCATCCAAGTACATAGTTTGTTCAAAAGCTGTTCGCTCACGCAACAGATCTCCTCAGTGTGATGGTTTTGATGGTTGAATCCATCTTGAGTGTTCCGAAATAAGTATTGATCTTTACGAAGCCCTGGACAAATGTCGTGCAAAGTTGATCAAGGCGCTGTGCATCAAATGCACCTAGCTATCAACATCTTTGTGGCCGGCAAAGCAGTCGGCGGAAAAGGCTCTTTCTGTCACAGATACGGCAGCGTCATCAACTTCGTCGTCATCATCATCATTAGCACCATCAATCAGTTCATCTCCATCAATGGCAGAAGAATCAGCGGCATCATCATCGTCTTTTTCTTCGCCAATATCATCCCTCTCGCCGCCATCATCGCCGTTAGAAGGGGGAAATTCCGCCGAGGTATCTATTCCTGACTGTGCTACGTATGCAGAGGTGGCTTCAACATAAGTCACTGAGCCAACCGGAGTAAAACGCTGCCAACGCCAGAAGCTACCTAAGTCTGCCTGCCACAATGCGGACCCAGTTGTCACTGATGTGGCCACTCAAGCACAGGAAGGTGTCATAGGAACAAAACCCAGCCAACAGTACACCACCGCGGATAAAAGTAGACCACCCTGGATAACAACAGCAGATCGTCCACGAAGAACGCCACCGTCGAGGAAACAGTGTTTCTCAATAGGGAACTTGCCTGTGACAGAGGAGACCACGGCACAGACACCTCTGGACCACGATATTGCGAGTGTCCAGAGTATACTAACAAAACTTTTTGTCCCCGGGGAGGAGGAGACTGCGGAGAAGTTGTGGGTAAAATCATCGTTCCGAATTGGCAAAGCTAGTGATGCTGAACGCCCCCGCCCACTGAAAGTAGTGCTGGACTCTGAGGAAGCCGCGACCTCTGTGTTAGGAAGATATCACCGGCTAAAAGGCGAGCAAGCGCGGCTGCACCGAGAGCTAGACCCTGCGGATCGTGAGAAGTATAGAAATGCTTTGATTGAACGACGTGAACGAATGGAAAAAGGGGAAACGAACGTGATCATTCGGGATTTTCGGTGCAGAAACGGCGCCCTCACTTCCGGTGGAGGCCGCTGACGCTAGTATCCCTGTCAGTCCCCCCAAGCTAGGACGCCCTGAACAAACGGAGGTGGTAGCAGGCCGAGGCAGCGTCGTCATCTTGTTGTCTAACTTCAGTGGTCTGCTGAACAGCAGAGATGACCTGGAACACTTGCTGCAGTCCAGCTCACCTACTATGATAGCACTGACGGAGACGTGGCTGAGTAACAATATTCTAGACTCTGAGGTATCCCCCCTGGCTACACCCTATTCCGAGTCGATAGAAACTCTATCAGAGCTGGTGGAGGCGTAGCATTGTTTGTACGATCAGACATCCAAACCGTGTAGTTAGATGCGTTCGCAGACCCGCAAGGACTCGGTGAAGCTATCTGGTGCCCCGTCAAGCTTACCGCCCAAAGCTTTAGGACGGTTGGAGTCATCTATCGGACACCTGCGGTCACCCCTCCAGATATGATGAATTTATTGAGGAGATGGGTGTGCGTCGGCCACTGCCTCGTCCTGGGCGACTTCAATGCTCCGCATATTGATTGGACATCAGGCAGGACAGCGGCCGGGGCAGATCCTTTCTCTCGGGAATTAATAACAACGGTCCAAGAACTGGCATTACATCAACATGTTCAGGAATCAACCCGGAGACAATCCGGTCACGGTTCCGTTCTAGATCTGGCGATTTCTCCCAGGAGCTCGGACGTTGATAGGGTTGAACATCTCCCTCCACTTGGAAGCAGTGACCATATGGTGCTAGAAATTCACTGGCGCACTGGTTCTTGTCCATCCCTTAGACCACACATTGGATGTAATGTTTGGTGCACTCCATTCGAAGATGTCCGGAGAGCGGCATTAGACGTCAACTGGTTTCCCACGTATTCAGATGTCCACCACGATGTGAACGAAGCTTGGACGTTTATTCGTGACGGTATCTTGTACCTTATGAATACCCACTGCCCCCTCAACCGGCGTAGACCCCGGGTGAAGGGACCGCCGTGGTTTGATCTGGAGCTCAGACGCCTGCTCAAACGACGAAATCGGGCCTGGCAGCCGTTCCGATCCACAGGTGAGGGTTGTGATCTCTATCGCAGGATTCGTAACCAATGTGCCGAAGAAAAACGGATAAAGCGGATGGCATTCGAGGAGGCCCTTGCGGTTGATGCAGTGCGAGCACCCAAGCGCCTGCTTGCATACTTAAAGCGCCGCACCAGAGCGAAGGTAGGTATCCCGGCGGTGATGAACAACGACGAAATGGTTGCAACAGATGACGGAAAGGCTGAGGCATTAGCCAAACAATATCTGTCAGTTTATTCTGTGGAGGAGGGTGCGCCAATCCTGATGGTGGATAGCTCGTCGCTGTTCATTATGTATGATTTTGGGGAGCCGGAAGTGCATAAGATGCTCAAATCCATCAAAACCCATAAGTCACCGGGACCGGACGACGTGCATCCGCTGATGTTGAAGGAGTTGGCAGACCAGCTAACTACATCACCGACGCGGTTGTTCCATTTATCGTTGGCCACTGGAAGTCTACCTCAGGAGTGGGAAAAAGCAGTCGTTGTTCCGCTGTACATGGGTGGGACAAAATCCACCTCGGACAACTATCGCCCAGTTAGCCTCACTTCCGTAGCTGGAAAGGTCATGGAAAGGCTGGTGGCTGCTCGCATACGTGAACATCTGGAGCGCTGTCAACTGCTATGCGCAGAGCAGCACGGTTTTCGGCGGAACAGATCATGTCTGTCAAACCTGTTGACTGCCCGTGAAAGTTGATGGAACTCCAAGGCCGAGGGATATGTCACGGACGTCATATTCGTGGACTTTAGTAAGGCGTTTGACAAAGTTTCTCACAATGGGCTATTGCTGAAACTCCGGGCCATCGGCATCTTAGGGCCCATGCTTCACTGGATTGAAGATTTCTTGGTTGAGAGAACCTTTTCCGTGAGAGTTGCACAGTCCCAGTACGCGTGGTATCCAGTTGGCAGTGGCGTGCCGCAAGGCTCCGTGCTAGGACCCCTGTTGTTTCTAGTGTTTGTGAACGACCTACCACAGACCATTCGATCCCAATGCCTTATCTACGCTGATGACCTAAAGATCTGGCACACCATTCGACCGGCAGAGGATCGCGAGATACTACAGGAGGATTTGCAGGCTCTCGTCAATTGGTCGACCACCTGGGGTCTACCGATAAACGTGGACAAATGCGCGAGCATGAGGATTGGTGGCCCCAACGATACTTCCGGCTACTACCTTGGGAGTATCGTACTCCGTCACACGCAGGAGGAAGAGGACCTCGGAGTTGTTGTCACCAACAATCTGAAGGCAAGAGCACGCACTGAGAGAGCGTGCGCCTCAGCGTGGAAGATACTTGGTCCCATCCGCCGTCCATTTGGGCCTCTACCTCTGGACACCTTCCGACTGCTTTATGTCTCACATGTACGTCCTCGTTTGGAATATGGCGGTCTGGCTGTCTACCCGTGCACGGCGGCGGAAGTAGCCAAACTAGAACGAGTGCAACCTGCAGCCACACGCCTCGTGGCCGGACTGCTTTAGGATTTATCTCAGTTAAGTCAGGACCTGATCCCGTATAGATTCTATAGCCCGTGGTCCTCGGTATGTGACACGGTAGCGAATATACTCGGCAGCGCGCAAAGCAGAACTCAAAACGCTGGAGCGGGACAACGTGTGTATTGGAGGGGCGCAACGGCGTGCAGACGACGTACACAGGCGGAGCAAGTGGCGCCACGAAAAACGGTCATTGTTCAAATAAACAAATTTGTTAGTCTTCGTCATCGAGTGCTTTATTGGTAGCACTACAGGGGTCTCCCCCTAGAAGGCCGACGCAGTTGGGCTTCGACCCGTGATGGGTGTAACAGCCGGTCGTGGAAAATCCCCCTTTTTGCCTCGCGATTCAGTGTTTTTCTCAACATCACTCATTTCCATACACTATTGACTTGTCTTTACGAACTGGTTGTTTTTCTGGACCAATTGTTGTTTGTTCGCGCCCAGAGCGCTATTTTGGCACATCCTTGTTCAGGACCTGCGTGACGCACGTGCTGTCTGCTCACACGCTGCTATTCGGTTTCTCGTTGTTGAGTCCTTGTGATCGTATTATTGAGGTTTGTATATTGTTTATGTCATTGTTTATCTTAATAATCTAGTATCGTAGAATATCACGGATAATCGTCTTCTGATTTCGGGATCCGTTGCGAATTTGGCTACGCATTGCTCAAACGTTCGTAACAATACTCAATAGATCTATTTGGAACGAGGAAAAATCACGCAAAATGCCAAGAAAAGGATCAAAAGCAGTCGAATCCGGACAGGAAGTAATACGGCAAGTCTCTGGGGAGGTTTTGGGTACATATGATTCTTTAGTTAATGCTAGATCGCCTAGTCCTGTCAGTGCTAGCTCATGTGTTATTGAAAGCAATATTGATCGTAAGGATGTCGATTTATATAAGCTGAGAATACTAGAACTAGAGCAACAGTTACTTTCGGCTAGACTACAGGCGCATGAAGCAGAGAAGTGTACACAGAAACAGCGAGAGCATGAGACCAGTGACTTCGACGCTTCCGATAGGTTAGAGTGCAATAAGGTAGGGAACCCCACGCCGGTCGCCGACTATAAACCACCATCGATTGATCTGCCTAGAGTGGAGTTAACGGTTTTCGACGGGCGAGCTGAGCAATACTGCAAGTTTGTCAAACAGTTCGAGACGTTCGTTGAAAACAAGGTAAACGACCCTGTGCAAAGGCTTCCTTACCTTACTCACTACTGCCGAGGCCGAGCGCGAGAAGCTATCGACGGGTGCACCATGCTCGATCCAGAACAAGGCTACACAAGGACAAGAAAGATTCTGAGGGACTTGTTTGGCCAACCTTTCAAAGTAGCCCGTAACCTAATAGAGGGCGTGATGGCAGAGGCAAAGAGAACCAAGGGCGACGTCTACATCATGGCCGACCTGGTGATCAAGATGCAGAACTGCTCAATAGCCCTCGACCATTTAGGTTACAGGGCTGACCTAGACGCCATGCACACACGGATGAGTCGAGGCGACAGAGAAGCCAACTTCGAAGACCTGACTGAATACTTAGACAGGCAAACGAAGATAGCTGACAGCAGATTCGGCCGACTCATCCGGGACAGCAACCGAGCAAACAAGCCCGGTACTAGCCAAGTCCAAACCCCTGTACGAGAATATCCAAAGTACCAGCCTTGGACCAACACACACGTCATTTCACGAGATGCTACGGCGAAACCAAATTGCAGATCCTGTGGTACTAGCCATGGCCTACCAGAATGCCCCAAGTTCGGCAACGCCACAATAGACGAACGGTGGGGAATGGCGAGGATGGCAGGAGCATGTTTCATCTGTCTCAACACCACGCACCGGGCAGCAGCCTGTAGAACAAGGAATCGATGTGGTTACGAGGGCTGCACGGGCAGACACCATCGGCTGCTGCATCAGGCGAGAGTAACCATATCCGAGGCGAGTACCAAGCCCAGCGTGATTTGTTCAACTTCACAATCTGCCAGTAAACCGGTACGTTTAGGCGTAGTGGCCGTGGGAGTAGTGACTCCGATTGGGATAGTCAAGGCGTTGGCTTTCGTTGATAGTGGATCCGACACCACCTTAGTGAAAGAGCGGTTTGCCGACAAACACCAACTGGCTAAAGGTGCGACGTCGTTAGCAGTGAGCACGATGGGCGGAACACGGGTAATGACTGCCGGTAGATTAAGGCTGCAACTCATCTCTCTAGACACTAACGAGGAAATTGAACCAACGGAGGCATTCACGTTAGCGGATCTCCCCATGCGAGCACCAAGGTCGGTGAACGCAATCTTGACTCGGTGGCCCCACCTGCAGGATGTAACCGTCGTAGACTGGGAAGATGATGAGGTGGATCTCCTCATCGGATGCGACGTGCCAGAGGCGCATTGGGTGCTTGACCAAAGAGTGGGCGACCGCCAGGCACCTTATGCCGTACGCACGGCTCTGGGATGGATATTATACGGTCCAGTAGGGGTACGCGGTTCCGTGAATTACTTATCCGCCGAAACGGACCGCATAGAGTATCATCTGCAACGGCTGTATGAAAAGGAGTTTCATGACATTGGAGAAGAAAGACCGACGTTGTCTCAAGAGGATCACTTCGCTCTACAAACGGTGCGGCAAGGCTCTAGAGGCCTCAAAAAACAGTTCGAGGTTCCCCTCCCATGGCGCACACCGGTCGACCCGTGGACTGACAACAGAAATTATGTTCTCCAACGATTACTACGACTAAAAGAACGCTTCATTCGAGACCACAATCTGTGGGAACGATACGCGGATTTGATGAAGCGAAACGAGGCCCTCGGTTACGTTGAAAAGGTGCCTGTTAACACCGACAGCAAAAGGGGTATCTGGTATCTGCCTCACCATCCGGTTATCAACCCCAAGAAACCCAATAAACTGCGCGTGGTTTTCGACTGTGCGGCCAAGTTCCAGGGCAAGTCGTTAAACGATCGCCTACTACAGGGGCCTGACTGGACCACACCACTGATCGATGTTCTGTGCCGTTTCAGAGTGGGTAAAGTGGCCTTGTCTGCTGACATTAGGGAAATGTTCCATCAGGTGAAGATTCCGGTAGGAGAACGAGATGCTTTGCGTTTCCTGTGGTGAGAAGGGAGCGACCGGGACAACGCAGTGGTGAATTATAGGATGACCGTCCACCCCTTCGGAGCCATATCGTCACCATTTTGTGCCAACTACGCCCTCCGAGAATCAGCGAACAAACATGGCGATCTGGTACATCGGACGGTGGTAGAAAGCGTCAGCAGGAACTTCTACGTCGACGACTACCTTGGGTCATTCGATGATGTGGAATCAGCTCTAGAGCAGTTCAGGGGTCTGACGAGATTGCTGGAAGAGGGCGGCTTCCATCTAACTAAATGGATGTCGAACGCTTCGGAAGTGCTGAAGGTCATCCCGTATCACGAAAAGGCCGAAAAGGTAAGAGATTTGGACGGCTCTCCACTTCCTATCGAGCGCACTTTAGGGATACAATGGGACGCGGAAACGGACGATTTTGTTTTCGAACTGAACGTTCCCGAGCTGCCAATAACCCGTCGTGGCATACTATCTGCCGTCTCAAGTTTGTTCGACCCGCTCGGTTTCGTCTCACCATGGCTGCTACCCGGAAAGATCTTGCTGCAGCGGCTGTGCCGTAAGAAAGTTGATTGGGACCAGGCACTGGACCGAGGGGACCGGCTGGACTGGGAAGAATTTCTGAACACCTTGAAGAAATTAGGGGACATAAGAATCCCACGATGTTTGACCCCCGGCCATACGACACGGACTGGAGAACTACATGCTTTTTCCGATGCATCCGAAGTCGGTTATGGAGCTGTGGTGTACGGACGATGGTGCGCAGGAGATGGACAATATACCACGAGGATCCTGTTCGCCAAAGCCCGCGTTGCCCCACTGAAGTCGGTCTCAATCCCACGCCTTGAACTCAGCGCAGCCGTGTTGGCAGTCAGGGTGGTGCAAGCTGTGAAGAGATGTTTCGATCTCTACATTTGGTCGGTGAGCTTCTGGACGGATTCAACGATAGTACTTCACTACATTAACAACGTACGGAGCCGGTTTAGTACTTTCGTTGCTAACCGGCTCACGATTATCCACGATGAATCAGCCACGAACCAGTGGAGTCATGTCAGGTCTGGCGATAATCCGGCCGACCTGTGCTCCCGAGGTGCGAAAAACTTCAGGCAACTGGACACGTGGACGAGAGGGCCAAACTTCCTGCAATTGCCCAAACAGGACTGGCCCGCGTTCGAATTAAAACCCCCTACGGAAGTGGAACTGGAGATCAAAGGCGTAGTGATAGCAACCAACGTCGTCGAAGCGTCGTCCATTCTATCGCGACTGGTCAGGTTTTCTTCCTGGATGAAGACGCTTCGTTCGTTAGTTTGGTTAACCAGGTTCAAGAGAAATTTACTAGTCATGAAAGGGCTACGGCCCTCAGGTCGGATACCGGTCGGCCCGATAAGTCCCGATGAGCTACAAGCGGCAGAGTACGATATTTTCAGAATGATACAACGCGAGGCTTTCGCCCAAGAACTCAAGAGGGCGGAAGAAGTGGGGCCGACCAATGAAGACATGCCATCTCCAAGAGGCGAGCTGAAGCGTTTAAACCCCAAACTCATCAACGGACTGCTGCGGGTGGATGGTAGGCTGACCAACGCACACCTGAACTTCGACACAAAGTATCCTATACTGCTGCCTGCGAGACAACCTGTAGTAGAGCTAATGATCCAACACGTCCACGCCATGGAGGGACATGCCGGGGAAAGTCACGTGACGAGCGTCATCCGAAAGCGTCTTTGGTTGTTGAGAGGACGAGAGACTGTAAAACGCGTAATCCGACGGTGTGTGCAATGCAGGAGACGCAATGCCACAGCAGGCAAACAACTCATGGCCCCACTACCAGAATGCAGGGTGACTACGGGCTGGTGGCCGTTCAGTGACACCAGGTTGGACTATTTCGGGCCCTTGTGGATCAAGTGCGGGAAAAGATTAGAAAAGCGATATGGATGTATCATGACGTGCATGAAATCACGTGCGGTACACCTAGAAGTCGCACATTCGATGACGACCGATTTGTTTCTACGGGCCTTGCAAAGATTTATCAACCGAAGAGGCGTACCGGCCGATATATACTCAGATAATGGATCGAACTTTGTGGGCGCTCAACGGGAATTGCAGCGTTGGCACAAGAACATAAACAGAGACGAACTGCAGAATCGAACCGTGGCCTACGGCATACGATGGCATTTCAACCCCCCACAGGCCAGTCACCGAGGCGGCATATGGGAACGCATGATCCGGTCCGCCAGACGGATATTGCTGTCAATCATGGAGCAGCAGCCGCCCGACGACGAGACGCTGAACACCGTCATGACTGAGGTGGAGCGAATCCTGAACAACCGCCCCCTGGTTCGATTATACATCCCGATACATACACGCATGCACCACGCACTCTACATCCCGTAAACCCATCAAACATGTGACAGTGTCCTTTGTTTGCCTTTTGTTGACGCTACCGAATGCCCCTTGCATATGTGGAAGTAGCGGAGCTCAGGTCACACATACATGCTACATTTACTCGTTTTCTTACCACGCGGTCTTTTGTTGACATTGCAGAAAGTCCTCCTTTGATGTGTAGTCATACCTGTGATTTCATTGTAACCCCGGCACACACACACGCACACACACACACACTCAAGCACGTACTTCCAGGACCGGACGGCCCCTTACGAGGACAACGTCTATGTGACCATTCACGCCCGCCATCGGTCATTTGGTCTTGTGGAAGATGTAGACTAGCCTCACGTCTATGTAGCCAATGGGTTAGGTGCGACCAGTAGTAGAACGTCGACGACGAGCATTAGACGCGCGCACTGACAGCAGGGCCTAGGCAGGTAGGAAGAATCAGTACCTTTATACCGAACCTTAGACTCTGCTAAGGATCCAGGAGGATTTTGGTGGGCGGTGTAACAGCCGGTCGTGGAAAATCCCCCTTTTTCCCTGGCGATTCAGTGTTTTTCCCAACATCACTCATTTCCATACACTATTGACTTGTCTTTACGAACTGGTTGTTTTTCTGGACCAATTGTTGTTTGTTCGCGCCCAGAGCGCTACTTTGACACATCCTTGTTCAGGACCTGCGTGACGCACGTGCTGTCTGCTCACACGTTGCTATTCGGTTTCTCGTTGTTGAGTCCTTGTGATCGTATTATTGAGGTTTGTATATTGTTTATGTCATTGTTTATCTTAATAATCTAGTATCGTAGAATTATCACGGATAATCGCCTTCTGATTTCGGGATCCGTTGCGAATTTGGCTACGCATTGCTCAAACGTTCGTAACAGCACAAGCCGTTCTCCATGACTCACACTGGTCGCTGTGCGTCGATCGAAAAATTGCGTCCTCCTCGAAATGTTATCCCACCGGGGTAGATCCTTTCGTGATCTGGCAGTGGTGATTGTGTTGTAGGTTTTGTCGTTGTCGGCATATCCCAAAGTTCGGTGTCCCTGTGGTTGTCATTGCCTTCGTAAGCGAGCCAGCGCCCGGCGTCAAATGAGTCCAGTCGCGATCCAGTGAGCCTTGTGTTGGAGCCATGCGAGATCCTGGAATTCCATGTGGTTCTGTCTGACGGGACGAGCTGGAAGGCAAGAAACACAAGGAAGCTGCGCCTCGAGGCGCGATGGGATATTCGACCGAGGGGGACATACCGGCGCAATACAGGCTGCCGCCACCCTTGTCGTGATCACCACGTGGTCGTGCATTCATGCATAATAGGACTATGTACAAGTTGAATATGAAGAGTAAACTTAAATATATACAACTGTTACATATTCAGAAAACCTCGTTGGCTGTCGCAGCTCGCGGCCGCGTCGATTTCCCCTGTTGACCGGTGCAGCTGTGTCTTTCGTTGAGTTTGGTGTTGCAACAGGTAACGAGGGGTCGTTAGTGGGAGTAACAGGGGCCGACTCGGGACGACTAACCGAAGGTTGTGAGCAGGTAGGGTCACTGAGAGGGTTGTTCGAGGTGGGTTCTGCCTCGATGAAGGCTGGTTTGAGGCGGTCTGTGCTGATGGTCTCCTTCCTGCCCTCGACGTCCACCACGCATTTCTTTTCCTTTCGCTGGACGACGCGGAACGGGCCAGAGTAAGCCGCCTGCAGTGGTGATCGCACTGCATCTACTCGAATAAACACATGGCTGGTGGTAGCTAGAGCGGTAGGTATGTAGTTGCTCAGGGTTTGTTCTCGTGGTGGGGTGGGCTTTATCACCCGTAATTAAAACTCATAGGTGGTAATGGAGAAACCAACTCACCTGGAAGTCGTAGTGTGCAACCATAAACCAGTTCAGCCGCCGTAACACCCATATCGGCCTTAACGGTGCTACGCAGTCCTAAAAGAACGATCGGCAAAACTTCAATCCATAGTTGGTTATCACGAGCACGAAGGGCAGCTTTCAGCTGGCGATGGGATCGCTCCACCATGCCATTGACCTGAAGATGATAGGCCGTCGTCTTGTTGTGTCGACAACCGAATGCGTTTAGTAGCTCGTGGAAGGCGCCGTCGAAATGAGAACCGCGATCAGTGGTCACGATAGCAGGGCAACCAAACTGACTCACCCAACCGGTTAGAAATGCTTTTACAGCTTCCTCTGAGGTTGGGCGAGGAATAGGTATGGCCTGCGGCCAGCGAGTGAAACGATCTACGCAAGTGAGGATGTAGACGCAGCCATTGGATGGCGGAAGTGGCCCCACGAGATCTACATGCACATGATGAAAGCGTGCGTCCGGTTCGCAGAATGTGCTTAAAGTAGATTTGGTGTGACGATGTATCTTAACTCGTTGGCACTGGAGACAAGCACGAGCCCAAAGACGTACGTCACGTTTGACGCAAGGCCAGACGAATCGCTCGGTGACTAGTTTCACTGAGGCGGTTACCCCAGGGTGCGATAAGTTGTGGAGGCTGGTAAAAACTCGTCGGCGAAAACTGGCAGGAACTATTGGTCGGGGTCGACCTTGTGACACATCGCAAATTATAGTTACGTCCGAAGTTGGAAGGGCCACTGCCACTAGGTGCAGGGAGCTGTTGTGTCTGAGTTGCTCTACCTCAGGATCTGTCGTTTGGGCTGCGGCGATTTCTTCGAGATATATGCCCATGGGTAGTGGGTAGTCGATATTGTGGACGCGTGAGGGTGCGTCTGCTACTGGATTGTGTGCCCCAGAGACGTGTCGAATGTCCCAAGTAAACTGCGAAACAAAGTCTAAGTGGCGAATCTCTCGTGGCGAATATCGGTCAGAAGCTGACTGGAGGGCGTACACTAGTGGTTTATGATCTGTGAACACTGTGAACGTTTGGCCCTCGAGTGTGTGCCGGAAGTGTCGGATACCCAAATAGATTGCCAGCAGTTCTCTGCTGAACGTACTATATCGGGATTCCGAAGGCTGGAGACGCTTGGAGAAGAAAGCTATTGGTTGCCATGAATTGTTGACGAATTGCTGCAACACTGCTCCAACAGCCGTGTCCGAAGCATCTGTTCCTAATGCCAGGGGAGCAGAAGGATCGGGATGTGCAAGGAGTGCTATGTTGGCGATAGCATCCTTGATCAAAGTAAAAGCTGCCTGCGCCGTGTCGGGAAAAATGAATTTCCGCTTACCTCCACGTAAAAGGTCTGTTAGAGGCTGCATTATTTCGGCGCAGTGTGGGATAAAGCGGCGATAAAAGTTGACCAGGCCAGAAAATTGGCGCAACTGTCGGCAAGAGTGAGGCTCAGGATAGTCGCGAATTGCCGCCACCTTGTCAGGCAGGGGCTGTATGCCTGAGGCTGAGATTTCGTGACCTAGGAACGTGATGGTCGTCCTACCTAATTCGCACTTAGCAGGGTTAATGGTTACACCGTGTTGGCTAAGGCGCTCAAAAAGAGCACGCAGGTGTGTCATATGCTCTTCTTTTGAAGAACTTGCCATCAAAATATCGTCTAAGTACACGTAGACATTCTTCAAACCGCGTGTTGCCTCATGCATAAACCTTTGAAAGGTTTGGGCTGCATTGCTGAGCCCAAAAGGCATGCGCAAAAACTCGAATAGTCCAAATGGAGTTGTGACAGCGGTTTTCGGGATGTCAGCCTCTGCTACTGGGATTTGGTGGTAGGCTCTGACGAGGTCGATTCTGCTGAAAACAGAACAACCGGACAGGGTAGAAGTAAGATCTTGAATATGTGGAATGGGGCACCTGTCCGGGACAGTAGCCTGGTTGAGGGCCCTGTAGTCACCGCAGGGGTGCCAATCGCCATTAGATTTAGGAACCATGTGGAGGGGCGAGTCCCAAGGGCTACTGGACGGGCGTATTATACCTATTTCTAGCATGTGTTCAAACACGCGGAGCTTGTCTAAGGTCAAGCGACGTGGTCGGCTAAATGCTGGGGGTCCTTTAGTGACAATATGGTGGGTAACGTTAGTGGTCACCGCGGGAAGGGGGCCATTCTGCATGCCCTTTGCACCTTCATAGTGTAAGGTGATGTTACAAGACTGGCCGTCAACGATTCCGAGCTTGATGCTCGATGGGAAGGTGCTGCCAGTTGTCGACTACTTCACCTACCTCGGCAGCAGCGTGACGATGAATGGGAGCACAGTAGGGGAGGTAAGTTCGCAAATATTCAAGGCTGGAGCGGCGTACGCTGGACTGAAGCACTTGTGGCGCCGAGCTGACATTTCATTGAAGTTGAAAGGTCGTGTGTACTGTGCCGCAGTGCGTTCAGTTTTGTTGTATGGTTGCGAGACTTGGAGTCTGCGTGCAGAAGATATTCGTCGTCTTGAGGTTTTCGACCCCCGATGTTTACGTAGTATCGCTAAGATTGGGTGGAATAGCCGAGTGAGCAATACTGAGGTCAGAGATTGAGAATTGGGTAATTATTCGGAAAACGTTTTGTCAAAGCGTATCCAGCTTATTAGACTTCGTTGGTTGGGGCACATGTTACGTATGGCAAACACACGTCTACCATACCGTGTCCTATTCTCCGTTCCTCCTCAGGCGTGGAAAAAAACCACGTGGAGGTCAACAAATGACGTGGCAGCGAGGAATGAGAAAATGTACAGCAAACTTAGGAAAAGTAGGTGCTTCACGTCTTCGTGGTTGGGGTCCAAAAGATCCATCTACCAGTTGGCTGGAGACACTAAAGGATATGGCAGCGAACCGCGAGCAGTGACTATTGTGTTGTCACTTTCTATCGAATTAGAATGACTGATGGATTTGCGTTTGTACAGTTAGACTGTGTATTCCATGTGTTGGCTACTAGGGCACTCTTACATTTTCCCACCCCCGTAGGTCCATTCTTTGTCCATCTTGTATATTCATACTTTCTAATTCGACGTGCAAGATGGTGAGAAAGGCAGTGGTGAGTGGGGCTTGTCCTACTGTTTAACGCTGTATGGTGATGATCCTGATGCATCAGTTTCACCTGGACTCCAGTCTGGTCTCTTAGATATTGACCATTGGTCCAAAGCCCACAGCCTAACCCTAAGTCACCGTAAACACTCGGATGTTGTTTTTTCTCTTCTCAAAGGCTCTAAGTATGTGAACTTTCTCGAATCCCGTCCAGACGTTCACATAGTATATATCTCCGTTTGTCGTCAACAATCGGTCAAATACCTTGGGATTGCGATCACCCATAATCTTTGTTGGACTGAACATGTTGCTTGCGTTTCCACATAAGTAAGAAGACTAACCTACTACGTTTCACGTCTGAAAGCAATGTTTGTACCCTTTTACACCATTCAACATTTTGTCATTGCATGCAAATCACCTCACTGGTTGTATTCTTCTCCCGTCCTCTTCTGGGGCCTACGTGCTGCAGATTTCACCATAGTATAAAGGTGTCTGAGGCACTTATCCTGTGAAAGTGGTATTCCTCGTAAAGATCTCACAGACTCCATCATATTTCAACAACAAAAAATGTGCAGGAGATTCGCCGAGAGAATTTTGAATAACTCACTTTACCCGCTTCACAGGGACCCCAGCATGTGTGCTTACTCCTCTTCCATCCGCAATAATCATAAAATGATTTACGCACGCAGAACTGCCTACCGGTCCTCCGTTGTCCCTTACCTTGCTCGCTTCTTATGTAATCCTGCAAATATCGACGCTGAACTTAGACAACATTTATTGTCCTAGCTGCTAAATCACCCCTTATCACTGCATTTTTTGTTGTAACTGTTGCTTTCGTTTTCGTATGTAGCTATGTACTGCTGAGTATTCACCCACCGGGGTGTTTAGGGCAAATACTTAACTTGATAAACTGTCCCTCGTTTGGATGAGCGGTGCGTGTCCTCAACTCTTGTGGAGATACTGACGGGTAATCGAAAATTTCCCCATGTGCGGGGTGTCCCTTGCTGAGGGGATTTACTATTGCAGGAAAAGTTGCCAGTCGCCAAAATGGGACTTCGCAATAATATATGAGTCAGGGGATGTATGGCGTGTCTGAGAGGAGTAGCACCTCTGAGATGGTTGACTGTAGTGTCCCTTGGGGCGTCCTCCATCTCCTTGGCCGCCATCATTCACCCAGATCTCACCTGAGGCTCCACGAAGCTGAAGCATACATCAGCGGCCACACCCCGGCAAACCGCTCGACAGGCGGGTTAACCGGTGTGAGGGTTACCGAGGTCTAAAACACCTCGGCAAGACGGTGTTCGGCATGTGAAGACAGGTACTACTGAATGGGCGGACGAGATCTACTGATCCAAAGGCTACAAAGAAAAACTGTCCAACTCATCTGACCCGGCCTTCCAGAAGAGGCGAATGAACCGCATAACAGACCACCGGCTCTTCTGGAAACATCCTGCTGCCTTGTAGTCTGCAAGGGCTAGAGGTGCAACTTCAAACAAAAACGCCGAACCGTGCTCTGGACACCGCTTCATACCCGACTCCCGCAACTCTCTATGATTATTCACGGAACCTCGACCGCTCATCATGTTATGGCGTCCCCGGTGAGCGACGCGCCTCGTGTTCCAGCGGTCCAGGTGATAAGACAACAAGCTGGGATTATTCGCTGCAGAAAAAAACATAAACCTGTTGGAATGTCAGGACGTCTCTAGACGTCGGCAGCCAATGCATCACAATGCGGACTCTACATGACCATGACGCAGATATTGCTTGCCTTTCGGAATTCCGTCTACCTAACTCAGGTAGCCGACAAATTAGGGTAACGGGAGTGGATACATGTTATTGGCTCTATCACAGTGGCCCGAAGGACGACTCCGGTCTGTACGGCGTGGCGTTTGCTCTGAACAAAGCGGGTAATGACGCATGATCTCTTGGGAACCAGTCTCATCCAGACTCGCCTTGGCACGCTTTAAAGGCTCTCCGCATGATTTGACGGTGATTGTGGTCTATGCTCCAACCAATTCGGCTGATGACGAAACCAAAGACGAATTTTACAACAACTTGCAGGAGGTAATCAACCGGGTTTCAAGGCGCGACGTAATTTTCATCGCAGAAGATTGGAGCGCTCGCACAGGTACGGCCGACGAATTCACTCACCATATTCTCGGGAAATTCGATCTCGATCAGCGCTGCGGGAATGGTGGCTGACTGACTGGTTTAGCCGACGTCAACAAATGGTTGTCTGCAGCACTCGATTTCGACACCCCCAAGAAGTACCTACCTACATGGCACTCCAATGACGGTCACACTGCATACCAGCTCGATCACATCCTGGTGAGATCCCGTTGGGCCTGGTTTGTGGAAGATCGCCGAACTTACTGAGATGCAAAAACGGGCTATGCAAAAGGCACTGCCCATATCCTCTTACGTGCCTGCTTCAATATTTATCTGCACCATCCCGGATAAACTTTGTTATCCTAGAAAAACCAGAGAAGCAAGAAGCGTTGTCACGAGCTATCACCCATCACGACGAGACTGCACGTTGACGTGCTGTGATGGATTTCTTGCTTCTATGACCCAAAGAGCTATACAGGATGGCTCTAAGCCGGAGGTGCAATCATGCCTGACCAGTCATTGGGTAGAGGTCAGAAAAGATCCAGTCTCGTGATCCTCCAGGTTGGGGTTGATTTGAGCTGACAATTCAGTCGGTAAAATCAGTGGAAGAATAATCGGTTGTCATGTTCATTTACTATTTCCTATTTACATTAGTTTCATTACTGTTGTTCTACTAAATTTTCGGTTTGTTGTTTTTAAATCCCATCGTTCAGTTGTATGTCAAAAAAAGCCTAAATTCTAGGCCTCTGTCTTTTGCCTGCCTCAACCATTCGGATTTCGTAATCATACACGTATCAGTTTAATTGACATACACATCGTCTCAAAATGGAACGCTATCTACGTCCTGAGCGATTTGATGCAGATCCAAACTCTACTACTTCTTCGAAAATTTGGCGTCACTGGCTCTGCACGTTTGATAAATTTCTTCCCAAAGTTGGTGTAGACGATTCTGAGAAGCTTGATTTCCTGTACAACTATATCTCTCCGACCATGTGCGATTATGTGGCTGCATGTACTTCATGCAACGATGCTATTCAAACCCTTGAAAAATTGTTTATCAAGCCGCCCACTGAAGTCTTCGCACGCTACCTACTCGCAACATGTAAACAGGAAACGGGGCAGGATTTCAACGAGTTCTTCTGAAAGCTGAAATCCTTAGCTAAGGATTGTAACTTCCAGGCCGTGACAGCCGAGCAAAGTCAAAATGATGCTATTTGGGACGCCTTCATGAGCGGGATGTAGTCGAAAATTGTCCGGCAGCGACTTCTTAAAAATTAATCCCTGGATATGCAAACTGCCCTGG
Source organism: Fasciola hepatica (assembly GCA_948099385.1). Taxonomy (NCBI): domain Eukaryota; kingdom Metazoa; phylum Platyhelminthes; class Trematoda; order Plagiorchiida; family Fasciolidae; genus Fasciola; species Fasciola hepatica. The sequence continues at coordinate 1,631,482 of CANUEZ040000025.1, forward strand.
AATTAGCCTGGTCTCTCGAAATGGCTCAACAACAATCCAGCACCTTCTAGACATCATCGATATCGTATACGGCTTCGAATCAACTGATAATTGTCCCTATGACCACAAGGAAGGTAGCAAATTACTCACGGAAATGACGTCAGCGGCGTTAAGAACCGAGTGTTGTTTCTGTGAGGACGACAGACATTTTCGATTCAAATGTCCTGCTAAGGATGCGGTTTGCAGTAACTGTGGAAAGGAAGGACATGTAAAACGTGTCTGTCGATCATCTCCAGAGAAACGAATAGCCTCTGCCACAACACCTGTACTCTACAGTCATCGCCGCCTCTTCTCCGGATTGCCTCTTGAATGCGCTAACAACGGTTACTGTGAACAAGATCCCTAGGGAAGCTCTTATAAATACGGGAAGTTCCGACCGTTATATCTTCGAATCCGTGGTACAGCGTCACCATCTCGGAATCATACAGTCATACAGCGTCATGGCCATGACTTCTACAAGATTAATCAGTCAGACGAAGGGTCACTGTTTTGTTAACAGAAGTTAAGGATAATTCGTACAACAACTTCAGACTCTCTGTGCTCCCTCAACTGTGTGCGGATGTATTACTGAGGTACGATTTTTTGAAATTCCACAAAGCAGTTGAGATTCCATTCAGTGGCAGCAAACCAACTCTCTCCCTTTGTAGTGTGACAGCTTCACGTATTGAACCTACTTCTCTTTTCGGTAACTTGCTACCAGATTACGAGCTTATCGCAACTCAATCACGACTCCATACTCCTGAAGATGAGAAATTCATTTGATCATTGAGACATCAACGTCACTCTGGCGCGCTCAGGTCCTTGTTACAACAAATGAAAGACACAAAAGACGTGTGGTAGTTGACTACAACCAAACTATCCATCGATAAACGCTATTGGACGCTTATCCACTGCCCAGAATCGATGACATGGTATCTAAAATATCCCGATATTCAATTTTTAGTGCACTGGACCTGCGAAGCGCATATCACCGAATCTCCATAGAAAAACAAGACAGGCCATACACTATTTTTGAAGCCTGTGGGAAGTTATATCAATTCTGCCGGATACTGTTCGGACTGACAAATGGTGTCGCTTGTTTTCAGCGTGCTATCGATAAAATTATTCGCGAAGAGAACTTGAAGAAAACGTTCGCCTACATCAATGATATAACTGTGTGGCGCAAGCAAAGATGGTCACTATGAAAATCTTACTAACTTTCTTAATGTTGTGGGAAAATAAGGACCTACTCTGAACGAAGAGAAGAGTATCATCGGTACGAAAGAGCTTAAACTCTTGGGTTATAAAGTTTCACAAAGTCTGATGAAGCCCGACCCCGAAAGATTACGACCCCTTCAGGAACTATCTCCTCCAAAAGATATAAAATCTCAGCGACGAGCCATAGGTTTATTTTCATACTATCCTCAATGGACACCCCGCTTATCTGATAGGATTCATCCACTGGTCCATAACCACGTGTTTCCCTCACCGGATGATGTCAGAGTATTACTTAAAACACTCAAGAGCGAGCTCAAACGTACCGTTGTCACCACTGTTGACCTCGAGGTACGATTGGTCGTTGGAACGAACCCTCAGATATAGCTATCTCAGTCACACTCTCTCAAATCACAGGCCGGTCGCATTTTTTCCCGGACTCTGTCTCAAAGCGAAAAGCATCACTCATTCGTAGGAAAAGAGGCTAACACTATTGTGGAGGCATTATTTGCTGGATGCACATTTCCGACTCATCACGGATCAAAAATCGGTCGCTTTTATGTTCGACTCCCAACACCATGGAAAGATCGAAAATGATAAGATTTTGAGGTGGCGAATCGAATTATCGTGCTACAGTTTCGACGTCATTCACCGCCCCGGTCACGAGAATGTCGCAGCTGACACACTGTCCCGCAGCTTCTGCTTCGCGTCCGCGTCACTCGCGTCACTCAAAAAATTATACAACTCACTCTACCACCCGGGTGTTGTCTGTTTGCTTCATTTCGTTAGGACAAAGAACCTACCATATTCAGTTGACAGTGTGAAATCTCTCACCGGTGGTTGTACAGTTCGTGCCAAATGGAAGCAGTTTTCAAGTAACCTACCGAAAATCTGATCAAAGCCACTTCGCCGTTTGAAAGAATGAACATAGATTTTAAGGGGCTGCTTCCCGCAATATCCGAAAATCGGTACCTACTGACTATCATAGACGAGTACTTCAGGTTCCCGTTTACTTATGCTTGCTCAGACTTGTCGACCGTCACAATCATCCGTTGCCTTTCCCAGTTGTTTTCGATTTTCTGTATGCCGTCCTACATCCATTCGGTCAGGGGTTCTTCTTTCATGTCTGAAGAACTAAAGAACTTCCTCCACCACAAGGGTATCGTAACCAGCAGAACAACAACCTACAATCCTCAGTCAAACGGACAAATCGAGAGACTCAATGGAACCCTCTGGAGAACCACTGTTCTTGCAGCCCAGTCAAGAGGACTACCATGCACCCAGTGGGAGGATGTTCTTCCCGACGCACTCCACTCCATCAGGTCACTTTGTGCACTGCAACATATGAAACACCACATGAACGAATATACACTCATCACCGTAAATAAACATCAGGGGTCTCAATACCTACCTGGTTGAGTAGTCCAGAATCGGTTTTGATGCGTGGTCCAATAAGGTCAACAAAATACGATCCCTTGGTCGATGAAGTTGAACTGATTGAATGCAATCCGAAATACGCTCATGTTCGTTTCCCTGACGGACGGGAAGACACGGTCTCCGTACATCGTTTGGAGCCTAAAACCCAAGCCTCACAATCACTGAGGGCCGTGGAATTTGCTGAAAATCAACCTCCAACGCTAGATGGTGACTCTCAGGTGTCACCTGACACCGTGTGTAATCCCCTTGACGCACAACAGTATACAGACACCCCTTCTTCTCACACGAATATCGGAGTCATATATTGACAAATCCAATACATACCCTTTAGTAAAAGCATAGAAGCGGGTCCATCCCTATAACCTAAGAAATACACAAACGTTCTCAATGGAAACAGTTCGCGAGGGTGAATGTCATGTTCACTTACTATTTCCTATTTACGTTAGTTTTATCACAGTTGTTCTACTAAATTCCCGGTTTGTTTTTCCAGATCCCACCGTTCAGTTGTATATCAAATAAAACCTAAATTTTAGGCCTCTGTCTTTTGCCTGCCTCAACCATTCGGATTTCGTAGTCATACACTTATCATTGGTTCAGATAAATGGGCTTCCACTCAGCCACCCCACTACCTTGCGGACACGTCCTCGTCAGAACTAAAGGTTTTGGTCCGGAAACCTAATCGTTCTCCTTTTTTCCACTACATGCTTCCGCATGAGTGCAGCGAAAGAGTTATATACCCCATAGCCACGAAGGCCCACTGCACTACTGGGGATAACCGGTAACCGAACCCTGAGAACTGGAGTGGCGAAGAACCACATAAGGTCCCAATAGATCCTCCTTCGCGACTGGACACCCCAGCAGTACCCATCCAACATCTCTTATGAACTGCACAATTATAAAGAATTCCATACTGCATCGGTCGTCGCGCAGGATAATCAGGACCACCCTGCCCATTGCATCGAACGAGGTAGATAGTGATAAGTGGGCTACTGCTAAGAGTTCTCTTGTCTTCTGTCCCCAACCATCCCTCTTTGCCCCCCATCTATCCACCCCTAAGGCTCCCACTGATAACACGGCCGATACTCCAACGGTTCATTGTCATATAGTGTGAATAATCCTCTATCTTGTAACTTTCACTTTCTCAAGCCTCGTCAGCCACACCCACTTAGGGCACAGATAACGGAGATAGACTTCTCCAGTTTTGTGCCGACAATCGGCTATTCCAGTCTAGCACGAATTTCCGACACAGCTCGCGTCACACAGCGACATGGCGTTCTAACTCTACAGGTACTCCAAGCCAGATTGATCACATCGCCGTAAGCTACCGGTGGCGCAGTTCTGTTCAGAACTGCAGATCCTACTGGTCCACGTACGTAGAGTCGGACCATGCATTAGTTTTAATGTGATTAACTCTCCAGCTCCATGGTAATCGTCGCAAACCGCAAACTCGATTAGCCGTGCAACGTTTGTGTGATCCAGAAGTTCGCACCTGTTATGAGCAGAAGTTAGTATATGAGCTAGGATCTACGACGAACAGCAATGTAGATGAGCATTGGGCTCATATCAAACAGGCGATGCACGTTGCAGCAGGTTTTGCCTGTGGTACTGGATCCGTTGCCCATCAAAGACACTGGATTTCGCAAGAGTCGCTGAGTATAATGGAGCAAAAATGTCAGCTCTCGAACTGTAAGGAGATGAAAAAGATACGGAGTAATCTGCAAAAGCAGGTTATGGAAAGCCGTAAGAATGATCGCGAAAATTGGTGGGTCAAGGTAGCCGAAGAAATGGAAATAGCAGCTGCTTCAGGTAACAGTCAAAGACTGTTCAGACTTATTCGTGACACCGGTGGACGGCGCACCCAGGTCAGTGAAACGATATGCAATGGAAATGGAGAGCTCAGTGATGGCAAAGAGCAGAGGATGAATCGTCGGGCCGAATGTGGGCGTCGAATTAGAAAGTAGCGAGAAGCTGTGTGACGTCGATCACGCCGATGACATCTGCTTGTTCGAATGCACGGAACATGCCCAACGTGCATATGATAGACTCGCAAAAACTGTAGCTCCATGCGGCATGCGCTTTGCACCTTCAAAGTTTAAAGTGATGTTACAAGGCTAGACGTCAACGATTCCGAGCTTGATGCTCGTTGGGTAGGTGTTGGCAATTGTGGGCCGCTTCTCTTACCTCGGCAACAGGGAGACGACGGATGGGAACACGGTAGTAGAGGTAAACACGCGTATATCCAAGGCTCGAGCGGCGTACGCTTGTCTGAAGCACTTGTAGCGCCGATCTGATATTTCACTGAACTTGAAAGGTCGTGTGTACTGTGTTGCGGTGCGTTCAGTTTTGTTGTATTTTCTATTTTTTATTACACATAAAGTGAATTATAGCATAAGAGATAAACTCCATAATCAGAAGACATACGGCAAAAGTGGGTTGTGAGGAGCATTTACGTTAGAACCAGTTTATTGATCTTCGGTTGCGAGACGTGGAGTCTGCGTGCGGAAGATGCTTGTTCTCCGTAAGTTTTTGATCATCGATATCTGCGTAATATCGCTAAGATTGGGTGTAATAGCCGAGTGAGCAATGCTGAGGTCAGAAATCGAGTGTTGGGTACCAGCCCAGAGAGTTTTCTATCACAGCGTACTCGGGTTAGTAGACTTCGTTAGTTGGGGCACGTGTTACGTATAGCGAAAACACGTCTACCGTACCGTGTGCGATCCTCTGTCTCTCCTGAGGAGTGGAAGAAGCCAGCGAGGAATGAGAAAATGTAAAGAAGTGGGTGCCTCACTTCTTCGTGGTTGGAGTCCAAAAGATCCATCAACCAGTCGGCTGGAGGCACTGAAGGATATGACGGTGAACCATGAACATTGGCGATCGTGTTGTCACTTTCTGTTGAATCAGAATGACTGATGGATGTGCGTTTGTACAGTTAGACTGTGTATTCCGTGTGTTGGCTATTAGGGCATACTTCCCTTTTCCCTTCCGTGTAGGCCCAGTCTTTGTCCATCTTGTGTATTAATTCTTTCTAATTCGACGTGCAAGATGGTGAGAAAGGCAGTGGTGAGTGGGGCTTGCCGTACTGTTTAACGCTGTACGATAATGATAATAATAATGACGAGCAATCACACTCGACTGATCGCCACAACCGACGCACAAGAAGATGGAGTTTCCGTGAAAAGATAGTGAACTCCCGATACTCGGGAGAACAAAAACACGGCCAAAAAGTTAGATCTCTGAGAGCACGCTCCAGTTGTCAACCAAAGAACATGAAGCCCGGCTTGCAGGTAGTGATAAGCGCCACAGACTGCAATGAGAGACCAAACGCTCCGGCAAGGCTGATCGCAGAAGATACTAGATAGGAATAGCCGAAAAAATGGAAACCGCGTCTGGAACTGGTGGCTTTTAGCGGTAGTAGTTCGTCTGATGCGTCGATGAAGGTTCATCGACCATCGTCGACCGGACGATTTTACCCGAATTCGTCGTGTCCTTTTTCTTATTGGTTGACTATTTATCCGTACATTTTATTCCCAACCGACTGATATTTCATACGGGCACCAATGGAAAGCGACAGTGATGGGAAATAACCATGTCGCATACACATCAGGTCTTGGATACCCTTCGATTCTTTTCTTCTCAAATGTGGCATAGCAAATTGGAAGAGCTCAAGTCCATCTTGGTAATTTTTGACCTATAATAATTCGACTCCGTTTAGACTCATCTGCCACTGAGTAACCATCTCTATGAAGATTCGTCGCCCACTTTTACGGAACAGCTTATCAGTTTTGTTCGCCTAGAAAAATATTATCATGGTTTGCAATTTTTTTGCACAAGGTCGATATTTTCTCGCCGAGAGGTATAACTTAAATTTCTCTAGAGTTTTTCCAGAACTTAGAATCTTCCTACAAATCACTGCAAATGTGGTTCGGTCGAATTGCCGGTACCTCCGCGGAGAGAGGAAGTATTATGTCAAAAATCACAATGCATCTAAGAAGTTTTTGCCTTATTCGAGCATCGCTGATAGATTTGTATCCTTTATCCAAAACTTGCATGTTATTTGGGTATTCGCTCTTTACTGGTGTGGTGTTTGTTGGCTTCATGGCACATAGCTGCTGTGGACTAAACACCAATTTTTTGATCAATGCTCATGAATGCCACCGTGATTAGATCACTTCAACCGTATTGGTTGAAGGCCTAATTTCTACACATATGTAAAACACCAAACAAAACTGTCTATGTCCGAACACTGACGTCTTCGTAGCGCCGCGTATTTGTGATAGAATTATTGAGTCAGCTACGAAGTAGTTCAAATGAAGTACCGAACCAGCTAATTCACTTTGATGTCTCCCGCGGTTACCCACAAACATATTAGGATAATTGTCCGAATAATCCAACAGATAACGTGATGAATAACACAAGGTGGTGAACAAGCTCGTTTTCGGTGATTCATAACCATACCATTATGAATCACATCACGACGAGACTGCACCTTGACGTGGTGTGATGGCTTGCGCGCCTCTATGACCCAAAGAGCTATGCAGGATGGCTTCCTTAAGCCGGAGATGCAATCATACCTGACAGGTCAATGGGTAGAGGTCAGACAAAGTCCAGTCTCCTGGTCCTCCAGGTTGGGGGTTGATTTGAGCTGGCAACTCAGTCGGAAAAACCAGTGGAAGAATAATTGATCCAAGCAAATGGGCTTCCACTAAGCCATCCCGCTGCCTTGCGGATAGGTTCTTGTTAGAACTAAAGGCTTTGGATGAGGACCCTAATCGTTCTCCTGCTTTGTGGCTGGACACCCTAGCAGTACCCGTCCAACATCTCCCATGAACTGCACGACTACAAAGAATTCCATACTGCATCGGTCGTCGCGCAGGCTAATCAGGACCGCGCTGCCCATTGCACCGAGCGGGGTGGGTAGTGATAAGTGTGCTACTGCTCAGAGTTCCCTCTCTGTTATTCAACCTTTGTCTTCTGTCCCTAACCATCCCTCTTTGCCCCATCTATCCACCCATAATGCTCCCACTGATAACACGGTCGATACTCGCAACGATTCACTGTCAAACAGTGTCGGGAATAATCCTCTGTCTGGTAACTCACATTTTCTCAAGCCCCGTCAGCCTCTGAATCACGGCTCCTTCAACGTGCGTACACTCATGCAGGCCGGTCAGCAGGCGTGCCTAGCCCTCACAATGAACTCTCTGAAGATTGATGTTTGCTGCTTAAGCGAAACGCGTATCCAGGATTCGAGCAGTGTAATTCAACTAACTGCTCCTGGTATCTCATCGAGGTATATTCTGCGCACCTCAGGAGACGAAGCATCTAGAGCTGTGGGTCAACGTGGTGTAGGAATTGTCTTGACTGACAAGGCTGAGGCTGCCCTATTAGACTGGATCCCTGTTAACAGTCGTTTATGTGCTGTGAGACTCCAAGGGTCAGTCGGCGTTCGAAAGGACAGTTGTGTTAAACGCAATCTCGGCGTACGCCCCAACGGACTGCAGCTCAGAATTGCAGAAAGATGAGTTCTATGATGCCCTCGCCACTCTCGTTCGCAGCAGTAAAGGTTCCGACATTGTAGTGCTAGCTGGTGACTTCAATGCACAAGTTGGCAAACTTAGTGCGTCAGAAGCCTGCTTAGGTGGGCGTTGTGCTTTACCCGCTGAGCGCACAGATAACGGGGATAGGCTTCTCCAATTTTGTGCAGACAATCGATTGTTCTTGTCTAGCACAAATTTCCGACACAGCTCGCGTCGCACAGCGACATGGCGCTCTAACTCTACAGGTACTTTTAGTCAAATTGACCATATCGCCGTAAGCTACCGGTGGCGCAGTTCTGTTCAGAACTGTGGATCTTACTGGTCCACGTACGTAGAGTCGGACCATGCCTTAGTTTTAATGCGATTATCTCTCCAGCTCCATGGTAATCGTCGCAAACCGCAAACTCGATTAGCCGTGCAACGTTTGTGTGATCCAGACGTTTGCACCCGTTATGAGCAGAAGTTAGCACATGAGCTAGGATCTACGACGAACAGCAATGTAGATGAGCATTGGGCTCATATCAAACAGGCGATGCACGTTGCAGCAGGTTTTGCCTGTGGTACTGGATCCGTTGTTCATCAGAGACACTGGATCTCGCAAGAGTCGCTGAGTATAATGGAGCAAAAGCGTCAGCTTTCGAACCGTAAGGAGATGAATACGATGCGGAGAAAGCTGCAAAGACAAGTTACGCGAAGCCTTAAGAAGGATCGCGAAAATTGGTGGGTCAATGTGGCCGAAGAAATGGAAGTGGCAGCTGCTTCAGGTAACAGTCAAAGACTGTTCAAACTTATTCGTGACACCGGTGGACGGCGAACTCAGGTCAGTGAAACGATTTGCAATAGGAATGGAGAACCCATCCATAACAAACAGCAAAGGCTTGACCGATGGGCCGAGTACTTCAAGGAGCAGTTTAGCTGGCCGCACGCTAGTGTAGTTACTCCCGTGTCAACAACTGTGACTTCTTGGGTGGTATCACTTGAGCCCCCATCAGAAGTAGAAGTAGAGTCATGTATTCGATTACTAAGGCGGGGGAAAGCGGCAGGTCCCGACGAACTTCCCCCAGTTCTTTTCAAACTGGGTGGTGAGGCATTGATAAAATCACTAACCGCCTTCCGCCGTGACATTTGGAACGCGGAGCGTATTCCGTTAATATGGAATGAGTCGTTGATTGTTCCCATCTTCAAGAAGGGAAGACGCAATGACTGCAGTAATCATCGTGGGATTAGCTTAATTCTGATAGTCGCCAAAGTATTAGCTTCGATTTTGCTGCACCGTCTTACACCGGCTCGCGAGAGGAATGTCCGCGAACAGCAGGCAGGATTCCGCCCAGGTCGAGGATGCATCGACCAGATTTTTACTCTTCGCCGACTACTTGAAACGCGTCACACGCACCGCCGACCAACAATAATGCTTTTCTTAGACCTGAAAGGCGCCTTCGATTCAGTTGATCGAACATCGCTTTTCAGTACTCTTCATCGAAAAGGTATGCCCCAGAAGTACGTGGACCTAATGAGATCATTGTATTCTCATACTTCTGGCTGCGTAAGGGTTTACGGTGAACTATCCGGTCGATTCGAAACGACCAGTGGTGTTCGGCAGGGATGCCCTTTGTCTCCATTCCTATTCAACTTCGTCATGGACGAAATAATGGAGAGTGCTTTGCAAAATCTTCAGGATGTAGGCGTCGAACTAGGAGATAGTGAAAAGCTATGTGACCTAGATTACGCAGACGACGTTGTCTGCTTGTTCGAATCCACGGAACATGCTCAGCGTGCACTAGATAATCTTGCAAGAGCTGTAGCTCCATTCGGCATGCGTTTTGCACCTTCAAAGTGCAAGGTGATGTTACAAGACTGGACGTCAACGATTCCGAGCTTGATGCTCGATGGGAGGTGCTGGCAGTTGTCGATCACTTCACCTACCTCGGTAGCTGCGTGACGACGGATGGGAGCACAGTAGTAGAGGTGAGTACGCGGATATCCAAAGCTTGAGCGGCGTACGCTGGACTGAAGCACTTGTGGCGCCGATCCGATATTTCACTGAAGTTGAAAGGTCGTGTATACTGTGCCACTGTGCGTTCAGTTTTGTTGTATGGTTGCGAAACTTGGAGTCTGCGTGCTGAAGATATTCGTCGCAGTGTGGGATAAAGCGGCGATAAAAGTTGACCAGGCCAGAAAATTGGCGCAACTGTCGGCAAGAGTGAGGCTCAGGATAGTCGCGAATTGCCGCCACCTTGTCAGGCAGGGGCTGTATGCCTGAGGCTGAGATTTCGTGACCTAGGAACGTGATGGTCGTCCTACCTAATTCGCACTTAGCAGGGTTAATGGTTACACCGTGTTGGCTAAGGCGCTCAAAAAGAGCACGCAGGTGTGTCATATGCTCTTCTTTTGAAGAAATTGCCATCAAAATATCGTCTAAGTACACGTAGACATTCTTCAAACCGCGTGTTGCCTCATGCATAAACCTTTGAAAGGTTTGGGCTGCATTGCTGAGCCCAAAAGGCATGCGCAAAAACTCGAATAGTCCAAATGGAGTTGTGACAGCGGTTTTCGGGATGTCAGCCTCTGCTACTGGGATTTGGTGGTAGGCTCTGACGAGGTCGATTCTGCTGAAAACAGAACAACCGGACAGGGTAGAAGTAAGATCTTGAATATGTGGAATGGGGCACCTGTCCGGGACAGTAGCCTGGTTGAGGGCCCTGTAGTCACCGCAGGGGTGCCAATCGCCATTAGATTTAGGAACCATGTGGAGGGGCGAGTCCCAAGGGCTACTGGACGGGCGTATTATACCTATTTCTAGCATGTGTTCAAACACGCGGAGCTTGTCTAAGGTCAAGCGACGTGGTCGGCTAAATGCTGGGGGTCCTTTAGTGACAATATGGTGGGTAACGTTAGTGGTCACCGCGGGAAGGGGGCCAGATTGTCTTAGCATTGCCGGGTAAGCTGAAAGTAGGTCTGCGTACGGATGTTCGGCCTGCGGTTCAAAGTATAGGGGCGTGATGTGATTCACGGAGGAATACGAACCGGTCATGGAAAGAGAAGTCTGCCGGTCGACAACTCTCCGGCCTCGTGCATCAATCAGGAGGTCGAAATGGTCTAGGAAATCGATGCCTAGTATGGGATAAGGGACGTCTGCTACTATGAACACCCAGCGGAAGGTGCGACGTAGTCCTAAGTTGAGTGTGAGTGACTTACGGCCGTAAGTAGCAATGGGAGTGCCATTGGCAGCACGGAGTTGTTGGACTGACGGGTTCGTTGCATCACCTGCCTCCTTTGGAATGACACTTACTGCTGCACCGGTGTCAATTAGGAACAGGCTATTGGAAACTAAATCTCGGACATGCAACAGACGACTGCTATTATGGCTGCCGACCGCGTTAGTCGTCGGAACGCGTCAGGATATTAGTTTCCCTGTTTGGCACCTGGGAAGGTGCAACCGGCTTCGCAGCGCCGAGCCTTCTCCCCAAACCGTTTGTGGTATCGAAAGTACGTTGATCGAGATGGGTTAACCAGGCGGTCAGGGGAAGGGCTTCTGAGACGTTCACGTCGGTCAGAGTTGTGATAAGATATATGGTTTCTACTGTGAGAACAACCAGGAGAGGAAAGACGTCTGAAAGCCCGCTCGAAAGCAGCTATCAGAGTGTCCTCGGAGTGCGTTCCTACGGTGGGAGCTGTGGTCTGGGGGCTTCTCGAGTTTGTTACGGCGGTAGTTTGTGGATGGTACCGGTCCATAATACCGTCCGCTAGTTTAGCCGCTTCTGTGAGCTTAAGGTGGCTGGAAACCTCGAGCAGTGCTTGAATGTTGGGTGGTAGTCGCTGTACCCACAACTCTTTAAGGACGTTTTCCTCTAAAAGTTGCCCTGCCAGCTGCTGCATTTCTCTCAGTAATGCAGAGGGTTTCTTGCTACCTAACTCTGTCACTTGGGTCAGCCGTTTTAGTCTGGACGATTCTGACGGTAAAAGACGAGAGATTACCGCGTCTTTCACGGCTGTGTAAGAACTGTTATTAAATATTACATCGCGTATCTGAGTAGCAACGTCACGGGCAAGGCGACCGATAGTCCACAAGTAACGGGTTCGTTCGCTTGTAATTCTATGTGATTCAAACTCTGCCTCCAACATATGAAACCAGAGTTGAGGGTCATCAATAAAAAACTGAGGGACGGTTAGGGAGACTGTCGAAACGGACGGTTCCGGGTCAGGTTTACGGTCGTTGCTAGCCATAGTTGCAATGGTATATCAAATGTAAAATGATCTAAAGAGGTCAGTGCAGCAAAAGTGAAACACTTATAATATGGATATGAGAAAATATATATAAGGGATATGGTAACTGATATCCGGAATTTACCGTTTATATATCGGAAAAGTGTATATGTAAACGAATAAATGTGATTAAGGGACTTACGAATGTCCTTCGAGAATTAATTTGTTGTTCGGGCTCACCAGTTTAGGATTTATCTCAGTTAAGTCAGGACCTGCTCCCGTATAGAATCTATAGCCCGTGGTCCTCGGTATGTGACACGGTAGCGAATATACTCGGCAGCGCGCAAAGCAGAACTCAAAACGCTGGAGCGGGACAACGTGTGTATTGGAGGGGCGCAACGGCGTGCAGACGACGTACACAGGCGGAGCAAGTGGCGCCACGAAAAACGGTCATTGTTCAAATAAACAAATTTGTTAGTCTTCGTCATCGAGTGCTTTATTGGTAGCACTACACTGCGTGGGTTCAGCTATGAGGAACGCCTAGAAGTCACTGAGGTGTTTCCCATTGCTTATCGACGTCTACGGGGCGACCTCATCTGTGCCGGGCGAATAATCCGCGGTGAGTTGGGCCGGGAACTACAGTCGGAATTCCCGCTCAGGAATAATGATCGTACCAGAGGACACACCCTGACGCTTCGTAAGGTGCATTCCACCGGCTTACCAGCCATCTATCGATTGTCAAGGAGAGTGACCAATCTCTGGAACGCTCTACCGACCGAAGTGGTGGAAGAGGAAACCGAGACACTATTCAAAAGGAAATTGGACCAGACCCTGAAGGTTTATTGGCGGAGCACCGACATCCAGCCGAGTCAATAGAATACAATGTGATGGGGCTCATACGGGATGACTTCCCACTGCCCTTTACCTGAAGACTGACTGAGGACTGAATTGAACTGAAATTGAAAACCATTGAAATTGCGGTGCACCGGTACGTGGAACTTAGGCTGTCCACCTTTTTGATTCTTTCTCGGAGCTCGTAGTTCCCTTGTGAGTGTTTCGAAGAGCATCCGAGGAGGCACTTGCCACATGCAGTCTTAAGATTATTTGAGGGGTGCAGTCAGATCACTGACGACTCATGATCAAAAAGTGGCTGCAGATAACCAAAGTAAAGCAGATGCTCCGGGTGGGTACTTTAACAGTGTACGCCAAATGAATAACGGCGTGCTAATGGGTTTTTCTGCAGCATTGCTCGTATCTGGTGGAAACACTGTATCTGCAGTGCTAAGGTTGGGCAGAGAGTCTTCGGTACAGGAACCAAATCATGAGATGAAGTATTTAAGCTCACCAGGCTAAAATGGTTGTGGCATGTGTTGCGCATGTCCCCCGACAGGATTCCTCTCGGCCCTCAGTGCTCGCTGAGGCGGGTACCGGTTGGGAGATGAGTAAGGGTGGCCACGACATGGAGGAAAGATATGGAAAACGGGTGGGTTAGACTTTCCTGGTGAGATCCAAGAGACCCTCCTACTCGGTGGTTTTATACGTTAGAGGAAATGTCTAGGCGTCGCAACCAATGATGTCCTTGTATCCACAAACTTGATACCAGCATTTGTGGTCGTTTTATTTCACCCTTCATACACCTGTGCATTTCTCATTGAGGTTGTATCTAGGAGATAACAACTAAAGCCACCACACCCAGTGAATAGTTTATGGTTTTCCGAACTGAACTAAACGGCGAGACCATGACAAAACCAAACATCCGAGCAGTCTCATGCATCCTAATACTGGGAAGTACCCGACTGCTAGTGGTATACGCTTATAGGAGCCCGTGCACCTAGCCTCCAGAGAGTTCGACTTCTGCATTATCTCATGTAATTGTCATCAACTCCTAGGAAGCTCTCAATTACTAGTTACTTGAATTCCCCAAAATACTCTAAACGGATCTGTGAGCGCCGGGAGAGGGTTTTGCCGCAAATCTGGTATGCTTTGTCCTCGTTAGTTTACTTACCCAGCACACATTCATCTACGTGTTGGAGACTGGGTCACAACCCCAGCATACCAGATTTCATCCTCACGAAATACCACTATGAGTTTCAGGACATAAACATAGTTCCACCCATGGGAAGAGGTCACCATGGGTTTTTGAAAATAACCATGTTTATGCTGCATAAGATTGCATCGAAAACGAGAAGGAAATATCACAAATTAGACCCATTTCCCTTGGAAATCACAGCAAAGGAGATGGTTTGACACTTACCACAAGGCGGTGTTGAGGAAAACTGGGCCGTATTTGAGGACAACGTAGGCAGTCTCACAAATGTTTTTGCGCCCGCTTCAAGGTCTCGCTTGAATGGAAAGCCCTCGTGATGGAAGGAAAGAGCCAGTAGGACACAACAGAAAAATAAAGGAGCTTTGAGACGGATCCAGCAAACAGTAGAACACCGCAAGATTCTAGCGTTCAAGCAAACTACCACGTTAGCACTAAGAATACGGGACCAACACCGACGGGATTACGAACTTGGACTAACGAGACGAGTGAAAAAGTGTCCAAAGGCCTATCATAGCTACGTTCAACCAACGGCATCGTTAACTGTAGCTGTAGGGTGTATACAGAATGAAACCGGGACCCACGAAATGAAGGGCGTCGCTGAAGCCGAATTGCTCAAACTTTATTCCGAGGGGTTCTCTTAGTAGACCTGGGCGGAGACCCTGGGTATGTAAGCCATAGGCCACGAAACATTATGCCGGACTTCCTTGTGACTCCTTCAGACGTAGAAGAATGTGTGAATGTCTTAAACATCCAAAAGGCCACGGATTCAGACGGCAGACATCCAGTGATCCTAAAACCGCTATCCACCGTGATTGCATACCCACTAACATGGTTATTCAGTCAGTCCCTAGAGTCAGCTACTCTGGTCGAGGACTGGAAATTGGCCGAGTGAGTATCGATACGCAGAGGAGGAGCCAGAGAAGCTGTAAAAAACCACAAACCCGTCGGCTTGCTATCGGTATCTCTAAGGCCACTCGAACAGGTCATCGGGGGTAAACCAATAGAACATCTAACGATCTCAAACCTGGCCACTACCGAGACATCATAGCATTGTAAAAAGTCGATCGTGTCTCACAAACCTGTTATCATTCTTGGATGAGGTATTGTCTACGCTGGGTAGAAGAGAGGGGGTTGAAGACTCCTATCTGGACTTCCAGAAAGCGTTTGATTCCGCCAACCATCGCCTCTTACGTTTGAAGCCAGAGGCGCTGAAAGTCTCATGAATAGTGGTGGCATGGATTGCAGCTTACTTAAAGGAGCGGACTTACTGCGTTCAGGTGGAAGGACATCAGGCAAGGCAAGGGTCCTAAGTGGTGTTCCCCAGGGGTCAATACTAGTCCCTCTTTTATTTTTGTGTACATAAACGACCTGGAACAGGAGCCCAGGTGTCCCAGTTTCCTTCTCGCCGATGATCCTAAGCTAGTGAGGAATTATTTTGGATCGGACATACAGATAAGCTTCACTAACTTGTAAAATTGGACGGAAAGGTGGGACTTGCCATCAAATGAGTATAAAATAAACGAATAATAATAGGATCAGCGTCCCACCAGGTTAGATGGCTAGACTTCACTGATGCTATCAAAAACGTAGCAGAAGTGGATCTCGGAGTCCGGATACACGACTCCTCGAAACCGTCCATGCAATACTTCGTTGCCGCTGCCTAGAATATTATACCAAATGACTCGTACCGTCCGATCCAGAGGGGTAAATGTGTTGGCGCCGCTCCATAGGACACTGGTTGGA
Source organism: Fasciola hepatica (assembly GCA_948099385.1). Classification (NCBI taxonomy): domain Eukaryota; kingdom Metazoa; phylum Platyhelminthes; class Trematoda; order Plagiorchiida; family Fasciolidae; genus Fasciola; species Fasciola hepatica. The sequence goes on from CANUEZ040000025.1 coordinate 1,647,679, forward strand.
CCACTCATGGAGTACTGCACCCAAGCCTGGGCACCGACGCTTGTACGAGACAGAAAGATATTGGTCTATCCAGAGAATGTTCACGCAGTTAGCAACAGGGGCTAGGAGTGTTCCATACAAAAACGGGCTTTTGCTCCTGAGCCTATTCTCTCTTGAGAGAAGACGAAAAAGGGATGACCTCATTGAAGTCTGTCGATATCAAGCCACCCGCACTTCACTTACAGTTAAAACGGTGTTCTCCGCGGGTACGAGTAGAAGCTTGCAATGCCTCGCATATATAGAAACATCAGAGCCAACTCCGCATGTCGAGTGGTAAGTGCGTGAACCGTCTTCTGGGAGAACTAGTCGTAACATGCATTGTCAGAGGTTTCAAGGCATGCATTGACACGAAATGGGCAGTTTTGTTCCTGAGATGTCCCTAAGCTATCCCTGTAACTATCTCTGCCTTTCCCTTTAGAGTCTTTCCTCTTCCACCTCTTTTTTTACTTCATTTTGCCTTCCGATCCCTATTTTTGGACCCAAACGTCTTCGCTTCTTGCTTTTTTTTCTAACTATGTTGGTGTTGTTACGTGGGTGGAGGGCTACTGACAGCAAACCTGATCAGCACCCCTGCTTCTCTGCAGTCCGTTGCCCGAAATCATCCTGCATCACAAACCGGAGTACTTGATATCGTAGCATAGATGGGTTCGCTTCGAAGCCTACTGTTACATGAACCTGGACCACTCATTTAGCCGAAGCCACGAGTCCAGTGATCTGGCCTGTTGACCTGATGGGGTTCCTCATGATAGGCAGATGCCCGAACGCTGGAACGCTCGAAAGACTGACATGGTGAATGAGGAAAACGAGATGAACTTCAAGGGGAAGCTAAACAACATCCTGAAGCAACATCGACAGGGCACCGCATCTAGCTCAGCCAACAAAGTGCAGTGCGAGGGGGTTCATATATATATATATATATATATATAAAGTAGATAATGTAGTGGTCCGCTTAAACAGACACACTTAAAGCAAACGTACTGTGCTTACTTGTGGCCAAGTTCAGTACATTTTAGGGCATACAGGGTTAAGTGTTCGTCAGTGTGCTAAAGGATTTCGTCGTAACGGTGCTTTGACCCATGATATGTAGCTCAAGTAACCACAGAATCTTCACTCGCTGTCGCGACCCGAAACGCAAACAGCGTCAATGTGATTCAGAAAACTTACAAAGACTTCAAGGTATGACCAAGCAGACTAACTTCGACATCTTCAGCCACTAAGACTCCACTGTTTTGTGAGAATCTTCCCACTTATTCAAATCTCTACTACGATGCGTGTTGCCCATTGAAGACCATATACATCCATAGTGACTGATTTCCCTCCCCGTCCCTCAAAACATTACGTCGTAGGAAGAAATGTACTTACAAAAGTGGTATCTTTTGCACAGTGGAAACCCTTTCTTTGTCAATCAAACCCGAAATCCGCAGGCTTAGTGGCATTTACAGTCATGTGCTTATAGCCAACAATAGTTGCTGAGAACTTTGGATTTCCATCAAACATTTGAGTGATATCTCCACAAGACACTCATCCCCAAACGTTTGTGTCGAAGACCTAAACCGCGATTTCAACGAGCAGTTACCTCTTTTGTTGTTCAGTTGTACCAGCGTCACAGCCTTACCAGCTTCATCTCCCACAACATATCCCCTCAAGCTGTTCACACAGAGCTGTCAAACCTCAAGTGCGACAAATCCCACAGTCCTGATAATCAGTTGTGCTTAAGCAGTGTGCACAAATACTCACACCAGTCATGATAATTATTTAATCAATGCTTGTATTGCAAGAAGATTCCTGACTGTTGGAGATTAGATTCCATGACATCTATGCTCAAGAAAAGAACGGCTAAATTCCGTCTAATTGCCTGTACCTCCATCGCATTAAACGTATCTGAGAAGTTATTACTTCAGGAACTTTCCATTGATTTGACAATACGAGACATAAATCAGTTCGCCTACCGCCACTCCTACGTCCCAAAGGACTGTAGCTCAGAAGCGTAGGAAGATGAGTTTTACGATGAACTCGCCACCCTCGTTCTCTGCAGTAAGGGCTCCGACATTGTAGTTTTAGCCGGTGACTTCAATGCACATAATGGCAAACTTAGTGTATCAGAAGCTTGTTTAGGTGGGCGTTGTGCTTTACCCATTGAGCGTACAGATAACGGAGATAGACTTCTCCGGTTTTGTGCAGACAATCGATTGTTCTTGTCCAGCACGAATTCCCGACACAGCTCGCGTCACACAGCGACATGGCGTTCTAACTCTACAGGTACTCCAAGCCAGATTGATCACATCGCCGTAAGCTACCGGTGGCGCAGTTCTGTTCAGAACTGCAGATCCTACTGGTCCACGTACGTAGAGTCGGACCATGCATTAGTTTTAATGTGATTAACTCTCCAGCTCCATGGTAATCGTCGCAAACCGCAAACTCGATTAGCCGTGCAACGTTTGTGTGATCCAGAAGTTCGCACCTGTTATGAGCAGAAGTTAGTATATGAGCTAGGATCTACGACGAACAGCAATGTAGATGAGCATTGGGCTCATATCAAACAGGCGATGCACGTTGCAGCAGGTTTTGCCTGTGGTACTGGATCCGTTGCCCATCAAAGACACTGGATTTCGCAAGAGTCGCTGAGTATAATGGAGCAAAAATGTCAGCTCTCGAACTGTAAGGAGATGAAAAAGATACGGAGTAATCTGCAAAAGCAGGTTATGGAAAGCCGTAAGAATGATCGCGAAAATTGGTGGGTCAAGGTAGCCGAAGAAATGGAAATAGCAGCTGCTTCAGGTAACAGTCAAAGACTGTTCAGACTTATTCGTGACACCGGTGGACGGCGCACCCAGGTCAGTGAAACGATATGCCATAGAAATGGAGAACCCATCCCGCCCGCGAACAGCAGGCTGGATTCCGCCCAGGTCGAGGATGCATCGACCAGATTTTTACTCCTCACCGACTACTTGGAACGCGTCACACACAAGGCCGACCGACCATAATGATGTTCTTAGACCTAAAAGGCGCTTTCGATTCAGTTGGTCGAGCAGCGCTTTTCAGTGCTCTTCATCGGAAAGGTATGCCCCAGAAGTACGTGGACCTACTGAGATCATTGTATTCTCATACTTGTGGCCGCGTAAGAGTTTACGGTGAACTATCCGGTCGGTTCGAAACGACGAGCGGTGTTCGACAAAGATGTCCCTTTTCTTCATTCCTGTGCAACTTCGTCATGGACGAAATAATGGAGAATGCGCTGCAAAGTCTGCAGGATGTAGGCGTCGAACTAGGAATTGGTGGAAAGCTATGTGACCTAGATTACGTGGACGATGTTGTCTGTTTGTTCCAATCCACAGAACATGCTCAACGTGCACTAGATAAACTCGCAAGAGCTGTAGCTCCATTCTGCATGCCCTTTGCACCTTCATAGTGTAAGGTGATGTTACAAGACTGGCCGTCAACGATTCCGAGCTTGATGCTCGATGGGAAGGTGCTGCCAGTTGTCGACTACTTCACCTACCTCGGCAGCAGCGTGACGATGAATGGGAGCACAGTAGGGGAGGTAAGTTCGCAAATATTCAAGGCTGGAGCGGCGTACGCTGGACTGAAGCACTTGTGGCGCCGAGCTGACATTTCATTGAAGTTGAAAGGTCGTGTGTACTGTGCCGCAGTGCGTTCAGTTTTGTTGTATGGTTGCGAGACTTGGAGTCTGCGTGCAGAAGATATTCGTCGTCTTGAGGTTTTCGACCCCCGATGTTTACGTAGTATCGCTAAGATTGGGTGGAATAGCCGAGTGAGCAATACTGAGGTCAGAGATTGAGAATTGGGTAATTATTCGGAAAACGTTTTGTCAAAGCGTATCCAGCTTATTAGACTTCGTTGGTTGGGGCACATGTTACGTATGGCAAACACACGTCTACCATACCGTGTCCTATTCTCCGTTCCTCCTCAGGCGTGGAAAAAAACCACGTGGAGGTCAACAAATGACGTGGCAGCGAGGAATGAGAAAATGTACAGCAAACTTAGGAAAAGTAGGTGCTTCACGTCTTCGTGGTTGGGGTCCAAAAGATCCATCTACCAGTTGGCTGGAGACACTAAAGGATATGGCAGCGAACCGCGAGCAGTGACTATTGTGTTGTCACTTTCTATCGAATTAGAATGACTGATGGATGTGCGTTTGTACAGTTAGACTGTGTATTCCATGTGTTGGCTACTAGGGCACTCTTACATTTTCCCACCCCCGTAGGTCCATTCTTTGTCCATCTTGTATATTCATACTTTCTAATTCGACGTGCAAGATGGTGAGAAAGGCAGTGGTGAGTGGGGCTTGTCCTACTGTTTAACGCTGTATGGTGATGATCCTGATGCATCAGTTTCACCTGGACTCTAGTCTGGTCTCTTAGATATTGACCATTGGTCCAAAGCCCACAGCCTAACCCTAAGTCACCGTAAACACTCGGATGTTGTTTTTTCTCTTCTCAAAGGCTCTAAGTATGTGAACTTTCTCGAATCCCGTCCAGACGTTCACATAGTATATATCTCCGTTTGTCGTCAACAATCGGTCAAATACCTTGGGATTGCGATCACCCATAATCTTTGTTGGACTGAACATGTTGCTTGCGTTTCCACATAAGTAAGAAGACTAACCTACTACGTTTCACGTCTGAAAGCAATGTTTGTACCCTTTTACACCATTCAACATTTTGTCATTGCATGCAAATCACCTCACTGGTTGTATTCTTCTCCCGTCCTCTTCTGGGGCCTACGTGCTGCAGATTTCACCATAGTATAAAGGTGTCTGAGGCACTTATCCTGTGAAAGTGGTATTCCTCGTAAAGATCTCACAGACTCCATCATATTTCAACAACAAAAAATGTGCAGGAGATTCGCCGAGAGAATTTTGAATAACTCACTTTACCCGCTTCACAGGGACCCCAGCATGTGTGCTTACTCCTCTTCCATCCGCAATAATCATAAAATGATTTACGCACGCAGAACTGCCTACCGGTCCTCCGTTGTCCCTTACCTTGCTCGCTTCTTATGTAATCCTGCAAATATCGACGCTGAACTTAGACAACATTTATTGTCCTAGCTGCTAAATCACCCCTTATCACTGCATTTTTTGTTGTAACTGTTGCTTTCGTTTTCGTATGTAGCTATGTACTGCTGAGTATTCACCCACCGGGGTGTTTAGGGCAAATACTTAACTTGATAAACTGTCCCTCGTTTGGATGAGCGGTGCGTGTCCTCAACTCTTGTGGAGATACTGACGGGTAATCGAAAATTTCCCCATGTGCGGGGTGTCCCTTGCTGAGGGGATTTACTATTGCAGGAAAAGTTGCCAGTCGCCAAAATGGGACTTCGCAATAATATATGAGTCAGGGGATGTATGGCGTGTCTGAGAGGAGTAGCACCTCTGAGATGGTTGACTGTAGTGTCCCTTGGGGCGTCCTCCATCTCCTTGGCCGCCATCATTCACCCAGATCTCACCTGAGGCTCCACGAAGCTGAAGCATACATCAGCGGCCACACCCCGGCAAACCGCTCGACAGGCGGGTTAACCGGTGTGAGGGTTACCGAGGTCTAAAACACCTCGGCAAGACGGTGTTCGGCATGTGAAGACAGGTACTACTGAATGGGCGGACGAGATCTACTGATCCAAAGGCTACAAAGAAAAACTGTCCAACTCATCTGACCCGGCCTTCCAGAAGAGGCGAATGAACCGCATAACAGACCACCGGCTCTTCTGGAAACATCCTGCTGCCTTGTAGTCTGCAAGGGCTAGAGGTGCAACTTCAAACAAAAACGCCGAACCGTGCTCTGGACACCGCTTCATACCCGACTCCCGCAACTCTCTATGATTATTCACGGAACCTCGACCGCTCATCATGTTATGGCGTCCCCGGTGAGCGACGCGCCTCGTGTTCCAGCGGTCCAGGTGATAAGACAACAAGCTGGGATTATTCGCTGCAGAAAAAAACATAAACCTGTTGGAATGTCAGGACGTCTCTAGACGTCGGCAGCCAATGCATCACAATGCGGACTCTACATGACCATGACGCAGATATTGCTTGCCTTTCGGAATTCCGTCTACCTAACTCAGGTAGCCGACAAATTAGGGTAACGGGAGTGGATACATGTTATTGGCTCTATCACAGTGGCCCGAAGGACGACTCCGGTCTGTACGGCGTGGCGTTTGCTCTGAACAAAGCGGGTAATGACGCATGATCTCTTGGGAACCAGTCTCATCCAGACTCGCCTTGGCACGCTTTAAAGGCTCTCCGCATGATTTGACGGTGATTGTGGTCTATGCTCCAACCAATTCGGCTGATGACGAAACCAAAGACGAATTTTACAACAACTTGCAGGAGGTAATCAACCGGGTTTCAAGGCGCGACGTAATTTTCATCGCAGAAGATTGGAGCGCTCGCACAGGTACGGCCGACGAATTCACTCACCATATTCTCGGGAAATTCGATCTCGATCAGCGCTGCGGGAATGGTGGCTGACTGACTGGTTTAGCCGACGTCAACAAATGGTTGTCTGCAGCACTCGATTTCGACACCCCCAAGAAGTACCTACCTACATGGCACTCCAATGACGGTCACACTGCATACCAGCTCGATCACATCCTGGTGAGATCCCGTTGGGCCTGGTTTGTGGAAGATCGCCGAACTTACTGAGATGCAAAAACGGGCTATGCAAAAGGCACTGCCCATATCCTCTTACGTGCCTGCTTCAATATTTATCTGCACCATCCCGGATAAACTTTGTTATCCTAGAAAAACCAGAGAAGCAAGAAGCGTTGTCACGAGCTATCACCCATCACGACGAGACTGCACGTTGACGTGCTGTGATGGATTTCTTGCTTCTATGACCCAAAGAGCTATACAGGATGGCTCTAAGCCGGAGGTGCAATCATGCCTGACCAGTCATTGGGTAGAGGTCAGAAAAGATCCAGTCTCGTGATCCTCCAGGTTGGGGTTGATTTGAGCTGACAATTCAGTCGGTAAAATCAGTGGAAGAATAATCGGTTGTCATGTTCATTTACTATTTCCTATTTACATTAGTTTCATTACTGTTGTTCTACTAAATTTTCGGTTTGTTGTTTTTAAATCCCATCGTTCAGTTGTATGTCAAAAAAAGCCTAAATTCTAGGCCTCTGTCTTTTGCCTGCCTCAACCATTCGGATTTCGTAATCATACACGTATCAGTTTAATTGACATACACATCGTCTCAAAATGGAACGCTATCTACGTCCTGAGCGATTTGATGCAGATCCAAACTCTACTACTTCTTCGAAAATTTGGCGTCACTGGCTCTGCACGTTTGATAAATTTCTTCCCAAAGTTGGTGTAGACGATTCTGAGAAGCTTGATTTCCTGTACAACTATATCTCTCCGACCATGTGCGATTATGTGGCTGCATGTACTTCATGCAACGATGCTATTCAAACCCTTGAAAAATTGTTTATCAAGCCGCCCACTGAAGTCTTCGCACGCTACCTACTCGCAACATGTAAACAGGAAACGGGGCAGGATTTCAACGAGTTCTTCTGAAAGCTGAAATCCTTAGCTAAGGATTGTAACTTCCAGGCCGTGACAGCCGAGCAAAGTCAAAATGATGCTATTTGGGACGCCTTCATGAGCGGGATGTAGTCGAAAATTGTCCGGCAGCGACTTCTTAAAAATTAATCCCTGGATATGCAAACTGCCCTGGAATTAGCCTGGTCTCTCGAAATGGCTCAACAACAATCCAGCACCTTCTAGACATCATCGATATCGTATACGGCTTCGAATCAACTGATAATTGTCCCTATGACCACAAGGAAGGTAGCAAATTACTCACGGAAATGACGTCAGCGGCGTTAAGAACCGAGTGTTGTTTCTGTGAGGACGACAGACATTTTCGATTCAAATGTCCTGCTAAGGATGCGGTTTGCAGTAACTGTGGAAAGGAAGGACACGTAAAACGTGTCTGTCGATCATCTCCAGAGAAACGAATAGCCTCTGCCACAACACCTGTACTCTACAGTCATCGCCGCCTCTTCTCCGGATTGCCTCTTGAATGCGCTAACAACGGTTACTGTGAACAAGATCCCTAGGGAAGCTCTTATAAATACGGGAAGTTCCGACCGTTATATCTTCGAATCCGTGGTACAGCGTCACCATCTCGGAATCATACAGTCATACAGCGTCATGGCCATGACTTCTACAAGATTAATCAGTCAGACGAAGGGTCACTGTTTTGTTAACAGAAGTTAAGGATAATTCGTACAACAACTTCAGACTCTCTGTGCTCCCTCAACTGTGTGCGGATGTATTACTGAGGTACGATTTTTTGAAATTCCACAAAGCAGTTGAGATTCCATTCAGTGGCAGCAAACCAACTCTCTCCCTTTGTAGTGTGACAGCTTCACGTATTGAACCTACTTCTCTTTTCGGTAACTTGCTACCAGATTACGAGCTTATCGCAACTCAATCACGACTCCATACTCCTGAAGATGAGAAATTCATTTGATCATTGAGACATCAACGTCACTCTGGCGCGCTCAGGTCCTTGTTACAACAAATGAAAGACACAAAAGACGTGTGGTAGTTGACTACAACCAAACTATCCATCGATAAACGCTATTGGACGCTTATCCACTGCCCAGAATCGATGACATGGTATCTAAAATATCCCGATATTCAATTTTTAGTGCACTGGACCTGCGAAGCGCATATCACCGAATCTCCATAGAAAAACAAGACAGGCCATACACTATTTTTGAAGCCTGTGGGAAGTTATATCAATTCTGCCGGATACTGTTCGGACTGACAAATGGTGTCGCTTGTTTTCAGCGTGCTATCGATAAAATTATTCGCGAAGAGAACTTGAAGAAAACGTTCGCCTACATCAATGATATAACTGTGTGGCGCAAGCAAAGATGGTCACTATGAAAATCTTACTAACTTTCTTAATGTTGTGGGAAAATAAGGACCTACTCTGAACGAAGAGAAGAGTATCATCGGTACGAAAGAGCTTAAACTCTTGGGTTATAAAGTTTCACAAAGTCTGATGAAGCCCGACCCCGAAAGATTACGACCCCTTCAGGAACTATCTCCTCCAAAAGATATAAAATCTCAGCGACGAGCCATAGGTTTATTTTCATACTATCCTCAATGGACACCCCGCTTATCTGATAGGATTCATCCACTGGTCCATAACCACGTGTTTCCCTTACCGGATGATGTCAGAGTATTACTTAAAACACTCAAGAGCGAGCTCAAACGTACCGTTGTCACCACTGTTGACCTCGAGGTACGATTGGTCGTTGGAACGAACCCTCAGATATAGCTATCTCAGTCACACTCTCTCAAATCACAGGCCGGTCGCATTTTTTCCCGGACTCTGTCTCAAAGCGAAAAGCATCACTCATTCGTAGGAAAAGAGGCTAACACTATTGTGGAGGCATTATTTGCTGGATGCACATTTCCGACTCATCACGGATCAAAAATCGGTCGCTTTTATGTTCGACTCCCAACACCATGGAAAGATCGAAAATGATAAGATTTTGAGGTGGCGAATCGAATTATCGTGCTACAGTTTCGACGTCATTCACCGCCCCGGTCACGAGAATGTCGCAGCTGACACACTGTCCCGCAGCTTCTGCTTCGCGTCCGCGTCACTCGCGTCACTCAAAAAATTATACAACTCACTCTACCACCCGGGTGTTGTCTGTTTGCTTCATTTCGTTAGGACAAAGAACCTACCATATTCAGTTGACAGTGTGAAATCTCTCACCGGTGGTTGTACAGTTCGTGCCAAATGGAAGCAGTTTTCAAGTAACCTACCGAAAATCTGATCAAAGCCACTTCGCCGTTTGAAAGAATGAACATAGATTTTAAGGGGCTGCTTCCCGCAATATCCGAAAATCGGTACCTACTGACTATCATAGACGAGTACTTCAGGTTCCCGTTTACTTATGCTTGCTCAGACTTGTCGACCGTCACAATCATCCGTTGCCTTTCCCAGTTGTTTTCGATTTTCTGTATGCCGTCCTACATCCATTCGGTCAGGGGTTCTTCTTTCATGTCTGAAGAACTAAAGAACTTCCTCCACCACAAGGGTATCGTAACCAGCAGAACAACAACCTACAATCCTCAGTCAAACGGACAAATCGAGAGACTCAATGGAACCCTCTGGAGAACCACTGTTCTTGCAGCCCAGTCAAGAGGACTACCATGCACCCAGTGGGAGGATGTTCTTCCCGACGCACTCCACTCCATCAGGTCACTTTGTGCACTGCAACATATGAAACACCACATGAACGAATATACACTCATCACCGTAAATAAACATCAGGGGTCTCAATACCTACCTGGTTGAGTAGTCCAGAATCGGTTTTGATGCGTGGTCCAATAAGGTCAACAAAATACGATCCCTTGGTCGATGAAGTTGAACTGATTGAATGCAATCCGAAATACGCTCATGTTCGTTTCCCTGACGGACGGGAAGACACGGTCTCCGTACATCGTTTGGAGCCTAAAACCCAAGCCTCACAATCACTGAGGGCCGTGGAATTTGCTGAAAATCAACCTCCAACGCTAGATGGTGACTCTCAGGTGTCACCTGACACCGTGTGTAATCCCCTTGACGCACAACAGTATACAGACACCCCTTCTTCTCACACGAATATCGGAGTCATATATTGACAAATCCAATACATACCCTTTAGTAAAAGCATAGAAGCGGGTCCATCCCTATAACCTAAGAAATACACAAACGTTCTCAATGGAAACAGTTCGCGAGGGTGAATGTCATGTTCACTTACTATTTCCTATTTACGTTAGTTTTATCACAGTTGTTCTACTAAATTCCCGGTTTGTTTTTCCAGATCCCACCGTTCAGTTGTATATCAAATAAAACCTAAATTTTAGGCCTCTGTCTTTTGCCTGCCTCAACCATTCGGATTTCGTAGTCATACACTTATCATTGGTTCAGATAAATGGGCTTCCACTCAGCCACCCCACTACCTTGCGGACACGTCCTCGTCAGAACTAAAGGTTTTGGTCCGGAAACCTAATCGTTCTCCTTTTTTCCACTACATGCTTCCGCATGAGTGCAGCGAAAGAGTTATATACCCCATAGCCACGAAGGCCCACTGCACTACTGGGGATAACCGGTAACCGAACCCTGAGAACTGGAGTGGCGAAGAACCACATAAGGTCCCAATAGATCCTCCTTCGCGACTGGACACCCCAGCAGTACCCATCCAACATCTCTTATGAACTGCACAATTATAAAGAATTCCATACTGCATCGGTCGTCGCGCAGGATAATCAGGACCACCCTGCCCATTGCATCGAACGAGGTAGATAGTGATAAGTGGGCTACTGCTAAGAGTTCTCTTGTCTTCTGTCCCCAACCATCCCTCTTTGCCCCCCATCTATCCACCCCTAAGGCTCCCACTGATAACACGGCCGATACTCCAACGGTTCATTGTCATATAGTGTGAATAATCCTCTATCTTGTAACTTTCACTTTCTCAAGCCTCGTCAGCCACACCCACTTAGGGCACAGATAACGGAGATAGACTTCTCCAGTTTTGTGCCGACAATCGGCTATTCCAGTCTAGCACGAATTTCCGACACAGCTCGCGTCACACAGCGACATGGCGTTCTAACTCTACAGGTACTCCAAGCCAGATTGATCACATCGCCGTAAGCTACCGGTGGCGCAGTTCTGTTCAGAACTGCAGATCCTACTGGTCCACGTACGTAGAGTCGGACCATGCATTAGTTTTAATGTGATTAACTCTCCAGCTCCATGGTAATCGTCGCAAACCGCAAACTCGATTAGCCGTGCAACGTTTGTGTGATCCAGAAGTTCGCACCTGTTATGAGCAGAAGTTAGTATATGAGCTAGGATCTACGACGAACAGCAATGTAGATGAGCATTGGGCTCATATCAAACAGGCGATGCACGTTGCAGCAGGTTTTGCCTGTGGTACTGGATCCGTTGCCCATCAAAGACACTGGATTTCGCAAGAGTCGCTGAGTATAATGGAGCAAAAATGTCAGCTCTCGAACTGTAAGGAGATGAAAAAGATACGGAGTAATCTGCAAAAGCAGGTTATGGAAAGCCGTAAGAATGATCGCGAAAATTGGTGGGTCAAGGTAGCCGAAGAAATGGAAATAGCAGCTGCTTCAGGTAACAGTCAAAGACTGTTCAGACTTATTCGTGACACCGATGGACGGCGCACCCAGGTCAGTGAAACGATATGCAATGGAAATGGAGAGCTCAGTGATGACAAAGAGCAGAGGATGAATCGTCGGGCCGAATGTGGGCGTCGAATTAGAAAGTAGCGAGAAGCTGTGTGACGTCGATCACGCCGATGACATCTGCTTGTTCGAATGCACGGAACATGCCCAACGTGCATATGATAGACTCGCAAAAACTGTAGCTCCATGCGGCATGCGCTTTGCACCTTCAAAGTTTAAAGTGATGTTACAAGGCTAGACGTCAACGATTCCGAGCTTGATGCTCGTTGGGTAGGTGTTGGCAATTGTGGGCCGCTTCTCTTACCTCGGCAACAGGGAGACGACGGATGGGAACACGGTAGTAGAGGTAAACACGCGTATATCCAAGGCTCGAGCGGCGTACGCTTGTCTGAAGCACTTGTAGCGCCGATCTGATATTTCACTGAACTTGAAAGGTCGTGTGTACTGTGTTGCGGTGCGTTCAGTTTTGTTGTATTTTCTATTTTTTATTACACATAAAGTGAATTATAGCATAAGAGATAAACTCCATAATCAGAAGACATACGGCAAAAGTGGGTTGTGAGGAGCATTTACGTTAGAACCAGTTTATTGATCTTCGGTTGCGAGACGTGGAGTCTGCGTGCGGAAGATGCTTGTTCTCCGTAAGTTTTTGATCATCGATATCTGCGTAATATCGCTAAGATTGGGTGTAATAGCCGAGTGAGCAATGCTGAGGTCAGAAATCGAGTGTTGGGTACCAGCCCAGAGAGTTTTCTATCACAGCGTATTCGGGTTAGTAGACTTCGTTAGTTGGGGCACGTGTTACGTATAGCGAAAACACGTCTACCGTACCGTGTGCGATCCTCTGTCTCTCCTGAGGAGTGGAAGAAGCCAGCGAGGAATGAGAAAATGTAAAGAAGTGGGTGCCTCACTTCTTCGTGGTTGGAGTCCAAAAGATCCATCAACCAGTCGGCTGGAGGCACTGAAGGATATGACGGTGAACCATGAACATTGGCGATCGTGTTGTCACTTTCTGTTGAATCAGAATGACTGATGGATGTGCGTTTGTACAGTTAGACTGTGTATTCCGTGTGTTGGCTATTAGGGCATACTTCCCTTTTCCCTTCCGTGTAGGCCCAGTCTTTGTCCATCTTGTGTATTAATTCTTTCTAATTCGACGTGCAAGATGGTGAGAAAGGCAGTGGTGAGTGGGGCTTGCCGTACTGTTTAACGCTGTACGATAATGATAATAATAATGACGAGCAATCACACTCGACTGATCGCCACAACCGACGCACAAGAAGATGGAGTTTCCGTGAAAAGATAGTGAACTCCCGATACTCGGGAGAACAAAAACACGGCCAAAAAGTTAGATCTCTGAGAGCACGCTCCAGTTGTCAACCAAAGAACATGAAGCCCGGCTTGCAGGTAGTGATAAGCGCCACAGACTGCAATGAGAGACCAAACGCTCCGGCAAGGCTGATCGCAGAAGATACTAGATAGGAATAGCCGAAAAAATGGAAACCGCGTCTGGAACTGGTGGCTTTTAGCGGTAGTAGTTCGTCTGATGCGTCGATGAAGGTTCATCGACCATCGTCGACCGGACGATTTTACCCGAATTCGTCGTGTCCTTTTTCTTATTGGTTGACTATTTATCCGTACATTTTATTCCCAACCGACTGATATTTCATACGGGCACCAATGGAAAGCGACAGTGATGGGAAATAACCATGTCGCATACACATCAGGTCTTGGATACCCTTCGATTCTTTTCTTCTCAAATGTGGCATAGCAAATTGGAAGAGCTCAAGTCCATCTTGGTAATTTTTGACCTATAATAATTCGACTCCGTTTAGACTCATCTGCCACTGAGTAACCATCTCTATGAAGATTCGTCGCCCACTTTTACGGAACAGCTTATCAGTTTTGTTCGCCTAGAAAAATATTATCATGGTTTGCAATTTTTTTGCACAAGGTCGATATTTTCTCGCCGAGAGGTATAACTTAAATTTCTCTAGAGTTTTTCCAGAACTTAGAATCTTCCTACAAATCACTGCAAATGTGGTTCGGTCGAATTGCCGGTACCTCCGCGGAGAGAGGAAGTATTATGTCAAAAATCACAATGCATCTAAGAAGTTTTTGCCTTATTCGAGCATCGCTGATAGATTTGTATCCTTTATCCAAAACTTGCATGTTATTTGGGTATTCGCTCTTTACTGGTGTGGTGTTTGTTGGCTTCATGGCACATAGCTGCTGTGGACTAAACACCAATTTTTTGATCAATGCTCATGAATGCCACCGTGATTAGATCACTTCAACCGTATTGGTTGAAGGCCTAATTTCTACACATATGTAAAACACCAAACAAAACTGTCTATGTCCGAACACTGACGTCTTCGTAGCGCCGCGTATTTGTGATAGAATTATTGAGTCAGCTACGAAGTAGTTCAAATGAAGTACCGAACCAGCTAATTCACTTTGATGTCTCCCGCGGTTACCCACAAACATATTAGGATAATTGTCCGAATAATCCAACAGATAACGTGATGAATAACACAAGGTGGTGAACAAGCTCGTTTTCGGTGATTCATAACCATACCATTATGAATCACATCACGACGAGACTGCACCTTGACGTGGTGTGATGGCTTGCGCGCCTCTATGACCCAAAGAGCTATGCAGGATGGCTTCCTTAAGCCGGAGATGCAATCATACCTGACAGGTCAATGGGTAGAGGTCAGACAAAGTCCAGTCTCCTGGTCCTCCAGGTTGGGGGTTGATTTGAGCTGGCAACTCAGTCGGAAAAACCAGTGGAAGAATAATTGATCCAAGCAAATGGGCTTCCACTAAGCCATCCCGCTGCCTTGCGGATAGGTTCTTGTTAGAACTAAAGGCTTTGGATGAGGACCCTAATCGTTCTCCTGCTTTGTGGCTGGACACCCTAGCAGTACCCGTCCAACATCTCCCATGAACTGCACGACTACAAAGAATTCCATACTGCATCGGTCGTCGCGCAGGCTAATCAGGACCGCGCTGCCCATTGCATCGAGCGGGGTGGGTAGTGATAAGTGTGCTACTGCCCAGAGTTCCCTCTCTGTTATTCAACCTTTGTCTTCTGTCCCTAACCATCCCTCTTTGCCCCATCTATCCACCCATAATGCTCCCACTGATAACACGGTCGATACTCGCAACGATTCACTGTCAAACAGTGTCGGGAATAATCCTCTGTCTGGTAACTCACATTTTCTCAAGCCCCGTCAGCCTCTGAATCTCGGCTCCTTCAACGTGCGTACACTCATGCAGGCCGGTCAGCAGGCGTGCCTAGCCCTCACAATGAACTCTCTGAAGATTGATGTTTGCTGCTTAAGCGAAACGCGTATCCAGGATTCGAGCAGTGTAATTCAACTAACTGCTCCTGGTATCTCATCGAGGTATATTCTGCGCACCTCAGGAGACGAAGCATCTAGAGCTGTGGGTCAACGTGGTGTAGGAATTGTCTTGACTGACAAGGCTGAGGCTGCCCTATTAGACTGGATCCCTGTTAACAGTCGTTTATGTGCTGTGAGACTCCAAGGGTCAGTCGGCGTTCGAAAGGACAGTTGTGTTAAACGCAATCTCGGCGTACGCCCCAACGGACTGCAGCTCAGAATTGCAGAAAGATGAGTTCTATGATGCCCTCGCCACTCTCGTTCGCAGCAGTAAAGGTTCCGACATTGTAGTGCTAGCTGGTGACTTCAATGCACAAGTTGGCAAACTTAGTGCGTCAGAAGCCTGCTTAGGTGGGCGTTGTGCTTTACCCGCTGAGCGCACAGATAACGGGGATAGGCTTCTCCAATTTTGTGCAGACAATCGATTGTTCTTGTCTAGCACAAATTTCCGACACAGCTCGCGTCGCACAGCGACATGGCGCTCTAACTCTACAGGTACTTTTAGTCAAATTGACCATATCGCCGTAAGCTACCGGTGGCGCAGTTCTGTTCAGAACTGTAGATCTTACTGGTCCACGTACGTAGAGTCGGACCATGCCTTAGTTTTAATGCGATTATCTCTCCAGCTCCATGGCCATCGTCGCAAACCGCAAACCGGATTAGCCGTGCAACGTTTGTGTGATCCAGACGTTTGCACCCGTTATGAGCAGAAGTTAGCACATGAGCTAGGATCCACGGAGAACAGTAATGTAGATGAGCATTGGGCTCATATCAAACAAGCAATGCACTTTGCAGCAGGTTTCGCCTGTGGTCCTCGATCCGTTGTTCATCAAAGACACTGGATCTCGCAAGAGTCGCTGAGTATAATGGAGCAAAAGCGTCAGCTTTCGAACCGTAAGGAGATGAATACGATGCGGAGAAAGCTGCAAAGACAAGTTACGCGAAGCCTTAAGAAGGATCGCGAAAATTGGTGGGTCAATGTGGCCGAAGAAATGGAAGTGGCAGCTGCTTCAGGTAACAGTCAAAGACTGTTCAAACTTATTCGTGACACCGGTGGACGGCGAACTCAGGTCAGTGAAACGATTTGCAATAGGAATGGAGAACCCATCCATAACAAACAGCAAAGGCTTGACCGATGGGCCGAGTACTTCAAGGAGCAGTTTAGCTGGCCGCACGCTAGTGTAGTTACTCCCGTGTCAACAACTGTGACTTCTTGGGTGGTATCACTTGAGCCCCCATCAGAAGTAGAAGTAGAGTCATGTATTCGATTACTAAGGCGGGGGAAAGCGGCAGGTCCCGACGAACTTCCCCCAGTTCTTTTCAAACTGGGTGGTGAGGCATTGATAAAATCACTAACCGCCTTCCGCCGTGACATTTGGAACGCGGAGCGTATTCCGTTAATATGGAATGAGTCGTTGATTGTTCCCATCTTCAAGAAGGGAAGACGCAATGACTGCAGTAATCATCGTGGGATTAGCTTAATTCTGATAGTCGCCAAAGTATTAGCTTCGATTTTGCTGCACCGTCTTACACCGGCTCGCGAGAGGAATGTCCGCGAACAGCAGGCAGGATTCCGCCCAGGTCGAGGATGCATCGACCAGATTTTTACTCTTCGCCGACTACTTGAAACGCGTCACACGCACCGCCGACCAACAATAATGCTTTTCTTAGACCTGAAAGGCGCCTTCGATTCAGTTGATCGAACATCGCTTTTCAGTACTCTTCATCGAAAAGGTATGCCCCAGAAGTACGTGGACCTAATGAGATCATTGTATTCTCATACTTCTGGCTGCGTAAGGGTTTACGGTGAACTATCCGGTCGATTCGAAACGACCAGTGGTGTTCGGCAGGGATGTCCCATGTCTCCATTCCTATTCAACTTCGTCATGGACGAAATAATGGAGAGTGCTTTGCAAAATCTTCAGGATGTAGGCGTCGAACTAGGAGATAGTGAAAAGCTATGTGACCTAGATTACGCAGACGACGTTGTCTGCTTGTTCGAATCCACGGAACATGCTCAGCGTGCACTAGATAATCTTGCAAGAGCTGTAGCTCCATTCGGCATGCGTTTTGCACCTTCAAAGTGCAAGGTGATGTTACAAGACTGGACGTCAACGATTCCGAGCTTGATGCTCGATGGGAGGTGCTGGCAGTTGTCGATCACTTCACCTACCTCGGTAGCTGCGTGACGACGGATGGGAGCACAGTAGTAGAGGTGAGTACGCGGATATCCAAAGCTCGAGCGGCGTACGCTGGACTGAAGCACTTGTGGCGCCGATCCGATATTTCACTGAAGTTGAAAGGTCGTGTATACTGTGCCACTGTGCGTTCAGTTTTGTTGTATGGTTGCGAAACTTGGAGTCTGCGTGCTGAAGATATTCGTCGTTTTGAGGTTTTCGACCATCGATGTTTACGTAGTATCGCTAGGATTGGGTGGAATAGCCGAGTAAGCAATGCTGAGGTAAGAAAGCGAGTATTGGGTACTAATTCAGAGAACGTTCTGTCACAGCGTATCCAGCTTATTAGACTTCGTTGGTTGGGACACGTGTTACGTATGGCAAACACACGTCTACCATACCGTGTCCTATTCTCTGTTCCTCCCAGGGAGTGGAAGAGACCACGTGGAGGTCAACAGATGACGTGGCAGCGAGGAATGAGAAAATGTACAGCAGACTTAGGAAAAGTAGGCGCTTCACGTCTTCGTGGTTGGGGTCCAAAAGATCCGTCTACCAGTTGGCTGGAGACACTGAAGGATATGGCTGCGAACCGCGAACAGTGGAGATCGTGTTGTCACTTTCTATCGAATCAGAATGTTTGATCGATGTACGTTTGTACAGTCAGACTGTGTATGCTGTGTGTTGGCTACTAGGGCATTCTTTTCTTTTCCCACCCATATAGGTCCACTCCCTGTCCATCTTGTATATTCATACTTTTTAATTCAACGTGCAACATGGTGAGAAAGGCAGTGGTCAGTGGGGCTTGCCCTACTGTTTAACGCTGTACGATGATGATGATGATGATGACATTCTGAATCACCGAAAACGAGCTTGTTCGCCATCTTGTGATATTCTTCATATTAAGATAAACTGTTCTGTAAGGATGTGCTTGGTCGCGTGGCCAAGTCTGGGAACTCGGTTTATGATCATGGTTAAATGCAGTTGGCGGTGCAGTAGTGTTCTCAGCAATGTAACTGTAAATTACGCTATTTATTTGCGTATTGTTTTCACTCGCGATAGTGGTGATTTTTTTACTTAACTTTCTATTTGCCTCTTTAGATTTGGGTCGATAAAGGACCATAACCGAGTCACAACAGATGTGAAGTTAACGATTTTTGAACCAAATCGAACGAGGTTGATTTCATGCTCAAAGTCGATACAAGTTATAAGCTTCTCGTTGACATAATTCCCGTTTCACCCAACCAGTGCGCAGCTTTTATTCAGTGCATCTGACTGGTCCGCATTCATTTTACGTAATACTCATGCAAGGAAGATTCATGTTAAGAGCGGGCATCTTGGAATTGATTTCTATTGACCATAACCTTGTTTTGGTGTCGCCATTTTCGTTCTGGTAAACAATTCCTTGTGACCTGATGATTGAGGCGCGCGGCTCACTCGTTCGACCGCACACTAATCTGAAGTCCGGATGATATCTTCCTCTCCCCTTCTGGGGGTTGGTTTAGGTTGTGTCACCAGGATTATTTGAAACAATGTACCAATATTTTTAAAAACGGAGTCCGGAATACGAATACGAACAGTTATCCACTTTTAAGGACAATTGCAATGAGATTTTTTTGCAATCCTCTCCGTGGCGGTGATCCAGAAGACCATAGCCCATGAGGATTTGACGAAGGAAGCACAAGGCCAAAAAATCAACAGACATCGACTCAACTTGTATTGATTATCAACTACTGAACCGCATGAAAGCAAACGTAAGTTGACTCCTGGTTAGTCGACGAAACAGCGTCGGACGACCTAACAGTAATTGATGTAGCCAAAGAATACGCCAGCAAATACATTCGTATGACGGACTGTCGGACTTATGCTTTGCAGGGAACTAATTAATCACGGGAATCCGAGGTCGGCATTGAACCACAGTAAACATAAGTCGAACAATGAGGTGGTTTGTGCGGGTATCCTGAACCGGATGTTCTCATTATGCCGAGAAAACCACATGCTGTTTTTGTCTCTTCAGACTCTTCATCGAGTGCGGTTTCTTGTGTGGTAAGATTCCTATCCCAAGAGAGCTGCTACTCTTAACAGTATCAATTCATATGCAGTGGTCCTCCATCGAAAAACACTGGTCGGGATCGCTCAGAGAGGTATTGCATTTAAGGAGAGAAATAGTCAAAGGTAGAGAATTTTCCTGAACGATGAAGTGTTACTCTCAGGGAGCATATTTCAATCTAGTGGGGGGGGGGCTGCTGTGGTAACTGAAGTCTTTGTTTTGTGAACCTCCTTGTCCTACCGGTGTTTTATTCTTCGTGTTGTCGTTCGTTTTATTTCACACATGTTTGGACTGATAGCATTTAGTATTTAAAGCGGACATCTGTTACCAGAATTTAAATACCTTCACAGTCACTGTTAAATATCATACTCGCGTAGAAATTTCTGACTCCTTAACTTGGTTCAGCTACCATTCCGTTGACGAAAATCCCATTAGCGTTATAACATCTTGTTCAGAATTCAGTGACTCATTGATCCGGTTGCGAAATGTTCTCGTCACTGAGGATGCTGATAATACTCGGCAAGCGTTTGAACCCATCCGAATTAGCATCGAGTAATTCAACAGGTTTATCACTGACCAACCCCCATCCTTTTTAGATGTGAACTAAACGTTTTGGTTTACTTATTACGGGCACAGTCGTACATAGCGGACCTATTTTTCGGCGACTCACTGTTGTGCTTGAAACGAGCGTCGGATGATCTATCCTCTTTGCACTCATATCTGGGATTCGACGTAAGTACTATTGAATTAATCCCGTAAGGGACATTGGTTTTGTCTGTTTCAGTTTAGCCGTATTTTGCTTGGTGCAATGACTTTTATCGATGCATGCCAATTAGTTCACTCTCAAAAAGCACTAAGAGTATGCCAGGACTAGTGACCGGATGTAGTTGATCCTACCGTGTTCCTACAGCAGAAAGTTAACCAATTTGAAAAGGTTAAGAGTACACAAAGTCGGGCTCATGTCTCTTCTTCTTCTCTGATTTGGCTGGTTTTTCGTTACGTCTGCAGCTGTTGGATACTATTTGTTTTCGTTCATCTTCCTCTAGCTAGATGATTTCCGATTTCTATTACATTCAATACTTTCATCCAGATCAATTTATCTCATTCTTGTCGCCTCTGTTACCCACTGGTTTATTAACCGGATACTATCTTCAAATACCTTCTGCAGTCTGAAAAACAATATGCCAGCGGACTTGATAATGAGGTCATTTGTATTCAGATGCCGCACCACATAAGTCGCTTTTGCTTCCGAGGTCTACTTTTGAGACGAAACGGTAACCGTTGTTTTCAATACAGAGAAGAGATTCCTAGTCCTATGGAATTGGGAAGCAGCTACGTGGGTTGAATTTTCGAATCAGCCGTGGGTTTCTTGGTTCTGCAACATAAGTAGCAATGTCGGGTGGGAGCCGCAACGCTTTATTCGTTCAATAATTGAGGTTCGTCAGCTGGGTTGCAAAAAAAAACGGTACTCTGCGTTTTATGTAGAGCGAAATGTGCAACAGTGAATAAAAGTTCAAGCATTGATTTTCATTTGCGTAGTAATGGTTTTGTTATGGGACAATGTCCACGTTATCCAATCAACTTGAGGAGGGAATCCTGGATATATACTTTGTAGGGCTCTCATCTTCCTATGCCTAATAGGGTAATATTCTTTTCCCTTTTTCATGGGCTTCTCCGACAATGTGGTTTGTGTCTTTATGGGACACAGATCATGTAACATGACGAATGTTGTAACTTAGCCATGAATCTTATGAATCTTCCGAAGCCCATCACGTCTCATTCACTCACCAGCGGAATGGTTCAGCCACCGAGCTGTCATGCAAGCCATTTTTTATTCACTGGTAAAATCACTAACCATCTCGGATTATCAGTAGTCCATTGACAGTCTCACTTTTAGGTCGACAATGATGCGGTTTATTCTGTCTTATTTGAATCCCTACTGTATCTTCAGGCTATGTTGACGATAGATGTTTCTAGACACTTATATTGTCACAAATATCGACGTCGTCCCGCATTGACAGCCTAATTTTCGTCCTAAAAACAACACCTAACAGACAGGTTGTGTCAAAATGTGCCCGTTAAATATGCTATGGAAAACAGAACTTTCCAGAACAAACTTATTTGCGATACAGCTTCTTGCTCGCCTATTCAGTTGATCTGAACGGGTTTTGGTGACCCCCAAAATAAAACTGTAATGGGCTGAATATATATGACCATTCGCAGGGTATTTTGACGGAAGGTGACATTTCTGTTGGTAAATCTACGAGCTAATTTTTAGAAAATCATATTTTATCGGGGATGATTTAAACTTTCATCTTGCTGAAAACGGTTGGTTTGGCTTTTTCTTTTTAAAGGAAACCACATCGGTTGAAAAGCCGTCTCGGATCAGTAGGTAGGAGCAACCGTAAATACATGTTTCTCCGGATGGTGACGTTTGGAAGTGGAATTTTCTGAGTCGTAAAACCTCAGATCGTTTTGCCTTATCACCCAAAATCGCGCGTATTCAACGGAGCACTGATCAGCCTAGAGTGATCGTAAACACGGGTCAGATGAAAACGATTTCACCTAAAACCGCCAGTAGCATACCTCCGGATAATGCAAGTAACTATCTTATACGTCCGATTAAGCGGCACTTTCGGTGTCTGTAAGTGAGTCGATTTCACTGATACTCAGTAAGCGTCGCTTTCAGGGGCTCCATGAAATAAAATACTGGTGAATTTTTTGTTGTTTTTATCGCGAAACAAATCACCTGAACTCCTCTTACTATCCCATGCAAAGCTCAGTATGCAACGGGTGTTCTGTTTTTATGCTTCAGAATTCTCTCAATGTGCGGTCTTCCGGCAAAGCCTTTTCATTATTGGTCTGGCTAAATAGTTTTCGGAACACAGTCATGGCAAAATATACTCTCTATTGGTTCAATATATTGATGAGATCCGTCTCAAGTCCGGCGGACGTTTTAACAGTCGCCGGCACTGAAGACCCAAATATTGTCCACTTGTAAGTCGTTGTTTTTTTTGCTTTCTAGACGGCCAATTTATTTACCTTCATTGGCCGATCCATCATACATTGTCAACCAAGGGCTCAATACTGAAAAATTGAACCTTATAAATGTCCTATAATGATTGTTTATAGAGGGAGTTATTATGTAGTATTAACCCTTATCTTACCATTTAGAACTGTGGATGCACTGTACAAGTATTTCATCCGTTTTTTATCGCATGCTTCCAAACGAGTGCGGTGAAAGGGTTATATCTCGTAGACGGGTGTATGAGGTGACTGCTAGAAGTAACACCTCTGAGTTGGTAGACTCGTGCTCTTGGGATATTTTCCATCTTTGTGGTCTTCACCAGGTACCTAGCTCTCAGCTGTGGACCCACTAAGCCGAAACATGCGTCAGCAGCCACACCCCGGCGAACTGCTTAACAGGCGGGTTAAACCAGGTTGAGAGTAACCGAGGTCCGAAACCTCGGTGAGACGGTGTTTGACATGCGAAGACAATTACCCCCTAATGGGCGAACGAGGTTTACTGTATAGCCCAGCGGCTGCGAAGGAAATCCGTCGAACTAACAGGGATTCATGGACCCCTGAGTTGGATTCCATTCAATCGAATAGCGAATGATCTTCCAGGGAGCCACCAGCAACCATGCATCAACATGCTGCTGCCTTGCAGCCTGCATTTGGTTATGCAAAGGCTAGGGATACGCCCTCAAAAAGCCGAGTAACATTGGGGATCTCTCTTGTACCAAACACCCACGAAACTTCATGATCATATCATCATGAAGCCGGCTTATCCTCTCCAAGGAGCCAACCACAGTAAAGTAGGTGTACCCCATAGCCTCGAAGACCCACTGCGCTATTAGCAATAGACGACGACGACCAAACCCCGAGACTTGGAGTGGAGAACCACATAAGGTCCCAGTGGGTCAGGTGTGGTAACGAGCCGGAAGACAGTGGATTACTGTTTGCCGCCCAAGTTACCGGAGGTGGCGGGATTCTCAAACTCTCTAAACCACTTGACCGGCACCGGTCAGCAGTACGAGTCCGCTGAGTCCAACTGGGACTCGAACCCGAGAAGTAGGAATGTGAACCCCTCAAATTAACTTTCAGGCTATCTTGGCTTTAAAGTTACGGAAAGGTGAAAAAATAATTGTCGTGAACTTCGAGTTCTGTTCTGTGGTTTCGATGTGCGGCCAACACACGTGACCTATTTCAGTTGGCCATTGAGCACTGAATTTCCACCCATTTTTCGAATTGGAATCCATGTAAAATGCATCTTATTTGACTTCCGTCCTAACGAACAAGACACTTTCATATGGGCTGCACATTCATTTCGTAGGGTTATTTCCGGTCATCCCTCCATAATTATGAAAATTATGACTATTACTGTTGTTAAAGGTAAGTGTTTATTGTTCGGTAACACAGCGTTATCGGAAAAGATGGTAGTCAGTCGACGTTTCGGTTACCGCGGGTAACCTTTCTCAAGACCAGTTTGCAAACTGGTCTTGAGAAAGGTTACCCGCGGTAACCGAAACGTCGACTGACTATCATCTTTTCCGATAACGCTGTGTTACCGAACAATAAACACTTACTCATAACATATCACATGGCGCGTCGTTTTTTCGATACACTGAACGGATCTGGGATCTGATGCATTAACTTACTGTTGTTACTTCTGGTACCACCTCTCCTTGTATCCACAGAATCGTGTAAATACTTTGTTTCCTTCTCGATGTCGATCTGGACAATTCATCGGCGCGTAAGATCCCAAAACAGTGGTTAAAAGATGATGGTCCTATCTTGGAGTGCAGTTATATTTCCCGAAAATAACGGTAAACCAGCCAAACGTACACAAAAATCGAATCTTAAGGTATCCAGGCATGTATAAACATCCTTGGGCACCATCAGATACATCTTTTTATGCGAAACTGGGGACGAGTACGGGCTATGTCGAAAATATTGTCAAACCATTTCTTCAGGAAAAGCAGTCAGTTCATTGTTACAGTATGCAGCAAAGAAATTCCTCAGTGGTTTATGAAGCCTTTAGCATCACTCAGATTGCTCGATTTAAGATGTGTCATACAAAAGTCTCCTGCTGACCAAGCAGAAAACGCCATCGATTTGGTAAAGCACAAAACATTCAACACAAGAGCGTATGGTGTTATCCACGTATTCCCTTGGGAATTGAGTTTAGCATTAAATGTGGATAAGGTATTGATGGTCTACGAGGAGTCATTCAACATCAACCAGTGGTCTGTTCCCCAACGCTAAGTGCTCGGTTGTCTATCAGAAAACTATAACGAGCCTCGACATTTCGTCCACCGAGCTCTCAGGCCGAAATTTTGGCACAAGATCCCCGGTGACATTGTGCAACATGATCCATGAAAGATTATTAATGGAAGAAACTCTGGCTCTCTTCATTGAGAGACTAGCGGCAGTGCCTAAGCGCCGTTAGTCGATTCGATGCATAAAGTGAGGATTGAAGAATAGGCTAGCGTTGTCCATCTAGTATAAATGAACCAATAAAACGGTTTTCAGTTTACCGTATCAGTCATGTTGCGCAATCGTCGTATCGGATTAAGATCACTTTCCAGGAAGGTCACCACCTACTAATTTTACTGGTCTGAGCTCAGGTGACCAGGTCACGTAAAATCACTACTGGCGTTTAAAATGAAGCAAGTTTGTTCGTGTGCAACTTGTGGTTTTGCTGGTGACAATCAGTGGCGCTAATTGTGAACTAGGGCTCCACAATCTTTATCGCGTTGTTGAGGTTTAAAACGGCTTGAACAAGGTCTTGTTTTTTCCATGGCAGGTGAGTTCAGGGAAGAACGCGCTGGATGTCCTGGATGACACACGGGGCAAACGGTTTTCGTCCCTTCTACCACTTACCTTACACTCGCGAGTAATACTCGCACGAGAATCCAGCTGGGTTTAGACCTGGTCGAGGTTACGTTGATTGCATCTTCACTCCTCCACAAATTCTATAATATCTCTGTTTTTCTTGATCTGAAAGTGTTGTTCGATTTAGTCGACCGCACAGATCTCTGGCGCTGTTTCTTGTTGAATCTTGTTCCAGAGAAAATACGTTTCCGTCATAAAGCCCCTGTGTATGGACAGTTGAAGCCGAGTTCAGGCTTACGGTGATCTTTCACCCACGTTTACCACGATAAGTGTTCGTCAGGGTTGCGTCCGCTCTCCTTTTCTCTTCAGCTTTGTTATTGATGCGGTTCTAGATACCACCCATTTGTCATATAAGGATAGTTTTATTGAGCTTTTCCCCTGTTAAATAGTACCATCTTGAATATGCGGACGACATATTTCTTCTAAATAAAGATCCAGGCAAGTTTCAAGTTTTTCCGGACAGCTTGAGCAACTGCGTAGTAATCAATGCTCGGTATCCGTTTTGCTTCTTCAAAGTGCGAGATGCTGTTGCAGGACAGGGTTTGTCCAACATCGAACCTTTCTGTATCTGGGGCAACTATCATTTGGGTTCAGTTCACTCATTCATTAATCTCGCACTTCCGTGCTGTGGTCTTGGTAGCTGCCTCGCAGCATCGTCGAGCCAGGGGTGAAAAGAATACAAGCATACAGTGAGAAAGAGTTTAAAAAAAGTTACAAATGAAAATCTTGAAGAAAAAGGAAGTCCGAATGCAACTACGCCACTGGCCGCGACACCTAGCCATATTAGTTAATGTCTTCAATCCTCTGCCTCCAAATGCCTCAGTGTGGTCGCAGATGGGCGTCTCAGGCTCCGAGATGGACACTCGTCCTCAACGCCTCTCACAATGCTCCCAAGTGACTGCGCCTAACACAGCCTCTGCTGAGGAAGTCCTTCTCACTGCCTTCTCGTGGGGAAGAGGTGTTCCCACTAAAGTGAGAGGACGAAAGCGAATACCCGGCACTTTCCACCGGGTTGGCTGACTGAAAGTTAGCCTAAGGGAAATGGCTAAACCCTTATTTCGAACCAACCCTGTGTGGGTGGCGCATGAGGCATACAACACTGTGCTCACCGGTACCTGTTGTGAAGAAGTGCACTGGAGGCGCAGGATGGTTAACCTTATACGAAGGGTGTATGAACTGAACAGTCAGTCACCGGCTCCCAATGGGTTACGGACCCCACGTTTAGTTCCGCTGCCTTGCGGACTAACCTTTGGGTAGCCAAAGGCTCCGGTTGTGGACCCCCAAGAAAAGGACCTGTTTTGGCTTTGGCAGCCTGGCAGTATTGCGCCCAAAAGCAAATCATAAACTGGGACTACCCACTCATTCCTCCACGGTCGTACCATATATATACTCCATGCATCTGATAGGCGGGTCGTGTGAACCCCAACCCGGAAGTCTAACACGTCCTACTCGACCGAGTTCACTGGTCAAGGTATTCAAAGCTTTCTGCCATGTCATAGAATGACCACCTCAACCGACCTTCCACCTTCCAACTACTACCTATCTTAGACTCGAGGACCTTGCGAATGTAGATATTAGCATAATTTCAAGCGGAACCCACGGTCACCTGTGATAAAACGGCAGCCGTGGTCGGAAACAATTTAGGTTCAGTCCATTCAGCCATTCCTTTCGCATTTCTGTGTTCTGGTTCCGGTTGGTAAGCTCCAGCATCGTGCAGTAAAGGGCAGAATGCATGGGAGCATCAAGTGAGAAAGATTCGAAATCAAGGTAAAAAGCGGAAATCACGAAGGCGATGAAAGAGTTCGAATTCTGCTACGCATTTGGCCGCAATACTTAACCATATCAGTTAATGTTTCCAAGCATCCGGTAGGCGGGTCGTGTGAACCCCAACTCGGAAGTCTAACACGTCCTACTCGACCGAGTTCACTGGTCAAGGTATTCAAAGTTTTCTGCCATGTCATAGAATGACCACCTCAACCGACCTTCCACCGTCCAACTATTACCTATCTTAGAAAACGGTGTACGCCGAGGAAGCCTATCGGTGGGCATGTGTAACGCATGTCCCACCCACCTTAACATTTTTAGACTCTATGCTTGATCCGGAGACTCTCCTCTGGTTCCGAACACCCTAAGTCTAACCTCAGCATTGCTGATACAGTGTCCCCACTACATTTGAGCAATACTACAGAGACCGATTCACGAACACCGACAGTTTTCGTCTATCTATTACCCTTAACGGTCATGTTTCTGAGCCGTGCAAAAGAACAAACGATGGAATGTCACGGCGACACCACAAATGTTCGAGGTTAGCAGAAGCGTATTGCACCCTTTGTATACGCGATGACATTTCATTCGGTGTCTAACCACCTGGCGAAAGGTAACTGCACAGGTAACAAAACATACTTCAGCCAGAGCTTCTCCTGCCTAGATAAGGTTTTGTGTGGCACCAATCCAGTCATGTGGCGTCATTTCACTCTTCGAAGGTTCAGAATGCATCCCAAACATCGCTACGCTGTTGTTTAGACTATCAAGGAAAACTTGTAAATTAACTGGAACCATATAGTCTGCGTATTCCAAGTCCAAGATCATTGCCGCTATTCGCACTGGGGGATAAGGCTCTTTGAGTAATCATTTCAATTCAAAATTGGTGAGGAAGGGCGAAGGAAAGCAATCCTGACTAACACTATTTCTCTTGATAAACTCGGGTGAGAGAACTCAGTGAGCGCGAACCCGGTCTTGGCTATTCGCATACAGAGACCATAGACTGGCGGATTAATTTCGTTATCTGGGCGGCTGCATTTCCCCCAGTGGTCGGATATCGGATGAGATGTCTTTGCGTATACAGAAGGCTCGCTTGGCTTTTGACAACACCTGTGTCATGTGTCGCGTCGACATGACATCTGTTTATCTATCATGAGTAGAATGTACACTGCATCAGTCAGGCCAATTGTTTTTTGTGATTCAAAAACGGCCACCGCGAGTGTAGGATGTACGAAGGTTGTCGGTTTTTCAACACCGATGTCTCCGTAGCATTGCTCGTAACTGGCGGGAACACCTTAGTGTTGGGGAAATTACTATCTTGCTCCACAAATCAGTATCACAGATTTCAGCAAGAAAATTATTTTTGTTCAAAAAACTTCGAACTACGGAGAATTTCAACGTCCCTATTTTTACCAAAAATTTAACTTTTTCCCGCGCCGTTGTAATATTTCTTAATTTTCTCTCCATTGTCTTTCCATTGTTTTTTTCTTCATCTCGTTGGTCCAAACTCATTTTTACCAGGCCAGCTGTAAACGCTGCATAAGGGATTGAGTTGAAAGCACTTTTGCAATGTGTTGTCGGGTCGCCAATAGACGTGATCGTGCCGGTGTTCGTTTTCTCTCTAGCTAGCGGGCGGGCAAGTTCTGTGAAATTGTGTACCATGTTTTTGAATCTGTCTTCGTACGCGAGCCATTCTGTTGTGCGAATACAAGTCTAGGGAGGCCCAACAGAATTCTATCATGGGTGTCATCTGTGTCCAGTATGTTTTACCCCTAGGAGGACGTATGTGTCGTGTGTATTCTGTGTTGTGTGCCATTATGCCTTGTGTCGTGTAACATCGTGTTGTTTTCCTTGTTATTTGTGCGGCGTAACATTGCCAGTCAGATCTGTGTCATCCAGTCTCAATTGGTTCGAGAACCCAGTGTAGCAATTGTGTGTGATAGCTCAACATAATTGGCAACCTCAATGCTGAGGTTAGACGCAGAGTCTTCGGTGCAGGAACCAAATCATGAGATGAAACACTTAGGCTCGCCAGACTAAGATGTCTAGTGTTCTGTACGTCAATCCTGGCAAAATAAGGTGCGCGGGAAATCTTTTTACTGATTCGTATGCAAGCATGCAAGAAAACAAGTGCAACGTCTATCGCAAGCGTTGGCAGTACATGCAATCACATGCGGCCAAGTGGGGCCCCTCAAAGGACAACGAATTAACAAGCAAATACGACTCGGTGCAGACGTTTCATTGGTTCGAACAAACCGTTCTTGGTATGGGCGCATTCAAGTTGATGTGCGTGTGCGCGTTATAGCACACAGTATCGACTGACGAATCAATAAGCATAACGACCTGGACGGAACGTAGTCAGAGGCTCCACCAGTGGTAGGAACACACAGCAGTTGGGACGTGTTGCGCAAATTTTTTTGATAGGGTTCTTCGATGCGCCACGTTCGCTGAGGCGGGTAACGGTCGTGTAGAAAATGTTAGGCTTCCTGGGTGGGGTCCAAGAGACCCTCCCACTCAATGGTCAGATACTTGGAGGATATGGCTCGGCGTTACGATCATTCGCGCTCTTGCATTTGCAAACTTTCTTTATCGACCTGGTACTACTCTTTGTGGTTCTCTTATTACTCTCTTCATAATCTTGTTTTTTGCCACTTTTTCGAATAAGATTGCCTCTGATATAGCAACCTAAGCCACCGCAGTGCATGGTTAGCGGTTGCCTGATGCAAATTGAACTGTTGTATTAACGGATTGACGAAATGATGCTGACTTTTGGTCAGCCAATTCATCACGCGCATCAATGTAGTTGTCACCATGAGCAACTCGCCAGTAACATTTAGTCACAACTGATATTGGTTTTTGGAATTATTGGGTCGCTAACGTTCTGCTCCTTAATTTCTATGACCATATACGCACTGCTTGTCTGCTATGAACGTCTGCGCACGCAACTTTTGCTCGCAACTCCAATCCCCCTGGCCCCGCTAATAGAGACAGAGGAGACGACAGAATTACGCACCAGAATACGGTGTGGTGTGAGCGGACGATGTGCCATTTAAACCGAAGATAGAGAAATCTCGGGCGCGCTCATGCAGTACGATTGTTGTCTTGATGGGCACGGCTGATTGAGTGTTTTTCTCTAGTTTCGGCGGACCAGTTTTTAATGTCCACCCGGCTTGTTCAACTGCGTGGATGGGAGGAGGTTGACGCGGCTTGGCACGTTCAAAACTGTTAGTAGTGTGATTTCAAGGGGGTTTTTGTGACTTTATAGGAGTGCCCAGTGAAATTTCGAAAGCACTACCCCAGACTTTTTGATTTATCAATGAAGTTCATCTAACCTAAAAATAACACGGAAAAAATTGTACTGTGCGATTTATGTTGGTGGGGCGGTTCAGGTTGACGGTGCAGCTCATTCTGGAACGGATAGTCTCGCTGCTGATCATTTATTCCACTTAAGCCTGCAGACTATAGACATCAGCTGATGCAGTGCTTACAAAATTCAAAAACTCCAGTAGGTATTTCTTTTGTGACGCAGGGTTGTCCAGTTTCATCACTCGGTGTTTCCATGGCATTGGCGTAGCGCCTGCTCCATTCCTCTTTCCGCAGGTCCACAGCAGTAGTAGATCAAGTGCGTCAAACTCCTTCCATCGTCTTTTTACTTCCTTTATTCTTATTATACAATAAAGTATAACACTTCAGGAAGGGAGCCGCGGTCAATTCAAGGCTACCAAAAGAATAAGTGACCCGCGGTGGCGGGAATCGAACCCGATTGTATTAGATTGTATTAGATTGAATCTGATCTAGTATTTCCAGTTAAGTACGGGATTTTTCCGGTACAGAGTGGTTTATGATTCAGTGTCAGCTAGTCAATGATCATCGGAAGGCATGAAAAACCATTTACAGATGCTACCTTACACGTTTACAATCGAATCGATTGTATACTGGTCTTGAGAAAGGCCAGCCGCGGTAGCCGAAACGTCGATTGACTACATCATTTTCGACAACTGTTACCGAACAATAAACACTTACCTACAGCATTCGGAACTGATCTGGGTTCGGATACATCATATCTGATAGTGTTTAGGGAAAGCCCCCTTCCGGGAGCTTATCAAGTCGTCCTCATCACGGACTGATCACCGCTTTTCCCACAAGTCACTCCTCGTCAGTGAAAACTGCTCACCGAAAAAGTCTCAACACGTTTGTGACGGACGACCCAAAAAACCGATCCCACTCAGTTTTAGTGTTCACCCAGTGTCCCACTATCTACCAAATCAAGCCTAATGTCGGCAGTACTAATCCAGTGTTTCTATATATTCGAACAGTGCTTTCAAGCATCCCAGTCCGGATTTCATTCAGGTTACAGTTGAACTAATCAGGTATTCCCTCTGTCAAATGCTTGAACTGCGTCACACTCATCATCATCCCTGATCTCTTCGAATGTGTTGGCCGATTAGCGCTGTCTGGTTTCCTTCTTCATACAGCGTGTCTCGTGGCTACATGAACCTTGTAAATTCGCTGTACTGGTAAATCACTGTCAGGCTAAATGCTGATCAGAAATCGATTGTTTGTAGTTTGTTTGAATAGTTCTGTGCATATCGATATGACTAAATAAGAGTACCGCTGCTTGTTTGCCCTATTTATGCATCATATGACTACATGGAGATAATTTCTGGGATACCTTTTGGGGCTTAATTGTGGTGCCATCTTTTGATACCTTATATTCTCCTCTAGAATCAGCAACTTCCAGCGAGCTTCCGGTGCACTGTATATCGCAATATTTTTTGATACTACCTGTCAAGAGTATCCCTTTCTTGGTCACGGATATGTGCTTCGCGGAACGGTTGGCGAAGGTCCAAAAGGAGTGGAGAGCATTCCACCAATCTTTACAGTACCGTTAGTAAGTTCTTCCGGCCATCGGACTTCGCTAGTTATACTCAGATGATGTCCTAACGGAAAGGAGCAAGCAGGCATACAAATTGTATATAGTTACTTCTTTTTATTGAATTCGTTCTGGCAAACATGTGATGGTTGGTTCCTATACCCTTCTCGTTTTTATTTATTAGAAATTTCACAATACTTCACTGTCAGATCAATCAACCCACATACTAATGTTTCTCCTGGCGCTCTACTTGCATGTCATGAGCTGCTGTTTTAATCTAGCGTCAGTTGATCGAAAGTTTTCCCACGGAATTGTAGAAAGCCCATCGGCTTTTCCGTTGTAAGTTTTGGTATGTCGACTTTGCTCAGCTGAATATCGATATCATTCTTTTTTCCCAGGGCCTGTCAATCCCCGCGGCTGACGTTTACGCTATCGTTATGCAGATCAGTGGTGTTTTAACTTTGGGAGAACCAACGGAATACGACAAGCTTGTCTATCTATTTGATGAAAAACTGAATCACACTTATTTCATTCAGAAATTGGAATCTCGAACTTTCCTCTCTCTGGTGTATGAAGGATGCAAATCACGCAGAGATAAACAAATCATGTCTTTTGTCTCATCAATTGCTAGTTTGATTCGTCTTCAAACTCTGATTTCCCAGTTACGGTCACGATAATGATAGTATATTTGAAAACCTAACTCCCTACCAAATGCCAAGACAGAATCGCGTCTTCCTCTTCCACCAGTATAATCACGTTATTCAGTGTATGTTCCAAATTGTGTGAATAAATGTCACTAGCGTTTGTCTTCGCTAGAAAAATCATGCAATGAACAGTTTATCTTCTGCACTTCTATTTTTTTATTATTATATTCACTGAATATATTTGATTCTACTTCTAACCACGAGTGGAGCTGATGACTTATGTCTCGTATCTCAAGAGTTTATTGTGATATCCGGGGGAGTCGCCACTCGTCTGCTAAATTCCACATAATGAGCCACAACGCCCTAGTGGTTGATATATATATATATATATATATATATATATATATATATATATATATATATATATATATATAATAACCGAAACATAACAGAATAACAGACACGATAGGAGAACGGTTCATAAATTAGAGTGGCACGAATATTTCCTTGTGTTTCTACCGTACACAATTTGATGTTTTTTGCGTTTACGGGGAACAGTGTAAAAGCCAAGTCGTACGGCATTCACGCCACTGATTTCTATTCCCAGCCATGTCTTTCAACGTATTCAACCAACTGAAGCCAATGCTCATGCTAGTTTCTTCATACCTGTACGCCAAGTCATGGCCTGCCATCATGACGCATATTTCGACTTTGTCCAACACGCGTGAACATATCGCGGGAAGGTAAACAGTAAACAAGCATTTGCAAAATATGTCTGAAATGTCGGGGGCGGCGTAGAACGATCGCTTCGTTAAGAAAGCGGCTATGTGTGTCTAACACTGGCGCACCTCTTAATTACTCACCCGATGTTCCAACCAGATGCGAACAATGCTTCAGAGACCGATTGTCGAACACGGAAAGACGCCGAGCATCCTAAACGCGAAGTGGCCAGGCCGCGTCACCATAGAGTAAAATACTACGAACCGCGGCGATGTTCACCCATTACCTAAGAGAGAGTTGGATGTCAAGGCGACAGCACAGGTGTCTCAGATTTACGAAAGTTGTTCTAGCTCTCGCTGTTCGTGATGTAATCTTCCACCCAACACAATCTACGACTGTAATCAAGCTCCCAAGATAATTAAAGTCGCCGAATAGCTAGCTGATTTCCGTTAAGTTTGGAATTAACGAAGAACACAGTATGCAGAAATTTCGTTTATTAGCGCATTAATAAGCGAGCAAGCAAGCAAACAAGTGAAGCATCTGTAGGCAAGCGCAAGCGGTGCATGTGATCGAGTGCGGTCAAGTAGGATCGCTCAGCGGCGACAAATCAACAAGCACGCATGGCACAGGCCAAAGTCTGATTGGTTAGAACAGGGCGTCCGTGCCATGGGTGAAGACACGGTGATGTGCGTACATGCGTACATCCGTGTATGATAGTAGGCGGTATCCGCATTGTAATGACGCAGTTAGTAATCTGACCATACAAAAATTTCCAAAATCGGGAAGCACAGATGCAGCCTCCTTCTAGTCTCAAAGTTACTTTTTACTTGGAAGGTGCAAAGTGCCTACCATATCTGGATACCTCAATCGTCAAACGGTTCAGATGTGCTGGATTGTCTGTACATTGTCACTCATCAAGGCGATATCATCGACATGTTCGAAGTCGATAACTGTTCCTTGTAGGGATTCCAACTCCACCGTTTGGAAGACTAGAAAAGGCATTCCGTGGAACGTCCTTTATGACGAAGTTTTAAAAGGAGATATAGATCAACCTCGACGTACTTCACTGGAGACGGTAAAGGGGAGCGAAAGCTGACTGTAAACCCTAACCCGATCGGAAGTATAGTGGGACAACTGTTTGACGACGGACACATACTTCTCAGGAACTTCATTCCTCAGTGAACAGTTTCATAGTGAAGTCCTGTAGGAAGACTCGAGGACCTTGCGAATGTAGATATTAGCATAATTTCAAGCGGAACCCACGGTCACCTGTGATAAAACGACAGCCGTGGTCGGAAACAATTTAGGTTCAGTCCATTCAGCCATTCCTTTCGCATTTCTGTGTTCTGGTTCCGGTTGGTAAGCTCCAGCATCGTGCAGTAAAGGGCAGAATGCATGGGAGCATCAAGTGAGAAAGATTCGAAATCAAGGTAAAAAGCGGAAATCACGAAGGCGATGAAAGAGTTCGAATTCTGCTACGCATTTGGCCGCAATACTTAACCATATCAGTTAATGTTTCCAAGCATCCGGTAGGCGGGTCGTGTGAACCCCAACTCGGAAGTCTAACACGTCCTACTCGACCGAGTTCACTGGTCAAGGTATTCAAAGTTTTCTGCCATGTCATAGAATGACCACCCCAACCGACCTTCCACCGTCCAACTATTACCTATCTTAGAAAACGGTGTACGCCGAGGAAGCCTATCGGTGGGCATGTGTAACGCATGTCCCACCCACCTTAACATTTTTAGACTCTATGCTTGATCCGGAGACTCTCCTCTGGTTCCGAACACCCTAAGTCTAACCTCAGCATTGCTGATACAGTGTCCCCACTACATTTGAGCAATACTACAGAGACCGATTCACGAACACCGACAGTTTTCGTCTATCTATTACCCTTAACGGTCATGTTTCTGAGCCGTGCAAAAGAACAAACGATGGAATGTCACGGCGACACCACAAATGTTCGAGGTTAGCAGAAGCGTATTGCACCCTTTGTATACGCGATGACACTTCATCCGATGTCTGACCTTCTGTTCAGAAGTACCTACCCAAGTAAAAAAACATACTTCAGCTGAGGTTCCACTGCCAAAACAAGATGTGATGTAGAGCCTACCCAGTCCCGCATCATCATTTTTCACTTCGAAGGCGCAAAACGCCCCTAAACAATGACACATTGTTGTTTAGGCGATTCAGGAAAATTCGCAACTGACTTGGATGATTACTCAGAAGAGCAATATCGTCTGCTTGTTCTAAATGGGACAGTACTGCCCGAGCATAGATTGACGCCGCCATTCTCACACGGGGATGGGACTATCTCAAAAATCAAACCAATTACCAAACTGCAGAAGGGCAAAAAGGAGTAACCCTGACGAACACCACATTCCATGGTGAACCCGAGTGAAAGACAGCTGTAAGCACAAACTCGGTATCGGCCGTTCGTATACAAGCATGGGAAGAAAGAAATACATTTCTCTTACATATCTTTCAGTGAGAGGTAGTGCTTGAGAACTGTGGTCGGCTGAGTCGAACACTGCTTTCAAATCAAGGAAAACAGATTGTGGTCCCACAAAATGTGCGTCTGCGCCGTAACATTTGTCGAAAAGTGAAGATGTGGTCAATACAACCCCGACCGAGTCAGAAATCGGCTTGATTCTCACGCGTACACCTTTTACGGTCGCTGGCAGTCGATGAAGGATAATCCTGGCGAACAGTTCGGATGTGATACTCATCAAGAAGTCTCCTGTGGTTCCCGCAAGAAAACCTGACACCTTCCTTGTAAATCGACACAACCACCGATTCATATCATTCCCTGGGAATCTGCTCACTACCCCAGATTACTCGGAGCAGTAGGTTTGTTAACTACGAAACTAAAGCTCCGCCTCTATCCTTAAAAAAACGATGGAGATAACCCATCCGGTCCAGCGGCTTTGTCTCGTTTCAAGTGACCTCGCTCCAGCATAAGCTCCATTTCTGATGGAGGAGTGATATCCACTTGTATCGTTTCCCTTGCAGCTATATTTGGAAGGGTCAACTGTTTATTCGGACCAACTGAATTTTTCTTTAAAGCGCTCCGTCCAACGATCCAGATGACATCCCTGAGGATGAATCAGTGAGCCGCCGGATTCCTTGATTACCTCACTTACACCGGGTTTTCGTGGACCGGTACCTCTAATCAAACGGTAAAGGTTGAGAGTATTGCCAATGGACGCAGTCTTTTCCATTTCCCTACATTTCGCAATCCACCACTGCTAAGGATCATTTCTCAGGCTTCTACTCGGTTGGCGTGTCAGGGGTTTACGCACTTCATTGAATGTGGTATCCGGAGGGACGGATCTGTGAACATCCAACAAAGCAACCGATGTTGAGGACATTCATCGTTTGTGAGGCCTACTTGAACAAGAGCCCCTTGTGGCATTAGATTTGGCATACCAGGCTTCCTTGATCCTAATACTACCAAGATAATTCCGCTTTCCATTGCCGGAAATGAGCTGCATTGCTCCCCGATCTAATTTTTATTCGATGATCTATGTATGTTGAATTTTTTGTCCCAATCCTGACTTCGGAGTGTTTTTAATCAGTTGAATACGTCAAAGGAGTCAAGCTCCGTGCTTCATGTTTTTTTAGTTAACTGAACGATGTGCAGATGATTTTCTGGTAAAAAACAGAAGAAATAAACAGGCGAGGGTTAGACGATACTCAAAAAAACCGTTGCTTAAGAATTCGGCATTATTGTACGACAATTTAGGTGAAACATTGTTCAGCATCTTGTATGTCCATTTGAGCTGCATTTTGCACCGGATTTCTTCTACTAAAAAGGGTTTGAAATTTGTTCAACATATTTTATATGGACCGTATGGATTGTGTATTTCATTCTGTCACTAGCACCACAGAGCCAACCTTATAAGTGTCCGATAAATTCAGACGGAATTGGTGTTGATATTGATACCCTGTTACCGTATGCAGTGGAACCACTGGCTCCATAACCTTAAAATTAGATTAACTCCTTGTAGACTTCCATGAAGTAGACTACGTAATGGTACACGTTGCTAATCTTGGTACCACGGCAACTCTTACTGACAACAATTATGCCAGTATACAAAAAATTCTGTCTAGGCAATTGGGCCGGACGCTCAGCACTGGTAGATTTTGCGATAATTTGCCTACTAACACGCATAAACGTAGTCCGGTGCGAAGTGCAGTTTAAATGAACTTAGGAGTCTCCAATATTTTTCACGGTCTAAAAACACTGGATAAAAATGACCGACGGGGGCATTTCGATTTTAGGGATGCTATGAGAATTTATGCGACTAATCGGATAAAGGAGGCTAAGATAATGTTCCATACTAACTATCTGTCCTTTTAGAATTTTTGAACAAGAAGGTGGATGATCGTCGTAATTTTTTGGGTTTTTTGCCTGTTAACTACCAAATTCGGGGAAGCCAGTTTACGTCCTGAGGAGTTTGGAGTATGGACATGTTTAATAGGTGAATTACTTGCTTCTCACTGTCTCATATGGCACCACCTAGTCGGTGCTCTCATCTTAATCAAAGTACCCATCGTCTTTAACAGTCATTTACAAAATTGCAGTTTTCTTATGACAAAAAAAAGAAACTCTGAACGGTCGTGCAGTGCTAGCTAAGGCATTAGTGTTCAGGCGGAAGATGTGGTGTTTGCGCTGTTATCCGAAGCCCGCATTCTCACCAAGCAACCATGCGATACTTGAACTACTTCTCTCACCTTTAAACTTGTTGAAACTAATCCCGGGTAATTTGTCCCTTCCAACTAGTTTTTCAGCGCACTCAACAACATAAAACAGCAAGAACAATTCATTTCTTTCCTGATGAATGCTGCATTGGATCCGGCCGTTTATATCCTTTTTGACGAACTATACCCAATCACCGAGAGGTATCGCAACATTTTTAATTTCAAATCCTCGATTTCAGCTCGAATACTTGGCAGGTTGGTGAATGCTTCGCGTTTGAGTTTTGATTATTCGTGCACTTACGTATATTTGCAATGAAGAAAATATATATCAACGCTCACATCAGTTTCGTTTTTACAGTAATTGTTGTTTTGTGCTCTCGGTGGAAATCCATACATGTTTTTTCACGATCCCACTAGCACCTAACTTCCCCTGTGATTGATGGCTTATTCTCCAAATCCACAAAATCATGTAGCTGTTATCCATTTCTGGATTCGAATTTCCGTTTAAGCTGCACGTGAATGGACTAAAATTTGTAAACTAGATTTCCTGTTTTTATCCCCTTTGCCCCACAGAGGATACATCAAAATCTCAGGCCTAAAGTTGAAAATTCTAATCGTTAATCTCTTTTGAAATTGGTGAACTGCTTTATTACCTTGCCATTTGGTTTCGTGTAATCATTTCAGTTCATTTATTGTTTTCACCATCAGGCTCTCTGCTTTTCAGTCTGATGGTGATGTAGCCGTGATCGTCTCACCAACAAGAGTAGATTCGCATGGTTGTGTCACGGTTGACGCGAAATTTTTGTCGGACGCACAAAAGAGAAGCTTATCAAACGAGTCGAACCGGGAACGCCTGATACAAATTCTAGGTGATTTGAGCATGTCCGGTGATCAATTTATCATGGTTGCACTCTCCTTCGTATTTATGGATGGTATTGATATTGATTTATACAAATCAGTGGCCCATCTCACCCGTTCCTTAACTGAGCATATACCACCGATTGAATCGCTTTGATTAACTTACAGTTCTCATCGGCAATATTCACCACAATAAATCACACCCTTACAAGTCTTTATTCATTCTGTCAACAATTTCACCGATAGGCTTCATCGTTTCACTTTGAATCATTCAACTCATTCCACAGTTGAACAAAACCCGTCATCATTCGACTATACTGTTCGAAAATGGGTGGGTGTATCGAGAGCGATTTGCAAAATGATATTCTATGATATTGTTACAGCTGTGCGTGCTATGGTGACGAGAACGACGTATTCTAAGCGCATAAAATCCTTTGAGTCGAGTAAAGCTTATCTTTAATGTTCTAATACACAATAACTTTGCCGTACTACGGAGAATTATTTTTCGGCTCCACTCCCTTTTATTGAAACCCAGTGCTACTTTTGTCCCATCATACCCTAGTTCTCCATTTTCTGGTCGTATCACCAAAGATTTGCAGTATCACAGACAAGTAATGCTCAATGGAGACTGCTTTTGATGTGTTCATCAGGTGTGGCATTCTTAGGTCTTTTGATGAGAGACCCACTCGTTGTTATCAGTATTACACTTTAATCATGAGATTATATGAATTAGAATCCCAGGAATTAATTGTTCATATGTAATGAGGATATAATTGTGATTGGTCGTCATTGCGTCTCCGGTGATAACTTGTATCGTCCACGCTGGTTGCCGTGCCGTTTACTTTCAAACGATTGACCCGTTTTCTGCTTGCCTGTTTGATTTGATAGCTGCTGAGGTTTGTAATGTTAATTAACCACCCGATGTTTGTCCACAATAGTACACGGTCACATTGATTTCGAATCATTCACTTTGATCGTGGCGTCATTGGTCAGGTAAGGTAAGGTATTCGGTAGGTGAATTTTTTATTTTTCTGTTAAAATCGAGGTGAATTACGACAAAGGATTAAACCCTATAGTTCGAGAACATAATGTTAGAGGAGTTTGCGGGGAAAGTTCACGTCGAAGCCAGTTTATTGTCCCTGTTTTTCAAAAGGGATAGTTTTGTAGGTGAGTGGAAAAACAGAGGGGAAGGGTGATTCATAATTTAGCAGTATCGTGGAAGAAAGAATATTGGAAGATCAAGGTCGGACATTTAAAGATGCTGGTTACCTGTGTTCAGGACCGGCGTTGAATTATGATGGGAATGGTAACGGCCGAGGCCAACTCAAAGGAACAGGAACGAAAATAAATAAGATATTGATCGCGCCCGCGAAATCTACAGTTGAGGAACATGCAGTTGACACAACAAGAAGAAAAAATCATCTATCTGTCCGCTCTGGTGTGCTCCCATGGAAGTAGGTATTCTGGTTTTATCGAGGTTCAACTCCCAAGTTTGCTTTACTGGTCACAATTTCGAGTGAAATAGTTTAAGGTGACTTTGGATACGGAAGTTGTGTAAATGAAACGAAGACAGTGGTGTCCACATTTAACGTAGCATGACGTCTCAACGAGATGACTTTGTAGCCAATGTTTCTGACAGTCTTGATAATTCACCATGTGCGCTTCTTGCAATTGAGAACAAAGACATCAAAGCGTGCAGATGCATCACGGAGTACGATACAATGGAGCAGAACGTAACAGTCGGTCAGTCGCAGAACATCACGACAAAGGACTGCGATGAAGCTGTGGCTCGATCGAGTAACCCTAAGACCGCTGTGGTAAAAGTGAGCGCGACTGGATCATCTTACAAGACTTTGACCTGACATCAGTGGGATGGGAATGTCTAAAGGCAAACATCAACTGGGAGGTTTATGCTGTAATTTTTGGATAGATTGCCAAACAATCTACTCTGTCGAAGTCACAGACACAGATGTGAAATGTTAGTGACTGCCTTAAATTTAACACACTATAGTGCGTAAAATGAACCCACTTTTTTCTGAGTTTGTTTTCGAACCGAAACACTATGGGCGGCCAAATCTGGCATAAGCCCGTGGCAGCTTGCTACCATATCAAATATGTACACAGATTAAAAACATGTCCCAAATAAGTCGATTTATCCCAGATACTGTGCCTCAAGTGGTGTGAAATGCTGTTAAGGCCACTCCTGGACGAAGGGGAAAACAACCTGCTGGTTACGGAGCCCAAAGTCTAAACAGGCTTCTAATGATGTCCCTGATGGTCTCTATACCGATTTTGTCCCGCTCACGGAGGATGGCGGAAGTCAAGTCTTACAAAGTGGTAAGGACTTCTCCATCTTCACAGAATTGCCTTACCAATATACTCCAAGCATATTCCATCTGGACCATGAGCGATACTGATGTTCCGATACAGTAACCGCATTCCTTTGAGATTGATTGTATGTTTACCCGCAATGTTATAAATGAAATATCATGGGCCTTGGTAGATTTTGAGGAATTATCAAAAGAATAACTTCCATCAGTGTTGCGATGTAGAAGTCCGTTTTCCTTCTAGAACTGCTAGCTGAAATTTTGCGCTCTCAAAATTCGCGCCGTCACCACCGAAGGCTCAACAACTGAAGTTCAGTTTACTCTTCCTGAAGTTAAGCCAGTTGTGCTTAATTTCACCACGGTCATCAAATTTGAGTTGTCTCATCGACTACATCATTTTATTCAGCATTCCAGTTGACAGAATTTCTGGCCCATTCCTATCGATTTTGAAATAGACGATCCGTCGCCAAATTCACTGACCGCACTCTTCTGTACTACAGACGTGGTACACGCCGAACACCAACATGAAGGTGCAAGGACCTATGCAGCTTCGACGCACTTGTAAGTTGGCTCGAAGTACCACGCTAGTCCTGTGCATTGTTAGTAGAACGGAATCAACCAGTCAGCAACCAAGAGTTGTTTTTAACCGAACCGTAAGCGGAAATCTGTACTTTAAGCGCGTATGACTACGATGGATGCAGACAGGTGACACTGAGTAGAAAACAACGTCAGCAGTAACATGGTTTCACCAACACCTAACAACCAATGAGGGTTGAGGTCACAGGACGTACACTTTGTGGGTCGTTGGCAGTACAACTAGGGAATAAAGACTGATGCATCGTGAACGAACCTGGTGTTCAACACTACCACTGATTTTACCGAGATGATATGATATAGTCGTACCAGTCGGGGGGCACAGTTCGTTGGGTTGAATGTCGCAGTTATGAACCTGGTGTAACGCCACACTAAGCAAATTAAGGCTCACGTAACTTTCGTTGCTTGTAAATAACCGGGCCTTCGCCTCGCGTCCGTCTTCTACTTGATAAGTACCTGTCCCCTAATCGCGTTAAGCTTTAAAAATCTCCCTTTGCTATAAAACTAATTGAGACGCGCGACGGATGAGGACACCTGATTGCGCATACGTAGCTTGGCATCGCTGTCGACTTTGAAGTTGGTCTAAGTGTTGGTTTCTGCAAATAAATGTGCGGTGTTCGGCTCCGCCCAAATGTGGCACTCAAGCATGAGTTCGACCGTTGCATTGTTTGTGGCTCGATAAAGCGCCGTTCGGTAAGTAAATAAGGCTTCTTTCTCTCCTGCAAAATATCCAGCTTCTGTTTTCGTCAGTATTCTGGAAGCATTAGCAATGACCTTCCTGTCTTCCGAAAGTGAGGTGTGGCGCATAAACCTGTATTTGGAGCATCAATGGTGACAAAATTAGGGCTTTTTTGTCGAAAATCTCCATCACTAGGTCAGAAACTATTTGGCATTTTCTTTCCCTGAATGTCCTTTCTTGCGAATCACCCCAGTTGAGCTCACTGTTCTCCTTCGTTAACTGTTCAAGTGACTCTGCAAGAGTAGCAAAATTCTGTAAATACCGCGAACGTTGTGTCTCTTTGGCGTTTTGTGGACGGGGTGCGTGGCGCTCATGATGCCGTGATCCAGACAATCAATGGATTCCACACGAAACTGACCCTTCCCAATGTTTAAACGCAAGTTTGGACCATTCATAAGCTGCATGAACGCATGAAATCGTATGTCGTGCTCTTCCACGCAACGTCTAAACGATCATGTCATTTTTGTACACTATCTAACCGGAAGAAGAGCATAGCTATAAACCACCGGGTCGAGCATTTGGGAACGGCCACTAGTGTGGTGGTTAATTTCGAATCGGGTGGTACAAGGTTCACCGAATAAACTGTCGTGGAAGAGCAGCGATAGTGCTCGTGCTTGTGGTGGTTTTCCGTTCTGATAAGAGTAACTGGTTAGAACACCAATTATATATGAGGGCTGCACTTGAACCTGGCAAATGTGGCTCACAACTATGTATGGCCATTGCCCCTTTTCGCGCTTCAGACCCACAATCTAATCCAGGGGAGACACATGAATCACTACTGACCACCGGTTCCTCTGAAACATTCATGCTGTTTTTCAGGTCACTCTCGGTTGTGCAGACTAGAGGTGCATCTTCGAACAAGAGAGTCTACTTTGGACTGAGAAACTAAGAAGTACAACGGTCCGCAACACGTCAAGGGATTTATATCGACTCTACTTGTTGCTTTGTGATGCTTGCTTCACGAGCCTTTGCGAGTACACACCGCGCGAAATCCATCCCTCCCTGTACCCTTCCGCTCAGATGTAATCCGTATTCAACGGGAGTGCTGGTCACTTGTGCTAGCTGCAATGCCTTCGGTAAAGGTCTACGTCTAATTTCTGTTCCTTTTACCACGACTGGTATCCGAAACCCCGTAACCAGCAAACGCCGGCCGATACTGTTTTTCATCTTAGATGCCCTTTTGAGTTAGCCACACTGAACGTGTGAACACTGCTGCGTATAGGGTGACAAGCGGGTTTGGTCCGTACGCTCGAGACCCCTTTATATTACATGCTTACGCATGAGTGCAATAGAAGGGGCATTTAATCCATAGCCACGAAGGCCTACTGCACTATTGGGGATAACTGGCAGCCAGACCCTGAGACTTGGAGTGGCGAAGAACCACATACGGTTCCAATACAACCGATATGTGTTGTATCAAAGACACTTGGATTCAGGACTCTCGTTATATCATTCGATTTGCGCCCTTTCTAATCCTTTTACAAAGCATTACCTTTGTCCTTCTGGGGACCTTGAGGCTGCAGCAGCTGGTCAGAAAGGGGGGGGGGGTACG
Organism: Fasciola hepatica; assembly: GCA_948099385.1. Classification (NCBI taxonomy): domain Eukaryota; kingdom Metazoa; phylum Platyhelminthes; class Trematoda; order Plagiorchiida; family Fasciolidae; genus Fasciola; species Fasciola hepatica. The sequence goes on from CANUEZ040000025.1 coordinate 1,692,263, forward strand.
TGTAGCCCGACGTGCTAGGGCCGAAGCAGCGCTGCTAGGCTGTATCCCAGTCGGTTGTGCGCAGTATGGCTTGAAGGTTCATGCAAGATAATTGGTCGCCGATGCGTGTCGGCTTACGCAGCCAGTGACTCCATCCAAGAAGCAATCAAAGACCTGCGAAAAACAAACCGGACTGATAATGTGATTCTAGCAACAGATACAAATGCCAGAGTAGGTCGGATATCATAGAAAGGGGTGCATTTGGGAGGCTCTGTCGTTCGGATTTCGGGAAGAGGCTCCTAGTCCTACGCTTTGCCCATCGCCTATTCCTTGCTAGTAAGAGCTTCAGACACTAATCACCGATATGCTACTTAGCATCCCCACTCTTCCCTTCAGACGTGGACCAAGATCAACCACATCGCAATAAGCCATCGATGGTGTGATTGCATCCTAGATTGTCGACCGTCACCGGTAGGAAACATCTAGGTATAAGTGAAACAATCTGTGAAGCTGACAGTTAACCAATCTACGATCAGCAGTGGCATCTTATACGCTAGACGGAGCACTGAAGCTAGAATCAGCTGGTCTTCGTCGATGTATGAAGTCCGGAAGGTGATCCATGCCTTGGTACGTCGCAAGGCACTTGGCTTCGATGGCCTTACTCAGCCCTGCTTAAGGACGATGAAGTTCAGCTTATTAGAGAGTTTCACATCTTGTTCTTCAAGATTTGTCATCCTGAGGGGGTCCCCTCCTTGCTGCGGGGAATCTGCAACAAGGGCTCACGCAGTGACTGCACCAATCACTGATGTATAAGCCTGATCCCGAAGGCGTGGAAGCTATTCACGTCTGTCATACTTTACAGGTTGAGCCACAATCGTGACGAGCAGACTCGTGAGGACAAGGCTGGGTTTCACACTGGTTGTGGATGTACCGATCAAATCTTCACTCTTAGATAGCTGCTTTAGCACCGCCATGCCTTCCGGGAACCAACGACCATCGTGTTTCTAGACATTCGTGTGACCTTCGACTCAGTCGATAGGAATGCACTGTGAAACCGTTTGCTGAAACATATTTACACCGGCTTGAGACCAAGCAAGGTGCCAATGCAACAACAATAGTTACAAAATAGCGGAAGGGACGTACAATACAGTAAAACAATCGGTAAGAGAAAAAATACTGATATTTCGCTTTTTACCGTACACTTTTTGATTTTTTTCTTGTCGTTTTGTGTGTCTGAATGACATTTTTAAGCGGGTCCGAGGGACCGACAGAAAAACAGCACGGCATTCGCGCCACTGGCTTCTATTCTCAACTATGCCCCTCAGCGACTCTAACCGACGACCATCCTCATCCTTTGGGCCCAAACCACAGAGGCGGGAAGCTCCAACCAAAGCCAATGCTGATGCTAGATTTTTCATACCTCTACATCGAGTCATGGCTTGACCAACGCGACGCTTCTTCCAGCCTTGCCCAGCGCGTGCGAATAGAGCACGGAAAGGTAGACGATGGGCGGCCATTCGTAAAGCATGGCCGTGCCACCGGAGGTCATCTAGAGCGATAACTTCGTCAAGAAAGCGGCGCACCTCTTAATTACTCACCCGATGTTCCAACCAGATGCGAACAATGCTTCAGAGACCGATTGTCGAACACGGAAAGACGCCGAGCATCCTAAACGCGAAGTGGCCAGGCCGCGTCACCATAGAGTAAAATACTACGAACCGCGGCGATGTTCACCCATTACCTAAGAGAGAGTTGGATGTCAAGGCGACAGCACAGGTGTCTCAGATTTACGAAAGTTGTTCTAGCTCTCGCTGTTCGTGATGTAATCTTCCACTAAGCACCACCTCCAGTTGTTAATAAACTCACAAGGTACTTAAAGTTGTCGACTTACTCTTGCTGATCACCACAAAGGGTGAGTGCAGGCACGGGCTCTTGCCAATCTTGCAAAAGAACTTTGCACTTGGAAGACGCAAAGTGCATTCCATATCTGGATACTTCAATCGCCAAGCGGTCCAAAGTATGTTGCACTGCCTGTGCATTATCACTCAGCAGGGCGATGTCGTCAGCATATTCCGAGTCGAAAACTCTGTTCCCTGGAAGGATTTCAACTCCAACGTTCGGAATACCAGACACAGCATTCCGTAGAACATCCTCTCTGGCAAAGTGGAAGACAAACGGGGATATATGACATCCTTGTCGAACTCCACTGGAGGCGGCAAAAGAAGACGAAGGTTGGCCGCAATCCCTGCCCGATCTGAGATGTGACGACACATGATTTTAAGGACCGACGCGTACTTTTAGTTTGCTCCACTTCTCGATAAACAGTTTCACAGTGCAGTCCTATTGATGGAGTCTCAGGCTGCGTGAATGTCTAGGAACACGATGATTGTCGGTCTTTGGAAAGTGCGACGATGCTCTAACAGCTGTCGAAGGGTGAAGATTTGATCGATACATCCACGACCGACACGAAACACAGCTTTCTTATCACGATTGTGCTCACCATGCTTGTGGTACAACCTACGAAGTAAAGCGATGGCGGGAAGCTTTAAGGCTATTGGGATAAGGCCTATGCCCCTATGACTATAGCAGTCAGTGCGCGAGGCTTTCCCACACATGGAACAGCAATCGATTCCCCCCACAGGCAAAGAACCTGCTCACAATACCAAACTTATGAGAATAAAATATTAAGTTCTCTAACAAACAGCACCTCACCAACTTTAAATAAGGCTGGGAAAATGCCATCGCAGCCCGGCGCTTTGTGACATCCCAACGTCAAGATCTCCTTTTTGGATCTCCGATTCGGTAAGTCGATGTGTCGAAAGGGACCACTGGATATGTGCTGCAAGAGATACAGGAAAAGCCGACACTGCGTCTGAGAAAGCTCCGCCCAGCGTTCGGCCAACAACCGTTTCCCGAGCGACAGGAATCTAGCCCAAAAGGGCCTCCTGGAGGCGCCTCATTCGATGACAGCCGACCCACTCTAGCATTGAGATCTGCCAAAATCACAATATCAGCCCGACTTGCTTTGTGTAAGAGGTCGTGGAGCTTTTGGTAGAATGTCTCTTTGATTGCATCTGGGCTACAATTGGTGGACGCACACGCCGAAATGACAATTGACTGCGTCTATCGGAGCAGCGACTGCTAACTTTGCACGAACCTTTGAGTCTCACTGTGCATAAATGACTAACGACTGGGATCCAGTCTAGCGGCACCGCTTCAGCTCTTCCATTGAGAGCAATGCCAACACCAACAAGACCAAAAGCCGCAGCCTCAGCGTCTCCAGAAGGGCGTAAGTGAAATTTCACGGGACGATTAGATGGGGGTACCAATTGAATTATGGAACTGGAGTCTTGAATGCGAGTCTCTTGAATACCACATACATCGATGGCAAGGGATTCAAGCGTACGAGCTAAACCCACCTGTTGTCCTATACGCATCGGAGTTCGTACCTTGAACATGGATAGTTTGAATGAGAATCGAGGACAAGGCAGAACATCAGCTGGTGATAGCGGGTTCGATGAGACTCGGAAGCTAGTCGAAGAAGGACAAGAGAGAACATGACCAGGATTTCCATTAGCCGCACTACAGCAGGCACGGTCGATCGAAGAACCCGTGGGATGTGAGAATGGAAAAGAAAATGGTAGTGGGAGGACAAGTTGTGTACGATGTAGTAGAGTGTTTGTTCGTGTGTATGGAAGAGCAATTAATCACAGTGGTAGAGTGTGTCATGGTTGTTTGTGTTGCGAGCTATTGTTCTTCTCGGTCACCCAGCCGAGAGTAGGCATTTTTGTTCGAGGATGCACCTCTAGCCTTCGCTCAGGAAGGCGCGTCCTGCAAGGCAGCGGAGTTGGTCCAAATGAGCTGGTGTCCAATTGTATGGTTCATTCGCCTCTTCTGGACACCTGTGGGAACCGGTGACTAAATGCCCTTCGGATGAGGCCCAACAACCCGAGTGCCCCATAAACCCTTCCGCCACAGATGCCCGTGAGCAGTGTTGTATGCCTCATGCGCCACACACACATGGTTGGTTCGAAATAAGGGTTTAGCCATTTCCCTTAGGCTAAATTTCAGTCAGCCAAGGAAAGTGCCGGGTATTCGCTTTCGTCCTCTCACTTTAGTGGGAACATCTCCACCACGAGAAGGCAGTGAGTAGGACTTCCTCAGCAGAGGCTGTGTTAGGCACACGGTCACTTGGGAGTATTTTGAGAGGCGTTGAGGACGAATATTTATCTAGGAGCCTGCGATAGTCACCTCCGATCATACTGAGGCATTGAGTGGCTGTTTGCTGGAAATTAGAGTATCTAAGACGTTTGCATCTGTCCTGAACGAGTTGTACCGTCACACCTCAGTTTGGATTAGGGCCTATATATATCTTTCACCAAACTTCTGGTCTCCGCCGAAATACTCCGAGAATCCCTGTATCCTCATTTCTTTTCAACTTTGCCATGGGCGATATTTTCTAAATAATGTCTTGTCTGGTCTTTGAAACGATGGAGTTAAACTCCTTCCAGGAAACAGAGTTTTTACGATTAAAAAGACTAAAACAGTCTGTTTGGTTCACTTTCCGTTTTTGTATGTGTTTTTGGCACCAATACTGACTCCAGGCCCAATTTGGTTTAACAATAATATCTGACGAGGTAGGTTGGCTGAGGAGTGTATCAATAATTTCTGTCACACATCCGGAGCTAAACTTATACCCATCGTCGGCATTTTCTATTGAAACAATCCTTCCATTTTGAGGAGGGCGACAAGTGGTCGTGGTTCTGGAGTCAGAAGCGTGCAAAAAAACTGTTTGTCGTAATTCTAGCTTAGAAAAGACACGTGCATCAATCAACTGAACAAACAGTTTACAAGGTGATGGTAACATAAAAGTGCTTACTTTTATCTTTTTATCATGTTATAATAGAACAATATCTCAGGAAGGCGGACACGGCCAATTAGAGGCTGTCAGTCGGTGAGTGACCGGTGGCGGGAGCAGGATTTGAATCCGGGATTGAAGGGTTGAGAGGGCACCATGCTGACCGTCTAACCACCTCCTACATTTTTGACAGGGCTGTCTTTCTCCAGGATGGTAACCATAGGATATACCGATTCCGAACAACTAATCGATTCGATTTAATTATCTGTTATCTTTTTCTGCATGGCGGTTGATGGTTCGGCCTTCGCGTCGCGTTATGCATCTGGGTTGCCAAATACCGACAGGTAAGGTATTCGAATTTAAACGGATTGAACAGGCAAAGGAAAGATAAACCAAACAACCATGAATATGTAATGGAAAATCCACATGCATTCACATCGAAAAGTCGGACGCCGCGAGCCGGAGTCGAACCGGCGACCCTTCGCATACCGGGCAAGTGCTCTACCAGCTGGGCTACCGCGGTCCAAACAGTCCCGTGTGAATAACGCAAATGAATAATCGATAAGGCGCGAACCACTATTCCAGTGATACACAGAATCTGTCCTGGTTTTAATCATTGGGCTAGCCTCGTCGGTCACTTCCCAATGGAACGAACAGCACACAGATGAACGTGATCCATCGGACATTGAAATATATTCAGAGAATTTATTGTTGGCACGACGAGCCTGAATCGTATGTAATGGAAAATCCACATGCATTCACTTTTCTCCTGGTTGCTGGGGACTGGAGTGCCCGCAATGGTCCCTCCATCCAAGCAACTAGACACATTCCGGGAACTTTGGTCTCGGACAGTAGTGCAGCAGTGGTGAACGCGTCGTCAGCTTTGCAGACTTGAACAGCCTAACCGTCATCAACACTCGCTGCTAACATTCCAAGAAGTACTTGGTAACGTGGTACTATAATGACGGCCACACAGCGCACCTGATTGACTAGATTCTCATATGATCACGCTGGTCATCTTCGATTGAAGATTGCTGGTCCTACCGAGGCGCGGGGACGGGCGACAAGAATGGGACCGACCACACCCTCGTCCGTGCACGCTTTAAGATTCACCCAGCCAATCGTCGCAAAAAAGTGCCCCGAAGCGAATTAACACAGCAGCTTTAGGATCACCGAGAAAGCACCAAGCGGTCTCAGGCGCTATTGCCTTCTATCTAACCACCTCGTTTAGGAGTGGGGAAGTACATGTAGGAAATAAGTGGAATTCACTTAAGGCATTAATCCAACAATCCGTGTTCGGTGAACTGGGCTCTACGCGACGATGACAGAAAGACTGTTTCAGAGGCGACTCTCCAGTTAACCGAAAAGACTAAAGATGTCCATCCAAATGATCATCCAGACTTCCGTGATACCCAACGAAAAGCCACCCGCTCGACCAGAAGCGACCGAAACAGCTACTGGGCCGAAATCACGGAAACCATGAAGACTGCGGGGACTTCTCAAAGCTCTTCCGTCTAAGCCGCACTGCATCCGGTGAGCAGCATTCGGCGGAAGCCCTCCTTCGCGATGGTGCCGGGCTGCTCATTCCTGAGCAAGCCAAACAGATGCAGCGATAGACTAAACACTTCGATTGCTCAATGACCCGCCCCACGGCAAGCTCTGTGAACCTAATCCCAGCAATCCAGAGCGAGATCTATGACGGTAGTAGAAATCACACAAGTTGAAGGACTGATAATCCTCTGGAGAAGATAGCATCGCACTGGAGGCATATAAATCATGTCTTTCAACACTGATCGAGCCATTGCATACTGTTTTGCTCAAGCTGCGAAAAACAACAATTCCCAGCGGACTGGGGAACTTCAGTTTTACTCCCTCTTTCCAAGAAAGGCGACAGGACTGTGTTCGTCAAATACCGTGGCATCGGTTTAATTGACGTGGCCGCCAAGATATTCTCCATGCCTTTGTTGCACTGCTTCTCAGCGCTGCGGGACGCGCACACACACCGTAATCAAGTAGCGGGGCATCGATGCTTTCCTCGCCGATCTGGAATTCACAGATGACATCGTCATCCTTGGAGGTAGCCGAACTGCCTTACAACCGGTTCTAAATCGCGTAAAATCTTTTGTAAAATCCATGGGACGAGATCGTTTCGACATGCACTAAACAGTTCATTCTCCCAATATACCTGAATGACGAAAAATGGTGCACTTGTCGGCTTTCAAACATCTGGGCTCCACGATTCTCCCAAAGATGAAGTCAAGTTGGGCTGTTACAATGCCAGGATTGCTTTTCTTCAACTTCGCAATGTACTCTGGGCGCGCAGAGAAATCAGCCTCCAGATCAAAGTCCGCGTCTTCCGGGTCGCTATCTGACCAAAAGTGACTTACGGTTGTGAAACGTGGCCACTACGCGTCGAGGATATCAGAAAGCTATAGGTGTTTGTCCACTGTCGTCCGTGACTGATACTGAAAGTGGCTTGGCATGAAAGCCTTTCGATATACGATAAGACAACGATGTTTCGACATCGAAAAACCTTCAGCGTTCCTTCAACGCCGACGATTGCAGTGGTTTGGGCATGCCCTACGACGTCCGGACACAGATCTCAAAACAGTGCCTCTCTCCCGTTTCCTGTCCATGATGGCGCTGTCACCTCGGAGGGCAGCTGAAAACGTGGGTCATTACGGTCAAGTCAAACGCTGAGGGATCAGGGCTCCAGTCCGTCTACGGTGTTCGCAACTGGAAGCAGAACTGGATTTCCCTATGCTCACATCTTGCATCCGATTGCCCCCATGGGCAGGTGCTATCGGGAAATGCATGGAGCCGGCTCATCCTCTTACAGGAGCTAGCGGCATTAAAGTAATCACACTCCACACTGCGGGCTGAACACGTCGAACAACAAGCGTTGTTTTGTGGACTCTCACAGCGAAGACTCATACGTGGTGCTGGTGTTACGGAATGATCTCTGAGTCTGCGAAAATTCACATGGAGTTTCATTGGTAGCGAATGATTTGGGCCGTTCCACGGTAAATGTTTCGGTTATAGCAATCTCCTCAGCGCTGTTCCAACTGCACCTTTTACCATCAAGCTTTAGCCAAAACCCGGAATTCTTCAGCCATCATGCACCATTTTGTAGCCTAGACACAAACTTTAGCCGTGCAGCTGCAGGCCAAACAGGTTGGAATATTATGGCATCAAGAGATGCTGTAGCAATAAAAATTTTGCGAAGATTGGTGCCGCAAAGTTGGCTGAAGAGACGAGGAAGTGTGACAGTGGTATGCTGAGCAGCTGACTGTGGTGATGGTACCAAATGCTGCACCGCAAATTGACTGTAGAAGACTTAAACGATGCGCCCTTATCGTCGAATCATGTGGTACAGCCCGTATGACTGTTGAATTTGCAGTAAACCAGTTTTTTATCGTACCAAAAAATCCAAACGAACTCAAGTTTGGATTTGCTGAGTGCCCTATTCAGGGGGTCGGAGAATGGACTATGCAGGGGGAGGAAACGTATTTGATAATTGGTGTGTTATTGTGCGTCCATAGCGCTCCGATGAAGGGGGAGGGGGGGGGAACCATCAAGGACAAATACTATCGGAGGACCAGGTCGCTCGGTAGCAACAAACAATGGACAGCATGAATAAAAATCATTAAAATGTCATATAATCTTTGTATGAAATTCATACTTCAAGATACCAGTTCAATTCGGAAAATCGTTAACTATGTATTGTGCGCAGTGGTTTTGATTGCTACCTCGTAGCGAAACCTAAATCAGAAACAGTGAAAAAGAAAAGGAATATCAAAAAAGTAATAGGAAACGAAAAAATCGGTATCAAAACGATAAAAAAAAAATGTTTGTGAATACAAGAGCGCCACGGATCGCGAGACCCAGCCATTTTCTCTAACGTATTAAGTCACTCGGTGGGAGGGTCTCTTGGACCCCATCCAGGAAGTCTTACACGTCCTACATGATCGAGTTCACTGGTTAGATATTTCACACCTTTCTTCCATGTCAGGGACTGGCCACCCTTACTCATCTTCCAACCGTCACCCATCTCAGCGAACATTGCATGCCGAAGAATCCTGTCAGGCGACATGCTCAACACATGTCCCATTCTCTTAGCCTGGTGAGCTCGAGTGCTTCATCTAATGATTTGGTTCGTGAACCCTGAGACTCTCCCCCGAACGTCAGCATTACTTATACGGCGTTCCGACCATATTCGACTAATGCTACAAAAGTCGGTGCTCAAACACCGACAATCTTCGTATATCCTCCACCGGCAGTGGTTATATTTCTGAACCATACAGAAGCACTGACCTGGCTGCTGCAGAGTACACTCGACCCTCCATAGACAAATGGATGTCACGACACCACAGATGACTCAGGTTGGAGCAGTTTAGACCGGTGGGTATCGAAGATTTTTGATGGAGCTAATTCTGGGTAAACAGCACTTTTTCGGCTACTTGAGTGAGTTGCGGTCACCACGGCGCAGCTAAGATTTCGCTTCTATTGTTCCTCGTTAGCATTATCTAGGTAGTGCAGGTTACACGAGCGGAATGATTAGCGTTGGTCGTGTCATCTTATTCGTTCTCGCTCAAGATGCAGATACAGAAGTCTCCTCAAATTGTTCCTCACCGAAAGGTATTGTATTCATGGAGGAGATTTTCCGTGCACAGCAAAAGTGTCTGTTGTATTGACGATCATGCATTCTAGGGGGGGGGGGGGGGGCTACTGTATCCTCAAATATCTTTGTTTGTTCGGGACAGCGACTGACGAAGTACGCTAAGATGGTCCTTTTTCAAGAACCGGATTCAACTCCTTCGTTTTTTCCCCGTTTCACTAATCCAGTCATCTTAGGTAGTGGTGATAAGCAGATGGTTCGGGTTTGCCATAATCAGTATGCAATTAACTGTCGATGAATTGGTTGACTGTTTTAAGCAGGAATGAGATCTGTAATTGATAAAGTGAACAATATTTTGTAGACCAATCATATCGCATTTATCTGTTCGCCAGTGGTCGTTTTACACGCTCTTGTAATTGTTGTCTAATGATTAACTGAAATTTGTGCGTTTTTTAGTCGTTTAAATAACTTAGTCCTCTGGTGAGTCGGAGAGCACGTTTTTTTCATTGTTGTGCTCACTGAAGACCCAAGGCAATGAGTAATAACGACCATCGACCGGAAGATCACTCAGTGTGGTTTGTCGCATAAATTTCTCTAATTATATCGATGAAGACCAGGTTTGTGAGTGACACAACACATCTTCCTAATTGGATGAAGGGCATACGGTTGTGTTTGAAGATGCGATTTGATTCGGATGCTGCTGACTTGCCCGATATGACCAGACTATATACAAATATCGAGGTCACATTCGTTGATAAACCACGAGCGGGATGTTTCCGGTTACTGTTTATTGCTTGTTTAAGAATATAACTGGGAAGAATTGGTGTCGCTGACCATCTTTTCACGATTAGAATTGGACGGATACTTCCAGTTATCGTCTCCACTTGCATTCTCCCGATCTAAAAGTTCATGCTGCTTTTGCATGAAGAAAGAGCAAGTGAACTTTCCAATTGTTAGATGATTCTGCCTCCCTGCGCTGTCAACGAGTTCTACAGATTAGTTGCCTCTTCCGTTTCCAGTAACCTGAATTGAAATCCGAATGACCGGAGCTGTAAACGGAATTGCTGAACGCACTGCACATTCGATTCGATTTTTGAATATCAAAAATAGCTAATTGTGTAAACGGATGATACAGAGCTGAGCACATGTGCATGTACGGGGTTTGGTAGGGTAGGAATCAGGAGCTGCATTATTATGTGTGATTTCTTATTCTATGCATACGCATGTGTGGCCTTAGAGGCACATTGAACTACCAAGGGCAACCGATAATCACAACCTTGAAGGGGAAGCCTTAAGGTCCCAGTAAGTCAGATGCGGCAACGAGTCGGACAACACAGACTGGTGACTGCCACCTTACCCTACACAGACCGTAATCATACAGGCGACGAGCGCACATTACTTCGCAAACCATTACATTGGAAGCCAGAAACTAATAATCTTCGAGTGAAATACCATATCATAAGAATCCTAATAGGTGAGATAATTTGTCATTGATTGCCCTGTGATTATGCCGTCTACATCATTGTTATCAAAGAGCTAATTATTTCGCTAAATATCAGCAGCCAGAGTTATTGTACCCAGATAGCCCGCGTTTTCGGGGAAACACATTAGAACAAGATTACGAGCAGAAGCTCGCCTGTGGCGTTTTATTCGAAGTCATTCACAGCTACGATATTACACAGACGATTAGAATAATCTACCCACTGTGGCATTGCCACAAACCATATGACGACTCGACGATGTTCATTAAAAATGTACTTCAGAATAGATGTGATACACGAGCATTACTCACGAAAATGATAAAGATCACAGATCGTATGGTATTGGTTACCATATACACACTTCCCGTGATAGGTGCTTCAAGGTAAATGAAGGTTGTGGTCTTGGAGATAGTTGTTGAAATGTATCCTAGCGCGCCGTAAGATGCGTGCTAAATTATGCTTTTTGGACTGCTGCTGGAAAAAAGAGATCATATCACCAGCGTCCTTAACTCGAGCAAAAATGTCTTCTCGATACTCTACCAGCAGTGAAATGCAAAGAAATAATAGAAATGGATTTCCGTAACCCAATTCTTCAGGTCGAGGTAGTCGAGATTCGGTCACCTGATAATGTGAGAATAGTCCTGTTCCCGATATATCTGAGCATTCTCGTTGAACGACTGGTTCCGCATTTCGGGTTCCGGAGCCCGTCTGATGTTGTTCTAACCCACGTAATGAGAATGGATCTCGATCTAAACGCAACCCAGAGTAAGTGGTGATAGGAAGAAAGTTGCATTCATTTGGCGAATTGCGCAAAGAAAAATTAAGATCTGTGGGACGAATCGACCCGAGATCAAGCGAATGCACATGTCCCACAGTGTAACTTCGAGATTCAGAAGCAGCTTTTGGTCGTCTGGCCACATCACTGAATGCCAGCCGCTTTAACTTGTTTCCGTCTGAGTCTGTGAGTTGCACAACATAATCGGACCCAATCAAAGAATTGATCAAACTGACATCACGAACGCCATAGCGTTGTAAAGATTGCGATTTACACGTTGTTCCTGAAAGTTCATTTGGGAAGACTACTGTTTTTTCCTCAGCCAATACGAGATGACCAACAGTCTTGGAATTACTGGTCTGTTCCAGATTGGTGGCATCAATGAAGCGGATTGAATTTGATGCAGCCCATTGAATTTCGAACAGATGTAAACTATCCTCAAAAACGAATTCACGTTTTAGTTCCAGCAACAGCCAACGTTGTGTGAAATACATGTCAGCCAGACCGTGCATCCGCAAAAAACAAGCCAACTTTGGATCTTTGTTAACCAACAATAAGTAGAGATGATCCATTTTTGCTAAGATGCCCGACGGGTGTGTGTGTGAAAAGTTCACGTGAAGCCGTTGCATCAAAGCGCAGAAACAAAGATAACCGGCGACTTCATCTTCTTGTACAATCAAGAGGGAGCTAGCCAGGTCAGACATTCCTGGAACAGAAAACGTTACACGGGTTTACTCGCTGATTACGACAATCCCTTTCAACACGTTAACGAAAACCGAAACTATGAGGCAGTAATAGGTAACCGGATAAGATATCAAGAATAAACGGTGGGCGAATGGGAAACAAGAAAAGTCTAAACAACCTAGCTCAAAATCTGTGTACTGAATGCGAAATTTACATTAGCCCTTCGCGCGGGATTCTGCACCAAGTAACACTATGAGAAAGCCAGATGGTTCTCACTATCTCGATCAATTATGAAATAAAACATGTTCTTCGGATGAATTCAATGGGTTTTGTCTAGAGTTTAGTCAGTATCTCTTAGTAAATGACAAAAACCAAATTCAATTCCCGGATATAGATGTATTTCTTATCACGGGTTTTGCTTGGAACATTCTGATGGATACGATTTCGCAGCAAATCTGTTAAAAATGATCACAAATGGCGCCAGCCTTCCGCGAGACAACATACCAGAGTCGAAATAATTCAGCTGCCCTGAACGAAATCTTCCTATTCGCTTTTCAGAATATGGGTCAAGTTTAGGTTCTGAAGTTGATGAAATCGTCCAGTTCAAACAGGTCACTAAGGACTATGTGGTAAACTGAATGTAACGCCCTTCGGGAAAATAAAAACTTCAGGAAAAACCACAACGGAGTGAACTTCGCTGGCATTTCTTCTCAGCCTATTCCTGAAGTGTCCGCCAATCGCTGAAGCTTTGCACGCGCGATAACTAAGCCAAGTTTAGGTCTGGTATCAACTAAATCTTTCGAAAAATCCTGAGGCATTACCATTTCCCTCTGACTCCTTAATGCTACATTCTCGGATCGTTCACAGCCGAGATGAATTTGTGTTAAACAATCGTGCAATGCTCAAAGAAGCTTGAGATACCTCCACGATGTTTTTGGTTGAGAAATAAAATGAAACGCTCAAGTATGACAGGTGACACGTGCGGTGTATGAAATGTCCAACTTTGATCGAATAAAACAACAAAACCTTAATGACAATAAGCCACTGATGGCCTGGAAACAACTCACCTCGACTGATGGAAAATAAAAGACATACTGGATGAAAACGTGTGTGCAGTTCAACTGCAACGTAAACTATTATAGTTAATTACCTCACGCAAGCGCAGATGCGAACTAAATCGAGATAATCACTTACATTGGGCCATTCGATTATGAGTTCACTGAGTATTGAGACCGCACTGAAGTGAACATCATTAAAGACAATAAGACCAGAGAGAGTAGTGAAATTCCTGATGTAAATAACGAAAAAATAAGGCTTGGACTGCAAGAACCACTGGCATCGTCCAAAGCGGACAACACCCACAACCATTCTGAACGAAGGCACTTCAAACAAACAGGTCATTATTATGATTTGTCGTGCAGTTTGGACGCTCAACTCGCCATCGAAGCACTGTACTGAGGGTATGGTCTGACACGTCGCTCGACAGACGGCTCAGTCTTACTGGAAGACAATGTGCCAGCATCTGCTTAGTATCAAGACCACGAGCGACAGGATAGCCGATCGATAGAATGAGAGATGAATCCTGACATCGGTGTTTAAGCCTCAAGGCAAAGACTGGGTACATGGGCGATCAACCTATATATTGTTTCGAACTAACAAAACGAGGTCATTCGTAGGCAGAAAAGACTCCTTAGTAGAGCGTTTATTTTTGGTTCTGGGTGGGGATATACCATGGTGAGAGGCTTTCTACACGGCAGAAGTTTACTTTCAAAGAGATTACTTAAATGAGAGATTGCAACCTGGGGAGTGGCTTCTGGATGTAAACAGAATGAACAAAATACTAACGTTCTACTGGAATACTTAAATAACAGTGGTGGAAATGTCCTGCAATTACACATCGCATCTTTGTAATTCAAATTTTGAGATGTGTATTGATTCGTGCTGTTAAGTGGTGGCTGTCTGAGTTTTCAAGAAACGAGAAACATCACCATACAGCAAAGCTTTCGCCGAATTTTGCATTGCTTACTGCTGACAAAATAAAAGACGATATCTTTTCGGTGGAATGTATGGATACATACATGGAAAAGGGACAACAAATGCTACTGTTGCCGTCACGCGGAGTACAAAGTCTGATTATGCGGATGTAAGTTTCCAATGATGAACTATGTACTCGATCCGAACTCACTAATTGTCTTCATTACGGATGTTACTTCTCGTTTTCAAATTCCAGTTCGCCATTGACGAAACACTACACAATGCATTTGAGGTGCTCCAAGTTGTTGGTAGGGTACAGGCAAGCGATGATAAATTGTTCGGTTTAGAGTAACACGGTTTTTTCGTATGTTCGCATTGGTGAAGCTTGCGCAAAGTTCATTTGACAGATTCGCTAATGCTGATGTATTAGCCTGTTCTAGAACCAGAAGCCATTGCTAAACAGTTACGTGTCACAAAAGACTGTTCAACCGACTCGCCCACGCACACAAGATGCTGATTCAGTCGTGCGTTTTTCTCATATAAAGGTAAAGACTATCTCCTACACCACTCGATTTCTATCAGTATTGAGTAACTGCATGCATCAACCTTTCGCTGGACGATGAAGGTAATCATGTTGATGATGAGGTGGGGGCGGTTCAAGTCAGGTGATCTGGCGGCCTATCATCTCAATCAACCGGACAGCGTTAAAGCGCTCCAGAATTTAGCATCCGCATCTAATGTCACCACGTAAGGTCACCACTACACAGATTTGTGCATCCACGAGATGACTTGTTCTGGTTTTACAGAAGAGTTGGGCGTAGAATCGGAGACCATAACGAGTGATAATCAGGATGAGCTTCATGTGAACGTGATTTGTGCTCAACAATACGGACCATGATGCCATCCGTCCGAAAGTTTCCATCGCACCCTTTGTTTGTATCAGAGGCGAGTACGGTAAAGCCCATTTAAGAATACTTCAACCCACCACTTTCAGCAAAAACAATCGGTGATGTAATAACGTTGAAGTGAACAGAATTCGTTGAGCAAACCGACCGGATGGAATTTTACGTCCAATTTTCATATACTCACCTTGACTGTATCCGACGTTAGGATGATAGATGGAATATGTGGCAAGTACATCGAAAAGCTGGCAAACACGATAACGATTTTTTTCACCACAATAGTAATCATTAGCTATACAATAAAAGGGGTTGAAAGATAGTAAATTAAACAAAGTGCTTACGATGAAACGAATATTCGTTGCAACGATTAAGACAATTTAGCAAAAGTGAGCAAATCATATCTGATTACGATAATTCAACTGTAATTACCTTATGGTAATTGCCAATTACATCGACACTTGAAGTAAGAAAACGTCGATCAGTTCAGGGTCGAAATTTCATCCGTTTTACGTCCGTGATTGATAGGGACAGTAATACATATTGTAATAAGAAGTCAACGAGTGGATTACACAGGTGCATTGGTCGTAGGAAGTAATTTAACAGGAAGGCACATTTGCGGCTGGTTAAATAGTCCGTTTTCAAGCCCTCAATTAATCAAGATCACATCCGACGTTATGTGCGCATGCCGGATTCTAGTTTCGTGGGTAAAGCTGCGCCTTCTGTTCACCACTCTCAGTGGTTTGGTTCGACCGGTCAAAGTAAAGTCTCCATCTGAGCCAGCTTTCCATTTGCAGGGGTTCCGCAGCGACCCGCTACTCTGGAGGTCAACGTCTCCTTGTTTTGTCTATGGTATCTACATAGTAGGCTCCATAGCCGCTTTTTTAGTTGCTGCAGCAGATTCAACTACAATAAAGTGTTCACAGTATTCAAAAATTAACTTAGGACTAAGCCTTCTTATCAACCGATTAAACTTTCCTGGGAGAATAACAACATACTCATTACAGATTAACACGCATTCCATTATGACGACAGTTTACTAGATAGGCAAACGACTTGTGATTTAAGGTTGGCTAAACAGCAAACGCATAATCACTGCATCGAAGTGATTAGACAAACAGCTGGTTCTACGCATTTCTCAAATAAAGGAGGATAGTCTTAATGAGAACTAGTTCCAAGCAACTTACTCCAATCAGTGCGGACCACATCAATGCTGACGGCAGCTAATGTGGTCAGTTGCTTTTCTGTCAATTGACCCTGGACGTAAGCTCGCTTCCAGGTTTCTTTCATGGCAAGATACTGTCTTGTTTTGGTCTCAAGAAGTGATATCCGCTCTTGTCCGGTAGTATCCGATGGAAAAACTGAGAGGAGTATTCGCCATCCCACTTTACGTAGTTCAGGCTGAAGGCCACCACGAAATATATCCCAGCTAGTGAGAATCGGAGGACCATTGAGATAGTTTATGGCACATTTATTACAAAAATGACTTTCTTACTGGCTATAGGTAATGCATGCGTTCATATATGAATCCAAGAGTTTTATAAAAGTTCAATGGTGAAAACTTGCGACGACTTCTCCTTAATCCATCATTTCGAAAAAAAAACCAATTGTGTGTAAGGAGTGGATTAGACTTGTGCATATCATCATAGATAATGAAGTATCAACGCTCAAATCACCATTGGAAGTTGTAAAAGCGCCGCACATCTGTTTCATCCTCGTTGGGAATCATCAGAATGGCACATCCATTAATCGAGCCGAGAGGCGAACGAATGCGGATCGAATATCTAAATAACACGCTATCCAGGCTAGCTCTCAACAGTTTGTTGAACACATATACTATATGATAGAGCACCCTTTCGTTATTTTTCTTTTCAACGTTGACAGCTGGTTGCTCACACAACGACCGACATGGTAGACTTCCATGTTGGGGTCCACGCGACCCACCTGCCAAATGGTTGGCAACATCCACTGATATGGCTAGGTGTCGCTGCCAATGGCGTAGTTGCACTCAGACTCTTTCTTGTGTTCGTGAATTCCGTCTTTCACTTTGAATTTTTGGATCTTCTACTTTATACCTGTTCTTTTTGTCGTTTACTGGACGATGATGGAAGGTAGCAACCGAAACCAGACCACTGAAGTACAAGGTTAGTGATTGAAGCGGTCGACAATTCCCAGAACCCCCCATCGAGGATCAAGCTCGGAACCCTTAACGTCCAGTCTTGCAATACCACTTCACATTTTGAAGGTACAAAGTGCATGCCGATTGGAGCTACAGCTCGTGCGAGTGTATCTGATGCACACTGCGTATGCTCCGTCCATCCAAACAACCAGACAGGGTCATCGGTGTAATCTAGGTCACATAACCTCTCACTATTTGCCAGTTCAACGTCCACATCCCGCAGACTTCGCAAGGCATTCTCCATGATCTCGTTCATGACGAAGTTGAACAGGAATGAAGAAATAAAACATCCTTGTCGAACACTGCTGGTCGTTTTCAATGGACTGGATAGTTCATCGTAAACCCTTACGCAGCCAGAAGTATGAAAGTACAATGACCTCAGTAGATTCACGGAATTCTGTGGCATACCTTTCTGCTGAAGAGCACTGAATAGCGCTGTTCGATCAACTGAATCGAAAGCACTTTCCGAATCGAGGAAAACCATTATTGTCAGTCGACGGTGTGTGTGTGTGTGTGTGACGTGTTTCAAGTAGTTGGCGAAGAGTAAAAATTTGGTCGGTGCATCCCTGACTTGGACGGAATTCAGCCTGCTGTTCGCGGGCATTCCTCTCGCGAGCCAGTGTCAGACGACGCAGCAAAATCGAGGCTAATATCTGACTATCGGAATTGAGCTAATCTGTGGTGATTCAGCAGCGGTCACACGTGATACGGACACCGACTTTCACTGCTGGGTGGAACTACATCAATGGTTCGTTGGAGAACGACTATACCCCGGTACGATTCCTGATTTCCGTATATAGTCCATCGATTCCGGACTTGAAGGCCCTGCGTGCTTGGAGTAGTCGGTAACCCTCAAAACTACGCCCGAAAACCCGATGAATCAGTTCGTTCTCTAGCAGTTGGTCAAAAAATGCTCCAACAAAAAAAGTGGCATGGCAGTAGAGCCCGTGAAGTTGGAAGTGGATGGTGATCCGCTAATCCTGAAACACCGAGTGTGGCCGTACGGTCAGAGAGAGGGCGTCCTGAAAATGTTCACCAAAGTGGAGCAAGACGCTATAATTGCACGTGTGACTTCACCTACTTGGGAGACTGCGATTGTGAGCGACGGACAGACACTCCGGATATGCGGTGATTACCGACTGACCTTGAATCCCCGTTCACGGAAATGTGCGGCAACTAAGGTGGGACCTGAGGACTTCATGAAATGCATGCCTGGTTGCAAGTATTCCACAAAAATCGATTTGGCTGATGCGTACTCACAAATTCCGCTGCACATGGAGTCCAAACCACTAACAATTACTAACACTCCATGGGGCATGTTCCAGTACAATTTCTTGCCGTTTGATCTGCATTTGTCATTCAGGATATTCCAGGCTGCAATAGACGAGGCGATCCATGATATCGATGGGGTGATGGCATATCAAGGTGATGTGCTTATTTCCGGGTCCACAAAGGGAGAACACGACCACCGATTGCAAAAGTTGCTGGAGAGGTTCGTGAGAAGAAATGTATCGACCAAGGCCCCTAAGTGCAATTTCGGCGTCACCGAATTAGACCCGATCTAGATCGATTCAAATCCCTGATTGGCATCGAGTCACCAAAAAATCAGGCGCATTTATGATCGATTCTTAGATGCCTGCAATACTACTCCAGGTTCATTCCGAACTTTGCAACAAGAGCCCAACCATTGTTTCTGGCTCAGTCGTCCGATATGTGGCAGTGGAACGAGCAGTGTGAAAAGAGACCACGCGGTCTTATTCGAAACATCGTCGGCCGACCGATACTAGCCCCATTCAAGCCGGCCATGCTGATCACTGACGCATCCGAAGTGAGGATAGGAGCAGTTCTGGAACAGGATAGATATCTAATCATCCGCATCTCACGTCTTCTCAATACTACAGAAGGGAGGAAGCTTTGGCCATTTCCTCGGCGGTACGCCGAATACACAAGTACCTACTTGGACTGGAGTTTACGACTGTCACCGATCACCGAGCCCTCCGGTTCCTATATAATCTAGATAAATCCGTCGCCAAATCCACAGCTGCTATGATTCAGTGATGGAGCATTGCTTTGGCAGCCTATAACTATGACATCCTTCATCGACCCGGCAAGACAATACCGTAAGCGGACTGCCTGTCTCGGCACTCACAATTCGCAGCTGCGAACCAATACCATTTCATTTTACCTGCTGCGCCTGTGTCGAGGGAAGATTTGCGGAATGAGGCGAAATGATACTACTCATTTGCGATTTTGGCAATCAGAAAGGAATGGCAGCCCGAGGTGGAGCGGAAGTTTCCTCAGTTCTTCGTACTGCGAGAAGAATTCAGTGTTCAACCCGACGTCATCCGCGGCCGGAACTGGATGCGGATATTTGCACTTCGGCGAAGAACTGTGATGCATGTCTGCGCAAAGTCCAGTCGAGGCCAAACATTTGGAACCTATGGCCCGAAAGCTACATTCCGTAGCAGATAGTTCATGCGGACTACTGTGGCTCATTCCTGAACCGGTACCACGCCCTTGTACTGATCGACTCCTACTGTAAATAGTCGGAAGTGTCCCCGACGAATTCACAAACCACCTCGTTCGTAATCCAGGTGTTACGGAAAGGTTTCAGCCGAGAAGGAATCCCTCAAGTACTAGTCATCGATAATGGATCACAACTCTGTGCGGCGGAACTGAAATGCTGGCTTGATAGAATCGGTTGTCGGCATCTATTTACGGCGCCACGCCATCCGTGTTTTAACGGCGCAGCGGAAAACTTGGTGCGTTCTGTGAAAAGCGCAATAGCATCAGCCAACCCGAGAACGTTTCTCGACTTGGAAGCGTTCCTCGACAATTCCTTGTTGCAGTACAGAAACGCAGTGCATACAACCACCAAGGAGAGTCCAGCCGTTCTGTTCAAGTTCAGAAGATTACGGTCATCTCCGATGTGTCTTGATTCCAGCAACGTCACATACTTACGCGCCAACGAGCTTCGACCAACTCGTGGAATTACCACCAGAACATTTCGTCAATCTATGGTCGAGATCACGGACCTGAATGATGCATCGGCGCCACCTCAGTCAAATCCATAAGGTGGCAACCGACGATGTAATCAATCGCATGGCTGAGACGACCGAGGATCCATACGGCGACCGTGTTGATGACTGATACATCTATTCCGCCTCCTCAAACGACTGCCGCAGCAGCCGACCCACTGCCATCAGCTCCTGTTCGAAGACCAGTATGACAGGCGAGCCATATTGACGAGCAACTCTTGAGGGAGTAAGGCTGTGGTGATTCAGCAGCTGTCACACGTGATACGGCCAGGCACAGCTTTGTAGGCACGCACGCGGATGGACCTCAACCAATCAGGATCGCCGCGGATAAGTCCGACAAAAAGATCCTTGTGATTGGTCATGTTCAAGTCTATCAATTATCCTCTCCGATTCATCATATTTATACAAACCAGTTCTGCAATACAACTAACGTGCTATTTTACAGCCTTAGTCTTCTAACTACATTCGTTTGCGTAGTTCTGGGTGGGGGCAATTTCAATACGTTTTGTCAGTTCAGTTCCGATTACTACATGATCCCACGATGGTTTCCACAGTCACTGCGCATTCCCTTCTTGAAGATAGGTATAATTAATGATTCGACCAATAATACCAGGATATGCTCCTCCTTCCAAGTGTCACGGAGAAAGGTGGTAAGTGATTTTACCATTGCACCACCACTCATTTCGGAAGCAACTCGAGAGAGAGTTCGTCAGGACCGTCCGTTTTCCCTCGCTCTAATAATCGAATGCTCGACTCTACATCCACTTCTGATGGGAGCTCAAATGATACTCCCAAAAGAATCGCTGTTGTTGACGTCGGAGTAACCACATTAGCGCGTGGCCAGCTAAACTGCTCCCTGAAGTATTCGGCCCAACGGTCAAGCCTTTGTTGTTTATCAACTTACACTAGATCATGTGGTTCCAAAACGCAAATACAGCCCTAGGCCAACTAGAATTCTGATGATAATGACACTAGTGATCGAATGAGCCTTGTTTTCTGTAAGCTCAACAGTGAAAATATATATTCACCAACTTCTGTGGCATACCTTTCTGGTGAAGAGCACTGTTCGATCAACTGAATCAAAGGCGCCTTTCTAGCGCTGCATTTCCACCGCATATCGTTTCACTGACCGCGGTTCGCCGTCCATCGGTGTCACGAATAAGTTAGAACAGTCTATGATTATAACCTGAAGCAGCTGCTACTTCCATTTCCTTGGCTACCTTGATCCATCAATTTCCGAGACTTGCTTTTGTGGCATTCTCCCTATCTTATTCATCTCTTTAAAGTTCGAGAGCTGGCGACTTTGCTCTAATAGACTGATCGACTCTTGCGGAATCCAGTATCTTTGATGGACATCGGATCTAGGACCACAGGCAAAACCTGATGCCACTGGCATTGCCTGCTGGATATGTGTCCAATACTCATCGACATTACTGTTCGTCGTGGATCCTAGCTCATGTGCTAACTTCTGTTCATAACGGGTGCGAACTTCTGGATCAGACAAACGTTGTACGGCTAACCGGGTTTGAGGTTTGCGTCGATGACCATGGAGCTGAAGCGATAATCGTGGACCAGCAGGACCTTTAGTCCTGAACAGAAATGCGCCATCGGTTGCTTACTGCCAAATGATCAATCTGGTCCAGCGTGCCTGTAGAGTAAGATGCACCATGCGTTGTGCGACGCCAGCTGTGTTGGAAATTCGTACTAGACAGGAATAACCGATCGTCTGCTAAAAACTGGAGAAGCTTATCTCCGTTATCTGTACACTTAGCGGGTAAAGCAAAACAACCACAATCTTCTGACACACTAAATTTACCAACTTGTGTATTAAAATCGCCAGCTAGCATTACGAGTTCATAACCTTTGCTCCCTTGAACGAGAGTGGCGAGCTCATCATGGAAGTCATCTTTCTGTCAGAGCTGAAGTCTGCAGATCACAAATAAATCGCGCTTAACTCAACTATCCTTTCGAACGCCGACTGACCCCTAGAGTCTTACAGCACATAAACCACTATTGACGGGGGTCCAATCTAGAAAGGTAGCCTCAGCCTTGTCAGTCAAGACTATTCCTACACCACGTTGACCCGCAGCTCGAGCCACTTCGTCTCTTGAAGTGCACAGTAAATTCCTCGATGAGATGCCAGGAACAGTTAGTTGAATCACACTGCTCGATTTCTGGATACGCGTTTCACTTACGCAGCGAGCATCAATCTTCAGTGAGTCTACTGTGAGGGTTAGGCACGCCTGCTGACAGGCCCACATGAGTGTATCCACGTTAAAGGACCCGAGATTCAGAAGCTGACATCAATCTCCAGAGTGTGGAAGCCCAGTTGTTTGGACCAGTTATTCTTCCACTGATTTTACCGACTGAGACGCCAGCTCAAACAGACCCCAAACCTGGAGGACCAGGGGACTGGACTTTGTCTGGCCTCTACCCATTGACCTGTCATGTATGATTGCATCTCTGGCCTAAAGAAGCCATCCTTAATAGCTCTTTGGGTCATAGAGGCACGCAAGCCATCACACCACGTCAAGGTGCAGTCTCAAGATGGGTGATGGGTGTGCATGAATGACCGGCAAGATTTACAAATAAAGTCGAACTCACAAGTGTGTGTGTTCAGTGTATTCTTTGCAAATTGGTATGCCTGTTTGGAACAAAATCCTACTAGAAGAATTTGTAAACATGGTGAGCTGAGCGTTGACACTGTATTGTGAATCACATTCTGTTGATGGGTGACAATTATTATGCCAGGATAACATACCACAGCTGTTTCAATCGAATTACGCAACCAACGTTATCCAAGTAGAGACGGAATTCAACGTCAGCCATTGGAAGTTTTGTTAAGCCAATGGCGTCGAGTTCCGGATCCGATTTCAAACCTATATGGGGAAAATGTAGAAACATCATTTTCCTAATTAAAGGACAACTTAAAAACATGAATAAGAAAAAAGTGCATCGAGCACGAGGCAACATTCGGGCCAGAGTTCCACCCAAAGCGATATTGATTGTTATTTCTGGATGTCAATGCTGATACTTGGGCAGCGTCGAATAATCTGGCCACGATGAGAAAGTGCGAATAAAGCATGGTAACAGCAACGATAACGTATCAGAAATGTTCGGTTCATTCAGCCACCAACCTCGCACTCTCTTGCCCTGATTTTCGTTGTTGACTCACAACGTTATCCAAAAAGGGCCGAACGAATAGAAGCACAACGTAAAACAGAGCAGAAAAAGAAGTAATAGATGAAAATCACGAAGGGAAGAAGCCGGAATGTAACTACGACATTGGCCGCAATATCTAATCATGTCACTCATTTCCTCTAGTCAGCGGGTCTCGAGGACCCGGCCAAGAGCACTGGCTAAGGATTTTTCACTTTTTTGTCACACCAATTACTGAATACCTGGACAAAAACGGCCTAAAAAGTAATAGCTGTGGAAGTACGCTAATACAGAACAAATGCCGGGTGACAACAATAAAGATGTACCGAACAACCGATAGGAACTGCAGAACCAACCGTTTACAATGATGGACGGAGGGAGAGTGGGCACTGAGAACGAGGAAGCATCGACCAGTTAGTTACAAGTTGCCATACATATGATCTAATTTGAATCGTCTGGAGTGTGAATGGATACTTTTCATTGAAGAGCCCACAAATGAATCAAAACTGTGATTTCTGCTAGCTATCCGTGTCTGGATCACTGCTAACCCAACGAACAACAAGGCTGCATGTGCAACCGCTCACATTGATAGTAAGTGGTATGTAAACGTGTGGACTCTTCAAAAGTCAATGAGACGGCGGGCGTAGCACATGCCCCGGCCAGCGAAGCCGATGGAATGACATAGCAGCACTAACTGCATACACGGCAGGCCCGGTTCCGTGTTTTCGCGTTCGAACTGCAGATTCGGTCAATCACTGTTGCCACCAAACCCGAGAGGTACTCCTCAGGTCTCGACGATCGAACATGGACAACCAGATAACATCGGCCGCTCACACAGGACAACAGTTAAGCAGCTCAGTTTCAATTTATTCAGTCAGTACCCACGCACTTCTGTATTCTGGTTTCGACTGCTACCTTCCAGCATCATCAAGTAAAGGGCGAAAGTAATCAGAGTATAAAGTGAAAAATATCCAAAAATCAAAGTAATAAGCGGAAATCAAGAAGACAAATGAAGAGTCCGAATGCAACTACGCCACTGACCCTGACATTTAGCTATCTCACCTACTGTCACAAGCCATTTGGTAATTGGGTGGCGTGGACCCCAGCCTCGATAATGTCTTTACGCGTCGTCTGGCCCCTCGTGGTGACACACCAGCATAAACACGCAAATCTCACTCACTCATAACAGTCAGCGGAGACACGCCATATGTGGATCGTTCGTTAGTATCAGAGTCTGACAATATCTTCATGCATAATACAGACAGTGCCCTATCACCTATCACCCCGTTGTCTAGTAATCCCGCAGAACTGTTAGAACGACAACAGAGAACACGTCCATACTGCTTACGGAATTGAGAAGCCTTGGTAAACGATTTAATAAACATTTCAAATCTTGCTACAAAAGAAAAAAAGTTTTTTAAACCCCAATTTTCCGGCCGGGGTGAATGTTGTGTAATTTTCCTTGTTTTGTTTACGTACTTTACATCGTACCAGTTTGTATTTTAGGCTATGTACCTTCATTATTAGTCAAGTAAATCGTAGAATTCCTATCAACGAATCTCGTTCTCTTTCAGTTTCAGTTTATTCAGCCATTAACCTCGCACTTCTGTGCTCTAGTTTCGATTACTACCTTCCGGCATCGTCCAGTAAAGGGCGAAAAGAATAGAGGCATAAAATGAAAAGGATCCAAAAAGTCAAAGTATCAAGGGGAAATCAAGAGGACAAAGAAAGAGTCCGAATACAACTACGCCACTGACCGCGACACCTAGCCATGTTACTTAATGTCTCCAACCATTAAGTAGGCGGATCACGTGGACCTCAACCTGGAGGTCTAACACGTCCCACTCGGCCAAGTCCACTGGTCAAGGTTTTCATACCTTTTTGCCATGTCATGGACTAATCACTTCAACCTATCTTCCAATCACAACCTGTCTCAGAGAACAGCATAGGCTGAGGGAATTTATCTGTGGGCATGCGTAACACATGTTCCAACCACCTTAACCTGTTTAGATTCAGCACTTGATCCACAGACTGACCTCTCATTCTCAACACCTTACGCCGAACCTCAGCATTGCTGATACGGTGTTCTCGCAATATTCGCGCAATGCTATGGAGACATCGGTGCTCGAACACCGATAGTCTTCGCCTATCAGGATCAAGTGCTGACTCCAAACAGATAAAGGTGGATGGGGTATGTGTTATGCATGGCCACGGATAGACTCCGCTGGCGAACGCTGTTCTCCGAGGTAGGTGTTGGTTGGAAGGTAAGTCGAGGTAGTCATTTCACGACATGGAAAAAAAAGGTATGAGAACCTTGATCAGTGGGCTTGGCCGAGTAGCTTGTGTGAGACTTCCAGGTTGGGGCCCACGCAACCCACCTACCGAGTCGTTGGAAACACTAACTGATATGGCTATGTGTCGCGTCCAGTGTCGTAGTTGCATTCGGACTCTTTCTTTGTCTTCTTGATTTCCGCTTATTACTTTGATTTTTTGGATCTTTCTCACTTTAGACTCCAATTCTCTTTACTTTTTACTAGACGATGCTAGAAGGTAGCAAACAGAACCGAAGCACGGAATCCCGAGGTTAGTGGTTGAATAAACTGAAAACCCTAACCGCCGTGTTTCTCAGCGCGGCGCCGCAGATGACTGATGTTAACAAAAGTCAAACGTGCCTTCTGTATACGCGAAGACACTTCATCTGATATCTGTCAACTTTGTGAAATGTAACCCCCCAGGTAACAAAACGTATCGACTGTAGCTAGCGTTTCTCCAGCTAACACAAACATTAAAGTGGAGTCCACCCAGTCCTGCAGCAGCGTTCTACAATTTGAAGGTGCAAAACGCATCCGAAACATTCTTACACTATTGTTAAGGCTATCTAAGAGGGCTTGCAACTTACCTGGATCTTCACTCAGGAGGACGATGTCGTCCGCGTTTACCGTCGGAGCAAATATCGATGCCACTTTTCTCATACGGGGATAGGGCTATCTCAAAAATCGACTCAATTACAAAATTGAAGAGTGGTGCATAAGAATAACCCTGACGAACATCATATCCCATGGTGAACTCGGGTGAAAGACAGCCGTAAGCAAAAACTCGGCTTCGGCTTTTCGCATATAAGCATTGCAAGAGAGGAATAAATTTCTCTGATGCGTCCTTCAACGTAAAGTAGCGCCAGGGAGCTGTGTGGTCGACTGAATTGCACGCCGCTTTCAAATCAAGAAAGATAGAGATAGCGGTCCTACGGAAGATGTGTCTGGGCTGTAACGTTTGTCGAAGAGTGAAGATGTGGTCAATACAACCCCGACCGAGTCAGAAATCGGCTTGATTCTCACGCGTACACCTTTTACGGTCGCTGGCAGTCGATGAAGGATAATCCTGGCGAACAGTTCGGATGTGATACTCATCAAGAAGTCTCCTGTGGTTCCCGCAAGAAAACCTGACACCTTCCTTGTAAATCGACACAACCACCGATTCATATCATTCCCTGGGAATCTGCTCACTACCCCAGATTACTCGGAGCAGTAGGTTTGTTAACTACGAAACTAAAGCTCCGCCTCTATCCTTAAAAAAACGATGGTGATAACCCATCCGGTCCAGCGGCTTTGTCTCGTTTCAAGTGACCTCGCTCCAGCATAAGCTCCATTTCTGATGGAGGAGTGATATCCACTTGTATCGTTTCCCTTGCAGCTATATTTGGAAGGGTCAACTGTTTATTCGGACCAACTGAATTTTTCTTTAAAGCGCTCCGTCCAACGATCCAGATGACATCCCTGAGGATGAATCAGTGAGCCGCCGGATTCCTTGATTACCTCACTTACACCGGGTTTTCGTGGACCGGTACCTCTAATCAAACGGTAAAGGTTGAGAGTATTGCCAATGGACGCAGTCTTTTCCATTTCCCTACATTTCGCAATCCACCACTGCTAAGGATCATTTCTCAGGCTTCTACTCGGTTGGCGTGTCAGGGGTTTACGCACTTCATTGAATGTGGTATCCGGAGGGACGGATCTGTGAACATCCAACAAAGCAACCGATGTTGAGGACATTCATCGTTTGTGAGGCCTACTTGAACAAGAGCCCCTTGTGGCATTAGATTTGGCATACCAGGCTTCCTTGATCCTAATATTACCAAGATAATTCCGCTTTCCATTGCCGGAAATGAGCTGCATTGCTCCCCGATCTAATTTTTATTCGATGATCTATGTATGTTGAATTTTTTGTCCCAATCCTGACTTCGGAGTGTTTTTAATCAGTTGAATACGTCAAAGGAGTCAAGCTCCGTGCTCCATGTTTTTTTAGTTAAATGAACGATATGCAGATGATTTTCTGGTAAAAACCAGAAGAAATAAACAGGCGAGGGTTAGACGATACTCAAAAAAAGCGTTGCTTAAGAATTCGGCATTATTGTACGACAATTTAGGTGAAACATTGTTCAGCGTCTTGTATGTCCATTTGAGCTGCATTTTGCACCGGATTACTTCACTGAATGTGGCATCACGAGGGACGAATCTGTGAGCATCCAGCAGAGCACCTGATATCGAAGATATCCATTGTTTGTGAGGCCGACTTGAACCAGAGCCTTCTGTGGCATTAGAAACGGCATACAAAGCTTGCTTGATCTGTTGCCAGCGTTCATTTGGGTCCTGAACATCTGGCTGCATTGATAACTGCGTAGCCAGCTCCATTTGGAAACTGTGTCGCTGGTTATCGTCTAAAAGCAACTGCGCGGGACGCGTGGCATTTTATTTGAGGCGACCACGGACGAGACATAAACAGAAGCGAGCACGTACCAAGGCGTGATCTGAGTCCACAGGCGTAGACCAAAATGAATGACGATCTTCAACTGACCCGCGTCAGCGATTACCAATCACATTTGGTCAATATGAGTCCAACCTTGTGAAGACGAAGAAGGACGCCACGTAAGTGTATGCCACTTCTTATGGCAAAAGTTCGTACTTGCGAGAAACAATCTGTGGTCAGAACACAGCTGGATGAGACGATCACCGTTATCGGTACGATCGGCTGGGGTAGCAAACGGGCCTCGCATGTGCCTTTCGAAATCTCCCAAACGGTCAATTCGGGCGTTGAAATCCCAGGCAATGACCACCACGTCCGCTGAGCGTGCGCTTTGAAGTAGCTGGGAAAATCTTTGTAGAATTCGTCTTTGGTCTCAGAGGAGCTGCAATCAGTCGACGCATACACAGACACGACGAACAAACATCGGCGCTTCAGTTTGTTGTTGCTGACACGAACAGAACCGTCCAACCAAACTGCATACAAACGACTGCTGACTGGAATCCAGTTCAGCAGTGCACGCTCAGCTTTCATGCTCAAAACAATCCCAACGCCAGCCTGACCACGAGCTCTAGACACCGAATCACCCGACACGCGAAGAGTGAAGTAAGTGACTGAGTTGTATCTGGGGTGTGAAGATTTATCGCAGAAGTGGGGTCTTGTACGCCGGTTTCGGAGACACAGGATACCTCAATTTCGAAATTGTGAAGAGTTTTAGCGAGGGTAGCCTGTTACCCTTTCTCAACTCAACATACTCAGTCCAAACGCCTTGGATGAAGCCAAACATCCTGAATCCCCAGCACGTTCTTCCGCCGCAGATGCCGGTGAGTATAGTGCTGTGTGCTTCGTACACCGTCCGTGATTGATTTGGAATCAGAGTTTAGTCACCCTCTCAAGACTGAATATCTGTCAACCCGGTGGAGAGCATCGGGCGTTTGCCTCGGTGGAAACATCTCCGCTACGAGAAGGCAGTGTGCAGGATTTGGTCAACGAAAGCTATTTGAGATGCGCGGCCACTTTTGAGCATTTCGAGAGGCGTCCCGGGCGAGTAGCCATGTTGGAACTGGAGACACTCACTCCTGACCACACTGAGGCATTTAGAGGCAGTGCAGAATATGAACAAAGCATTGTTTGGTACCAAAATTAGGGGAAAATAGGTACACAAACTAAAGCTTCCCCAAGCTGACGTGTGGTGCGCATGTACCCTAATAGAGTCTGCCGGCGTGCAATGCTCGCTGAGGCAGGGAGTGATTGGATGACCAATAAGGGTGGCGAATCTACGACCAAATGCATGAAAAGCCTGACCAGTGAACTTGAATCATGTATGACAAGTTAGACTTTCCGGATGGGATTCGAGAAACCCACTCCGTGTGATGAAGGACATCAGAAGAAATGACTAGGTGTCACTCTTTTACTCGCGAACTTCCTACATGATACCATTACTAGTAGCTCTCCACCCACTTTTTAAAACATGATTTTTTTGGATTTCTGAATGAGGTTCTCGCTGAGGAATAACAACCAAAACCGCCGCACATATTGCCTGGTTCAGTGTCATTCAAACTGAACTAAATTAAACTAAACCGGTTTAGTCTCGCCCCACTTGTATTACCAAGTTCATACTCGATTAATTGTGTTAAGTGAACACTGATGACAGTCTCAATGGAGTTGGTAATCATATACAAGACAACCTGCGTATCTCATAGCTTTTGAGATGCTGTGTACTGAACGTCCAAAACTTGGCAACCTGTGTGCGTGTAATAACCCATTTGCGTTTTACTACTGGCGATCCTAGACTTACGCACAGCTAAAACTTTAAAATAATACATCGATTCAGCTTGAAGAAAGGAGAACCCTTCAAGAACCATGTTCTCATTTTGCTAAAATTCAAAACCTTATGAGAGTGCAAACTGGCTGGGATGATGTACAAATGTCACAATGCGAAGGTCAAACAATATGTACCGTCGTAATCGTACTGCACTCGACTGTAAATCCATGACAACTGAACTGTTTGTTTGATTGCAAATACCACAGGACAGAATTGTGATTCAGTTCAGTTTTCCGAACCATTGTTTCGCACTGTTGTGCTCTGGTTTTGGGTTGCCACCTCGAAGCACCGTCCAGCAGAGAGCAGAACGAATAAAAGCATAAGAAAAGACGGAACAGAAAAGAACGTTAGAAATGGAAATCCTAAAGACGAAGAACTCAAATGCAACCACGCCACTGGCCGTGGCACCACGCAGAGCCGCTTATTATCTCAAGCCGTCCAGTGGCCGGGTTTCGTGGATTCCCAAACAAAAGCGAAATACGTACTGCTCGGCTATATTTCTCAGGCATACCGTCATGATGAGAGAGTCAGTCGATGGGCATGCGTAGTTCATGTCCCAACCCCTTTTAACCTGATTAGACTAGGTTCGTGTTGTAGTGGCTGACCTCTGGTTCCCAACGTCCTATACCTAACCTCAGCAGTACAAACAGTTTTATCACTATACTGCAGCAATGCTTAAACACCTATCATCTCCTTTCATCTTCTACTCGTAACGGTCATGTTTCTGAGGTGCATAGGAGGACCGACCGAACCGTCGTAATGCACGCCCGATCCTTGACAAACAACTGAGTGTCACGCCAGCGTCACCGGTGGTTCGAAATTGGCAAAATTCGGGTGAGCTTTCTGTATACACCACAAGATTTCATCCGATATTCGATCAACGAGTAAGATGCGACTGTCCAAGTAGCAAAACTATCGATTTTAACTGAGGCTTCTTTTGCCACGACAAGGTTTGCCGTAGGACCAACCCAGTCCACTAGCATTATTTTTCATTTCTAAAGCATAGAACGCATTCCAAACATTGCGATACTGTTGAGTACACTAACTAAAATACTTGCAACTAACCTTTATCTTAACTCATACATGCAACATCGTCCGCGTATTCTAAATCAAACAGTTTACCGTCCGAACACAGATCGGTGCCGCTATTTTCACAAGAGGATGGAGCTGTTTCCAAAACCATTTCAATTACAAAGTTGAAATCGGGTGAAAGATCGCTGTAAGCACCAATTAGGCTAGGAATGGCAGCACACAACAACTGATTGGCATGCCATACAATGAGAAACAGCGCCACAGAACTATGAGGTCGACTGAATCGAGTGCTGTATTCGGGGAAGACGGAGACCGAGTCACGAAAAAATGTGCTCGAAAAATTCATACAAGAAACCTGGCTTCGCGCTGATATTGATGACGAAGTTGTCGAAGTTAATGGTTTTGGAACGTTGATCGTCCCGTCCCCTACCGAAAACATGGTGATATGTCATAACATACGTAAATGTACGTTGGCATAACTTTTCCCACAACCTGTCCGCACTTTCCACGGCTCATATCGGCGCTTCCATTGTTAAGTGCAAAAATAAGCATCCCAGTCATTATCGATCGATTACTGGTCAAGATGTACATTTCCCAAAGATGTCCTGTTGCTGAGCTGGATGAATTCTCTGACATTGTTTCTAATTTGTTAAATCATCTTGAATCTTCTTTATGTGTAGTATGAGGTGATTTCAACAGGCTTGATTTGAGTTCCCTCGTCAACTTGGATCTGAACAATATTGTTAATTTTAGGTTTGGACTAAGTTCTCATCTAGACCTGTCTTGTAAACTACCCGAGTTTATTTCACGTTGCTTCTCGTGCCCCGATAGAAGGTTCTGATCATGGCGTAGTGAGGGTTTCTCCCATGATTTCCTGTAAGACCAACCGCAAGCACTTCACCCAGACTCAGGGATATGATCACCAACTCCGATCTACACATACTTCTCTAATCCAACCTGTCTTTATCCTATGAATATTTGAAAGGCTATTTAAATTTTAGCTACAATTTATGTTGCCCCACAGAAACGTTATACGTCCGTTTCGACAGATTTTCTTCCCCATATTTAAAGCAATTACGCCGGAAGAAGGAACGAGTTTTCAAGGCGAAAGACCATGTTGCAGTCGATATGCTATCCATGTGTATCAAAGTAAAACTGCAAAGGCTAAACGCCCTATACACACGACCCATAACTGCTAATGAGAACAGCATAGATACCCGGAAAAACATTGCGCAGTTAAACGGTGTAAAATCTAGTAAACGCCCACCATCGGTAGATGTTGAAAAACTTAATCGATGCTTCATTGCTGCAGCTCAACCACCTAAAACATTGAATTCAATTGTAGACTCCCAACAAAACGCTGTCTCAGAATTTATTCCTCCCTCAGAAGTACAGGAAGACCTAACACAACTCTCAAAAAGTGATAATCCTAAAGGAGTGTACCTGTATGCTTTCTTCAATAATGTCGGAACTGTTCAACAGACGCTTCACTCAAAAGTGCATTCGTGACTGCTGGAGAGTGGCTTCCGTAATCCAAGTGCAAAAAAGGATTGTCAAAATTACGTCCCATCGCCCTCAAAATGTTTGAAAGCAGATCATCGTACTGGACTCTAACCAATTTGCACACCGACCTCCCCCCCCCCACTCGACTACGGAGTCAGTACATCCCACATATGTTTACTGTCTAACTACTTCCACAATCGCCAACAACTCACCCGACCTAATGACCAAACCTCTTCTACGGTTCTTTCTACAACAGATTTTACAGGGAGTCATTCTGTCACCCTAACTTTTCTACTAATTACATCGCTTCCATACCTATATACGATGACAGTTTGTTTATTAAGTATGCTGATGACGTAATCCTTGGTATCCCCCACTCCACTAGCTCTCTTCAAACATTCTTGCAGCAAAGAGTCACTGAACGCACCAACTGGTCCTTTTGTCTCAATCTAAAAAACAACCCTTCCAAATGCATTGATATTTTATTTTGTCTTAAGAATAGCACCAAATATTCCGATCTTCCTGCAACCAATTCCGACCTACTTATAAACGGTGTGCATCTTGCTAGAACATCATCTACCAAGTATCTCGGAGTCACTATCGGCCTAGCGCTTTCCTGTTCTGTCACTGCAGTTTTCCAAAAAAATTAGACGTTTAACATATTATTTGCTACGTCTGAAGTATTTTTCTACTCCACCCCATTTAATCAGAAGTTCTATATTCATATGTATATTGCCACTTGGGCTCTATGCTTCTCCCGTAATCTTTCCAGGTTTGCTTATGAAAGACTCCAAATTTACTATCAGATAAATCAAACATCTTTCTCGTAGTAGTGGGATCACCGATATTTAATTACCCCTGGTCGCTGAAGACTGAAGGTGAATTTGCTTGTTGCATCATCCGGATGAGAGAAAGGATAGAGAGAAAGACAATAGAGACTGGCATCGTTCATTAAAGAAATAATTCGGGATAAAGTCTAAATTCAAGTCTATGTACGATCCCGAAACAGTGCTGGGACAAGACAAAGGCTCAATGAATTTCACGATCCCGTATGTACGCATTCGTGAGAAATCGCAGAAAAATGAGGGTGCGCTAAAAGACCATTTCGTGCACTGTATAGACGATCAAGTCCGAATGAGCACAATCCATCTGGTGATTATTACGTTCAAGAATCATTTTTTGTTCAAATGATAACACAGCATAGAATATGCCCATCGACTCATGAAAAAGCCTGTAACACGAAGAAATTTCTTTTCGATATATCACTTTAGGCATTTGGTACTGGGTAAAGGAGAGTATATGTGCAGCTATGGATAGCAGAGAGTGAGTAAGTGTGCAACAAATCCGGTAGCTCGACAACATACTTCAACTTGATGAATCTTGTCCGAACATATACGTGACACACTATTAAAAAACGGCTATCCAGAACCGTTTATTCGTCAACATATGGGAGAGAGGAGACACAAAATGAAAGTGCAAATGGCCAAGAAAAAGGATATTTTTCTAACCGTCCCGTTCAAGCATGACAAAACCTCAGTAATACTAGAGCTACGCATATCGAAGGCCCTCGGGAAGTCCTTTTCCGTTGCACATGTCCGAATCATAACAAATACGAAGCCTTCCATTGTTCAACAACCCAAGGACGGGTTGCCTCATCAGCCCCAATCTTTTGTTCTATATCAGTTTACATGCTCTTGTAG
This sequence comes from Fasciola hepatica, assembly GCA_948099385.1. Taxonomy (NCBI): domain Eukaryota; kingdom Metazoa; phylum Platyhelminthes; class Trematoda; order Plagiorchiida; family Fasciolidae; genus Fasciola; species Fasciola hepatica. Next base: position 1,726,764 of record CANUEZ040000025.1, read on the forward strand.
TGCACAGTATATCACATATACGACGAGACGCCTGTCGAAGAGGATATCAAAACATGCCTTGGCTTCTTTACGCAAAGAAACAGTTCGGAATATCAATAGCGCAATCCTTCAACATCTGGTGGATAGCGGACATCAAATCGACACAGTGAAAACCTTCAGACCAGTCCTGATAACTCCCAGAATTCACACGAAAGGATTACGCAGACGGTTGGTGATGACGTCAAAACCATAGCAATTCGACTATTGAAGCCGGAATTGTGTGTGCAACATAACCTCGTGCTACAGTTGTTGTTGCCGTGACCGTAACAAGTGGTTTTCTTATGGTTCCTATGCACAAATTCTCCAGAGCCCCACACCTCTTTTTTCACACCTTCGTTTTTCACACCTGTCTTTTCACGCCATATGGTTACGCATTTCACACTTATTGTCGTTCACACAACGGACGAGATTCGTTAAGTTGAAGTATGTTGTCGAGTTACCGGATTTGTTGCACACTTACTCAATCTCTGCTATCCATAGCTGCACATATACTCTCTCTTACCCAGTACCATATATGACAATGCCTGAAGTGATATAACGAACAGAAATTTCTTCGAGTTACAAGCTTTTTCATGAATAACAGAGCACTTTGATTTGAACACACTACCGAAAAACGAAGCCTTTCTGACAGAAACCGACGAAAATCAACGCTGAAAATAGTACACAAAAACTCACCTATCACCTTTTGCACGTTACTGACAGTCCTCCCAATACGATCAGACAAAAGCGAGACCAGTGTGGTTGCATTATAACTCATGCGCGCTGTTGCATTCCGGGCGGGTAATGTGCTTTGCGAATTATTTGAAGGACGGATACCAAAGCGTACATCAGCGGGAACCACGACATCCCAATCACGAAGCTCTGAATAAACAAATTATTTTAAAACCCAGTAAATTTAATTGAAACGAACTACAACACACCGGTTTGTAAAGGTTAACCAGTCTACCTGAATGTGTCAGAGAAACTCCACAAAGTAAAAGTCTAGGAAACGATTGACACGTCAACAAGCAGATAATGGATGATTCACTGGCTTTTTTCTCATCAAAAAGTCTACATCGAGAGCTGAAATCGAATCGGCAACCTGCCACTTACAGCTGCTGATGGGTGAATTGGACGTGTATATCGCGACTAAAAACTGACTGAGAACTCTTCACCAATTCATGAGACTAACTCACAAAGTGATCACAGAAAGTACTAATCTGGAATTTGTGATTAGGGTAAGGAACTCCATTGAGTGATCGGAACTGCACTCTGCAGAAAAAGAAAACTAGGGTCGGTTGTTGGACGTGTGTCGCAAAGACCTGTCAAAGATTGCATATTTGCTATCTCCAGGGTCAGTAAAAAACAAACACCAGCGGATCAAACGTGAACTTGTCCCCTTTAGTTATGCAGACAATCCCCGAACATGCCATAACAATGAGCACAGTCTTTTAGAAAATCCGGAAGAAAAAGATGCTCCTTGAATTGTACTATTTTTAGGTACCAACGCGATTAAATCATCTAAATCAAAAGAGAATAAATCGGCCAAACTTACGCCAAAAATAACCCTGAATCGTTTCCCACCCATGGGCGTCTGAACTCTTGCTAACCAATGCGTCATAGAAGAGGCTGCGTTGAACAAACCGCTAAGAAATCCTAGAAAATCACCAAGTGTTCCAATAGTTACCCGTGGCCTTCCGCATCGCCCTTGACTTCGTCGACGCTGACGGAACGTGCTGCTCGTCAACTCAAATGCGAATCCGTATGCGTGAAGAATGATCTATTGTTTGGCAGCGTCACTGGCTGTGGTCTTACGCAACTGTGCCAGTAGATGAAAAAACTAACACCACGCTTGTAACTCAAATCAGAGAATCAGTCACACTGTAGCTATAAGCCTCGAATCCAAGCAGACTAGATAATCAATAAAGCTACTCGAAAACCACTTATGAGAATATGCCTTAAGGTTTTGTACTGGCACTTAGAACCCATGTTGAAAAACATCAGGGGAGTGCAGTCAACCACCCAGTAAACAATTCAACCAAACTAGAGATATCCCGAGTAACTCGGTGAGAAAGTAGTACCGGAAAATTTTTACGACGTGATATGATGCTGTTTATACCTGATGGTAGTGTTGAATCACAAGCCTACTTACACTAGATCATGTGGTTCCAAAACGCAAATACAGCCCTAGGCCAACTAGAATTCTGATGATAATGACACTAGTGATCGAATGAGCCTTGTTTTCTGTAAGCTCAACAGTGAAAATATATATTCACCAACTTCTGTGGCATACCTTTCTGGTGAAGAGCACTGTTCGATCAACTGAATCAAAGGCGCCTTTCTAGCGCTGCATTTCCACCGCATATCGTTTCACTGACCGCGGTTCGCCGTCCATCGGTGTCACGAATAAGTTAGAACAGTCTATGATTATAACCTGAAGCAGCTGCTACTTCCATTTCCTTGGCTACCTTGATCCATCAATTTCCGAGACTTGCTTTTGTGGCATTCTCCCTATCTTATTCATCTCTTTAAAGTTCGAGAGCTGGCGACTTTGCTCTAATAGACTGATCGACTCTTGCGGAATCCAGTATCTTTGATGGACATCGGATCTAGGACCACAGGCAAAACCTGATGCCACTGGCATTGCCTGCTGGATATGTGTCCAATACTCATCGACATTACTGTTCGTCGTGGATCCTAGCTCATGTGCTAACTTCTGTTCATAACGGGTGCGAACTTCTGGATCAGACAAACGTTGTACGGCTAAACGGGTTTGGGTTTGCGTCGGTGACCATGGAGCTAGAGCGATGATCGCATTAAAACTAATACACGGTCCGACTCTACATACGTGGGCCAGTAGGATCTACAGTTCTGAACAGAACTGCACCCACGGTAGCTTACTGTGATGTGTTCAGCCTGACTCAGATTACCTGTTACGTTAGAGCGCCATTCACGACACCACTTGACAATGAACCGCTGCGAGTATCGGGCGTGTTATCAGTGGAATCATTATGGGTAGTTGGATGGGCGCAAAGAGTGGTGGTTGGGGACAGAAGACAAAGGTTGAATAAAAGGGAAAGTAGTCTGAACAGTAGTCCACTTATCACTACCCACCCCGTTCAATGCGATGGGCACAGCGGTCCTGATTATCCTGCACGACGACCGATGCAGTATGGAACTCTTTCTATTCTTGCAGTTCATGGGAGATGTTCAACGGGTACTGCTGCTAGGGTGTCCAGCGGCAAAGCAGGAGAACGATTAGGATTCTCAACCAAAACCTTTACCTATGATAAGAACCGTTCCGCAAGGTAGCGAGGTGACTGAGTGAAAGCCTATTTGCCCAGATCGACTATTCTTCCATTGATTTTACCCGCTGAGTTGTCATCTCAAGTCGACCCTCAACCTGGAGGACCAGGAGACCAGACTTCGTCTGGCCTCTACTCATTGACCTTCCTGGTATGATTGAATCTTCGGCTTGATATGAGCCAACTTGTATAGCTGGTTGGGTTATAGAGGCGCGCAAGCCGTCACACTACGTCAAGGTGCAGCGTCGTTTCGACGATATCGGGACTGTGGGAATTTTAAGGGTTCGGCTACAACATTTGTCCCATAGAAGCGTTGGCGAACTTTCTTCAAAACGAAAAAAACATTTATATCTGATTGTAACGTCATATGTCGAGGTTATATTAAGTGCGAAAAAACATTCATTCGGACTTCGACGATACCTGTACTACAACAGCCCATTGTGGGTAGAAGGATGGGTCCTGGGGACTTCGCATTGTTATCGTTTTTGGTCGCATTACTATTGCTCTTTTTAGGTCGAAATAGTATGTAAATAGATAATTTCCCGTTTGAATCATGCAGTTTTCAGTGCGATACTTATTTAAGACAGCACAATATTCAACGTTGTGGTGCGAGATGGACGTGTTCTTAAGTGCACATCTAGGTGAAAGTTTATATTAAATATTGTCCTATAAAACACAACGACTAATCATCAATAACACCGTTTAGGGGGTTCAACGCAATGCGACTGTCTTAAGTCGGATTCAACTCGAATGGAGTTCTTTTATTTATGGGACTTACCAGCTGGTAACGGCTTGATGTTGAGCTTTACGTTCAAAATAGGGTCAGACGAAGTAAGCACCGCCGCATCCAAATCCCAATCCGACTGCATTGGAACATAGAACTGTTCGCCGTAATCATCCGAGGCCAGATAGCTCACAGAAAAATCGCTGTATTTGGAGAAAACGTTTGAGAGGATGACGAGAAAGGTGAGTGATATTTCACGACCGGGAGAAATTCAGATGCACGTGTTTTATTAGACACGAAAAAGGGACCCCTAGGAAATCTGTTGAAATATAAAGGACCGTCAACGCTACATGGACGTATAACGACACAGGTATAGTGGAGAAACTGGTAGAACAAACTGACGACGCTATGGTGGTTTGCGCTTTATTGGTTACAACTCAAGTGGAAGGCTCGTTAAGGCACAAAAGCATCAGAAAAGGTTTCCAGAGACCAAAAGTTATTTCTAGTGATTTATTCTCTAACTTGTAAGAGACCCGCGAACAGCGTGTTTGGTGTGGTTCCGGACATAGATGCAGTGATCAGACCATCATCCTCCGACAGCTGTTAGAGCATCGTCGCACTTTCCAAAAACCGACAGTCATCGTGTTCCTAGACATTCACGCGCTCTTCGACTCCATCGACAGGACTGCACTGTGAAACTGTTTATCGAGAGATAGAGCAAACGAGAAGTACGTGTCGGTCCTCAAAGAGTTGTGTCGTCATGCCTTAGATCGGATTAGGGCCTACGGCCAGCTTTCGCCCCGTTTTTTGTCTTCAGTGAAGTACGACAAAGTTGCGATTTATCCTCATTTCTCTTCAACTGTGCCATAAAAGACATTCCACAGAATGTTTTGCCTTGTCCTCCAAACGTTGGAGTTGAAATCCTTCCGGGGAACAGAGTTTTCGACTTAGAATATGCTGATGACGTCACCCTGATGAGCGACAATGCACAGACAATTTAGCACACTGAATCATTTGGCGATGGAGGTATCCAGGTATGGTATGCACTTTGCACCTTCCAAGTACAAAGTACTTGTACAAGATTGGAAAGAGCTTGTACCTGCATTTCCTCCTTTTGGTAATCACCTATTTATTGGATGACTTTAAGTATCTCAGGAGCTTGATTACAGCCGGAGGTGGTGTTAGGGAGGAGATCGCATCACGCATAGCGAAAGTCAGCAGCTTCCCCCAACCTGCGACACCTGTGGCGTTGCCGTGATATTCGGCTATCTGTTATGGGATGTGTGTACAACGCCACAGTTCGTAGTGTTTTGCTTTACGGTCGCGGGACCTGGTCTCTTTGCGATGAGGATGCTCGGTGTCTTTCTTTGTTCGACAGTTGGTCTCTGAATCATTGCTCACGTCTGGTGGGAACATCGAGTGATTGATGATGAGGTTTGTCATTGCGTTGAGTGCAAATAGTCGCCCTTTGACTGAAATGATCGCTCTACACCGCCTCCGATGACTTGATCATGTTTTGCGTGTCTACCTACCGTCTTCTTTTCGTGCTTTTTTCGCACGTGCTGAACTGTAATGCTTACGGAAGGACGTTCACGGGTTCAGTGGATAGTAACGCGAATGAGAAATAATGGCATTATGAGTAAGGCTTCATTATTCCGGAACTTTCGCACTCGTTGAAACGTAGAAATGAATACATGTTGTGGGATTTATCAAATGTAAACCTATGGGAATCAAAGTTTGTGGACCGGATATCTTCATAGCACTCCCGGACTGGAAAACGTCAGTCAATAAGGAGGGTAGATCACTGGGACTGGATACTGACTACGATGCTCTATTTCGCAAGCAGTAAGTTCGCGTGAGTTCGATTCCTATTTAGTCGGTAGAAGATGACGTGCCAGGTTCTGTCGTCAGTAAAGGTATCAGTGTTTGATATATCTGGAGGTTCGTCACTAGACAAGTTAGACTTTTCCGTTACCGGTTCTTCAGTATAGGTAGTCAACGGTGTTAAGTGTCGTAGTTAAACCGTATATTCACGTCCGTCCGGATAAAGAATATGTGCTACTGCGGATTGCAGTCTATAGGATCAGATTCTTTCAGTAAGGAGTCATACATTGTTTGGCGAAGGTGTTGACGCAGTTATACTGTACCAAGAGTTGTAAGCCATTTGGAGAGTGAAATCCTCAATGACGATTTCCTGTTGTAACCAAATCTTCGTTCGTGTGGTGTGGCATTTGTTGCAGTAAAAAGACGGGACCTTATTCAATGCAACGTTTCACGAAGGACGCGTTCTTGTTGAATGACTGTCAAGTTCGGAACCGTGAGGCCAGCCTAACGGTTTTCCATAATGGTCCGTCTTATCATTTATCCAGACCGTTTTAGGAATCTCCTAAGTTTGGTCAGGACCTGCTCCCGGATAGTGCCTGTAGCCCCCAGTTCTCGGTTGGTAACATGATGGCGATAATACTCGACAGTGCGCAAAGAAGAAGAACTCAAAACGCCGAAGTGGGGCAACGCGTGTTGGAGGAACACAAGAACGTGCGGACAGTGTATACAGGCGAACCAAGTCGTGCCACCGTATTCGGTAATGGTTAGAATAAACAAATTTGTCACTTCAAACATTGTGTCCCTTTTATTTGGTTAATAAGAACGGAAAGTAGACACATACTGTGAGATGCAAGCATTTTGTTCGCTGTTGTCGATCGCGTACGTGAAACATCTCAGCTTATATAGGATACGGTACATGGGATACACAGCGGAAAAAAAGAAAATGCTAATCACAGAGAATACAGCAATTCGTTTGGGATTTGTGGCTAATGCCTGGGAAGGCAGATTGTTTGCAATGATTGTTTCTGTGTACAAAGAGGGCTTTTTTCTGTCTTGATCAACATAACTTCGCCGAACGCCAGCACATGCACTTCGGTTGCGTAATCGTACTTTGAATGAAAGGGTTAGGTCAACTCGATGACCTGTTGAAAGTAGATGCCTCGCGATGGTCGACGCTGGGTTTCTTCCCAGTATGTTTTGTGCAGTCCAACTGAGTCATTCAGTGCAAAAACCATTTCGGAATGTGTTCAGTCACTCTTTGAGTCAAGTATCGTTAAAAGAACACTCTGACGGTCATGTTGTTCTCAATGCCTCAAATGTTGTCTACCAGTTCAGATATACATTGGTAGAACAGAACGATACTTGGCTCAAAGAGTGACTGAACACATTCCGAAATGACTTTTGCACTCAATGTCTCAGTTGGACTTCACAAAAAAAAATACCGGGAAGAAACCCAGCGTGGTTAGTGGTCACAGTAGCAGGGTAACTGAACTGACTCACCTAACGAATCAGAAAAGCTTCTGTGGCTTCCTCTGAAGTAGGGCGAGGAATAAGAATGGCCTGTGACCAGCGAGTGAAACGGTCTGCACACGTGAGGATGTAGAGGTTACCGCCGGATGGCGGTAGGGGCCCTACGAGATCTACATGTGCGTGATGAGAACGTATATCTGGTTCAGAGAATGTGCCTGATGCAGATCTAGTGTGATGGTGTATTTTAACGCGTTGGCGTTGAAGGCGAGCGCAGGCCGAGAGGTGTACGTTGCGTTTAACGCAAGGCCAAACGAATTGCTTGGTCGCGCGGTCACGCCGGGATGTGACAAGTTGTGAGGACTCGTAAAAACCTGTCAGCGAAAATTCGCAGAAACTAGTGGTCGGCGTCGACCTTGTGAGACATCGTAGCTAATGGTTACGTCCGAAGTTAGAATCGTCACTGACACTAGATGTAAGGAGCTGTTGTTTCTGAGCTGCTCCATCTCAGGATCTGTTTATTAGGTTGCGGCGATTGCTTCCAAATCTAGGCTCATTGATAGTGGGTCGTCGATACTGTGGATGCGTGAGAGTACGTTTGCTACGTAATTGTATGTGTCGAGTGTCCGTAGTAAACTTTGAAATATTGTCTAAGTGGCGAGTCTCACGTGGTGAATATCGACCGGAATCTGACTGAAGAGCGTACACTGGTGGTCTACGATCTGTGAACACTGCCAACGTTTGGCCCTCAAGTGTTTGCCGAAGATGTCGGATGCCAAAATAGGTTGCCAGTAGTTCTTTGCTTAATGTACCATATCGGGATTCCCCAGGTTGGAGACGCTTAGAGAAGAAAGCTATTGGTTGCCATGACTTCTTGAGGAGTTGCTGCAATACTACTCCTACAGCCGCGTCTGAAGCATCTGCCCTAATGCTAGAGGAGCAGAAGAAACGGGTTGGGTGTGCGAGGTTGGTGATAGCTCACTTGATCGGAGTAAATGCCCCGTGTGCCGTGTCAGGAAAGGTAAATTTCCGCTTTCTTCTACGTATAAGGTCCGTTAAGGGCTGCATTATTTCGGCACAGCGGAGGATGAACCGACGGTAGAAGTTAACCAGGCCAGAGAATTGGCGCAACTGCCGGTGTGAGTGAGGCTCGCGAATTGTCGCTATCTTATCTGGCAAGGGTTGTATCCCCGAAACTGAAATGTCGTGAACTAGGAATTTGATGGTGGACCTACCCAGTCCGCGTTTGGTGGGATTTATATTAACGCCGTGCTTGTTGAGACACTGGAAAAAGAGTGCAGGTGTGTCATATGCTGTTACTCCTAAGAATTTGCAACCAGAATGTCATCTAAGTACAAGTAAACATACTCCAAAACGCACGTTGCTTCATTCATGAACATTCAAAGGGTTTGGGTTGCGTTGCTGAGCCCAAAAAGCATGCGCAAAAACTCGAACGTTTTGAATGCAGTTGTGATGGCAGTTTTAGGGATGTTGGCCTCAGCTGCTGGGATTTGGTGGTACGCTCGAACTAGGTCGATGCGGCTGAAAACGAAACAACCAGATAAGAAAGAAGTTAGATTTTGAATATGTGAAATGGGGTGCTCATCTGGGATTGTAGCTGAGTTAAGGGCCCTATAGTCACCACAGAGACGCCAGCTGCAGTTAGGTTTATGAACCATGTGAAGAAGCGGTGTCCAAGGACTACTGGACGGGCGTGTATGGCGATATAGTTGGTGACATTAGTAGACATCGCGGGAAGGGGGACAGGCTGCCTTAAGATTGCCGGGCAAGCTAAAGGCAGTGCTGCGTAGAGGTGTTGAGCATGAGGTTCGGTTTATGGGGGCGTGACGTGATTCATGGAGGAATACGAAAAAAGAAGTCTGTCGATCGACAACTCTCCGACATTGTGTGTCAACCAGTAGGTTGAAGTCGTCAAGGAAATTGATACTTAGTGTGGGTTAGGGAACATCTGCTACCACGTTCACTCAGCGGAAAGTGCGACGTAGGCCTAGATTGAGCGTAAGGGACTTACGACCGTAAGTATCAATAGGGGTGCCATTGGTGGCACGTTGCTGCTGGATTGATAAGATAGTTGCATCACCTGCTAAACTAAATCTCGAACATGCAACGGAGGACTGCTGTTATGACTGCCGACCGCAATGATCGCTGAAACACGTTGGGATGTTAATTTCCCTGTTTGGCACTTGTGAAGGTGCAACCGGCTTCGCAGAGCCGGGACTCCTCCTCGAACCGTTTGCGATATCGACAGAATCCTGATCGAGAGGGACTGAAAGAGCGACCAGGGAGAGGGCTTCTGAGACGTTCACGTCGGTCAGGGTCGTTGCGATCAGGTTTCTGGTCTTTACAATGAGAACAGCTAGGGACTGGAAAACGTCTAAAAGTCCCCCCGAAGCACCTATCAAGGCGTCTTCAGACCATATTCCTATGGTGGGAGCTGTGATCGAGGGGTTACTCGAGTTAGTTACGTTTCGTAGTACCATCCGCTGGTTTTGCTGCTTCTGTGAGGTTAAGATGACTGGAAACCTCATTTAGTGCCTAAATGTTTGTTGTTAGTCGTTACACACGACTTTTTGAGGAATTTTCCCTCGAGAAGCCTTTTCAGCTACCGCATTTCTCTTTAGTGCAGAGGGCTTTATACTACCTATGTGTCCCTTGGGCAAGCCGTTTCAGTCCAGACGACTCTAACGACAAAATACTAGAGACCGCTGCTTTTTTCACGGCAGTGTAAGTATAGTCGTTGAAAGTGATGCCGCATGTCTGAGCAGCAATGTCAAGAGTAAGACGGCCTATATTCCACAAGTAACCAGTACGTTCGCTTGTGGTCCTATGAATTTCGAACTCAGCTCTCAGCATACGAAATCAGAGTTGAGGATCATCAATGAAAAATTCGGAGACGGTTAAGGCGATTGTCAAAACATACGGTTCTGGGTCAGATTTACGGTCGGTGCCAACTGTAACTGCAGTGGTATATTTCTTGTAAAATGATTTATAAAGGTAAATCGATTTACGTTAAAAACGGTGGGATGACACTTCTGATAATGGCATATGATAAATATAAACCGATGGTAATGAAAAAGTATTGGGTGTTGTGTGTCTATATTGCGAAATATGTAAATAAACGTGTAAATGTGATTCAAGGATTTACGAGAGTCTTTGGCGGAACGAATGTGTTCTCCGGGTCCACCAATTTAGTGTGTGTATGTATTTGTCATGCCACTAGCACTACACCGGTACATTGTGTATTGCACGCTATAGTTCCACTTCTAGTCACACCCTTCTCACTTGCGAACCGGTTTCGTTTTTCAGAAATGAACGCGTAGCCGCCATCAGTGTGTATATATACAAAGTTTATCCAAAAATTGAGGATAGATTTGTTAGATAGGAAATTTCTTTTGCGGAGTTCATACAGGAACACGACTAAGCGAAAGAGAAACGTGGATATTCATCGATAATAACAGGCAGAGATATTATATGGATTAAGGCAGAGAACTTTTAAAGTCAGTGCTGTGTTTAAGTACTCCGGATTACCAGGTACTAACTAGATCCTGAGAATGGCCTAGGGAACAGGCAACAGGCCAAAAGTTCCAACGGTTTCCAAAAGACTGTGGGATAGGTGAAGGACAGTTTGTACTGAAACAGTGTCGATCACGTTTGCGTGTTAGAGCTACATAGGACCCAGAATATAGGTTTTAGTCGTTTACCAGATTGAGCATATATGCTGAAGTAGAAAAAGGTGAGCTTATGAAAATGCGCGTTATAGGCGGAAAGTATTAAGAAGGAGCATGTGCACCACATTCTTCCTAGCTGAGTTTAACAATTTGGATTACAATGGTTTCGGATGTCTACACTTCACGATTTCGGAGATTGTACGGTCGTGGTCTTTGGTCTTTATCTGCAATTGGCTGATATGTGTGACTGAGAATACGTTGACCTAACACTTCCGTGTGAACGAAATCTCTAGTGTTTGTGTGATGGTCTGTTTTGTTGTCTGTATCTGACGTAGAAACGTGTGTATCATCAAGATTATGCGGGTGCTCTTTTGGATCGAGGTTGTGAATAGAAACCGTTTCCTCGCATCCGTCTTTTAGATGCACAGGAGCATATCTTGGGTGGCATTCGACAAGTTCGGCTTCGACGATAACAGGCTCACACTTCGACGAACGGACATGGCATCACTTGAAAACTGACCCAGGGAACAGAGAGCCAGCTTGGTAAAGAGACTCCTGATAAGGATTTCCCGTTGTATTATTGCAAACATTTGTTTGGGATGGGGTTTATGGCAGCGCACAACAGGAATCTAATGCAATGAAGTTCATCTGGGAGAATAGTTTCTATTCAGTAGCAGTTAGAGACTGAATTTGGCAAGGAGAGACAAGCAGCGCCATAGGGTACCATTTGGATGTTCCACTTGCCCATTAGACTGCGAAATGTGAGCTGTCGTTTTGTTAGTAAGGAAAGTGGGAAGGAAATCTAGAATACTCGTCAATTATTGTATGTAGGTACCTATTACGAGTAGTATAAATGCGTCAAACAGACTATTCTAGGGTAGCACAAAGAATTGTGTGAATCTTCGAGAGAAGTATGACATGTGGAACCGTGATACCCACGAGATAGTGTGTCGGCTGCTTTGTTGTCCTCACCGCGACGGCAAACCATGCCGAAATTGTAGCACGATAGTTCGATGCGCCAACGCTGTGTCTAATCACTATTTACCCACGGTGCTTTATGTCGTACATAAAAGCAACCGACCTTTGTTCCGTAATTATTTGAAAGTAATGTCGTCACTTTTGGATGGTCTCGACAATGGCATACATCTTTTCTACCGAGGAATGATGTTGCTCACTAGCTGTCAATGTCCCAGAAAAGAAAGGAACCGGTCTGCTGTTCTGTCAGTATTTTACCAGTACACATATCGGAAGCGTTCATCTCGATCACGAGAAGTGACTTTGGATCTACTGTTTACATGACGGATCTCGACAGTTCATCTTTCACAGACTTGCAAGACGTTACAGTTTCATCCGACGGAGTAAATGTTCAGTTGTTAACTGGAGGTCGAATTTTATGCGAATAATGTGACATCCCCTGTGAATAATTCGCGAAGAGACTTTAAATCCTTCGAATGAGGTGGGTTTTGGAGAGGTTCAAGTAGGTCGCTATCAGGTTTTATCGATTTGTGGGAAATTTCGTTTCCCTAATGCCTAATCAGCTTCACTCCGATTGCGCTTTTACGGTCGTTATATGTTAATCAGTGTTTCTCGGCAGCAGCGTAGAACCACGATGTTTTTCTGGTGTTGGTCTCTATCTTTACCACAAATAATAATATTGGCTAAGTGTTCAAAGTGGCTGAGAGGGATTCCGCATTGATAATTTTATTGTGGATCATCTAAAAACACGAAACACCGTCTGGGACACCAAAAGGAATCCGACGGACCTGGAACGGATTTCCACAGGTTTCAAATGCAGTGAAAGCCTTGTCCTCCTCTCGGATCCGTTATTGGTGGTAGGCAGACTTCAAATCTAGAATACTAAAAACAACATAGCTTGAGATTTTTTCGACCATTTGAACTTTTGGGAGTGGATAGGCGTAAAGGAGCGTGAGTTATTTCACTGTATGACTGTAATCAGTTGCCCTTCTGCATTTTTACCTTTCATTAGTAGTGACCAGTACCCGAGCACGCCAGGGTGAGTTGGACATTTCCATGGTTTGCTCTTTTAGTATGTAGTTTATTTCCATTTTGATAAAAGTTTCATGTGGCCGAATATCGTCGAGATTTGGTGTCAATCGGAATACAGTTAGGTAATCAATTGGGATACAGAGGAAGTGGGTCAATGTGAACCGCAGTAAGACTATACAATGAAATGGATTCACTTCCTCCAAAAGGAAGTACCAACATTTAATGCAAACGCGCGGAATCGTGACCTAATAGCACATCAACTTAGAGGTTGGGCAGAACAGAAAGCCTAAAGAGAAAGTAGTTACAGTTTTTGTGAAACAATGTCACATTGTAGTGTCCATATGTGTCCGTTGTAAGATTAGTAGATACCATAACAATGGAACTGCGTTACCCTTCAATCTCCCAATATTTTTTCCTAGTACCAGCACTCGAAATGTAACTTTCTGAACTCTCGTTAACTATCAAAGCTTGCAGGGACACTCCTTTGACAAAAACCAGTAATACTGTGGTGGAAAGACAGTTAGGAGTGGGATGCGATATCATGGAAGATAACAAGGAACCAGTTATTGACCGAAATTTCGTTTGTGGAGCTAAGCGACATACCATTTGGTAATGTCCTTATTTATTTCGCAGTTTTCACACAGCATCACTGGCGAGACACTTGGAACGAAGGTGTTTGACATATCCACAGAAGTAACATCTGTTAACTGCTGCCGCTGTTACACCCGGTTCAAACGTGTGACATCTTTACTCTTCAGCAAACCTTAGAGCATAGACACATCTTTCGTAGACCCACAATCGGTGTCTTTCTTGATCTGAAAGCGGCGTTCAACTCAGTCGATCACACAGTTCTTTGGCGCTGTCTCTCACTAAAGGGTGTGCCAGAGAAGTTTATTTCTCCTTTTCAATGCCTGTATGCAAACAACCAAAGCCGAGTTTGTGCTTACTGTGATCTTTCCCCCGAGGTCGCCGCGGGATATGGTATCCGTCAGGGTTGCCCTCTTTCACCCTTCCACTTCGATTTTGTGATTGAATTGGTTCTTGAGATAGCCCTATCCTCGTATGAGAATAGCGACGTCAATCTTTGATCAAACAGCAAACTGTCTGACTTGGAATATGCGGACGGTATTGTTCTTCTGAGTGAAGATCCAGGTGCCCAGTATACCCCTGCGCCATAGAAGACGGTAAGCAGTGTTGTACGCTTCATGCACCACCCGTGGTTGATTTGGAATCAGGGTTCAGCCATCTTCCTTGAGTGACTATCAGTCAGCCAGCCCGGTGGAGTGCGCCGGGCATTCCCTTTTGTCCTCTCATGCTATCGCGAACACCTCCGTTCTCGCGATAGTCAACAATCTAAGTCAACTAGTTGATTCTCCCATACGCATTTCCGAGCAGACTGCTGGTCGTGTACTGACCCTCGATCTTATTCTCGCTTCCGTTTCCTCTGCATTCTCTATTGTTAGCTCCCTATCTCCACATGGACCATCGGGCCAGTCTTAGTTCTCTCACCGCCTTCCCCTCCCCTCCAATTCCTAGGTGCGATTTCAGACATACCTTCTAGTCTTACGAGTCAGCTAACTGGGGAGGTCTTCGTTATTTTATGGCCTCCTATCTCTGGGATGACTGTTGCTTCACTTCTGATGTTTCTTCCTTCGTTTTAAACTCTGCTGAGACTGCACTCCAAGGCATGCTTCTTTTTGTTCCACACTTTCCCAAACCCGGCAAACTACGTTCTCCTGAGTGGTTAACCCACACCTACAATAACGTTGTGCGCTTAAAGAACTTAGTATTCGGACGGAAGTGTCGCTTCAACACTCTCCAATCTCGTAGTCTCTTCATGTAGGCCAGAAAAAAACGCTCACTCTCCATTCGGGAAGCCAAGGATCGTTTCACCCGCCACAAAGCCGAACATCCAGCTTATTTTGCCTCTGGTAGCCGATCATCTTGATCTCTCGCCGAAGCCAGTTCCCCTAATTTTCGCCCCTCTAATTTCCTCCCCATATCTAACGCCTCTGGCTCTTTGGTCTGTGAACCCCATGAGAAAGCCGAGATTTTCACTTCCAGAGATGTCTCGAATTCAACTTTACCCAAATCTTCTATTTTCCGCCCCCAACCACTCTTACTAGCCGATCGTTATTCCTTTTGTCACAACCCGAACAGCTTCTGTCCTATTTCTGTCGTTTTGAAAGTTATAGAGACGATAACTTCCGACCAAATGCGACTGCCCCTCGAACGTGAAGAACTTCGAAGCGATTGTCAATACGGGGTTCCGGCCTCGTTGATGCACCAGCAATGGTCTTGTACTTATCAGCGGCACTCAATAACCACGGAGAAACATATTTAGCCTTACTAGATATATTGCAGGCTTCTGGCCGTGTCTGGCACAATGGCTCACTGTCTAAATTGCAAACTTTCGGGTTTCTTTCAGCTTTTGTCTTGTGGGCATCGAGTTTTCTCACTAACCGGGCGATCTCCATTTGAGTCCATGGGATACAATCACAGACTTTCCCCGTTAATGCTGGTCTTCCCTAAGATTCCGCACTTTCAAGAGTGATCCACTTCTAACCCCATGCACGCTTTTGCCGATGATGCTACCCTTCACTACTCCCTTTCGTATCCCATCTCTCGTCATGCTACCACCAACACCGATGGTGATCGTCGCAACATCGCTCAGTTCGGACCTTAGACAGATCTTCTCCTGGGGATTACAAAATTGTTCTCTTTGATATTTCTGAAACATCTTTTCTCTGGATTTCTTTCACATACCACTCCTTTCCTCTCTATTCAAATTTTGATACAGTTCATCTTCTTGGGTCTTTCAATCATCTCCTCTCTAGCTTGGTCTATATACATATGTTCACTTGGTTCTCGTGCTGTGCGCAAAATTGATTTTCTATAACGCGCTAGATGTTTCTTCAAACAAGCCTACTTCCTCTTATTGCACAAGGATCAAATTTGTCCCACACTTGAATACTGCCGTCATTTGTGGGACGCAGCTTCGTTTTCTTTATCTGTTCTTGACCGGATCCAACCCAAAGTCATTCGTCTGGTATATGACCCAGTTTTATTATCCAATTTGTGGCCGATTATCCATCGCTGGGCAGGTGCTTAATTGTCCCTAATCTATAGCTATTATTTTTGTGTTTTTTGCTTTGAGCTTGCCTCGGCTGTTCCTATTCCGAGAACTTTTCAACGCAAATCACCAGCAAAGGCAGCTTATCACCCTTTCAGATTGCTGTTCTTATATCCCGGACCTCAATCTCTCAATCTTCGTCTCTCCGTGGACGGTTGAGTTACGGAACACTATTCTTCCCTACCTTTCCGCCCACCTACAATCTTTTTCTTTTCAAAAGCAGAATCAATAAATTGGGTTTTGATGCGAATGCTCCTTACAAACACCGCTCTTAGTATGTTTTCGAAGGATGGGGTTCACCCTTTTACTTTATTTCACTTTGTGTGTAATAAGAAAGTGCACATCAAAAAACTGGTAAGATACCCAAACTGGTGGTACAACGCTTCGCAACCAGGCTCGACGGCGGATTATGTAGGACCATTTATGCGGTTCACCTGAGGTATCTTAAACTTTATCCCAAGTACTACCAGCGAATTCGTGGGGAAATCATCAGTCTGCAGAAGACCATTCGCGTAGAAATGGGTCCTGTGGCAACTTTATTCTATAGATCTGCCCCTTGTCTATCGAATTTCACGAAGATTAACTGTGGTGTCCGTTTCAGACAGCCACGCGGACGACCGACCGATTCCTATTCAGGTTATACAATTGATAGCTCCTGTACAGTTTACTGTTTAAGGATTAACAATAAAAAGCCATCCTACCACCAATCTGCTGAGTTCTGAACAATGCCCGATTTAAACAGCGTCTGGGAGAACATTTCAAGATAATGTGGGTAAACGTTTCATTCCGAGTTAGAGAACACAGTTAGTTTGCGAAGTGACTTACACGGGATGAATCCCCAGCAGTCTAACATGAATATTTAAGATTGAAGACCTTCTCACACTTGCACGCGAGGAACATATTCGAGTGTGTAGGGATATTTCCCCCAAAATGTTGACTATTTTATAAAAGATAACCTGCAAACGTGACCATTAGACTTGAAGTGAAGGTTCATGTTAGGTCTTTAAAGGTCAGATATAAGTACTAATCACTAGATGAGGTAAATATCAAAGCGTGGCAAATAACATCGAAAAACATAACACCAAGAGAAACATTAAACACGGACGGAGGATCAGGCAAAAAAAGCCATAAAAAGCGTCGAATGTGAAAGTTGATCATATCAACGGGTACTTACGACGTGGTATCAAAACATCTCGACAGGATACCGAGAAACACGCTGAAGGTTGTAATGTTGGGATCGACGGCGAAGCTTTTGTACGCATCATCACTACCACCTGATCCAACCTAAAAAAATAAACGAAAGGACCACAACTTACCCTAGCTCTGACAAAAACAACCTCACGTTGTGATATCAGGGAATTTGAATGCTTCATTGAATGTGATTCAACTACTAATTCAGCTCTGATCACAGGAATTATTGTCAAATTTCCAGACAAGCCAAGTCCAATATTTTGGTCTGGTGAGCCCAGCAGATTTCTTGCTCCTGCAATTAGGAAAACACTGGTTCACTGAACAGCAAACTTTTCAATCCCACCCTCCAAACTAAAGACCACAAGGCACTATCGAGTATTCCATTTAGCTCGGCTTAAACCTATTGAGAATGCGTATTGGGTGGTGCTGGAGAGAGAACTTTGGCACAAATCGTGAAAATAAAATTAATGAGACTGTCGTGTCTCATAATAAGATAGAACAGCTTTTGGGAATTTCCCACAGAGGCAACACATTTCATCTCTGATGCGTGTTGCGACCACCGGATTTCGCGGTCCCTACGGAGACTCGTGTTAAGTGCATGTCTCATTACGACACGTGCTGAGTTATACTCGCTTCCAGCCGGAATCGTCTGGCGTGAGTCCAGAAGGCACAGAGATTCAGCAGAAATCCAGGGTCTTGCAGCATGACGAGGCAGGCCGCAACTTACTAGACCAGCATAATGCAAAGCATTCTTAATAAGCGACCAGTGCTGGTTGACGTTACCTGGTGGCGTTAATTCTAGCTTTTTAACTAGAACGTTTCGGAATGTTAAGAGGCAAGACGGGTCAGATACCATATCGCATTCTAACGGCTGATGCATCGTACGTTTGGCACGTCCAGCGAAGCACACGGACAGCTTAGTGTAGACTGACGCGTGGTTGGAGTCAAGAGGAGTGCTCCATTGGGATCGGCAGTCTTTTTTTCCACCCCTGCCATTTGCAGCTAATTGCGACACTTTTTGAACGAGAGGAATCGAGGCCCAAAGAGCCACCCAAATGCGCCTT
Source organism: Fasciola hepatica (assembly GCA_948099385.1). Classification (NCBI taxonomy): domain Eukaryota; kingdom Metazoa; phylum Platyhelminthes; class Trematoda; order Plagiorchiida; family Fasciolidae; genus Fasciola; species Fasciola hepatica. The sequence goes on from CANUEZ040000025.1 coordinate 1,745,186, forward strand.
GTTCGAAGAAAGCCGACCCACTCTGGCATTCATGTCTCCAGCTAAAATCACGATATCACCCTCCTTCATTTTAAGTCATGTAACTTTTGGCAAAAGATATCTTTGATTGCCTCTGGGCTGCAATCTGTAAGGGCATAAGCCGAGACGACAAACAGGTTGTGTCTATCGGGACAGTGCTAGCTTACTTTGAACGAACCTCCGAGTCTCACTGCACAAAACCGACTGTCATCTGGGATCCAGTCAAGTAGCACGGCCTCAGCCGCCTTACTGGGAGCTACACCTTCGTCAACAAGGCCAACAGCCGCAGCCTCAAGGTCCCCGCATAAACGCAAGTGAAACTTTACAGGACTAAATGGGGGCACCAATCGAATGATCGAACTGGAGTCTTGAATGCGAGTCTCTTGAATACAACACTCGTCGATATCAAGGGTCTTCAGCGTACGAGCTAAACACGCCTGTCGTCCAATACGCGTCAGCGTTCGCACAATAAATATGGCCGGTTTAAAAGGACTCCTTGGGCGAAGAAGAGCATCAGCTGGTGGAAGTGTATTCGATGAGACTTGGATATCAGACGAAGGAAGACGCGAGAGAATAGGAACAGGACTTCCTTCAGAGACACTACCGCAAGTGCGATCGACTGCACTTTCCGAAGAATTTGAAAATGTGAGTGTGCGGGAGAAAGGTGTGGAATTAGAGAGATCAACGTGTGTGCACGGTGTGAGAGCATCAGTGTGAGTATGTGTTTGTCGAGAATGACGAGCGTGTAGTAAGAAAACCATCGGTTTCATTGTTGGTAACGTTGTAGGCTGTTGTACTACTCGGTCGCTCGGTCCAGAGTAGACATTTTTATTTGAGGATGCATCTCTAACCTTTGCACAATCAAGTGCGTCCTGCAAAACAGCACTGTTGGTCCAGATGAGGCAATGAACAATTGTATGGTTCATTCGCCTCTCCCGGGAGCCTCCGGTGGGAGCCGTTGACTGGTTGCTCAGTTCATACACCCTTCGGATGAGACCAAACATCCTGGGTGCCCATTACACAACTCCGCCACAGATGTTGGTGAGCACAGTGTCGTGCGCTTTATACGCCATCCACGGTTGGTTTGGAATCAGGGTTTGGCCAACTCCCCTAGACTGACTACTAGTCGGTCAACCCGGTGTAGAGTGCCGGGCGTTTGCCTGCGCCCTCACACTTTTGTGAAAACGCTTCCATGAGAAAGCAGTGTATAGGACTTTCTCATCAGAAGCTATGTGGGACGCGCAATCATTTGGGAGCATTTCGAGAGACGTTCAAAGCGATTAGCCGACTCAGAGCCTAAGACACCCTCCCGACCATACTGAGGCCACAAATGGCGGGGTTTAATACAAGACTATTGCTCGAATTGGCGCACTCCCCCTTTGATTCCAACCGCGCACTAGTTTGCGTTAAGCTATTTATGTGCTTCGCTGGGCGCGCCGAAATGCATGCTGCAACGACGGTTAGATGACGATAAGCTCCCCGAACCATCTCGTTTATCCGGTAGCTGAACAGCAAGTTCTAGCCCCACCAGATAACGTCAACCAGCACTGGTCGCTTATTAAGAATGCTTTGCATTATGCTGGTCTAGTAAGTTGCGGCCTGCCTCGTCATGCTGCAAGACCCTGGATTTCTGCTGAATCTCTGTGCCTTCTGGACTCACGCCAGACGATTCCAGCTGGAAGCGAGTATAACTCAGCACGTGTCGTAATGAGACATGCACTTAACACGAGTCTCCGTAGGGACCGCGAAATCCGGTGGTCGCAACACGCATCAGAGATGAAATGTGTTGCCTCTGTGGGAAATTCCCAAAAGCTGTTTCATCTTATCGGAGTCACCGGTAGGAAGCCATTAGGAGTGAGCGAAACGACTTGTGAAACTGACGGTTCGCCTATCCACAGCCTGAAGCAAAGGAGCACTTTAAAGCAAAGTTTAGCAGACCTCCCGCGTCAGCCTCTCTCATAGCTGTTGGGACACACATCCCATGATTTGTTTCGACAGATTCACCTCCTGAGGCGGAAATCCGCAGGAAAATTCAAGTCCTAGGACGTCACAAAGCACCAAGCTCTGATGGCCTCTCCCCAGCTCTATTAAAAGATGGTGGAATGGAACTTGTTAGGGACTTTCGAACTTTGTTCTCCATGGTTTGGCATTTCGAGAAAGTTTCGTCCTTGTGAGGGGAACCGATCGTTGTCCCCATCTTCAAGAAGGGCTCGCGCAGAGACTGCGCCAATCATATGGGTATAAGCCTAATCCCGATATCGTCTAAGCCGCTAGCATATGTCGCTCCTCGCAGGTTATATAACGAGCGTGATGAGAAAACTCGCGAGGAACAGGCTGGGTTTCGTACCAGTCGTAGATGTATCGAAAATTCTTCATCCTCCGACAAATGTCAGAGCACCGTTACGCCTTCCAAAGACCAAAGATCGTTGTGTTCCTAGACATTCGCGCGGCATTTGTCTTTATCGGCAGATCTGCATTGTGGCACTGTTTTTCAAAGAACGGTGTACCTGAGGAGTATGTGTCGGTCCTCAAAGAACTGTATCGTCATACCTAAGGTCGGGTTAGGACTTGTGGCCAGCCTTCGCCACCCTTTGTGCTTTCCAGTGGAGTACGACAAGGCTGACCAATATTCCTGTTTCTTTTCAACAACGCTATTGAGGATGTCCTACAGAACGCCTTGTCTGGTGTTCCAAATGATGTGGTTGAACTACTCCCGGGGATCAAAGACCTTGACGTAGAGTGACCCGATGATATCACCTTGCTCAGCGACAGTGAACACGCAATTCAACACGCATTGAATCGCTTGGCGATTGGGGTGTCCATATGCGGTATGTACTTTCTGCAAGGCACTTGTTGAAGACTGGCAGGAGACTGTGCCTGCGCTCACCTTTAGTGGTGATCGGTTAGAGCTAGTTAATAGCTTTAAGTACTTTGGTGGTAGACGGTATTTCACTGTCGTCAGGATCGTTACTACACCTGACCTATTGGGACCTTATAAGGTTCTTCGCCACTCCAAGTCTCAGGGTCTGGATGCCGGTTATCCCCCATAGTGCAGCGGGCCTTCGCGGCTATGGGGTAAATGCCCCTTCCACTGCACTCATGTGTAAGCATGTATTAAACAAAGGGAGTTTGACCACAGCTGGTGGTGGTGTGGGGGAGAAGACCGCATCGCGAATTGCGAGAGCCAGAGCAGCTTTCGCGAACCTGAATCATCGGTGGCGTCACCATGACATCCGGCTTTCCTTCAAAGGAAGACTATACAGTGTCACAAATGGTAGCGTTCTTCTTTAAGGTGGCGGGACATGGCCCCTCCGCGTTGAAGATGCTGAATGGTTTTTTTTTGTATTCCACCGCCGATGTCTCCGGAGCATTGCTCGTGTTTGGTGGGAACATAGGGTGAGCAATCACGAGGTGCGTCGTAGTGTTCGGTGCTGATAGTCACCCCTGACAGAGGTAATCACTTTACACCGCCTCCGATGGCTCGGGCACGTTTTGTGTATGTGATACGTACGGTTCGCGACAGACGCTAATAGTTCTATTAGAGAGAACGAGACTAACACGACGAGACTGCATCTTCGCGCGGTGTGATAGCTTGCGTGCTGCTATGGCCAAAAGAGCTATACAGGATGGCTTCCTTAGGCCGGAGATACAATCAAGCCTAACAGGTCTATAGGCAGAGGCCAGACGAAGTCCAGCCCCAGGATCAGTTGATGGGGCAACATCTCCATCTATTCACTATGCCCCTGCGTGGGACAATCCAGCGAATAAATACGGAGAAACAGTTCACCGGTGCAAAAAACCTCCACTAGATGGACGTAGGAGTGGAGTATTTGGGGTTTCTCTCAACGGTGGAAGACGTCATCGCAATCCACTGGACAGCTATCACCCGCCTAAGCTGGGAAGCCCCAGCCCAAAGGATGGTGCCCCGTCCATGTTCCGTTGGCTCCTTTGGGTGCATCGGGCAAAGGACTGAATCCGAAAAACGGATCGATACCAAAGCACCTGCGAAGACAAGATAGAATGCTTGCAACAAGCAGATCTCACGTGGCGGACCAAAAGTTCCCTCACGAGTTCTTCGGTCACGTTCCCGTGCTGGGTTAATGCCCCACCACCTTGTGAGTCAGACTTTTGAGTCAAAGGCTCCGGTTAGAGTTCCCAAAGGAAACCTTCTCCTTTGAGATGTGGGCAGCCGCGAAGTATGATTCGCCTAGAAACCTCTAGTATCTTTCCTGCAAAGGGCCTCGCCAATTTTCCGTCTTTTATTTCAAGGTCGATGAAAACGCCACGGGTAATTGCGGCTCTGATGAAAGCAGTAGTTCAGGAGTCGGACATAAATCAAATGCAATCCTTAAGCCTAAGTGTTCACTTCACTTAGCTGTCTTTAACTTCCGCACACTGTCAGAAAGGGTAACAGGCTACCCTCGCTAAAACTCTTCACAATTTCGAAATTGAGGTATCCTGTGTCTCCGAAACCGGCGTACAAGACCCCACTTCTGCGATAAATCTTCACACCCCAGATACAACTCAGTCACTTACTTCACTCTTCGCGTGTCGGGTGATTCGGTGTCTAGAGCTCGTGGTCAGGCTGGCGTTGGGATTGTTTTGAGCATGAAAGCTGAGCGTGCACTGCTGAACTGGATTCCAGTCAGCAGTCGTTTGTATGCAGTTTGGTTGGACGGTTCTGTTCGTGTCAGCAACAACAAACTGAAGCGCCGATGTTTGTTCGTCGTGTCTGTGTATGCGTCGACTGATTGCAGCTCCTCTGAGACCAAAGACGAATTCTACAAAGATTTTCCCAGCTACTTCAAAGCGCACGCTCAGCGGACGTGGTGGTCATTGCCTGGGATTTCAACGCCCGAATTGACCGTTTGGGAGATTTCGAAAGGCACATGCGAGGCCCGTTTGCTACCCCAGCCGATCGTACCGATAACGGTGATCGTCTCATCCAGCTGTGTTCTGACCACAGATTGTTTCTCGCAAGTACCAACTTTTGCCATAAGAAGTGGCATACACTTACGTGGCGTCCTTCTTCGTCTTCACAAGGTTGGACTCATATTGACCAAATGTGATTGGTAATCGCTGACGCGGGTCAGTTGAAGATCGTCATTCATTTTGGTCTACGCCTGTGGACTCAGATCACGCCTTGGTACGTGCTCGCTTCTGTTTATGTCTCGTCCGTGGTCGCCTCAAATAAAATGCCACGCGTCCCGCGCAGTTGCTTTTAGACGATAACCAGCGACACAGTTTCCAAATGGAGCTGGCTACGCAGTTATCAATGCAGCCAGATGTTCAGGACCCAAATGAACGCTGGCAACAGATCAAGCAAGCTTTGTATGCCGTTTCTAATGCCACAGAAGGCTCTGGTTCAAGTCGGCCTCACAAACAATGGATATCTTCGATATCAGGTGCTCTGTTGGATGCTCACAGATTCGTCCCTCGTGATGCCACATTTAGTGAAGTAATCCGGTGCAAAATGCAGCTCAAATGGACATACAAGACGCTGAACAATGTTTCACCTAAATTGTCGTACAATAATGCCGAATTCTTAAGCAACGCTTTTTTTGAGTATCGTCTAACCCTCGCCTGTTTATTTCTTCTGGTTTTTACCAGAAAATCATCTGCATATCGTTCATTTAACTAAAAAAACATGGAGCACGGAGCTTGACTCCTTTGACGTATTCAACTGATTAAAAACACTCCGAAGTCAGGATTGGGACAAAAAATTCAACATACATAGATCATCGAATAAAAATTAGATCGGGGAGCAATGCAGCTCATTTCCGGCAATGGAAAGCGGAATTATCTTGGTAATATTAGGATCAAGGAAGCCTGGTATGCCAAATCTAATGCCACAAGGGGCTCTTGTTCAAGTAGGCCTCACAAACGATGAATGTCCTCAACATCGGTTGCTTTGTTGGATGTTCACAGATCCGTCCCTCCGGATACCACATTCAATGAAGTGCGTAAACCCCTGACACGCCAACCGAGTAGAAGCCTGAGAAATGACCCTTAGCAGTGGTGGATTGCGAAATGTAGGGAAATGGAAAAGACTGCGTCCATTGGCAATACTCTCAACCTTTACCGTTTGATTAGAGGTACCGGTCCACGAAAACCCGGTGTAAGTGAGGTAATCAAGGAATCCGGCGGCTCACTGATTCATCCTCAGGGATGTCATCTGGATCGTTGGACGGAGCGCTTTAAAGAAAAATTCAGTTGGTCCGAATAAACAGTTGACCCTTCCAAATATAGCTGCAAGGGAAACGATACAAGTGGATATCACTCCTCCATCAGAAATGGAGCTTATGCTGGAGCGAGGTCACTTGAAACGAGACAAAGCCGCTGGACCGGATGGGTTATCTCCATCGTTTTTTTAAGGATAGAGGCGGAGCTTTAGTTTCGTAGTTAACAAACCTACTGCTCCGAGTAATCTGGGGTAGTGAGCAGATTCCCAGGGAATGATATGAATCGGTGGTTGTGTCGATTTACAAGGAAGGTGTCAGGTTTTCTTGCGGGAACCACAGGAGACTTCTTGATGAGTATCACATCCGAACTGTTCGCCAGGATTATCCTTCATCGACTGCCAGCGACCGTAAAAGGTGTACGCGTGAGAATCAAGCCGATTTCTGACTCGGTCGGGGTTGTATTGACCACATCTTCACTCTTCGACAAACGTTACAGCCCAGACACATCTTCCGTAGGACCGCTATCTCTATCTTTCTTGATTTGAAAGCGGCGTGCAATTCAGTCGACCACACAGCTCCCTGGCGCTACTTTACGTTGAAGGACGCATCAGAGAAATTTATTCCTCTCTTGCAATGCTTATATGCGAAAAGCCGAAGCCGAGTTTTTGCTTACGGCTGTCTTTCACCCGAGTTCACCATGGGATATGATGTTCGTCAGGGTTATTCTTATGCACCACTCTTCAATTTTGTAATTGAGTCGATTTTTGAGATAGCCCTATCCCCGTATGAGAAAAGTGGCATCGATATTTGCTCCGACGGTAAACGCGGACGACATCGTCCTCCTGAGTGAAGATCCAGGTAAGTTGCAAGCCCTCTTAGATAGCCTTAACAATAGTGTAAGAATGTTTCGGATGCGTTTTGCACCTTCAAATTGTAGAACGCTGCTGCAGGACTGGGTGGACTCCACTTTAATGTTTGTGTTAGCTGGAGAAACGCTAGCTACAGTCGATACGTTTTGTTACCTGGGGGGTTACATTTCACAAAGTTGACAGATATCAGATGAAGTGTCTTCGCGTATACAGAAGGCACGTTTGACTTTTGTTAACATCAGTCATCTGCGGCGCCGCGCTGAGAAACACGGCGGTTAGGGTTTTCAGTTTATTCAACCACTAACCTCGGGATTCCGTGCTTCGGTTCTGTTTGCTACCTTCTAGCATCGTCTAGTAAAAAGTAAAGAGAATTGGAGTCTAAAGTGAGAAAGATCCAAAAAATCAAAGTAATAAGCGGAAATCAAGAAGACAAAGAAAGAGTCCGAATGCAACTACGACACTGGACGCGACACATAGCCATATCAGTTAGTGTTTCCAACGACTCGGTAGGTGGGTTGCGTGGGCCCCAACCTGGAAGTCTCACACAAGCTACTCGGCCAAGCCCACTGATCAAGGTTCTCATACCTTTTTTTTCCATGTCGTGAAATGACTACCTCGACTTACCTTCCAACCAACACCTACCTCGGAGAACAGCGTTCGCCAGCGGAGTCTATCCGTGGCCATGCATAACACATACCCCATCCACCTTTATCTGTTTGGAGTCAGCACTTGATCCTGATAGGCGAAGACTATCGGTGTTCGAGCACCGATGTCTCCATAGCATTGCGCGAATATTGCGAGAACACCGTATCAGCAATGCTGAGGTTCGGCGTAAGGTGTTGAGAATGAGAGGTCAGTCTGTGGATCAAGTGCTGAATCTAAACAGGTTAAGGTGGTTGGAACATGTGTTACGCATGCCCACAGATAAATTCCCTCAGCCTATGCTGTTCTCTGAGACAGGTTGTGATTGGAAGATAGGTTGAAGTGATTAGTCCATGACATGGCAAAAAGGTATGAAAACCTTGACCAGTGGACTTGGCCGAGTGGGACGTGTTAGACCTCCAGGTTGAGGTCCACGTGATCCGCCTACTTAATGGTTGGAGACATTAAGTAACATGGCTAGGTGTCGCGGTCAGTGGCGTAGTTGTATTCGGACTCTTTCTTTGTCCTCTTGATTTCCCCTTGATACTTTGACTTTTTGGATCCTTTTCATTTTATGCCTCTATTCTTTTCGCCCTTTACTGGACGATGCCGGAAGGTAGTAATCGAAACTAGAGCACAGAAGTGCGAGGTTAATGGCTGAATAAACTGAAACTGAAAGAGAACGAGATTCGTTGATAGGAATTCTACGATTTACTTGACTAATAATGAAGGTACATAGCCTAAAATACAAACTGGTACGATGTAAAGTACGTAAACAAAACAAGGAAAATTACACAACATTCACCCCGGCCGGAAAATTGGGGTTTAAAAAACTTTTTTTCTTTTGTAGCAAGATTTGAAATGTTTATTAAATCGTTTACCAAGGCTTCTCAATTCCGTAAGCAGTATGGACGTGTTCTCTGTTGTCGTTCTAACAGTTCTGCGGGATTACTAGACAACGGGGTGATAGGTGATAGGGCACTGTCTGTATTATGCATGAAGATATTGTCAGACTCTGATACTAACGAACGATCCACATATGGCGTGTCTCCGCTGACTGTTATGAGTGAGTGAGATTTGCGTGTTTATGCTGGTGTGTCATCACGAGGGGCCAGACGACGAATAGAAACATTATCTTCTTTGCCACCAGGCAGTTTTACAAGAGCACAGTATGGATTGGAGCTGATAAGATCTACATCATCTGCCAAGGGGTCATATTGGAAGATCGGTGCACGCGTTTGAGCAATACATGGCCAGGAGTTGTCAGCGAACTAGGCATAGGACAACCACTGGATGAGCGACGAGTAAAGCGGAAAAGACGTTCCTGAGGGGTTGTGTCTCTTACGGGACAAGAAATCGAACGGATGAAATGGAGTGCATTCAGAAGAACTGATTCTCATTGTGAGATTAGAAGACTTCTCGTACGTAGGGTCCGGGAGATAGCTTTCCACAGAGTGCCATTCAAACGTTCCACTTGACCGATGATTTGTGGGCTGTGGCTGTTGTATGACTGATCGCCACTCCTCTGTCCCTTAGAAACTGAAACAGTTCAGATGACAAATGGGGATCCCCGATCAGAATGAATATAGGCGGGCATTCCGAATACCACAAACAGTTGACGACTGTAGAAGACGATATATCCGGACAGGCAAATGCAAATAGGAACCGGGAGTACTCATCGATAATGGTGAGTATATATCGGTTGCGGCTCGATGTAGGCTGTGGCCCCTTGAAGTCAATACTGAGTCTTTCAAATGGTTGTGTGGCCTTGATAAGTGTACATGCAGGCGGTTTGTAAAAGCGTGGTTTCATTTCAGCATAGACAGTACACCTAGAATTCACGTTATTGACTTCTTCTACTGAGTATGGCAAGTGCTTACAACGAACGAAGTGAACCATACGGGTTATTCCGGGATGACATAATGAATCATGGAGAATTTTCAAGGTGTTCGTATCAAGAGTGAAGGCATACGAGCAACGAGACAAAGCGTCAGCAACCCGGTTGTCCTTTCCGGCTATGTAGATTATATCGTAGTGGTATGCAAACAACTCCAGCCGCCATCTTTGGATCTTAACATTTTTTTATCTTGCTGTTTTAGTTAGCTGCCATTTATGAAGCCGACGGATTGCTGATCGGTGATTAGATTGAAATGGGTACCAAGGAGAAAGTGACACCACTTCCGAATAGCTTCGACGATCGCGCAAACCTCTTTCTCGATTGTGCAATGGTGTCGTTCGCCAGGAGGTAATGTATGGGAGAAAAAGGCTACTCGTCGATTGTTCTGACTCAGTGAAGCCGCTATAGCTATGTCGGATGCGTCCGTTTCGACGAAAATCGGAACGTTGTGGTCTACAGCCGCAATCATCGCGGTTTGCAATGCTTTTTTCAGACCCTCAAATGTTCTTCTCACATGCGGTGGTAAAGAGAAAATTGTGTTCCGGACAAAGGGGCTAATTTTGTCAGAGAAGTTCGGTATCCATTGGGAATATTAGGCAAACATACCTACCACAAGTCGTAATGATTTCATGTCGGCCGGAGGGGGGATGTTACGCAAAGGCTTCATTCGTTCAGGATCCGGTTTGATTACGCCTTGTGTTATGTGATGAAAAAGGATTCGGATTTCTGTGTCTGCTGTGATTGACTTTGAATCGTTAGGAGTTATGCCGCATTTGGCGACAGCTTTCAGGAAACATTCGAGGTCCTGATAGTGGTCCGTCTTTGTCAAGCCACACACAGTAACATTGTCAACGTAGGCGAAAGTATCCTTCAAAATTTCTGTTTTCAGGATCTGATTGGTAGTGCGCTGGAAACAAGCCACGCCATTGGCGACCCCAAAAGGTATTCGGCAGAACTGAAAAAGATTGCCTGGGGCTTCAAAAGCAGTATAGGGCTTTTCATCTTCCGCGATTGGGATATGATGCTGTAAACAGCGTGCCGGGCGACGTTCTCCATCATATTGTCTATACGTGGTAGTGGATGTGCATCGAGCTGCGTAAAACGGTTGATCGTCTGACTATAATCAATGACCATTCTTTTCTTATGGCTCGCGTTTTTAGTAACAAAAACTTGAGCTCTCCATGGAAAGTTTGACGGTTCAACTATGCTATCGTTCAAGACGCGTTGTACCTCCTCTTTAATGAGGCGCTCGTCCTCGAAGGAGTGTCTGCGGGATTTGGTGGCAGCAGGCTTACAGTCGGGAGAGAGATGAGCCTACAGGGGCGGAGACTGGATTTTAACGGCGGACAGTCCGCACGGTAAGAAAGCGCCGCATGTTCCCCCAAATGGTATTTCGACCTTTTCATGTAACCAGAGCAAATCGTGACCAAGTAGAACGTCGGCGCATAGATTCTGTATGACTGAGAGTTTTACGTTTTCGTAGACTACATCTTGATAGCGAATTGTGACACTGCAGTGGCCGGAAATGACCCAGGAAAATGACGTCGTCGCCATAGTAATTTTCGAGTCACAAGGGTGAACTGACCAGTCAAATGAGTCGACGATTTTCTGAGATATATAGCTATCGGAGCTACCCGTATCGATCAGAGCTTGAAGTTTGATGTTGTTCACATGAATTTTGGTTGTTGCGCGGGATAAACAAACTGGGGCAGCCGCCGTTATGACAGAGGACAACAGGGGAGTGGGAGCAGAGGTAATAGGGGAATGAGCCAGTTTTGATCTGCACACACCTCTGGAATGACCAGTCCTTCCACAAGCCTTGCATGAGGCTTTAGAAAAAATCGATATGATCGGTTCGGGTCCAGCTGTTTGGGCACGTGCAAGTTGTACATCGGGAGTGGGGGTCAGAGGGGTCGTGGACGCACAAGGAGCGTTTTCAGTCCTGTGAGACTGTGACCCTTTTTGAGCTGCCCCCAGTGATGTAGCCATGTCGTAAGCAGCCTTAAACGTCAGTGCTGGTTGTCCCAATAATCTTGTTCGAACGTTGTTAGACAGCAATCCAGTGATAAATGTGTCGCGCATAGAGTCGTCGCGAAACTCTTCGGCGGACATCGAGCGGAAGTCTCAATCTTTAGCCAACGACTTGATAATCTGGACGTACTGATCAATGCTTTTCCTGTAATCTTGTTTACCTGTAGCGAGTAAATACCGAGCGAAGACGACACATTTTGAGCGCACGTACAGAGACTCAATGACTGAAATGGCACCTTCGAGGGGTTCGCACTCCGAGATATGCTCGTAAACTGACGGTGAAAGGAAGCTGATGGACACATCAAAGTTATGAGATTCATCGGACTATACTCGTCTCAAAAAGGCATTGAAAGTACGGAGCCAGTAAGTCCGCTGCTTAGAAGCATTCGGAGCATTGATATCGGTATCGAACTTGTCCGGTGGTAGACAACGGCCCCTGATTTTATTAGTCAAGTAAATTGATACGTAAAGTTCGCAACAGACGATGACAGTTTTAATAGAGAAAACGAGATTCGGTGACAGAAATTCCAAGACTTACTTGACTAATAATGAAGGTGCATGACCTGAAATAGAAATTGGTACAATGTAAAGTACGTAAACAAAACAAGGTAAATAAACAAGGAAAATTACACGACAGTATGCCCATCCATCGTTTAGCCTCGTGTGCTCTTTTTGCACGTGCTGGGCAGGGCTGGAAAAAACGGCGTAGTGATCAGGCTATGACTTGGTGAAAGGGGCATGAAGAATTCAGCTTCAGCTTAGGCTTCGGTTGGTGCTTCTCGCCTTCCTGGTTGGGGCCCAAGAGATGAGGACTGCCGTTGGTTAGAGAGGCTAAGAGCTATGGCTCAGAAGTGAATCCAGTGGCGCGAATGCTGTATGGCCTGTATGTTGACATCCCGTTTCTCATAAACAATTAAAAAACAGACGAAAAAACCCACAAAACGTGTACCGTAAAGACATTTTTTTAATTGCTCCTAAGTGTTGTAATCTTTATGCTGACTCCTAATCCTCCGCCTCTCGATTTTGTATATTTCGCTGTTGTTGTTGCGTTCGCATCATGCATGTTCTCAAACCTATGTAATATATATATATATATATATATATATATATATATATATATATAGCGATGTGGTCTACCTCGGTCCACTGTTGACTCGAAGAGCGCGGATGCTACACATCGTACCGGCTATTATAATGTCTGCAACCTGTACTGGCGAGGAACAGGCGATGGTCTGAACACAGGGCCAGCTACCGTTCCCCGTTTTTCGAGCGACAGGAATCTAGCCCAAAAGGGCCTCCTGGAGGCGCCTCATTCGATGACAGCCGACCCACTCTAGCATTGAGATCTGCCAAAATCACAACATCAGCCCGACTTGCTTTGTGTAAGAGGTCGTGGAGCTTTTGGTAGAATGTCTCTTTGATTGCATCTAGGCTACAATTGGTGGACGCACACGCCGAAATGACAATTGACTGCGTCTATCGGAGCAGCGACTGCTAACTTTGCACGAACCTTTGAGTCTCACTGTGCATAAATGACTAACGACTGGGATCCAGTCTAGCGGCACCGCTTCAGGTCTTCCATTGAGAGCAATGCCAACTCCAACAAGACCGAAAGCCGCAGCCTCAGCGTCTCCAGAAGGGCGTAAGTGAAATTTCACGGGACGATTAGATGGGGGTACCAATTGAATTATGGAACTGGAGTCTTGAATGCGAGTCTCTTGAATACCACATACATCGATGGCAAGGGATTCAAGCGTACGAGCTAAACCCACCTGTTGTCCTATACGCATCGGAGTTCGTACCTTGAACATGGATAGTTTGAATGAGAATCGAGGACAAGGCAGAACATCAGCTGGTGATAGCGGGTTCGATGAGACTCGGAAGCTAGTCGAAGAAGGACAAGAGAGAACATGACCAGGATTTCCATTAGCCGCACTACAGCAGGCACGGTCGACCGAAGAACCCGACCTAAGTATCCTCTTCACTATGCTGCTGTCATTGTCCGCATACTTTACCAAACGTGGCAATAGGCTACCCTAGCTAGAACTCTTGAAACTCTTAACATAGATGTGTTGTGTCTCCGAAACACGCATACAAGACCCAACTTCAATGTTAACACTTCGCTCCCCGGCTGCAAACTGAGCTTCCCGTTTCACTCTTCGCGTGTCGAGTGATTCGGTGTCTAGGACTCGTGGTCAGACTGGCGTTGGAATCGCTCTGAGCATGAATCCTGAGCGTGCGCTAGTCGACTGAATCCCATTCAGCAGTCGCTTGTATGCGGTTCGGTTAAATGGTGTTATGCATGCCAACAACACCAGACTGAAACGTCGATGCTTGTTTGTCGTGCCTGCGTACGCTTCAAACGACTGCAGCACTCCTGAGGTTAAAGACGAATTCTACCAAGATTTGTCTAAACTTACTTTACTTCACTTTTACGCGACTGTCTCCTGCGAGAGGACAAGTCAGCTCCATGGATATCACGGACTATTGCTGACCACGTGCGGCAGTCGGAGGCGAGCTCCGTACAGATCCTGATCCAGTCTTTTTTCCATCGCCGGGCTCTATAGACTGACCGAAGGCCTAGAAGCTCTACGTCTTTCTCTATTGTGCTGGTCCACGTCTTGAGCTGCCCACCAAGGCGACAACGCCAAACAGGGCAAGGAGTGGGGCAGTGTTTGTCTGATTGTCTCTGACTCCGACCGCCGAATGGCATGGCCGAAACACTGCAGTCGTCAACGTTGGAGGACGGAGAGCGCATAGATATCAGAGCATCGTCTCCTTACCTCTTCGTTAGAGGCTTTGTCGTGCCACTTGACTTTGAGGATTTGCCGCATGTACCAGTGGTCGTAAACCTCCAGCTCTCTGATATTCTCAGCTCGTAGTGGCCAGGTTTCGCAGCCATAGATGAGTACGGGGTGGACGGCGGCACGGTAAACACGAACTTTGGTCCTTAAGCTGATTTCACTCCGAGTCCACAGCGTTCGTCTTAGCTGAAGGAAGGCTTCTGCGCTGTCGATCCGTAATACTACGGCTGGTTGGTCACTGATCGACAGTTGTTGAATTGCCGGGCCTAGATGGGTTGTGAAAGCTGTTGTTTTGGTTCAATTTATTTCAAGTCCGATGGGCCTCGCTAAGGAATTGATTCGGACGAGGATTGGTTGGAGAGTAGCGGGGAAGTCTTCTAGTACGAACATATCATCCGTGAACTCCAGGTCCAAGATGTATATTTCCTGGCTAAGCTGAACGCCAGGGTAATTGTGTAATGCCTGTCGCATTGTTCAACCAATGGCGTAGTTGAACAGCACCGGTGAGAGGGGACAGCCCTGTCTAACTCCGGTACTGAGTGCGAACTCGCGAGACTTTTCACCGTACATACCAACCCTAGAACCAATTGTGGAGCAGCACCCTTTCAACAGTCTTAGGCATCCCGTCGGATTGGATTATGGTCCAAAGAGACCCACGGTTAAGCGAATCAAAGGCGGCCCGGAAGTCGATGAAACAAGCCACTGTCGGCTGCAGTAACTTAAAGCGGTGCTCCAGTATTCGGCGCAGAGTGAAGATTCGATCCACAGCCTCTACCACGACGGAAACCCCCATAGTTCGGGCGAGTGCGCCGGTCTCTTGCCTCGGAGAAACGGGCTGGTAACAACACACCAAAGATCATTGCGACCACATCAAACAAGCTAATCTCTCGGCAGTTCTCACATGCCGATTCATCACTTTTCTTCAGAATGGATATTCCCTAGTAAAGCGGAAATGCTTCCTCTAGCCAAATGGAGTAAAAACGTGTACACAGCCTGCCAATAAATGACGACGAACATGCTTTATACACTTCTGGAGGGATAGCATCTTCCCCAGCAGACTTTCCGTCCTTTAGTTTGTTTACTATTTCCGTGATTTCCGCTGTACTGAGCGGGTCACAATTGCTTTCGTACTGGATTGGGGGTGGTGTTGATATTGGTTGGTCCGTCGGGTGGTTTGTAGGCCGGTTGAGCAGCTGACCAAAGTGTTCGACCCATCGTTTTATTTTCTTACTTTGTTCGACTATCAGGTTTCCTGTCGCGTCACGAAGTAAAGAACCTCGTTCACAGAGCCTTTTAGAGGCGTTGCGAATAAGGCGGAACAGTTTACCAAGGTCACCAGTTCCGGACGCGGTCTCCACTTTTTCGGCTATTTCTACCCAACATCTTTTGCGATCAGCCTTGGCGGAGCATGCGGCCTCTCGCTGAAATCTGCGGCGTTCATCGGTACCTGCCAGTCAGGCTTCATGTGCGTTGGCTGACAGCTGCAGGGTGCTCTCGGAGATCCAATCTTTTGTCCCTCTTTTTGTTATCCCGAGTACCGTCCAAGTAGCTTCCTGGATCGTCATCTCCATTCCAGTACAGTGCCCTTCCACAAAAATCTCGTCTGTTTGGGCGCTGGTTGCGTTGGTAAGCCGAGTGGTGATTGTTCGTGACACTGCTTCTTGCTTCTCCAGTTTTTGTAGGATAGCAAAGTTTATCCGGGAGGGTGTAGACACCCTAGCACGTGTAAACAGATAAATATTGAAGCACGCACGTAAGAGGATATGGGCAGCGCCTTTTGCATAGCCCGTTTTTGCATCTCAGTAAGTTCGGCGATCCTCCACAAACCAGGCCCAACGGGATCTCACCAGGATGTGATCGAGCTGGTATGCAGTGTGACCGTCATTGGAGTGCCATGTAGGTAGGTATTTCTTGGGGGTGTCGAAATCGAGTGCTGCAGACAACCATTCTGTTGACGTCGGCTAAACCAGTCAGTCAGCCACCATTCCCGCAGCGCGGATCGAGACCGAATTTCCCAAAAATATGGTGAGTGAATTCGTCGGCCGTACCTGTGCGAGCGCTCCAATCTTCTGCGATGAAAATTACGTCGCGCCTTGAAACCCGGTTGATTACCTCCTGCAAGTTGTTGTAAAATTCGTCTTTGGTTTCGTCATCAGCCGAATTGGTTGGAGCATAGACCACAATCACCGCCAAATCATGCGGAGAGCCTTTAAAGCGTGCCAAGGCGAGTCTGGATAAGACTGGTTCCCAAGAGATCATGCGTCATTACCCGCTTTGTTCAGAGCAAACGCCACGCCGTACAGACCGGAGTCGTCCTTCGGGCCACTGTGATAGAGCCAAAAACATGTATCCACTCCCGTTACTCTAATTTGTCGGCTACCTGAGTTAGGTAGACGGAATTCCGAATCATGAGGCGCGTCGCACACTGCGGACGCCGTAGCATGATTGGCGGTCGAGGTTCCGTGAATAATCATACAGAGTTGCGGGAGTCGGGTATGAAGCGGTGTCCAGAGCACGGTTCGGCGTTTTTGTTTGAGGTTGCACCTCTAGCCCTTGCACACCCAAGTGCAGACTGCAAGGCAGCAGGATGTTTCCAGAGGAGCCGGTGGTCTGCTATGCGGTTCATTCGCCTCTTCTGGAAGGCCGGGTCAGGTGAGTTGGACAGTTTTTCTTTGTGGCCGTTGGATCAGTAGATCTCGTCCGCCCATTCAGTAGTACCTGTCTTCACATGCCGAACACCGTCTTGCCGAGGTGTTTTAGACTTCGGTAACCCTCACACCGGTTAACCCGCCTGTCGAGCGGTTTGCCGGGGTGTGGCCGCTGATGCATGCTTCAGCTTCGTAGGGCCGCAGGTGAGATCTGGGTGAATTATGGAGACCAAGGAGATGGAGGACGCCACAAGGTACACGACAGTCAACAAACTCAGGGGGGCTACTCCTCTCAGACACCGCATACACCCCTTTGTCTTAACTGCTCCGCGCCGTGCGCCCTACGGACATCATGGTTGTTGCTGATGATTTCAATGCTCGAGCTGGAATCCTAGACGAGACAGAGGGAAATATAGGAAGCTGATTTGACGTCCCAGCCGATCAAACTGATAACGGTAACCGATTCATCCAATCATGTTCTGACCATGTACTATTCCTAGCGAGTACGAATTTCTCGCACAAAAAGTGGCGCCGACTAAGCTGGCATCCTCCTAAGCCTTCGCAGCGTTGGACCCAGATCGACCACATTGTTATCGGTTACCGCTAGCGTGGATCAATCCAAGATTGTCGGTCATTTCGGTCCACATCCGTAGACATTGATCACGCTGTTGTCCGTGCGCCCTTCAGCTTATATCTCGTCGGTGGTCGAAATAACACAAAATTGAACCGTCCCCTGCAGCTGCTACTAGACGACAGCCATCGATCAACTAGAATTATTCACCAAGCTATCGATGCAGTCAAATGCCCAGGATCTAGAAGAGTGATGGATAAAGATCCGGCGGGCTCCATTCGAGGCTTCTAACGCTGTCCAAGGTCCAACAACCAGCCACACAAAGAAACGATGGATATCGGCATCTTCGGTTGCGCTGTTAGATGCTCGCAGATCGATTCCTCCGGATTCCAAATATGAAGAGGCACGGAGAAGCCTTAAACGTCAACTGAATCGGAGCCTGAGAAACGACCGTGAGCAGTGATGGGTTACGAAGTGTAGGAAGATGGGGAAAGCTGCAGCGATTGGCAACAAGCACAATCTTTTCCATCTAGTCAGAAATGCCGGTCCACGAAAGCTAGACGTTAGCGAACTGATCAAAGATGCGAACGGCTCAATAATTCAAACTCAGAAGCGTCGTCTAGTTCGTGGCGCAGCATTTTGTGAAGCAGTTTAGTTGGCCTTTACCCACGACAGGCTTACTGAGTAGCATCATAGCTCTAACTCTGGTTGTATATACCAATTCTCCGTCAGAAGCGGAGTTTCTCTGTGAGATAGACTACCCTAAACGATGTATATGGCTGCTGGACCGGATGGGTTGTCTCCGTCTACTATCAAAGACCGTGGCTCAACATTGTTATTGGGGTTGACAAAACTCCTCCGTTTGGTATGCGACTGGGAACAAGTTCGAAAGAGTTGGTGTGAATCGGTGATCGTACCAATATACGAGAAGAGTGACAGGTCTACCTGTGAAGACCACAGGGGAAACCGTTTGGTTAGCATCGTATCTAAGCTGCATGCTGCTATAATTCTCTACCGCTTATCAACCGTTTGCGAAAAGTGCTCACGCGAGAATCAAGCTGGATTCAGACCTGGTCAAGGTTGTGTTGATCACATCTTCACTCTTCGACAAATTTTGGAACATAGACACGCCTTTTGGAGGTATACTGTCGTCGTTTTTCTTGATCTCGACGCGGACCTCGACTCAGCTTACCGCGCAGTTCGCCGGCGCTGTCTCTTGTTGAAGGGTGTACCAGAGAAATTCGTTTCCATCATATTCATCTCACATGCACAGCCGAAGCCGAGTTCAGGCTTACGATGCTTTTTCACCCGAGCTCATCATGAGAAGTGGTGTACCTCAGGGTCGCACTTTTCTACTTGCCATCACGACGAGACTGCACCTTGACGTGGTGTGATGGCTTGCGCGCCTCTATGACCCAAAGAGCTATACAGTATGGCTTCTTTAAGCCGGAGATGCAATCATACCTGACAGGTCAATGGGTAGAGGTCAGACAAAGTCAAGTGTCCTGGTCCACTAGATTGGTGGTCGACTTGAGCTGGCAACTTAATCGGCAAAATCAATGAAAGAATAATTGATCCAAGAAAATGGGCTTCCTTTAAGCCATCCCGCTGCCTTGCGGATAGGTTCTTGTTGGAACTAAAGGCTTTGGATGAGGACCCTAATCGTTCTCCTGCTTTGTGGCTGGACACCCTAGCAGTACCCGTCCAACATCTCCCATGAACTGCACGAATAAGTAGAATTCCATAGTGCGTCGATCGTCGTGCAGGATAATCAAGACCGCTGTGCCCACTGCATCGAGCGGGATGGGTAGTAATAGGTGGGCTACTGCTCAGAGTTCCCTCTGTTTTATTCAACCTTTGTCTTCTGTCCCCAACCACCTCTCTTTGCCCCATCTATCCACCCATAATGCTCCCATTGATAACACGGTCGATACTCGCAACGATTCACTGTCGAATAATGTCGCGAATAATCCTCTATCTGGTAACTCATATTTTCTCAAGCCTCGTCAGCCTCTGAATCTCGGCTCCTTCAACGTGCGTACACTCACGCAGGTCGGTCAGCAGGCGTGCCTAGCCCTCGCAATGAGCTCTCTGAAGATTGATGTCTGCTGCTTAAGTGAAACGCGTATACAGGATTCGAGCAGTGTAATTCAACTAACTGCTCCTGATATATCATCGAGGTTTTTTCTGCGCACTTCAAGAGACGAAGTGGCTCGAGCTGCGGGTCAACGTGGTGTAGGAATAGTCTTGACTGACAAGGCTGAGGCTGTCCTTTTAGACTGGATCCCTGTTAACAGTTGTTTATGTGCTGTAAGACTCCAGGGGTCAGTTGGCTTTCGAAAGGATAGTTGTGTTAGGCGCAATTTGTTTGTGATCTCGGCGTACGCCCCAACGACCTGCAGCTCAAACTTGCAGAAAGATGAGTTCTATGATGCCCTCGCCACCCTCGTTCGCAGCAGTAAAGGTTCGGACATTGTAGTGCTAGCTGGTGACTTCAATGCACAAGCTGACAAACTTAGTGTATCAGAAGCTTGTTTAGGTGGGCGTTGTGCTTTACCTGCTGAGCGTACAGATAGCGGAGATAGACTTCTCCAGTTTTGTGCAGACAATCGATTGTTCTTGTCTGGCACCAATTTCCGACACAGCTCGCGTCGCACAGCGACATGGCGTTCTAACTCTACAGGTACTCTAAGCCAGATTGATCATATCGCCGTGAGCTACCGGTGGCGCAGTTCTTTTCAGAACTGTAGATGTTACTGGTCCACGTACGTAGAGTCGGACCATGCATTAGTTTTGATGCGATTATCTCTCCAGCTCCATGGTCATCGTCGCAAACTGCAACCCTGGTAAGCCATGCAACGTATGTGTGATCCAGAAGTTCGCACCCGTCATGAGCATAAGTTAACACATAAGTTAGGATCTACAACGAACAGTAACGTACATGAGCATTGGGCTCATATCAAACAGGCGATGCACGTTGCAGCAGATTTTGCCTGTGGTCCTAGATCCGTTGTCCATCAAAGACACTGGATCTCGCAAGAGTCGCTGAGTATAATGGAGCAAAAGCGCCAGCTCTCGAACTGTAGGGGGATGAATAAGATGCGGAGAAATCTACAAAGGCAAGTTACGCAAAACCTTTAGAATGATCGCGAAAATTGGTGGACCAAGGTAGTCGAAGAAATGGAAATAGCAGCTGCTTCAGGTAACAGTCAGAGACTGTTCAAACTTATTCGTGACACCGGTGGACGGCGAACTCAGGTCAGTGAAACGATTTACGATAGAAATGGAGAACCCATCCATAGAAAACAGCAAAGGCTTGACCGATGGGCCGAGTACTTCAAGGAACAGTTTAGCTGGCCGCACGCTAGTGTAGTTACTCCTGTATCAACAACTGCGACTCCTTGGGTGGTATCATTTGAGCCTCAATCGGAAGTAGAAGTGGAGTCATGCATTCGACTGCTAAAGCGAGGGAAAGCGGCAGGTCCCGATGAACTTCTCCCAGTTTTTTTCAAACTGGGTGGAAATGCTCTGATAAAATTACTTGCCATCTTGCTCCGTGACGTTTGGAACGAGGAGCGTATTCCGGTAATATGGAGTGAGTCGTTGATTGTTCCCATCCTCAAGAAGGGAATACGCAATGACTGTAGTAATCATCGTGGGATTAGCTTAATTCCGATAGTCACCAAAGTATTAGCCCCGATTTTGACGCTCCCTCTTACACCCGCTCGCGAGAGGAACACCCGGGAACAGCAGGCTGGATTCCGCCCAGGTCGAGGATGCATCGACCAGATTTTTACTCTTCGCCGACTACTTGAAACGCGTCACACGCACCGCCGACCGACAATAATGCTTTTCTTAGACCTGAAAGGCGCTTTTCGATCCAGTTGATCGAACATCGCTTTTCAGTACTCTTCATCGAAAAGGTATGCCCCAGAAGTACGTGGACCTAATGAGATCATTGTATTCTCATACTTCTGGCCGCGTAAGAGTTTACGGTGAGCTATCCGGTCGGTTCGAAACGACCAGTGGTGTTCGACAGGGATGTCCCATGTCTCCATTCCTGTTCAACTTCGTCATGGACGAAATAATGGACAGTACGCAGCAAAATCTTCAGGATGTAGGCGTCGAACTAGGAAATAGTGGAAAGCTATGTGACCTAGATTACGCGGACGACGTTGTCTGCTTGTTCGAATCTACGGAACATGCTCAGCGTGCACTAAATAGACTCGCAAAAGCCGTAGCTCCATTTGGCATATGCTTTGCACCTTCAAAGTGCAAGGTGATGTTACAAGACTGGCCGTCAACGATTCCGAGCTTGATGCTCGATGGGGAGGTGCTGCCAGTTATCGACCACTTCACCTACCTCGGCAGCAATGTGACGACGGTTGGGAGCACTGCAGTAGAGGTGGGCACGCAAATGTCCAAGGCTCGAGCGGCGTACGCTGGACTGAAGCACTTGTGGCGCCGAGCTGAAATTTCACTGAAGTTGAAAGGTCGTGTATACTGTGCCACTGTGCGTTCAGTTTTGCTGTATGGTTGTGAAACTTGGAGCCTGCGTGCAGAAGATATTCGTCGTCTTGAGGTTTTCGACCACCGATATTTACGTAGTATCGCTAGGATTGGTTGGAAGAGCCGAGTAAGCAATACTGAGGTCAGAAATCGAGTATTGGGTACTAATTCGGAGAACGTTCTGTCACAACGTATCCAGCTTAGTAGACTTCGTTGGTTGGGGCACGTGTTACGTATGACAAACACACGTCTACCATACCGTGTCCTATTCTCCGTTCTTCCTAGGGAGTGGAAGAAACCACGTGGAGGTCAACAAATGACGTGGCAGCGAGGAATGAGAAAATGTACAGCAAACTTAGGAAAAGTAGGTGCTTCACGTCTTCGTGGTTGGGGTCCAAAAGATCCGTCTACCAGTTGGCTAGAGACACTGTAGGATATGGCAGCGAACCGCGAGCAGTGGCGATCGTGTTGTCACTTTCTATCGAATCAGAATAACTGATCGGTGTGCGTTTGTACAGTTAGACTGTGTATTCCGTGTGTTGGCTATTAGGGCACTCTTACATTTTCCCACCGCCGTAGGTCCAGTCCCTGTCCATCTTGTATATTCATACTTTCTAATTCAACGTGCAACATGATGAGAAAGGCAGTGGTCAGTGGGGCTTGCCCTACTGTTTAACGCTGTACGATGATGATGATGATGATGATGATGATGAATGGAATCGACCACACCCTCGTCCGTGCACGCTTTAAGATCCACCTTGCCAATCGTCGCAATAAAAGTGCCCCGAAGCGGATTAACACAGTAGCGTTAGGATCACCGAGAAAGCACCAAGCGGTCACAGACGCTATCGTTATTCATCTAGTCACGACGTTCATAGGTGGAGAGGAAGTACACATCGAAAATCAGTGGACTTCAATTAAGGTATCGATCCAACAATCCGCTTTAGATAAAGTGGGATTTACACGACGACAAAAAGACTGTGTATCCGGGGCGACTCTCCAATTAACCGAAAAGGCCGGAAATGTCCACCTAAATTGTCACCCAGACTTCCGTGATACCAAACGAAAAGGAACCCGTCCGGCCAGAAGCAACCGCAACAACTACTGGACCGAAATCACGGAGACCATGAAGACTGCGGTCAACTGCGTGGGAATTCTCAAAGCTCTGACGTCTAAGCCGCACTGTATCCGGAAAGCGATAGACGACTGAGCCCCTCCTTCGCGATGCTGCCGGGCTGTTCATTCCTGAACACGCCAAAAACGTGCAGAGATGGACCAAACACTTCGGCTGTCTATTGAAAAGCCCCGCGGCAAGCTGTGAAAAGAGCGTCGGAGGCCTAAATCAAGCGTGATGGACCGTTGGCCGAATGTCGCAATAGTTGTTGTGTTTGCTGCTTGCAGTGTAAAGTTACATGGTTTGAGGCTATGATGTTTGGGTGAGGGGATTACACTGATCTCGGCGCCGGTATCAATGAGAAATCGAAGGCCACTGGATCGGTCAACGATATAAAATAGGCGACTTTCATGTGGAGGGCCAGCCGAAGTCGTCGCCGTTACTGGCTGGCCTGGTCGTTTGACTGTGGGGTGGAAGTGCGGAATGAACATGGAGGATCACAGCGGCGTGCCTGGGAGCCGAATGTGCGGTGATACCAACACCACGTTTGTAACCGGCGGTTTCTGGACCGTGATCTAAGTCGACGAGGTACTTCGGCGGACACAGGTCGATGATTAGTTAATGCGTTGCACATTGCACCGACCTGATTGCACAACATGCGAACGGTTTCTTTTAGGTCCGTAATGTCCTTATCGATATGAGAGTGGTGGGATGGGGAATCAGGACTGCGAGAAACGTCGGCACGGCGATCTGGGGCAGGAACTGGTAATGCCATAGGAGATTCGTGTGTCGGAGTGGTTTCGGCGGATGATGTCATGTGAACACAGTGTCTACCAGCCGGGTAGCATTCCATTATTCTGTCGCCGTGCTGTGCAACTTTGTCAAGAGAAGTAGTGGGATCCAGCATTGACAGGACCTGCTGCATCGGGAGAGGTAGCTTATCAACCCATATCTCCCTGAAAATGGCGTCGTCCATTTCACGTCCAGCCAGTAGCGACCGCATGTGGCGCATAAGCTGGGACGGAGTTTGGTCTCCGAGCTCCACCGACGTGAACAGCTCCCGGAGCATTTTTCCGGCTGATTTTCCGGTACGCTGGATGACTGCTTACTCAAGCTTCGTGTAAGGAGCTTCTGGTGGAATGGGATCGAGGAGATCTTCCACGTCAACGGCCATGTCAAAGGGAAGCGCTTGGACAACGTGAGAGTATTTCACGCGCTCGCTGGTTATACGTCGAGTGGCAAATACGGCTTCTATTTGTCGAAACCACACTCGAGGGTTGGTCGGGGCAAAAACGGACAGTTTCAGAGCAACCGCGTGGATGTCAATAGATTCGCTGTCAGACATGGTGAATCGTGTGGAACTTGGACCAAAAGAATGGAAGCTAGTGTCAAAGGATGGAAAAACAACCTGGGCTCACCAATTTTGTAGCGTACTACTCTGTCTATATGGTACACTAAATGAATGTCAACAATATCTAAGACGACACTTGCCAACTAAGATGGGCGGAGGAGCGTGCGGTGATAAAAAGGCCAAAAGGGTATGTACATTAAGAATTAAAATGAAACAAAAGGTGGGACCCAAACTCACAGTTGTTCAGTGTCTTCCCAGAGAGATTCTGTGCAAAATCATGAATGTGTGGGATCGGGTACCTGTCGGGGACGGTGACCTTATTGAGAGCACGGTAGTCTTCACAGGGTCTCCAATCAACAGATGATTTTGGAACCATGTGCAAAGGCGAGGCCCATGGGCTTGAAGACGGTCG
The DNA here is from genome assembly GCA_948099385.1 of Fasciola hepatica. NCBI lineage: Eukaryota > Metazoa > Platyhelminthes > Trematoda > Plagiorchiida > Fasciolidae > Fasciola > Fasciola hepatica. Next base: position 1,770,234 of record CANUEZ040000025.1, read on the forward strand.
AATGATGCCAAGATTCATCATATGTTCAAATTCAAGGCGTGCAATACGGAGTTTGTCGGCGTTGAGTCGGCGTGGTTGAAAGTGGACAGGTTGGCCTTTTGTAGCGATGTGGTGATGCACAGCATGAGGGACTGGGTCGGTGAACTGACACGGTTTAGTGAGGGATGGAAACTCCTTCAAAATGTCAGCAAACGGCGATTGCGGGATCGCCAGCCGAATACCGAGGGAGTTGGTGCATTTACCAATGCCGACTGCACAAAGCTTGGTTGTGGTGTCTACCAGCTTGCGAGTTTTTGACGTCCACAGTTAGGCAAAAATGTTAGAGGAAATCCGCGCCAATATTGGGAGTCTGAACATCCGCCTGGATGAAAACCCATTGAAAAGAGCGTTGGAGGCCTAAATCAAGCGTGATGGACCGTTGGCCGAATGTCGCAATAGTTGTTGTGTTTGCTGCTTGCAGTGTGAAGTTACATGGTTTGAGGCTATGATGTTTGGGTGAGGGGATTACACTGATCTCGGCGCCGGTATCAATGAGGAATCGAAGGCCACTGGATCGATCAACGATATAAAATAGGCGACTTTCATGTGGAGGGCCAGCCGAAGTCGTCGCCGTTACTGGCTGGCCTGGTCGTTTGACTGTGGGGTGGAAGTGCGGAATGAACATGGAGGATCACAGCGGCGTGCCTGGGAGCCGAATGTGCGGTGGTACCAACACCACGTTTGTAACCGGCGGTTTCTGGACCGTGATCTAGGTCGACGAGGTACTTCGGCGGACACAGGTCGATGATTAGTTAATGCGTTGCACATTGCACCGACCTGATTGCACAACATGCGAACGGTTTCTTTTAGGTCCGTAATGTCCTTATCGATATGAGAGTGGTGGGATGGGGAACCAGGACTGCGAGAAACGTCGGCACGGCGATCTGGGGCAGGAACTGGTAATGCCATAGGAGATTCGTGTGTCGGAGTGGTTTCGGCGGGTGATGTCATGTGAACACAGTGTCTACCAGCCGGGTAGCATTCCATTATTCTGTCGCCGTGCTGTGCAACTTTGTCAAGAGAAGTAGTGGGCTCCAGCATTGACAGGACCTGCTGCATCAGGAGAGGTAGCTTATCAACCCATATCTCCCTGAAAATGGCGTCGTCCATTTCACGTCCAGCCAGTAGCGACCGCATGTGGCGCATAAGCTGGGACGGAGTTTGGTCTCCGAGCTCCACCGACGTGAACAGCTCCCGGAGCATTTTTCCGGCTGATTTTCCGGTACGCTGGATGACTGCTTACTCAAGCTTCGTGTAAGGAGCTTCTGGTGGAATGGGATCGAGGAGATCTTCCACGTCAACGGCCATGTCAAAGGGAAGCGCTTGGACAACGTGAGAGTATTTCACGCGCTCGCTGGTTATACGTCGAGTGGCAAATACGGCTTCTATTTGTCGAAACCACACTCGAGGGTTGGTCGGGGCAAAAACGGACAGTTTCAGAGCAACCGCGTGGATGTCAATAGATTCGCTGTCAGACATGGTGAATCGTGTGGAACTTGGACCAAAAGAATGGAAGCTAGTGTCAAAGGATGGAAAAACAACCTGGGCTCACCAATTTTGTAGCGTACTACTCTGTCTATATGGTACACTAAATGAATGTCAACAATATCTAAGACGACACTAGCCAACTAAGATGGGCGGAGGAGCGTGCGGTGATAAAAAGGCCAAAAGGGTATGTACATTAAGAATTAAAATTAAACAAAAGGTGGGACCCAAACTCACAGTTGTTCAGTGTCTTCCCAGAGAGATTCTGTGCAAAATCATGAATGTGTGGGATCGGGTATCTGTCGGGGACGGTGACCTTATTGAGAGCACGGTAGTCTCCACAGGGTCTCCAATCAACAGATAATTTTGGAACCATGTGCAAAGGCGAGGCCCATGGGCTTGAAGACGGTCGAATGATGCCAAGATTCATCATATGTTCAAATTCAAGGCGTCAAATACGGAGTTTGTCGGCGTGGTTGAAAGTGGACAGGTTGGCCTTTTGTAGCGATGTGGTGATGCACAGCATGAGGGACTGGGTCGGTGAACTGACACGGTTTAGTGAGGGATGGAAACTCCTTCAAAATGTCAGCAAACGGCGATTGCGGGATCGCCAGCCGAATACCCAGGGAGTTGGTGCATTTACCAATGCCGACTGCACAAAGCTTGGTTGTGGTGTCTACCAGCTTGCGAGTTTTTGACGTCCACAGTTAGGCAAAAATGTTAGAGGAAATCCGCGCCAATATTGGGAGTCTGAACATCCGCCTGGATGAAAACCCATTGAAAAGAGCGTCGGAGGCCTAAATCAAGCGTGATGGACCGTTGGCCGAATGTCGCAATAGTTGTTGTGTTTGCTGCTTGCAGTGTGAAGTTACATGGTTTGAGGCTATGATGTTTGGGTGAGGGGATTACACTGATCTCGGCGCCGGTATCAATGAGGAATCGAAGGCCACTGGATCGGTCAACGATATAAAATAGGCGACTTTCATGTGGAGGGCCAGCCGAAGTCGTCGCTGTTACTGGCTGGCCTGGTCGTTTGACTGTGGGGTGGAAGTGCGGAATGAACATGGAGGATCACAGCGGCGTGCCTGGGAGCCGAATGTGCGGTGGTACCAACACCACGTTTGTAACCGGCGGTTTCTGGACCGTGATCTAAGTCGACGAGGTACTTCGGCGGACACAGGTCGATGATTAGTTAATGCGTTGCACATTGCACCGACCTGATTGCACAACATGCGAACGGTTTCTTTTAGGTCCGTAATGTCCTTATCGATATGAGAGTGGTGGGATGGGGAATCAGGACTGCGAGAAACGTCGGCACGGCGATCTGGGGCAGGAACTGGTAATGCCATAGGAGATTCGTGTGTCGGAGTGGTTTCGGCGGGTGATGTCATGTGAACACAGTGTCTACCAGCCGGGTAGCATTCCATTATTCTGTCGCCGTGCTGTGCAACTTTGTCAAGAGAAGTAGTGGGATCCAGCATTGACAGGACCTGCTGCATCAGGAGAGGTAGCTTATCAACCCATATCTCCCTGAAAATTGCGTCGTCCATTTCACGTCCAGCCAGTAGCGACCGCATGTGGCGCATAAGCTGGGACGGAGTTTGGTCTCCGAGCTCCACCGACGTGAACAGCTCCCGGAGCATTTTTCCGGCTGATTTTCCGGTACGCTGGATGACTGCTTCCTCAAGCTTCGTGTAAGGAGCTTCTGGTGGAATGGGATCGAGGAGATCTTCCACGTCAACGGCCATGTCAAAGGGAAGCGCTTGGACAACGTGAGAGTATTTCACGCGCTCGCTGGTTATACGTCGAGTGGCAAATACGGCTTCTATTTGTCGAAACCACACTCGAGGGTTGGTCGGGGCAAAAACGGACAGTTTCAGAGCAACCGCGTGGATGTCAATAGATTCGCTGTCAGACATGGTGAATCGTGTGGAACTTGGACCAAAAGAATGGAAGCTAGTGTCAAAGGATGGAAAAACAACCTGGGCTCACCAATTTTGTAGCGTACTACTCTGTCTATATGGTACACTAAATGAATGTCAACAATATCTAAGACGACACTAGCCAACTAAGATGGGCGGAGGAGCGTGCGGTGATAAAAAGGCCAAAAGGGTATGTACATTAAGAATTAAAATTAAACAAAAGGTGGGACCCAAACTCACAGTTGTTCAGTGTCTTCCCAGAGAGATTCTGTGCAAAATCATGAATGTGTGGGATCGGGTATCTGTCGGGGACGGTGACCTTATTGAGAGCACGGTAGTCTCCACAGGGTCTCCAATCAACAGATAATTTTGGAACCATGTGCAAAGGCGAGGCCCATGGGCTTGAAGACGGTCGAATGATGCCAAGATTCATCATATGTTCAAATTCAAGGCGTCAAATACGGAGTTTGTCGGCGTGGTTGAAAGTGGACAGGTTGGCCTTTTGTAGCGATGTGGTGATGCACAGCATGAGGGACTGGGTCGGTGAACTGACACGGTTTAGTGAGGGATGGAAACTCCTTCAAAATGTCAGCAAACGGCGATTGCGGGATCGCCAGCCGAATACCCAGGGAGTTGGTGCATTTACCAATGCCGACTGCACAAAGCTTGGTTGTGGTGTCTACCAGCTTGCGAGTTTTTGACGTCCACAGTTAGGCAAAAATGTTAGAGGAAATCCGCGCCAATATTGGGAGTCTGAACATCCGCCTGGATGAAAACCCATTGAAAAGAGCGTTGGAGGCCTAAATCAAGCGTGATGGACCGTTGGCCGAATGTCGCAATAGTTGTTGTGTTTGCTGCTTGCAGTGTGAAGTTACATGGTTTGAGGCTATGATGTTTGGGTGAGGGGATTACACTGATCTCGGCGCCGGTATCAATGAGGAATCGAAGGCCACTGGATCGGTCAACGATATAAAATAGGCGACTTTCATGTGGAGGGCCAGCCGAAGTCGTCGCTGTTACTGGCTGGCCTGGTCGTTTGACTGTGGGGTGGAAGTGCGGAATGAACATGGAGGATCACAGCGGCGTGCCTGGGAGCCGAATGTGCGGTGGTACCAACACCACGTTTGTAACCGGCGGTTTCTGGACCGTGATCTAAGTCGACGAGGTACTTCGGCGGACACAGGTCGATGATTAGTTAATGCGTTGCACATTGCACCGACCTGATTGCACAACATGCGAACGGTTTCTTTTAGGTCCGTAATGTCCTTATCGATATGAGAGTGGTGGGATGGGGAATCAGGACTGCGAGAAACGTCGGCACGGCGATCTGGGGCAGGAACTGGTAATGCCATAGGAGATTCGTGTGTCGGAGTGGTTTCGGCGGGTGATGTCATGTGAACACAGTGTCTACCAGCCGGGTAGCATTCCATTATTCTGTCGCCGTGCTGTGCAACTTTGTCAAGAGAAGTAGTGGGCTCCAGCATTGACAGGACCTGCTGCATCAGGAGAGGTAGCTTATCAACCCATATCTCCCTGAAAATGGCGTCGTCCATTTCACGTCCAGCCAGTAGCGACCGCATGTGGCGCATAAGCTGGGACGGAGTTTGGTCTCCGAGCTCCACCGACGTGAACAGCTCCCGGAGCATTTTTCCGGCTGATTTTCCGGTACGCTGGATGACTGCTTCCTCAAGCTTCGTGTAAGGAGCTTCTGGTGGAATGGGATCGAGGAGATCTTCCACGTCAACGGCCATGTCAAAGGGAAGCGCTTGGACAACGTGAGAGTATTTCACGCGCTCGCTGGTTATACGTCGAGTGGCAAATACGGCTTCTATTTGTCGAAACCACACTCGAGGGTTGGTCGGGGCAAAAACGGGCAGTTTCAGAGCAACCGCGTGGATGTCAATAGATTCGCTGTCAGACATGGTGAATCGTGTGGAACTTGGACCAAAAGAATGGAAGCTAGTGTCAAAGGATGGAAAAACAACCTGGGCTCACCAATTTTGTAGCGTACTACTCTGTCTATATGGTACACTAAATGAATGTCAACAATATCTAAGACGACACTAGCCAACTAAGATGGGCGGAGGAGCGTGCGGTGATAAAAAGGCCAAAAGGGTATGTACATTAAGAATTAAAATTAAACAAAAGGTGGGACCCAAACTCACAGTTGTTCAGTGTCTTCCCAGAGAGATTCTGTGCAAAATCATGAATGTGTGGGATCGGGTATCTGTCGGAGACGGTGACCTTATTGAGAGCACGGTAGTCTCCACAGGGTCTCCAATCAACAGATAATTTTGGAACCATGTGCAAAGGCGAGGCCCATGGGCTTCAAGACGGTCGAATGATGCCAAGATTCATCATATGTTCAAATTCAAGGCGTCAAATACGGAGTTTGTCGGCGTGGTTGAAAGTGGACAGGTTAGCCTTTTGTAGCGATGTGGTGATGCACAGCATGAGGGACTGGGTCGGTGAACTGACACGGTTTAGTGAGGGATGGAAACTCCTTCAAAATGTCAGCAAACGGCGATTGCGGGATCGCCAGCCGAATACCCAGGGAGTTGGTGCATTTACCAATGCCGACTGCACAAAGCTTGGTTGTGGTGTCTACCAGCTTGCGAGTTTTTGACGTCCACAGTTAGGCAAAAATGTTAGAGGAAATCCGCGCCAATATTGGGAGTCTGAACATCCGCCTGGATGAAAACCCATTGAAAAGAGCGTTGGAGGCCTAAATCAAGCGTGATGGACCGTTGGCCGAATGTCGCAATAGTTGTTGTGTTTGCTGCTTGCAGTGTGAAGTTACATGGTTTGAGGCTATGATGTTTGGGTGAGGGGATTACACTGATCTCGGCGCCGGTATCAATGAGGAATCGAAGGCCACTGGATCGGTCAACGATATAAAATAGGCGACTTTCATGTGGAGGGCCAGCCGAAGTCGTCGCCGTTACTGGCTGGCCTGGTCGTTTGACTGTGGGGTGGAAGTGCGGAATGAACATGGAGGATCACAGCGGCGTGCCTGGGAGCCGAATGTGCGGTGGTACCAACACCACGTTTGTAACCGGCGGTTTCTGGACCGTGATCTAAGTCGACGAGGTACTTCGGCGGACACAGGTCGATGATTAGTTAATGCGTTGCACATTGCACCGACCTGATTGCACAACATGCGAACGGTTTCTTTTAGGTCCGTAATGTCCTTATCGATATGAGAGTGGTGGGATGGGGAATCAGGACTGCGAGAAACGTCGGCACGGCGATCTGGGGCAGGAACTGGTAATGCCATAGGAGATTCGTGTGTCGGAGTGGTTTCGGCGGGTGATGTCATGTGAACACAGGGTCTACCAGCCGGGTAGCATTCCATTATTCTGTCGCCGTGCTGTGCAACTTTGTCAAGAGAAGTAGTGGGATCCAGCATTGACAGGACCTGCTGCATCGGGAGAGGTAGCTTATCAACCCATATCTCCCTGAAAATGGCGTCGTCCATTTCACGTCCAGCCAGTAGCGACCGCATGTGGCGCATAAGCTGGGACGGAGTTTGGTCTCCGAGCTCCACCGACGTGAACAGCTCCCGGAGCATTTTTCCGGCTGATTTTCCGGTACGCTGAATGACTGCTTCCTCAAGCTTCGTGTAAGGAGCTTCTGGTGGAATGGGATCGAGGAGATCTTCCACGTCAACGGCCATGTCAAAGGGAAGCGCTTGGACAACGTGAGAGTATTTCACGCGCTCGCTGGTTATACGTCGAGTGGCAAATACGGCTTCTATTTGTCGAAACCACACTCGAGGGTTGGTCGGGGCAAAAACGGGCAGTTTCAGAGCAACCGCGTGGATGTCAATAGATTCGCTGTCAGACATGGTGAATCGTGTGGAACTTGGACCAAAAGAATGGAAGCTAGTGTCAAAGGATGGAAAAACAACCTGGGCTCACCAATTTTGTAGCGTACTACTCTGTCTATATGGTACACTAAATGAATGTCAACAATATCTAAGACGACACTAGCCAACTAAGATGGGCGGAGGAGCGTGCGGTGATAAAAAGGCCAAAAGGGTATGTACATTAAGAATTAAAATTAAACAAAAGGTGGGACCCAAACTCACAGTTGTTCAGTGTCTTCCCAGAGAGATTCTGTGCAAAATCATGAATGTGTGGGATCGGGTATCTGTCGGGGACGGTGACCTTATTGAGAGCACGGTAGTCTCCACAGGGTCTCCAATCAACAGATAATTTCGGAACCATGTGCAAAGGCGAGGCCCATGGGCTTGAAGACGGTCGAATGATGCCAAGATTCATCATATGTTCGAATTCAAGGCGTGCAATACGGAGTTTGTCGGCGTTGAGTCGGCGTGGTTGAAAGTGGACAGGTTGGCCTTTTGTAGCGATGTGGTGATGCACAGCATGAGGGACTGGGTCGGTGAACTGACACGGTTTAGTGAGGGATGGAAACTCCTTCAAAATGTCAGCAAACGGCGATTGCGGGATCGCCAGCCGAATACCCAGGGAGTTGGTGCATTTACCAATGCCGACTGCACAAAGCTTGGTTGTGGTGTCTACCAGCTTGCGAGTTTTTGACGTCCACAGTTAGGCAAAAATGTTAGAGGAAATCCGCGCCAATATTGGGAGTCTGAACATCCGCCTGGATGAAAACCCATTGAAAAGAGCGTCGGAGGCCTAAATCAAGCGTGATGGACCGTTGGCCGAATGTCGCAATAGTTACTATGTTTGCTGCTTGCAGTGTAAAGTTACATGGTTTGAGGCTATGATGTTTGGGTGAGGGGATTACATTGATCTCGGCGCCGGTATCAATGAGGAATCGAAGGCCACTGGATCGGTCAACGATATAAAATAGGCGACTTTCATGTGGAGGGCCAGCCGAAGTCGTCGCCGTTACTGGCTGGCCTGGTCGTTTGACTGTGGGGTGGAAGTGCGGAATGAACATGGAGGATCACAGCGGCGTGCCTGGGAGCCGAATGTGCGGTGGTACCAACACCACGTTTGTAACCGGCGGTTTCTGGACCGTGATCTAAGTCGACGAGGTACTTCGGCGGACACAGGTCGATGATTAGTTAATGCGTTGCACATTGCACCGACCTGATTGCACAACATGCGAACGGTTTCTTTTAGGTCCGTAATGTCCTTATCGATATGAGAGTGATGGGATGGGGAATCAGGACTGCGAGAAACGTCGGCACGGCGATCTGGGGCAGGAACTGGTAATGCCATAGGAGATTCGTGTGTCGGAGTGGTTTCGGCGGGTGCTGTCATGTGAACACAGGGTCTACCAGCCGGGTAGCATTCCATTATTCTGTCGCCGTGCTGTGCAACTTTGTCAAGAGAAGTAGTGGGATCCAGCATTGACAGGACCTGCTGCATCAGGAGAGGTAGCTTATCAACCCATATCTCCCTGAAAATGGCGTCGTCCATTTCACGTCCAGCCAGTAGCGACCGCATGTGGCGCATAAGCTGGGACGGAGTTTGGTCTCCGAGCTCCACCGACGTGAACAGCTCCCGGAGCATTTTTCCGGCTGATTTTCCGGTACGCTGAATGACTGCTTCCTCAAGCTTCGTGTAAGGAGCTTCTGGTGGAATGGGATCGAGGAGATCTTCCACGTCAACGGCCATGTCAAAGGGAAGCGCTTGGACAACGTGAGAGTATTTCACGCGCTCGCTGGTTATACGTCGAGTGGCAAATACGGCTTCTATTTGTCGAAACCACACTCGAGGGTTGGTCGGGGCAAAAACGGGCAGTTTCAGAGCAACCGCGTGGATGTCAATAGATTCGCTGTCAGACATGGTGAATCGTGTGGAACTTGGACCAAAAGAATGGAAGCTAGTGTCAAAGGATGGAAAAACAACCTGGGCTCACCAATTTTGTAGCGTACTACTCTGTCTATATGGTACACTAAATGAATGTCAACAATATCTAAGACGACACTAGCCAACTAAGATGGGCGGAGGAGCGTGCGGTGATAAAAAGGCCAAAAGGGTATGTACATTAAGAATTAAAATTAAACAAAAGGTGGGACCCAAACTCACAGTTGTTCAGTGTCTTCCCAGAGAGATTCTGTGCAAAATCATGAATGTGTGGGATCGAGTATCTGTCGGGGACGGTGACCTTATTGAGAGCACGGTAGTCTCCACAGGGTCTCCAATCAACAGATGATTTTGGAACCATGTGCAAAGGCGAGGCCCATGGGCTTGAAGACGGTCGAATGATGCCAAGATTCATCATATGTTCGAATTCAAGGCGTGAAATACGGAGTTTGTCGGCGTTGAGTCGGCGTGGTTGAAAGTGGACAGGTTGGCCTTTTGTAGCGATGTGGTGATGCACAGCATGAGAGACTGGGTCGGTGAACTGACACGGTTTAGTGAGGGATGGAAACTCCTTCAAAATGTCAGCAAACGGCGATTGCGGGATCGCCAGCCGAATACCCAGGGAGTTGGTGCATTTACCAATGCCGACTGCACAAAGCTTGGTTGTGGTGTCTACCAGCTTGCGAGTTTTTGACGTCCACAGTTAGGCAAAAATGTTAGAGGAAATCCGCGCCAATATTGGGAGTCTGAACATCCGCCTGGATGAAAACCCATTGAAAAGAGCGTTGGAGGCCTAAATCAAGCGTGATGGACCGTTGGCCGAATGTCGCAATAGTTACTATGTTTGCTGCTTGCAGTGTAAAGTTACATGGTTTGAGGCTATGATGTTTGGGTGAGGGGATTACATTGATCTTGGCGCCGGTATCAATGAGGAATCGAAGGCCACTGGATCGGTCAACGATATAAAATAGGCGACTTTCATGTGGAGGGCCAGCCGAAGTCGTCGCCGTTACTGGCTGGCCTGGTCGTTTGACTGTGGGGTGGAAGTGCGGAATGAACATGGAGGATCACAGCGGCGTGTCTGGGAGCCGAATGTGCGGTGGTACCAACACCACGTTTGTAACCGGCGGTTTCTGGACCGTGATCTAAGTCGACGAGGTACTTCGGCGGACACAGGTCGATGATTAGTTAATGCGTTGCACATTGCACCGACCTGATTGCACAACATGCGAACGGTTTCTTTTAGGTCCGTAATGTCCTTATCGATATGAGAGTGATGGGATGGGGAATCAGGACTGCGAGAAACGTCGGCACGGCGATCTGGGGCAGGAACTGGTAATGCCATAGGAGATTCGTGTGTCGGAGTGGTTTCGGCGGGTGCTGTCATGTGAACACAGGGTCTACCAGCCGGGTAGCATTCCATTATTCTGTCGCCGTGCTGTGCAACTTTGTCAAGAGAAGTAGTGGGATCCAGCATTGACAGGACCTGCTGCATCGGGAGAGGTAGCTTATCAACCCATATCTCCCTGAAAATTGCGTCGTCCATTTCACGTCCAGCCAGTAGCGACCGCATGTGGCGCATAAGCTGGGACGGAGTTTGGTCTCCGAGCTCCACCGACGTGAACAGCTCCCGGAGCATTTTTCCGGCTGATTTTCCGGTACGCTGAATGACTGCTTACTCAAGCTTCGTGTAAGGAGCTTCTGGTGGAATGGGATCGAGGAGATCTTCCACGTCAACGGCCATGTCAAAGGGAAGCGCTTGGACAACGTGAGAGTATTTCACGCGCTCGCTGGTTATACGTCGAGTGGCAAATACGGCTTCTATTTGTCGAAACCACACTCGAGGGTTGGTCGGGGCAAAAACGGACAGTTTCAGAGCAACCGCGTGGATGTCAATAGATTCGCTGTCAGACATGGTGAATCGTGTGGAACTTGGACCAAAAGAATGGAAGCTAGTGTCAAAGGATGGAAAAACAACCTGGGCTCACCAATTTTGTAGCGTACTACTCTGTCTATATGGTACACTAAATGAATGTCAACAATATCTAAGACGACACTAGCCAACTAAGATGGGCGGAGGAGCGTGCGGTGATAAAAAGGCCAAAAGGGTATGTACATTAAGAATTAAAATTAAACAAAAGGTGGGACCCAAACTCACAGTTGTTCAGTGTCTTCCCAGAGAGATTCTGTGCAAAATCATGAATGTGTGGGATCGAGTATCTGTCGGGGACGGTGACCTTATTGAGAGCACGGTAGTCTCCACAGGGTCTCCAATCAACAGATGATTTTGGAACCATGTGCAAAGGCGAGGCCCATGGGCTTGAAGACGGTCGAATGATGCCAAGATTCATCATATGTTCGAATTCAAGGCGTGCAATACGGAGTTTGTCGGCGTTGAGTCGGCGTGGTTGAAAGTGGACAGGTTGGCCTTTTGTAGCGATGTGGTGATGCACAGCATGAGGGACTGGGTCGGTGAACTGACACGGTTTAGTGAGGGATGGAAACTCCTTCAAAATGTCAGCAAACGGCGATTGCGGGATCGCCAGCCGAATACCCAGGGAGTTGGTGCATTTACCAATGCCGACTGCACAAAGCTTGGTTGTGGTGTCTACCAGCTTGCGAGTTTTTGACGTCCACAGTTAGGCAAAAATGTTAGAGGAAATCCGCGCCAATATTGGGAGTCTGAACATCCGCCTGGATGAAAACCCATTGAAAAGAGCGTCGGAGGCCTAAATCAAGCGTGATGGACCGTTGGCCGAATGTCGCAATAGTTGTTGTGTTTGCTGCTTGCAGTGTGAAGTTACATGGTTTGAGGCTATGATGTTTGGGTGAGGGGATTACACTGATCTCGGCGCCGGTATCAATGAGGAATCGAAGGCCACTGGATCGGTCAACGATATAAAATAGGCGACTTTCATGTGGAGGGCCAGCCGAAGTCGTCGCCGTTACTGGCTGGCCTGGTCGTTTGACTGTGGGGTGGAAGTGCGGAATGAACATGGAGGATCACAGCGGCGTGCCTGGGAGCCGAATGTGCGGTGGTACCAACACCACGTTTGTAACCGGCGGTTTCTGGACCGTGATCTAAGTCGACGAGGTACTTCGGCGGACACAGGTCGATGATTAGTTAATGCGTTGCACATTGCACCGACCTGATTGCACAACATGCGAACGGTTTCTTTTAGGTCCGTAATGTCCTTATCGATATGAGAGTGATGGGATGGGGAATCAGGACTGCGAGAAACGTCGGCACGGCGATCTGGGGCAGGAACTGGTAATGCCATAGGAGATTCGTGTGTCGGAGTGGTTTCGGCGGGTGCTGTCATGTGAACACAGGGTCTACCAGCCGGGTAGCATTCCATTATTCTGTCGCCGTGCTGTGCAACTTTGTCAAGAGAAGTAGTGGGATCCAGCATTGACAGGACCTGCTGCATCGGGAGAGGTAGCTTATCAACCCATATCTCCCTGAAAATTGCGTCGTCCATTTCACGTCCAGCCAGTAGCGACCGCATGTGGCGCATAAGCTGGGACGGAGTTTGGTCTCCGAGCTCCACCGACGTGAACAGCTCCCGGAGCATTTTTCCGGCTGATTTTCCGGTACGCTGAATGACTGCTTCCTCAAGCTTCGTGTAAGGAGCTTCTGGTGGAATGGGATCGAGGAGATCTTCCACGTCAACGGCCATGTCAAAGGGAAGCGCTTGGACAACGTGAGAGTATTTCACGCGCTCGCTGGTTATACGTCGAGTGGCAAATACGGCTTCTATTTGTCGAAACCACACTCGAGGGTTGGTCGGGGCAAAAACGGGCAGTTTCAGAGCAACCGCGTGGATGTCAATAGATTCGCTGTCAGACATGGTGAATCGTGTGGAACTTGGACCAAAAGAATGGAAGCTAGTGTCAAAGGATGGAAAAACAACCTGGGCTCACCAATTTTGTAGCGTACTACTCTGTCTATATGGTACACTAAATGAATGTCAACAATATCTAAGACGACACTAGCCAACTAAGATGGGCGGAGGAGCGTGCGGTGATAAAAAGGCCAAAAGGGTATGTACATTAAGAATTAAAATTAAACAAAAGGTGGGACCCAAACTCACAGTTGTTCAGTGTCTTCCCAGAGAGATTCTGTGCAAAATCATGAATGTGTGGGATCGAGTATCTGTCGGGGACGGTGACCTTATTGAGAGCACGGTAGTCTCCACAGGGTCTCCAATCAACAGATGATTTTGGAACCATGTGCAAAGGCGAGGCCCATGGGCTTGAAGACGGTCGAATGATGCCAAGATTCATCATATGTTCGAATTCAAGGCGTGCAATACGGAGTTTGTCGGCGTTGAGTCGGCGTGGTTGAAAGTGGACAGGTTGGCCTTTTGTAGCGATGTGGTGATGCACAGCATGAGAGACTGGGTCGGTGAACTGACACGGTTTAGTGAGGGATGGAAACTCCTTCAAAATGTCAGCAAACGGCGATTGCGGGATCGCCAGCCGAATACCCAGGGAGTTGGTGCATTTACCAATGCCGACTGCACAAAGCTTGGTTGTGGTGTCTACCAGCTTGCGAGTTTTTGACGTCCACAGTTAGGCAAAAATGTTAGAGGAAATCCGCGCCAATATTGGGAGTCTGAACATCCGCCTGGATGAAAACCCATTGAAAAGAGCGTCGGAGGCCTAAATCAAGCGTGATGGACCGTTGGCCGAATGTCGCAATAGTTACTATGTTTGCTGCTTGCAGTGTAAAGTTACATGGTTTGAGGCTATGATGTTTGGGTGAGGGGATTACATTGATCTTGGCGCCGGTATCAATGAGGAATCGAAGGCCACTGGATCGGTCAACGATATAAAATAGGCGACTTTCATGTGGAGGGCCAGCCGAAGTCGTCGCCGTTACTGGCTGGCCTGGTCGTTTGACTGTGGGGTGGAAGTGCGGAATGAACATGGAGGATCACAGCGGCGTGTCTGGGAGCCGAATGTGCGGTGATACCAACACCACGTTTGTAACCGGCGGTTTCTGGACCGTGATCTAAGTCGACGAGGTACTTCGGCGGACACAGGTCGATGATTAGTTAATGCGTTGCACATTGCACCGACCTGATTGCACAACATGCGAACGGTTTCTTTTAGGTCCGTAATGTCCTTATCGATATGAGAGTGATGGGATGGGGAATCAGGACTGCGAGAAACGTCGGCACGGCGATCTGGGGCAGGAACTGGTAATGCCATAGGAGATTCGTGTGTCGGAGTGGTTTCGGCGGGTGATGTCATGTGAACACAGGGTCTACCAGCCGGGTAGCATTCCATTATTCTGTCGCCGTGCTGTGCAACTTTGTCAAGAGAAGTAGTGGGCTCCAGCATTGACAGGACCTGCTGCATCGGGAGAGGTAGTTTATCAACCCATATCTCCCTGAAAATTGCGTCGTCCATTTCACGTCCAGCCAGTAGCGACCGCATGTGGCGCATAAGCTGGGACGGAGTTTGGTCTCCGAGCTCCACCGACGTGAACAGCTCCCGGAGAATTTTTCCGGCTGATTTTCCGGTACGCTGAATGACTGCTTCCCCAAGCTTCGTGTAAGGAGCTTCTGGTGGAATGGGATCGAGGAGATCTTCCACGTCAACGGCCATGTCAAAGGGAAGCGCTTGGACAACGTGAGAGTATTTCACGCGCTCGCTGGTTATACGTCGAGTGGCAAATACGGCTTCTATTTGTCGAAACCACACTCGAGGGTTGGTCGGGGCAAAAACGGGCAGTTTCAGAGCAACCGCGTGGATGTCAATAGATTCGCTGTCAGACATGGTGAATCGTGTGGAACTTGGACCAAAAGAATGGAAGCTAGTGTCAAAGGATGGAAAAACAACCTGGGCTCACCAATTTTGTAGCGTACTACTCTGTCTATATGGTACACTAAATGAATGTCAACAATATCTAAGACGACACTAGCCAACTAAGATGGGCGGAGGAGCGTGCGGTGATAAAAAGGCCAAAAGGGTATGTACATTAAGAATTAAAATTAAACAAAAGGTGGGACCCAAACTCACAGTTGTTCAGTGTCTTCCCAGAGAGATTCTGTGCAAAATCATGAATGTGTGGGATCGGGTATCTGTCGGGGACGGTGACCTTATTGAGAGCACGGTAGTCTCCACAGGGTCTCCAATCAACAGATGATTTTGGAACCATGTGCAAAGGCGAGGCCCATGGGCTTGAAGACGGTCGAATGATGCCAAGATTCATCATATGTTCGAATTCAAGGCGTGCAATACGGAGTTTGTCGGCGTTGAGTCGGCGTGGTTGAAAGTGGACAGGTTGGCCTTTTGTAGCGATGTGGTGATGCACAGCATGAGAGACTGGGTCGGTGAACTGACACGGTTTAGTGAGGGATGGAAACTCCTTCAAAATGTCAGCAAACGGCGATTGCGGGATCGCCAGCCGAATACCCAGGGAGTTGGTGCATTTACCAATGCCGACTGCACAAAGCTTGGTTGTGGTGTCTACCAGCTTGCGAGTTTTTGACGTCCACAGTTAGGCAAAAATGTTAGAGGAAATCCGCGCCAATATTGGGAGTCTGAACATCCGCCTGGATGAAAACCCATTGAAAAGAGCGTCGGAGGCCTAAATCAAGCGTGATGGACCGTTGGCCGAATGTCGCAATAGTTACTATGTTTGCTGCTTGCAGTGTAAAGTTACATGGTTTGAGGCTATGATGTTTGGGTGAGGGGATTACATTGATCTTGGCGCCGGTATCAATGAGGAATCGAAGGCCACTGGATCGGTCAACGATATAAAATAGGCGACTTTCATGTGGAGGGCCAGCCGAAGTCGTCGCCGTTACTGGCTGGCCTGGTCGTTTGACTGTGGGGTGGAAGTGCGGAATGAACATGGAGGATCACAGCGGCGTGTCTGGGAGCCGAATGTGCGGTGATACCAACACCACGTTTGTAACCGGCGGTTTCTGGACCGTGATCTAAGTCGACGAGGTACTTCGGCGGACACAGGTCGATGATTAGTTAATGCGTTGCACATTGCACCGACCTGATTGCACAACATGCGAACGGTTTCTTTTAGGTCCGTAATGTCCTTATCGATATGAGAGTGATGGGATGGGGAATCAGGACTGCGAGAAACGTCGGCACGGCGATCTGGGGCAGGAACTGGTAATGCCATAGGAGATTCGTGTGTCGGAGTGGTTTCGGCGGGTGATGTCATGTGAACACAGGGTCTACCAGCCGGGTAGCATTCCATTATTCTGTCGCCGTGCTGTGCAACTTTGTCAAGAGAAGTAGTGGGCTCCAGCATTGACAGGACCTGCTGCATCGGGAGAGGTAGTTTATCAACCCATATCTCCCTGAAAATTGCGTCGTCCATTTCACGTCCAGCCAGTAGCGACCGCATGTGGCGCATAAGCTGGGACGGAGTTTGGTCTCCGAGCTCCACCGACGTGAACAGCTCCCGGAGAATTTTTCCGGCTGATTTTCCGGTACGCTGAATGACTGCTTCCCCAAGCTTCGTGTAAGGAGCTTCTGGTGGAATGGGATCGAGGAGATCTTCCACGTCAACGGCCATGTCAAAGGGAAGCGCTTGGACAACGTGAGAGTATTTCACGCGCTCGCTGGTTATACGTCGAGTGGCAAATACGGCTTCTATTTGTCGAAACCACACTCGAGGGTTGGTCGGGGCAAAAACGGGCAGTTTCAGAGCAACCGCGTGGATGTCAATAGATTCGCTGTCAGACATGGTGAATCGTGTGGAACTTGGACCAAAAGAATGGAAGCTAGTGTCAAAGGATGGAAAAACAACCTGGGCTCACCAATTTTGTAGCGTACTACTCTGTCTATATGGTACACTAAATGAATGTCAACAATATCTAAGACGACACTAGCCAACTAAGATGGGCGGAGGAGCGTGCGGTGATAAAAAGGCCAAAAGGGTATGTACATTAAGAATTAAAATTAAACAAAAGGTGGGACCCAAACTCACAGTTGTTCAGTGTCTTCCCAGAGAGATTCTGTGCAAAATCATGAATGTGTGGGATCGGGTATCTGTCGGGGACGGTGACCTTATTGAGAGCACGGTAGTCTCCACAGGGTCTCCAATCAACAGATGATTTTGGAACCATGTGCAAAAGCGAGGCCCATGGGCTTGAAGACGGTCGAATGATGCCAAGATTCATCATATGTTCGAATTCAAGGCGTGAAATACGGAGTTTGTCGGCGTTGAGTCGGCGTGGTTGAAAGTGGACAGGTTGGCCTTTTGTAGCGATGTGGTGATGCACAGCATGAGAGACTGGGTCGGTGAACTGACACGGTTTAGTGAGGGATGGAAACTCCTTCAAAATGTCAGCAAACGGCGATTGCGGGATCGCCAGCCGAATACCCAGGGAGTTGGTGCATTTACCAATGCCGACTGCACAAAGCTTGGTTGTGGTGTCTACCAGCTTGCGAGTTTTTGACGTCCACAGTTAGGCAAAAATGTTAGAGGAAATCCGCGCCAATATTGGGAGTCTGAACATCCGCCTGGATGAAAACCCATTGAAAAGAGCGTCGGAGGCCTAAATCAAGCGTGATGGACCGTTGGCCGAATGTCGCAATAGTTGTTGTGTTTGCTGCTTGCAGTGTGAAGTTACATGGTTTGAGGCTATGATGTTTGGGTGAGGGGATTACACTGATCTCGGCGCCGGTATCAATGAGGAATCGAAGGCCACTGGATCGGTCAACGATATAAAATAGGCGACTTTCATGTGGAGGGCCAGCCGAAGTCGTCGCCGTTACTGGCTGGCCTGGTCGTTTGACTGTGGGGTGGAAGTGCGGAATGAACATGGAGGATCACAGCGGCGTGCCTGGGAGCCGAATGTGCGGTGGTACCAACACCACGTTTGTAACCGGCGGTTTCTGGACCGTGATCTAGGTCGACGAGGTACTTCGGCGGACACAGGTCGATGATTAGTTAATGCGTTGCACATTGCACCGACCTGATTGCACAACATGCGAACGGTTTCTTTTAGGTCCGTAATGTCCTTATCGATATGAGAGTGATGGGATGGGGAATCAGGACTGCGAGAAACGTCGGCACGGCGATCTGGGGCAGGAACTGGTAATGCCATAGGAGATTCGTGTGTCGGAGTGGTTTCGGCGGGTGCTGTCATGTGAACACAGGGTCTACCAGCCGGGTAGCATTCCATTATTCTGTCGCCGTGCTGTGCAACTTTGTCAAGAGGAGTAGTGGGCTTCAGCATTGACAGGACCTGCTGCATTGGGAGAGGTAGTTTATCAACCCATATCTCCCTGAAAATGGCGTCGTCCATTTCACGTCCAGCCAGTAGCGACCGCATGTGGCGCATAAGCTGGGACGGAGTTTGGTCTCCGAGCTCCACCGACGTGAACAGCTCCCGGAGAATTTTTCCGGCTGATTTTCCGGTACGCTGAATGACTGCTTCCTCAAGCTTCGTGTAAGGAGCTTCTGGTGGAATGGGATCGAGGAGATCTTCCACGTCAACGGCCATGTCAAAGGGAAGCGCTTGGACAACGTGAGAGTATTTCACGCGCTCGCTGGTTATACGTCGAGTGGCAAATACGGCTTCTATTTGTCGAAACCACACTCGAGGGTTGGTCGGGGCAAAAACGGGCAGTTTCAGAGCAACCGCGTGGATGTCAATAGATTCGCTGTCAGACATGGTGAATCGTGTGGAACTTGGACCAAAAGAATGGAAGCTAGTGTCAAAGGATGGAAAAACAACCTGGGCTCACCAATTTTGTAGCGTACTACTCTGTCTATATGGTACACTAAATGAATGTCAACAATATCTAAGACGACACTAGCCAACTAAGATGGGCGGAGGAGCGTGCGGTGATAAAAAGGCCAAAAGGGTATGTACATTAAGAATTAAAATTAAACAAAAGGTGGGACCCAAACTCACAGTTGTTCAGTGTCTTCCCAGAGAGATTCTGTGCAAAATCATGAATGTGTGGGATCGGGTATCTGTCGGGGACGGTGACCTTATTGAGAGCACGGTAGTCTCCACAGGGTCTCCAATCAACAGATGATTTTGGAACCATGTGCAAAAGCGAGGCCCATGGGCTTGAAGACGGTCGAATGATGCCAAGATTCATCATATGTTCGAATTCAAGGCGTGCAATACGGAGTTTGTCGGCGTTGAGTCGGCGTGGTTGAAAGTGGACAGGTTGGCCTTTTGTAGCGATGTGGTGATGCACAGCATGAGGGACTGGGTCGGTGAACTGACACGGTTTAGTGAGGGATGGAAACTCCTTCAAAATGTCAGCAAACGGCGATTGCGGGATCGCCAGCCGAATACCCAGGGAGTTGGTGCATTTACCAATGCCGACTGCACAAAGCTTGGTTGTGGTGTCTACCAGCTTGCGAGTTTTTGACGTCCACAGTTAGGCAAAAATGTTAGAGGAAATCCGCGCCAATATTGGGAGTCTGAACATCCGCCTGGATGAAAACCCATTGAAAAGAGCGTCGGAGGCCTAAATCAAGCGTGATGGACCGTTGGCCGAATGTCGCAATAGTTACTATGTTTGCTGCTTGCAGTGTGAAGTTACATGGTTTGAGGCTATGATGTTTGGGTGAGGGGATTACACTGATCTCGGCGCCGGTATCAATGAGGAATCGAAGGCCACTGGATCGGTCAACGATATAAAATAGGCGACTTTCATGTGGAGGGCCAGCCGAAGTCGTCGCCGTTACTGGCTGGCCTGGTCGTTTGACTGTGGGGTGGAAGTGCGGAATGAACATGGAGGATCACAGCGGCGTGCCTGGGAGCCGAATGTGCGGTGATACCAACACCACGTTTGTAACCGGCGGTTTCTGGACCGTGATCTAAGTCGACGAGGTACTTCGGCGGACACAGGTCGATGATTAGTTAATGCGTTGCACATTGCACCGACCTGATTGCACAACATGCGAACGGTTTCTTTTAGGTCCGTAATGTCCTTATCGATATGAGAGTGATGGGATGGGGAATCAGGACTGCGAGAAACGTCGGCACGGCGATCTGGGGCAGGAACTGGTAATGCCATAGGAGATTCGTGTGTCGGAGTGGTTTCGGCGGGTGATGTCATGTGAACACAGGGTCTACCAGCCGGGTAGCATTCCATTATTCTGTCGCCGTGCTGTGCAACTTTGTCAAGAGAAGTAGTGGGCTCCAGCATTGACAGGACCTGCTGCATCGGGAGAGGTAGTTTATCAACCCATATCTCCCTGAAAATTGCGTCGTCCATTTCACGTCCAGCCAGTAGCGACCGCATGTGGCGCATAAGCTGGGACGGAGTTTGGTCTCCGAGCTCCACCGACGTGAACAGCTCCCGGAGAATTTTTCCGGCTGATTTTCCGGTACGCTGAATGACTGCTTCCCCAAGCTTCGTGTAAGGAGCTTCTGGTGGAATGGGATCGAGGAGATCTTCCACGTCAACGGCCATGTCAAAGGGAAGCGCTTGGACAACGTGAGAGTATTTCACGCGCTCGCTGGTTATACGTCGAGTGGCAAATACGGCTTCTATTTGTCGAAACCACACTCGAGGGTTGGTCGGGGCAAAAACGGGCAGTTTCAGAGCAACCGCGTGGATGTCAATAGATTCGCTGTCAGACATGGTGAATCGTGTGGAACTTGGACCAAAAGAATGGAAGCTAGTGTCAAAGGATGGAAAAACAACCTGGGCTCACCAATTTTGTAGCGTACTACTCTGTCTATATGGTACACTAAATGAATGTCAACAATATCTAAGACGACACTAGCCAACTAAGATGGGCGGAGGAGCGTGCGGTGATAAAAAGGCCAAAAGGGTATGTACATTAAGAATTAAAATTAAACAAAAGGTGGGACCCAAACTCACAGTTGTTCAGTGTCTTCCCAGAGAGATTCTGTGCAAAATCATGAATGTGTGGGATCGGGTATCTGTCGGGGACGGTGACCTTATTGAGAGCACGGTAGTCTCCACAGGGTCTCCAATCAACAGATGATTTTGGAACCATGTGCAAAAGCGAGGCCCATGGGCTTGAAGACGGTCGAATGATGCCAAGATTCATCATATGTTCGAATTCAAGGCGTGAAATACGGAGTTTGTCGGCGTTGAGTCGGCGTGGTTGAAAGTGGACAGGTTGGCCTTTTGTAGCGATGTGGTGATGCACAGCATGAGAGACTGGGTCGGTGAACTGACACGGTTTAGTGAGGGATGGAAACTCCTTCAAAATGTCAGCAAACGGCGATTGCGGGATCGCCAGCCGAATACCCAGGGAGTTGGTGCATTTACCAATGCCGACTGCACAAAGCTTGGTTGTGGTGTCTACCAGCTTGCGAGTTTTTGACGTCCACAGTTAGGCAAAAATGTTAGAGGAAATCCGCGCCAATATTGGGAGTCTGAACATCCGCCTGGATGAAAACCCATTGAAAAGAGCGTCGGAGGCCTAAATCAAGCGTGATGGACCGTTGGCCGAATGTCGCAATAGTTGTTGTGTTTGCTGCTTGCAGTGTGAAGTTACATGGTTTGAGGCTATGATGTTTGGGTGAGGGGATTACACTGATCTCGGCGCCGGTATCAATGAGGAATCGAAGGCCACTGGATCGGTCAACGATATAAAATAGGCGACTTTCATGTGGAGGGCCAGCCGAAGTCGTCGCCGTTACTGGCTGGCCTGGTCGTTTGACTGTGGGGTGGAAGTGCGGAATGAACATGGAGGATCACAGCGGCGTGCCTGGGAGCCGAATGTGCGGTGGTACCAACACCACGTTTGTAACCGGCGGTTTCTGGACCGTGATCTAGGTCGACGAGGTACTTCGGCGGACACAGGTCGATGATTAGTTAATGCGTTGCACATTGCACCGACCTGATTGCACAACATGCGAACGGTTTCTTTTAGGTCCGTAATGTCCTTATCGATATGAGAGTGATGGGATGGGGAATCAGGACTGCGAGAAACGTCGGCACGGCGATCTGGGGCAGGAACTGGTAATGCCATAGGAGATTCGTGTGTCGGAGTGGTTTCGGCGGGTGCTGTCATGTGAACACAGGGTCTACCAGCCGGGTAGCATTCCATTATTCTGTCGCCGTGCTGTGCAACTTTGTCAAGAGGAGTAGTGGGCTTCAGCATTGACAGGACCTGCTGCATTGGGAGAGGTAGTTTATCAACCCATATCTCCCTGAAAATGGCGTCGTCCATTTCACGTCCAGCCAGTAGCGACCGCATGTGGCGCATAAGCTGGGACGGAGTTTGGTCTCCGAGCTCCACCGACGTGAACAGCTCCCGGAGAATTTTTCCGGCTGATTTTCCGGTACGCTGAATGACTGCTTCCTCAAGCTTCGTGTAAGGAGCTTCTGGTGGAATGGGATCGAGGAGATCTTCCACGTCAACGGCCATGTCAAAGGGAAGCGCTTGGACAACGTGAGAGTATTTCACGCGCTCGCTGGTTATACGTCGAGTGGCAAATACGGCTTCTATTTGTCGAAACCACACTCGAGGGTTGGTCGGGGCAAAAACGGGCAGTTTCAGAGCAACCGCGTGGATGTCAATAGATTCGCTGTCAGACATGGTGAATCGTGTGGAACTTGGACCAAAAGAATGGAAGCTAGTGTCAAAGGATGGAAAAACAACCTGGGCTCACCAATTTTGTAGCGTACTACTCTGTCTATATGGTACACTAAATGAATGTCAACAATATCTAAGACGACACTAGCCAACTAAGATGGGCGGAGGAGCGTGCGGTGATAAAAAGGCCAAAAGGGTATGTACATTAAGAATTAAAATTAAACAAAAGGTGGGACCCAAACTCACAGTTGTTCAGTGTCTTCCCAGAGAGATTCTGTGCAAAATCATGAATGTGTGGGATCGGGTATCTGTCGGGGACGGTGACCTTATTGAGAGCACGGTAGTCTCCACAGGGTCTCCAATCAACAGATGATTTTGGAACCATGTGCAAAAGCGAGGCCCATGGGCTTGAAGACGGTCGAATGATGCCAAGATTCATCATATGTTCGAATTCAAGGCGTGCAATACGGAGTTTGTCGGCGTTGAGTCGGCGTGGTTGAAAGTGGACAGGTTGGCCTTTTGTAGCGATGTGGTGATGCACAGCATGAGGGACTGGGTCGGTGAACTGACACGGTTTAGTGAGGGATGGAAACTCCTTCAAAATGTCAGCAAACGGCGATTGCGGGATCGCCAGCCGAATACCCAGGGAGTTGGTGCATTTACCAATGCCGACTGCACAAAGCTTGGTTGTGGTGTCTACCAGCTTGCGAGTTTTTGACGTCCACAGTTAGGCAAAAATGTTAGAGGAAATCCGCGCCAATATTGGGAGTCTGAACATCCGCCTGGATGAAAACCCATTGAAAAGAGCGTCGGAGGCCTAAATCAAGCGTGATGGACCGTTGGCCGAATGTCGCAATAGTTGTTGTGT
This sequence comes from Fasciola hepatica, assembly GCA_948099385.1. NCBI lineage: Eukaryota > Metazoa > Platyhelminthes > Trematoda > Plagiorchiida > Fasciolidae > Fasciola > Fasciola hepatica. Next base: position 1,793,880 of record CANUEZ040000025.1, read on the forward strand.
TTGCTGCTTGCAGTGTGAAGTTACATGGTTTGAGGCTATGATGTTTGGGTGAGGGGATTACACTGATCTCGGCGCCGGTATCAATGAGGAATCGAAGGCCACTGGATCGGTCAACGATATAAAATAGGCGACTTTCATGTGGAGGGCCAGCCGAAGTCGTCGCCGTTACTGGCTGGCCTGGTCGTTTGACTGTGGGGTGGAAGTGCGGAATGAACATGGAGGATCACAGCGGCGTGCCTGGGAGCCGAATGTGCGGTGGTACCAACACCACGTTTGTAACCGGCGGTTTCTGGACCGTGATCTAGGTCGACGAGGTACTTCGGCGGACACAGGTCGATGATTAGTTAATGCGTTGCACATTGCACCGACCTGATTGCACAACATGCGAACGGTTTCTTTTAGGTCCGTAATGTCCTTATCGATATGAGAGTGATGGGATGGGGAATCAGGACTGCGAGAAACGTCGGCACGGCGATCTGGGGCAGGAACTGGTAATGCCATAGGAGATTCGTGTGTCGGAGTGGTTTCGGCGGGTGATGTCATGTGAACACAGGGTCTACCAGCCGGGTAGCATTCCATTATTCTGTCGCCGTGCTGTGCAACTTTGTCAAGAGAAGTAGTGGGCTCCAGCATTGACAGGACCTGCTGCATTGGGAGAGGTAGTTTATCAACCCATATCTCCCTGAAAATTGCGTCGTCCATTTCACGTCCAGCCAGTAGCGACCGCATGTGGCGCATAAGCTGGGACGGAGTTTGGTCTCCGAGCTCCACCGACGTGAACAGCTCCCGGAGAATTTTTCCGGCTGATTTTCCGGTACGCTGAATGACTGCTTCCCCAAGCTTCGTGTAAGGAGCTTCTGGTGGAATGGGATCGAGGAGATCTTCCACGTCAACGGCCATGTCAAAGGGAAGCGCTTGGACAACGTGAGAGTATTTCACGCGCTCGCTGGTTATACGTCGAGTGGCAAATACGGCTTCTATTTGTCGAAACCACACTCGAGGGTTGGTCGGGGCAAAAACGGGCAGTTTCAGAGCAACCGCGTGGATGTCAATAGATTCGCTGTCAGACATGGTGAATCGTGTGGAACTTGGACCAAAAGAATGGAAGCTAGTGTCAAAGGATGGAAAAACAACCTGGGCTCACCAATTTTGTAGCGTACTACTCTGTCTATATGGTACACTAAATGAATGTCAACAATATCTAAGACGACACTAGCCAACTAAGATGGGCGGAGGAGCGTGCGGTGATAAAAAGGCCAAAAGGGTATGTACATTAAGAATTAAAATTAAACAAAAGGTGGGACCCAAACTCACAGTTGTTCAGTGTCTTCCCAGAGAGATTCTGTGCAAAATCATGAATGTGTGGGATCGGGTATCTGTCGGGGACGGTGACCTTATTGAGAGCACGGTAGTCTCCACAGGGTCTCCAATCAACAGATAATTTCGGAACCATGTGCAAAGGCGAGGCCCATGGGCTTGAAGACGGTCGAATGATGCCAAGATTCATCATATGTTCGAATTCAAGGCGTGCAATACGGAGTTTGTCGGCGTTGAGTCGGCGTGGTTGAAAGTGGACAGGTTGGCCTTTTGTAGCGATGTGGTGATGCACAGCATGAGGGACTGGGTCGGTGAACTGACACGGTTTAGTGAGGGATGGAAACTCCTTCAAAATGTCAGCAAACGGCGATTGCGGGATCGCCAGCCGAATACCCAGGGAGTTGGTGCATTTACCAATGCCGACTGCACAAAGCTTGGTTGTGGTGTCTACCAGCTTGCGAGTTTTTGACGTCCACAGTTAGGCAAAAATGTTAGAGGAAATCCGCGCCAATATTGGGAGTCTGAACATCCGCCTGGATGAAAACCCATTGAAAAGAGCGTCGGAGGCCTAAATCAAGCGTGATGGACCGTTGGCCGAATGTCGCAATAGTTGTTGTGTTTGCTGCTTGCAGTGTAAAGTTACATGGTTTGAGGCTATGATGTTTGGGTGAGGGGATTACACTGATCTCGGCGCCGGTATCAATGAGGAATCGAAGGCCACTGGATCGGTCAACGATATAAAATAGGCGACTTTCATGTGGAGGGCCAGCCGAAGTCGTCGCCGTTACTGGCTGGCCTGGTCGTTTGACTGTGGGGTGGAAGTGCGGAATGAACATGGAGGATCACAGCGGCGTGCCTGGGAGCCGAATGTGCGGTGGTACCAACACCACGTTTGTAACCGGCGGTTTCTGGACCGTGATCTAGGTCGACGAGGTACTTCGGCGGACACAGGTCGATGATTAGTTAATGCGTTGCACATTGCACCGACCTGATTGCACAACATGCGAACGGTTTCTTTTAGGTCCGTAATGTCCTTATCGATATGAGAGTGATGGGATGGGGAATCAGGACTGCGAGAAACGTCGGCACGGCGATCTGGGGCAGGAACTGGTAATGCCATAGGAGATTCGTGTGTCGGAGTGGTTTCGGCGGGTGATGTCATGTGAACACAGGGTCTACCAGCCGGGTGGCATTCCATTATTCTGTCGCCGTGCTGTGCAACTTTGTCAAGAGAAGTAGTGGGCTCCAGCATTGACAGGACCTGCTGCATCGGGAGAGGTAGTTTATCAACCCATATCTCCCTGAAAATTGCGTCGTCCATTTCACGTCCAGCCAGTAGCGACCGCATGTGGCGCATAAGCTGGGACGGAGTTTGGTCTCCGAGCTCCACCGACGTGAACAGCTCCCGGAGAATTTTTCCGGCTGATTTTCCGGTACGCTGAATGACTGCTTCCCCAAGCTTCGTGTAAGGAGCTTCTGGTGGAATGGGATCGAGGAGATCTTCCACGTCAACGGCCATGTCAAAGGGAAGCGCTTGGACAACGTGAGAGTATTTCACGCGCTCGCTGGTTATACGTCGAGTGGCAAATACGGCTTCTATTTGTCGAAACCACACTCGAGGGTTGGTCGGGGCAAAAACGGGCAGTTTCAGAGCAACCGCGTGGATGTCAATAGATTCGCTGTCAGACATGGTGAATCGTGTGGAACTTGGACCAAAAGAATGGAAGCTAGTGTCAAAGGATGGAAAAACAACCTGGGCTCACCAATTTTGTAGCGTACTACTCTGTCTATATGGTACACTAAATGAATGTCAACAATATCTAAGACGACACTAGCCAACTAAGATGGGCGGAGGAGCGTGCGGTGATAAAAAGGCCAAAAGGGTATGTACATTAAGAATTAAAATTAAACAAAAGGTGGGACCCAAACTCACAGTTGTTCAGTGTCTTCCCAGAGAGATTCTGTGCAAAATCATGAATGTGTGGGATCGAGTATCTGTCGGGGACGGTGACCTTATTGAGAGCACGGTAGTCTCCACAGGGTCTCCAATCAACAGATAATTTCGGAACCATGTGCAAAGGCGAGGCCCATGGGCTTGAAGACGGTCGAATGATGCCAAGATTCATCATATGTTCGAATTCAAGGCGTGCAATACGGAGTTTGTCGGCGTTGAGTCGGCGTGGTTGAAAGTGGACAGGTTGGCCTTTTGTAGCGATGTGGTGATGCACAGCATGAGGGACTGGGTCGGTGAACTGACACGGTTTAGTGAGGGATGGAAACTCCTTCAAAATGTCAGCAAACGGCGATTGCGGGATCGCCAGCCGAATACCCAGGGAGTTGGTGCATTTACCAATGCCGACTGCACAAAGCTTGGTTGTGGTGTCTACCAGCTTGCGAGTTTTTGACGTCCACAGTTAGGCAAAAATGTTAGAGGAAATCCGCGCCAATATTGGGAGTCTGAACATCCGCCTGGATGAAAACCCATTGAAAAGAGCGTCGGAGGCCTAAATCAAGCGTGATGGACCGTTGGCCGAATGTCGCAATAGTTGTTGTGTTTGCTGCTTGCAGTGTGAAGTTACATGGTTTGAGGCTATGATGTTTGGGTGAGGGGATTACACTGATCTCGGCGCCGGTATCAATGAGGAATCGAAGGCCACTGGATCGGTCAACGATATAAAATAGGCGACTTTCATGTGGAGGGCCAGCCGAAGTCGTCGCCGTTACTGGCTGGCCTGGTCGTTTGACTGTGGGGTGGAAGTGCGGAATGAACATGGAGGATCACAGCGGCGTGCCTGGGAGCCGAATGTGCGGTGGTACCAACACCACGTTTGTAACCGGCGGTTTCTGGACCGTGATCTAGGTCGACGAGGTACTTCGGCGGACACAGGTCGATGATTAGTTAATGCGTTGCACATTGCACCGACCTGATTGCACAACATGCGAACGGTTTCTTTTAGGTCCGTAATGTCCTTATCGATATGAGAGTGATGGGATGGGGAATCAGGACTGCGAGAAACGTCGGCACGGCGATCTGGGGCAGGAACTGGTAATGCCATAGGAGATTCGTGTGTCGGAGTGGTTTCGGCGGGTGATGTCATGTGAACACAGGGTCTACCAGCCGGGTAGCATTCCATTATTCTGTCGCCGTGCTGTGCAACTTTGTCAAGAGAAGTAGTGGGCTCCAGCATTGACAGGACCTGCTGCATCGGGAGAGGTAGTTTATCAACCCATATCTCCCTGAAAATTGCGTCGTCCATTTCACGTCCAGCCAGTAGCGACCGCATGTGGCGCATAAGCTGGGACGGAGTTTGGTCTCCGAGCTCCACCGACGTGAACAGCTCCCGGAGAATTTTTCCGGCTGATTTTCCGGTACGCTGAATGACTGCTTCCCCAAGCTTCGTGTAAGGAGCTTCTGGTGGAATGGGATCGAGGAGATCTTCCACGTCAACGGCCATGTCAAAGGGAAGCGCTTGGACAACGTGAGAGTATTTCACGCGCTCGCTGGTTATACGTCGAGTGGCAAATACGGCTTCTATTTGTCGAAACCACACTCGAGGGTTGGTCGGGGCAAAAACGGGCAGTTTCAGAGCAACCGCGTGGATGTCAATAGATTCGCTGTCAGACATGGTGAATCGTGTGGAACTTGGACCAAAAGAATGGAAGCTAGTGTCAAAGGATGGAAAAACAACCTGGGCTCACCAATTTTGTAGCGTACTACTCTGTCTATATGGTACACTAAATGAATGTCAAAAATATCTAAGACGACACTAGCCAACTAAGATGGGCGGAGGAGCGTGCGGTGATAAAAAGGCCAAAAGGGTATGTACATTAAGAATTAAAATTAAACAAAAGGTGGGACCCAAACTCACAGTTGTTCAGTGTCTTCCCAGAGAGATTCTGTGCAAAATCATGAATGTGTGGGATCGGGTATCTGTCGGGGACGGTGACCTTATTGAGAGCACGGTAGTCTCCACAGGGTCTCCAATCAACAGATGATTTTGGAACCATGTGCAAAAGCGAGGCCCATGGGCTTGAAGACGGTCGAATGATGCCAAGATTCATCATATGTTCGAATTCAAGGCGTGAAATACGGAGTTTGTCGGCGTTGAGTCGGCGTGGTTGAAAGTGGACAGGTTGGCCTTTTGTAGCGATGTGGTGATGCACAGCATGAGAGACTGGGTCGGTGAACTGACACGGTTTAGTGAGGGATGGAAACTCCTTCAAAATGTCAGCAAACGGCGATTGCGGGATCGCCAGCCGAATACCCAGGGAGTTGGTGCATTTACCAATGCCGACTGCACAAAGCTTGGTTGTGGTGTCTACCAGCTTGCGAGTTTTTGACGTCCACAGTTAGGCAAAAATGTTAGAGGAAATCCGCGCCAATATTGGGAGTCTGAACATCCGCCTGGATGAAAACCCATTGAAAAGAGCGTCGGAGGCCTAAATCAAGCGTGATGGACCGTTGGCCGAATGTCGCAATAGTTACTATGTTTGCTGCTTGCAGTGTGAAGTTACATGGTTTGAGGCTATGATGTTTGGGTGAGGGGATTACACTGATCTCGGCGCCGGTATCAATGAGGAATCGAAGGCCACTGGATCGGTCAACGATATAAAATAGGCGACTTTCATGTGGAGGGCCAGCCGAAGTCGTCGCCGTTACTGGCTGGCCTGGTCGTTTGACTGTGGGGTGGAAGTGCGGAATGAACATGGAGGATCACAGCGGCGTGCCTGGGAGCCGAATGTGCGGTGGTACCAACACCACGTTTGTAACCGGCGGTTTCTGGACCGTGATCTAGGTCGACGA